>CM022671.1:25890321-26190321 GCA_012295275.1 Chrysomallon squamiferum
ATGTATGAATATCAGAATTATTAAATATTTGATATCCAGTAGTCACTAACTTTAAATTAAACAATTAACTTTTAATAATGCAGCTACTTCAGTAACGTTCATCTGATAAGAGATAACTATATATTAATCTGGAAAATATTCAACAATGCAACAATTTATTTGTTGTCAAAATCTGTTAGCTGTTAAGATAAAAAAATATTTCTAGGGAGAAGAAAAATAAAAAAATAAAAAAAATAAAAGGCAGTATCAGTTTTCTCATTTTAGAATAATTTTGATGAAGCAAAATATATTCCTAATAATCTTCATTTCCCATAAAGGTAATGTTTTTACAAGTCAATTTTTCTTTTAACTACTGCTGAAAATGCCAAAATCTAATTTTAAAAATGGCTAATTTCTTTTTGGTCGCAAAAGCTGTTCTGACATAAAAATACGATGGAATGTTTTCAACTGATGTACTACAAATTTCAAATTATCACATTTAATACCCACTGATCCAAATACAAGAATACTAATATTAAAATGTGTTGATATGTCATTAAACAGACATAAAGGTTATATTTAGTTACAAACTGCTGGTATGGCATTATTTCAAAACATGACTCTTACTTTTTCCAATTTCTGTGGTTTATCATCAGTATAAGTTTGTTTTTTTAAATTTCAGTAGACACTGTTACTGACATTTCAAAGATCAATTAATTCCCAAACAGGCAGTATTTTATATCAAATATATTTGTCAAAACTTTCTAGCAAATTTCAGCTTCTTATAATACATCATTTTATTTATGAACATTTATATATATATTTTTTTATTTTATTTTGTCAAAAGTTAACACATCAAGAAACCTATCAGTAAGCTACAATGCTTAATGTAATTAGGATGGAAAATTTCCATTTACTGAAGAGTAACTATTCTGAGTGAATAAAGTGGCAGACCAACACATTTTAAAAATGGTATGAAAATTGTTTATTGTACATTAAAACAAATGGCAGTGTTAGACAAGACAGAATGACGACATCAACTAAACATGCTGTTGATGCACGCTATTTAAAAACACACACCATGCAGATCCCGCTGACTTGTAAAAATATTTACTTTGGACGCAATCAGCAATGCCCTAATCTAATACTGATTTTGATTTTTTTTTTTTAAATTGTTTTAAAACCTTTCCAAAATATAATTCATTTCCTTCTCAAGAGTAACTACATCTGTTTTAAAAATATATGTATTTTTATCAAAACAGATGGTTTTAATTAAAAATGTTCACTAAGAGGAAAAGACATTTCAATAAGATTTATATTATTTTTTGAAAAGATTTACAAAAAGAAAACTGTTATCTCAAAATGACTTGATTAAAACTATATTAAAACAAAATTAGAAATAAAATGAAAATAAAATTAAATGGATGAATGATGGACAGTCTAACCATGGTTTACTACGTTATTATACAAGCTGCTTCCGATGAAAAAAACTGAAACTATCCCAAATCACACAATCCAAATAATCATCTGCTTCCCTACTGCTCAGAACTAAAAATTTCAATAACAAATCATTAATTATTAAACATTCAATTTTATTTCACTGATATTTACAGTGTAAAAATTTCCATCAAAATTTCTTTCAACTGATTTGCATGTATTGTGTAAGTATTTTTAAAATAATCTCTTCTGCATGCTTGAAAATTTTCACTGCATCCTGATAGGCAAATATTGAAAGCAAAAAATCTATTCCAATAATTCTCAGAAAAGCATTAAAGGTTTAGTTCTGTCATGTCATAAATCACTGTTCATATTGCTGAATACATTCAAAATGTTCAACGAAACCAACACTTATTAAAATTACAAGAATAAAATATTTTTGAAAAGAGTTTTATGAGGATATGTAAAGGGTACCTGAAACATGAAATTATTTTTATGTGAAACTTGACAAAGATGTGCAATATTTATTCTACTACTAAGAAAACTACTAAGTAATTATGAAAAATGGCTATAGAGATTCATGTTAATTTTATTTTTTTCATAATAAATGCAGAAAACTTTAAATTGTATCCTAATTATTTTATAAAATACAGAAAACACCTTTGAACCACACATTTACAATTAAAAACAATAAAACAGGTAAAGTACCAAAGATAGCTATGAACTACAAATTCATCATCAAAAAATACTTGTTTACAAATCTAGTAAAAGAATATCAGTGTCAAGAGTTAGTACTATAAAAAGATATATAAGCTGTTAAACAAAATAAAATATTCTGAACATTCTTTTTTGGTCTGCAATCAGTATTTCATCAGAACAAATTCCACTTACTGTTTAATGAATTTATACATTTTAGAATTTCATTCATTTTTGTGCTAAAATAAAAACCACTGGCTACATTTTTCAAAGTAACAGTTTAATCTCGGTTATCAGGTACATTCAAGTTAAAGCCATAACATGTACTATTTTTTTTACATGCTTTAAAATATAATTACATTTTATTTGCTTTTTTAAAAATTATTATTATTTTTTAAATGTTTTATTTAATTCTCAATGTTTCATTTAATCTTGAGATTTTTTTTTTAAATTCCACAGCTTTTACATCTTTATATATAATACCACTAATGACAAAGATAAACGTAATTTACATTATCTGTTGTCCATAAAGATGAGTATGAAAATGCATTTTAATCATACTGTACATGTTTACAAATAATTAAAAAGTAATCTTGAATATGTTCTCAATCTTCATGCATGATGAGATACTGATAAGAGCAATGCTTAGTAACCATGATAACGTAGCCTGAACATGAAAGGTCATGAAAGGTGATGACGTGATGGATTGTGTGAGGTCAGAATGGTCCCAATGGAATATACTGAAATCAAA
Source organism: Chrysomallon squamiferum (assembly GCA_012295275.1). NCBI lineage: Eukaryota > Metazoa > Mollusca > Gastropoda > Neomphalida > Peltospiridae > Chrysomallon > Chrysomallon squamiferum. The sequence goes on from CM022671.1 coordinate 25,893,185, forward strand.
CAAAATATTATTAAATAATCTCTTCAGTAGTAATATTTTTGAAAAACATTTATTGGTTCTGCATTTCTCTAATAAAGGTTTAAAATATGGAACGAATCATTTTTATTAATTTTCTTATACATATAAATTAGTTGTAAAATGAAGAAAAAGAAAAAACACAACACAAAACAGATAAATTTTTGTTGTTGTTAATGTTCATACTGTGCAATAAATTAAATATAAAAAAAAGTGGATTATCAGAAATAAAAAGATTGAAAAATACTTACTTTATTCGGCTTTTTTTGACTGCAAAATAAAAGCAAATATAATATTAAACATTTTATCAGTATTTTTTACCCAATGAAACAAATGGTTTCCAAAACAGTATATAATAAATACTAAGCATATATATATACATATATATTAACATTTTAAACACAAGAAATAAGATCAGTTCAATTAACAAGATTTCAGGAAGGAAAACATAATAAAAGGGCAAATAAACCTGTCAGTCTACTTAATATTAAACATCTAACATTATTTAATTTAGAAATTATTCAGGAAAATACCTTTGGAGGTCTTCCTCGTCCTTTAGCCTTTCCCTTACTAGGCGGAGAGGTTTTCTTCACTTCTTGCTAAAAAAAATAAAATATATTAGCAAAATAAATTATTACGTGTGCATAACTGTGTATAAAAAAATCAGAATTTCACTTTTGATAAAAAAAATATATTTGATGCTGACGTAATTATATTTCTCTAAATGAGAGAAAACATTCTTTTTAACTTTCTGTTCATTAATAACTACCCTTATTCAAAAAGCCATAATATATTTTTAACTGCAGTAATCAAAAATGAATAAAAACATTCAAGTTAGTTGCATATGCTACATTTATATAAAGCTAATACAATATGACCAGTGATATCTTTGGTCACCGGCAAATAAACAATTTTTATATTCGTATGCACAGACAAACTGATGATGAAAGCTCAGAAGTTTGCAATAGGTTCATTACTGCTGTTATTGATGATATAGCAAATACTCATTCCAAAGTATATCTGGATAGGAAAAACAACAACTGGATTATGGTTCTTCTTGTGAAACTGTTTTCAATGTTTTATTAGCATTTCAAATTGAATTTCTGGTTAAATTAGATATTGGTACATTCTACACACCAACCCATTTGTGCATATTCACTTACTAAACCCTCAGTTCATTTTAGAGACTTTCATTATGAGCATTAAATTTACACTTAAAAATACACAACTAGCAATGAAAATAAAATTCAACTTGAGCCTGAGACTAGAATATTGTCTGTGGTTTTAAGTCTATTTAACAATGTGTTAATGTCTATCTTTTTTGTATGTTATCATAATGGTGATCAGTAAACTAATCATAAATAAAAAGGAGAATGAGAAATTTATAGATCTGACAAATGCATACTTCAGTACAATTGTGACTGGATTTAGTTATCACTGATGGAATCAAATTCAGTGTTTCTACATTGACTCTTGCACACACTTGTGCACATATTTTATTATTTTTTTTTTAGTCCATCCTTTACCCTAACTAATAATAAAAGGAAAACTCTGCTTTGCTGGTATATCTACAGGTAAGAGAGATTTTTTAAAGAATAATTAAAACCTGTAATTTTCATTTTTGTTCAGTTTACTGTTTTATGTGCAAATGTTATTTTTGAAAATTAATCTAACAACAGTTAATCATAATAGTTATAAATACCTCAGATTTCTTTGGTCTGCCTCTTGGCTTTCCACTGCTGGGTGGCTGAAGATAAAAACAAACTGCAATTCTTCGAAAATATTTTTTTAAATTCATTTTATATTTATTAATTGCAGTATGGTGTATTTTTTTTTTTTATTGCTATAATTAACAGATAGACCCTGGTTAAATACAATTAATCATTAATACATTTAAAATCATGTTTCTAAAAGTTTATTGGTGTTAATCATAATCTTACAGCATTAATTTGTAAAGTAATCTCCAAACACATTTGGGTATGCAGCAGTTAGTGATGTTTCTTTGTGTATCTGATGTTTGATAAAAATTGTAGAAATTGTATCATCCTTCTGGAAGTATATTTATAATCTTTGTTTTGCTTATGAGGAAGTATGCAATATTAACTGAAGCAGGCTTTCCTTTTGAAACCTATTTCTATAACGAAATTTAAAATCCAGTAATTACTGAAAAATGAGTTTTGAATAAATCTTTATTTTAAATGAATAATTTTTTAAACAGTGATAAACTGCATCTCAATCACAGTGACTCTTTAAAACAGAAAACAAAAATTATGGACTGTGGATTATATACAAATCAAAAACATAAGATTATGAATGCTGTTGGACATAATGTAAAATTTATATTTTAATTTGTGAATCCTTTCTTCACTTTAATGGCATGAAAATTATCAAGTATCCTTCATCTGTTGAAACAGTCAAATACAAATTAAAATAATGAAACAAAATTTATTTCTTCTTTTGGAATACCTGATTCTCCGTTTAAAATTATTTTAGGTCAAAAACAAATTTAATGACTTTATTTTCTGTCACTAAAGCTCTAGCAATACAAAATATGTTAATAGACAACTAATTGAATATTAAACTTTTACTTGTTTTCAAAATATTTCCGACTACATGTGTGCATTTTTAATTTGTTTTATATTGTATTTACTGTTACTCATGGTTTATTTCTTACATAAATGTCAATATTTAAAAGCAGACCTTAGTTTTCTTTTCTGAGTCTGGCTTCTTAGGTCTGCCCCTCCCTCTTTTGGCAGGAGATGCACTTGTTTTCTTGTCTTCTTGTGCCGAAGCCTGAAATATATCATATATATGAAGCAGAAAGAGTAACAGTGTGTCTGTTTACAGGCCTTGTAATTTATCCATTTGATCTTTCATTCCCCCAACACACCCAGTGATACTGTAATGATTCCCAGTTAATAAGAGGATTGTATAGCTTTCCTACCATCCACTTTGCCTGGCACTTCACTGAATTGAAACATGAATATACATATTCATTTTTTGTACAGCCAATTACATTATTTATATCTACAAGTGGAAAATAATAATAATAATAATAATCACACACATTTCAAATGAAGATATAAATCATGTAACTGGTTGCATAAAATTTAATTTTTAAAAAAAATGCAGTTTATATGTTAAAGATGTACAATAAAACCATTTATATAAAAACATTATCCAAGCCAATACAACTGTAATAGTGAATAATGTTGAGATTATCAAGTGAAGAACTATCTTCAAAAATGATTTAAAAATGTTACCGGCTCTTCTTGTGCTGTCCTCTTCATTCTCTTTTTAAAGGATGATTTGGAAACCTAAAAATAATTCTTTAAAAAGAAAGGAAGTCATTAATGATTAAGAAGCCTGGTCTATGAAGATAACATTAAAATAATCACATTTGTTTATTTTCATATCAGCTGGATGTACAAAAACTGAGATATTTGCTGAGATATAGATCTTCTTTACTTCAGCTTAGTTGTATTGTAAGATAAAAAAAACTGTAGATAAACTGAAAACTTAGAGGATTTGAAGCATTACTACTGCAAAACATATAAATGCCTTGATAATCTAAGCTGGAGTGTCAGGCAAAGACAGAAACTAAATGGCATTATATTTATTTGAATTAGTTTCATTTAATGAAAATGACTGCACCCAAGTCAGAAACTGCAAAGATATAAAATATTTTTGGTTATAATAGCAGATTCATGTGACCAACAGAATCAGCAACTTTGTTTCTTGTCATCAGCAAGTTAATTATTAACCAAGTAGCTAAATATGTTAAACTAATGGACTTGGCTTTTTAAAATATGCAATGGGAAATAGCAATCTCCAATATATCTCTTTAATATCATGATATAAAAAATAATCAAGGCCACTTGTTTTTCTTCTATAGGCATGTGTGAACAAATTAAACTTAGTTTATTCTTCTGAATTATTAACAAATAAACAACAAAATATTATCCAATTCTAAAGTTTTACAACTGCTATTACAAGTATTAGCTAAAGGGATGTTAACATATGTTTCTATATTTTAATAAAGATCAGCCCAACTCTAACAAAAAAAGTGTATTTCTTAATTATTTTTATTTGCATTTAATTTGTATTACTATTTGAATTGTTGAAACCTAATAGTTTATATATCTATGCCACTGGCAATGTATTTATCAGATAATTTGACACCAAACAAATTCAGATGGTCCCCCCCACACACATCCTAAGTCCTTCACAGTATTGAACTGTATAATGATTTATATTATTAATTATTTTATGTATGTACACTACACGGCAGTCCAATATTGTATATCATTATATGCATAACATGATAAATTTGCAAAATATATTCTGCAGAATTAACTGAAATTAACATCTCAGAATAGTATGCTGAATTTTTAGACAACAGCTTACAAATATAGGTTATTTGTGTTTATTTTGTCAATAATTGATTCACTTTGAATATTTTCAAGTTGGTTTTTTTTTTGGTTTTTAAATCAATGTACAATTTTTTTTTTTTAAATCAATGCACTAAAAAAATACAGAATAATTTTCATTACGCTTTAGTAACAAGCCTGAATTCAAACAGAATTCTGGAAACAAAGAAATTACTCTTAGCAATAATGCATAAATAAAAATTTCAAAGCATTTTTATTTTGCAGTTAATTTTCTCAAACACTCCAATTGTATTGTTCTTGTGTGCTAGCTACATCAATGTTCTGAGTCAAGTAAAGATAGTATGATTTTTTTTACAAATTATTGTAGATGCATATATGTTTAAAAGTTACAATACCATTTAAATATTATTAATATTTTGCTATTTTTAATGACTTACAATCAGCGCGGCAAAGCTTCTTTTGCGGTCTCTGGCGTTTTGGAGTACTACACTGGTTTCTAATTTTGTAACGCACCAGACTGCTCAATTACAGGCTGCAAAAATTTGTTGAAATGTTTACCAGTCAATGTTGCGCTTTCCCTTTGTGTCACCGGGCGGGAAAGCATAAAAAAGACGCGAATAAAGGCTCGACCCGTTTATTTGAATCTGAGCGAAGGGCGGATATTTAGAGAGAATAAATAGAAACGAGCGCCAAAAGTGATGTGCCGAAAACGGCTCTTATTAAATTATCATTATTATTATTAACGTTAAGTACTTGAATAAATAGAGTTTTAGTAAATATTTTTTCCATCTTCTTTCAACTTTATGATAGTTTTCTTATTAAAACAGAAAAACGGTGACCAGAAGATTGAAAAATAAATGTAATCCATAATGAAAATATTTTACAAATACGGAAATAGTCATCGAAATTAACATTAAAGCGGAAATATTTCCCAGCAATTTTATGTTATTTTAAATATATTTATTTATTTATTTATTTCTTGTTTGTTTGTTTAGAGCTTAAACTGATTAACGTTTATTATTGTTCTTTTCAAAGTACTGTTTAATATTAAATTACAGTTGAGATCAACATACTACGTATACAGTTTTGACAAATCAAATGATCTTTTTCACCTCATATTTTATTGCAGTACAATTTACCGCTGACATAATGAATTTATGGAAGAGCTACTCATAATTGTTAAAGTTTAAGAAGTTATAGACCTTTAAAGGATAAATGCTATCATTGTAACATGGTCATTTTGGGATGCTTGTATTCATGAAATAAATTAAAATATGTGTAAGGTAAAGAATACTTATGAACAGACTTCACAATCAGCGATTTAGTTTAATTTATGATTTATTATTTCGCTTGGCAATAATTATTTATTTATTTATTTACTTATGTCATTTATTATTATTATTTTTTTAATTATTATTATTTACTTGAAAAATAAATAAAATATTGCGTTTTTAATCGGTCAGATGCATATTTACTTTGATAAATTACTTATCACACACACACACACACACACACACACACACATTCTCTCTAGTGTTATATAATTTTTCCCCAGTAATAAAAATTTAAAAAAAATAAATAACAATAAGAAAAGAGATGACTAATTTTCTATAAATGAGCGACAGTTAAAAAAATCAGCATTAATTAGATGTTTTGGTTTCTGAACAAACATTAACGCTTAAAACTGAATAGCTGTAAGGATATGCTTTTAATATCTTTCTATGTAATTCATGAAGAATTAGTAAAAGCAAAATTGGATGTATAATTCAGCATATACGTTTAAAAATTATTTTTAAAATCAACGTAGAATAGAAACAAAATTTTAAAAATTTAAAGCCTACACAAATGATTTCGTCACGGTCGAAGTCGTCGTACATTTTATCATCATGTATCATTCATTGTATGTGCAGCTAGAAAGGATTGATCCTATGTAAAATTATCAATTATTATCATTCGGTGCATGGTGCATATTGTTTATATTTTTATGCTGCATACTTTTATTCTGTGTTCTGACTTTTAGTTATATAATATGACTCGACCAAGAAAGCTTTAACCATCACAGAATTGACATTTGCTTTATTAGATTATGTTGTTGCTTACTACTGTGGCACCACATGCGGAAATTGGAGAAATTAAAGAAAGAAATATTGTAATGGCTGGCTCTTCTGTTTTATGCCGGTGTATATTGTATGATGCAAATGTTTTACACAAAATCAGAATCAGCTGTATTTTCAGGTAATAGTTTATTATTTTTTGTTTTGATAAAATTTTATTTAACAATAAAATCACCGATTAAGTATTCTTAAATTTCAGTTGAAACCTCCAAAATTATTAACAATTTTTTTTTTTTAAACTAAAAGTTTTAATTGTAAGTAGGTATGTCACTATGTGGCAAAACCCGTAAGTGCGCCGCTGCGGAAGGTCGCCTGATTGTTGAGACACGTTTTTCCTTTTGAAGAGGAGTCGCTCACTGGAGTTTCTGTTTCGGTCATTATTTTAAAATAATTATTACCAAAACATAAAAAAACAAATAATGAATATCAGAACGTAGTAAATATATTCAGTTTCATCAAACTTCACAGTATTCGTTTTTTGACATGTCATCTTTGATAAACAATGGAGAATCAACAGACAAATTTACCGTTTCAAATAGAGAGTCGTATGTCCAAGGTAAGTTTACTTGAGTCTTTAAATCATGTACAAAATTCAAATTATGCATTTCACTCGTACACTGACTCATACGAGTCATAGTCAGCCAAATTTCATACAAATATTTAGTGTAGCAGAGGCTCGCTCAGACAGTTAGTTTTGGATATCAAAATGAGGAATGTTCTTAGAAAACAACTTCGCCACAGCCAATGTTTTACAAGTTTGATTTTTAGCACATTTTATGTGTCATAGTGCAAATAATATGTGGTTTGAAGCTTCTAAACCTATCAACACTAATCAAGAACTCTATTTTCAGATATAATTAATACACTCAGGTTTGAATTTTGTGAAATCTTAGATCTGTGCAATGAAAGCATAAGTCAGATTAGCACTAATTAAGGTTATTAATCAACTGGTGAAAAACGAATATTAGCAAGATACTTCAATATGTAGAGGCCCCTACAATTCATCAGTCATGAAAAATAAACTTTATGTATATTGGTTTAATATCTGTGGAGTTTTTAAGAATTGCATAATTAAGGCATACAGTAAATTTGAACTAATTAGTGCAATTAATCAATTCAAATTCACAAATATTAGCAACTTGCATAAAAATACTGTACAACTTTAGAATTCATCAAAAACTTCATTTTAATATGTATATTGGATTAAAACTATATAAAAGATATTCAGTGATTATGTTGCAAAATGACAGAAACAATTCAGTTATGAAGGAAAATTATGTGCAATTGTTTTTCTGATAAAAAATTATAATTTTTTTCATATCGGTGCTACCAAAGAGATCTTGGTGTTATTTTAATATGCATTTTTTCACTCTCTCTAATGATGTATAATGTTTTGAGGAAAATAATAATTTTGAACATTTTACTATATACCTATTGTATGTAATTACATATAATGTGACTGTACTGTATGTACATTATATGGTAATAGTAATAAAGTGTCTTGCTTGTTGTGATTCAGTCACTCTCATATATTGCAAAACGGCAAGAACTCCACGTTCTTCTGTGAACACTGCCCACTAACTTGACTAAGTGGCTGGAGCTCAGTGTGGTAATAGTTCATTAGTAGCTAACACTGCAATTTTGAATATTATTTATCTATGACATAGGTGTTGTTCATCCCACACGAACGAGAGTCATGTTCCACCTCCAAACGTCATAAAGAGATATCTGCTCGATCGGGTTACTAAGTTTGTTGATAGAAGAACATCAGTGTTAGAAAAACAGTACCCAAAAGCATTTCACATTTACAGAACATTTAAAACAGGTAGGTACTGTATGATAAATCTTTGTATTTTACAGTAAATTTTATTAGATTAATATTTTTCCATTTTCTCTGAAATCTATGAAAACAGTTTTCAAAATAATAATAATTTAAAAAAAAAAGACAGTTTAAAACATTATTATACTTAACAGGGATGAAAATTTACTGTTTTTTTAATATTTTTTTAAATATTTTTTTAAAACTTTTTTGGAAAAAATTAGAAATGACGGTAAATTAAAAATGTTTTTTTTAATTTAATAATAATTATAATTAATGTGAATAAACAACTAATTTAATTTAAAATAGATAATAAACATTTCAGTTTTCATAAATAAATTTTTACTCTATTTTAAATATTAACAATAAATTAATAAGTTTTTGCTTATGTGTGTGTATTTGTACAGGATTTTCAGGATTTGTAAATGATGCAAAAGACTACTACCGTGTGTCTTCAGAATTATGGAATGGAAAAGCATTCAGTCATTTTTCAAGAAATGAACTGGAAATTTATCAGCAGGTATAGTAACAACTGACTAAAATTATACATAAATGTATAATTAATCTTTATCTTGTTATGGTGGAAGAATGACTATTTTAGGTATTTATTATAAATAATAAATGACTGCTGTTACTAAGTGTACATCATTCTTTTTAACACTGTGCACACAATCATTTCATCATCATAAATCCTAATTTCTCACATTTAACATTTTGTTCTGTAAATTACATACATTAGCAACCTTTTTAAATGTTTTATGTTTAAAAGAAATATTAAAGAAGATGTATAGCTTTAGAAACGTGTTACTTTAAGCTACATTATTCTCACTTTTTCAGTTTCCAAGAGATATCAAGCGTTTTTTCCCAATATTGCTGATCACATTAATACCTGGAGGTTCATTTATATTTCCACTGGCGTGAGTTTAACTTAAATATTCTGAACCTTAGAAAATTAAAAAAAACAAAAGAACTAAAGGCTTAAAAGTGTAATTTGATTATATCTCGTATTTGAAAATTGCATTTTTATTATCTTTATTTATTGACCTAATCATTTTTTTTAGAATCCAGCAATATACCTTCTCACCCAAGAAATAAAAATATATAACTAATCAAAATATATGGTGACATTAGAAAAATCAATCATCCAATTATTTATTGCACAAACTCAGAACTTGTCTAGACAGTACTGGATTAGTGGATTAGTAGATTAGAAAATTAATCTTAGTGACACTTTCGCTTAGCCCTTACTAGTTTGTAAGAGATTTCTGAATGTTTGTGAAAATATTTGCTTCATTTCATGTTTACATACAGATGTGTGCATCTACTCGACTAATTCATCCATTTTTAACTCATTGAATTGGTTAAGCTCAAACACAGCAACTTTCCTCTGTAGATACTACTATCCAAAACTGCTGTTAACACACCATTTCTGGACAGAAAAGCAGAGACTGGAATTCCAACAGGAAAGTTTGAAATACCGCCTCCGCCATTATCCTTCAATCTTACAGTGTCTCCGATCTCACACCAGACACGTTGAAGACTCCACTCTGAAGGAGAGGATTCTTCACTTGTTAAATAAGGTAGGTCTGTGTAAATTAGCACCGAATTTTTACATTTGTCTCTGTAAAAATATTTTAGTTCCATGTGTATATTCATGATAATCACACATGTGGTGGTGTATTTTCAGACATCTTCATTTTTTTTGAAAAACAAGCTATATCTGAGAGTTAGAGAACAGAAATATGGATAAAAAACTAATACAAATATTTGACAAATATAATTTGAAGGTGGACTTTTGAAGTACTTTGTTAACAAATTATTTTTAAGGTTGATTGCCTTAGAAGAGGAAGAAGTTTTCTGAATTAAACAGGATTTATTACTTGTTAAATAGCTGTTTTTGTTTTTTATAAACTTTTATGAATGTAAATTTTTTTTTTTTTTTTTTTTTAACAGATAGAACATGGAGTTCAGCCAACAGTTAAAGAAATCTTGGATATCAAACCCTTGTTCCATTCATTTGCATATCACATGGACAAAATACCAGTCACATATGTGGTAAGTTACTGTGAAATGTCTATAATGATTCAAAAACCCAGAATTCGCCCAAAACCAAATAATTTCTGCAGTCCTCTGATTTATCAGCAACCTAGATATAAAATCTCAAAATATAATAACATAATTCATTTGTTAAGACTTTACAACCATTTTTTTTTAGTAAGACAAGAAAAACAAGTGTGTCTTAAATGTTATATCACTAAAATTTGATGTAGTACACAATGATTTTCTGTATTCAAAACACTGAATTCTGTTTGTTTGTTTGTTATGGTATGCGTGCACCTTTGTCCTGCATTGACAACAATTAAATACTTTTTGTTTAGAGACATCTAGGAAAGGCACAGGACATGTCTCAGCGACGGAAATACTTGACAGAAGATGCCTTGTTGTTGTTGAACACAGATCATGCAATACTCAAAGAAGGCCTGAACAAACTGGATGATGTATCACTGGAAAAGGTGGGAATTAATTCTGATCACTGAAAGTGAGTGTCATTTGTTAGCTAGTAATGTGGGCTCATATAAAAGATATTACCATGTTTTTTATTTCAATTTTATATGGATATGTATAAATACACATGCATGCTGTATAGTTCTTTCTTTTCCTTTTCAAAAGAAAAACAGCTGTTTGTCTATTACCCAGTCATTTTTTTTAATCTAAACCTTTTTAAAAATTAATACCTTCACTAAATGTATATAAATTTACACTGTTAAGATGTATTCTCTTTTAAGGTTTGTTTTTCGAGGGGACTGAATCCAGTTGGTATGCGAAGAGAAGAAAGAATAGACTTTTTACAACAGTGGATTCAAATCAGCCAGCACATTGATGGTAAGCTTAAAGTCTGGATAACAGATATTTGTTACTGATACATGCATGAAAAAGAAACACTCTATGTTTTTTTTTTTCTGTGTCTTTATCTGTAGCAAAAACATTTTAAATTATTTATAAATTATTTGCAAATTAATGAAATTGCTGTGGGAAAATACAGAGATTTTGTTAACACAAGATTCTTGTATCCATTTCAAGAATTATGGATGAATAAAAATTTATTTCAAAATATTTTTTTTTATGCTTTTTAGTTTAACATGCATATACAATATTCAAAATATCAATGTTAAGAAAAGATTTATTTAATAGAAAATGCAGTTTACATTTGTTATTTTTTATTCTGTTTACAGATGAAAGTATTTCATTGCTGTTGCACTGTGGTGTGTTTCTGACATACACTCAACCAACAAACAAAGATTTAATGGGACATCATCGCAAATGGCAGTATAGTAGTAGTTAACATTTTGAAAAATTGGTTTTAAATGACTCTGATAACATAAAATGGTGCATCCAAACAATAATACGCAACTGTAGCACAGTTCAATAGTTCAAAATCTTTTGAACACACTAGAGGCAAAGCAGCATCATTTATGTGTACAGTCTACTTCCATTAACCTCAAAAGACATTATCATCTCTCTTGTAAAGTTTGCTAAAATAATTATGCTAGCAACAAAAAACATGGCTGCTCATTTTTGTTCTGTTTTGTTTCTTTGTTTTAAATATAAAAAAATTTTGTTTTAAAATGTTTCAAGACTTATTTATTAATGTAATACTGTCATTAATACATTAAATGTTTTTTTGTTTTTGTTTTTGTTATTTGTTTTTTAATCCATGATCATTTTGTAAATTAAAAGCAGTTTTGATCTCAGACCATTCAGCATTTCCAAATGTTTGTATTAATTATCAAAAATAAAAACAATTTGTAAAAAAATGTTTGTTAAGATTTTTATTTTTAAATGCCCATTTATCAGCACAGAATAAATCAAAGTCATGATTGAAAAGAAATTTGAATATTTTTGTTCCACTAAGAAAACAGTTTTAGAATTAACAAAGCAGATAACATACCAGTGAAATTATTTTTAACACAGTTCTGCTTCTGTACATATAAAAATTAACAAACAATTGTGCATTTCACAACACAACAAACAACACGCTTGTAGCAGTCTGCTAGTTACAGAATCAAATGTCACGCTAGTTACTTAGGAAAATATATATATATTTTTCTAAATTACAAAAAAAGAAAAAGAAAAACTCACAACTTGAAATGTATACCAGCAAAGTTTGCTTTTGTCATTTAGACAAAATAAATGATTCCCAAGTATTTTTGAATTGCCACCTATTTTGACTCCTTTTTATTATTTTCAGCAACCCCTATACCTTTATCACCATTCCTTAAAACTCTAAAACACATTTGATTTACCATGTACACTTAAAAAATTGCTGCATAATTATATTTAGTAACTCCTACTGCCTGCAAGCAGCTGATAATGCCCACCTTTTGGGAACTATATTCAAAGTCAAGAAATGAAAGTTATTTGATTCAAAAATGCCTTTGTGACATTTCATAGTCATGGTGAAATGTTGAGCTACTGAGTCTTTAGTAACTTAGTACACCAAAACCTAACAATTTTTTATTTTATTTAATTTTAAATATTCAAATGTATATATCATTTTCCCTCTTGCTGAAATGTTAATGAGAGGTAATTACATTTAATCATCTCCTTAAATATTTCAGTTTTTCTTTTATGTAACAGTGATAAATAGTATTAATTTTATGTATTTTTATATTATTTGTTAATACTTTCCTATTCAGTCAAAATAATAAAACATTTTAGAAAATTTATTTTATAAGTTAAAAAATTAACCACTGAACTAGAAAATTTGTACTAGAAATATTTTCAGAGTAACTGTAAAAAAAAACAAAAACAAGTCTATTTAGTAGCTATTATTATTTGTATGTTTTGAAAAATGTTTTATTTATTTGGGGATTTTTACATAGAGCAAAAAAAAAATTTTTGTGAAATTTTGCAAGAAACACAAAGTCAGCATAAACAATAAAACTTTAAATTACTAATGAAAACTCACATAATTTGAACGATATATATATATATATATATAAATATAATTTATTTAAATTTATATTATCATATTCTTCGTCATTACTGAAGCAGGATAAAGCTTATATTTTAAGACAGTACCCAGTTATTTATCTTTCAATTCTAAATAATACAAAAATTAAATGAAATTAAGTAATTTGTTTCTCAACTCACCATTCATGTCTACTGATTTCACATACAATCTTTACATCAAAACAAAATAATTCTTATATAACAATCTGTTATTTTTTAAATGAAAACAATTTTTAAAAAAGTATTAAGATCCATACCAGTAATTAAACATTAACAAAGGAACTTTGAAAATTATATATATATATACTAAAATAAGTAATTGAAATCAAAGGAAAAGATTCATTTATCTATGAGCTTAGAAATTGGATCTCACAAATATTTTATCCAACACAAAGAAATTTTCATTTCAGATGAATATATATATCACTACCAGTAAGTTAACTTAAAAAGAATAAATCAAAGAAAAACAAAAAATAAAGACAATTCTATACTGACTACAGTAATACAAGTATTTAAAAAAGAATTAATGCATGTTTAATGTCACCTCAGCTAGGTATGTCATAGAGATAAAAGAGAACAATGTTAATAAATTTATTTACAATTTAAATCAAATCACTAACAAAATTAAAAAAATAAAAATGAAAAATAAATGAAATAAATAATAATAATAATAATAATGGAACAAGTTTTCTGTAATATCTACAATATAAATAATTTCCCTTTATTCTAAGTGTCAAAAGACCAAAAAGCATAAAGTAATATAAATGCAAGTGAGTACTTATTCCTCAAGTTTTGAACTGTTAAACAGTGGTGACCGTTACTCAGAAATAGTATTTTTTGACGAGAAATAAAAATGTTCGCAAAAATACTCAAAGGATTATGTTTCCTTATTTTGAAAATACTAAGTATAAATTTACATTAATTCATCAATGTAATATATTTCTTCTGTTTTATTTTATTTTTTAGAATACTTCTTTAAAAACATTATCCACAAAATTCACTTTAAAACAAGAAACATTTGAACAACAACTTTCTTAACTCTGCCCTCTTTTATCGATAACAAGTAAAAAAAGTGAATTTCGTATTGCAATTGTAAGATAGGTATTTAGAATAATGGATAATGAAAACTACATTAAAATATTTCAATCAAAGCTAAGTAACATCTATTAGGATTCTGAAGTTTCTTTTATGAACAGAAATTACAAATGTAATACTGTTAATTATGACATATTCTTTTATATTTGCAATATAATACATAATGACTAATAAATACAATAAAAATAAAAATAAATTAAATGAATAAAGTAAAATGTTGAGCATAAATGAGATCAAAATTATACTAATTCTACAACCACAAAAAATTGTTGGACACAATTTAAAATGTAGCAAGAGGGTAACATTTACAGTGATAATCACCAACTTGCAGATTACTGACCTTAATCCATACTGTGAAAAAAACCACCTGATTACAATCTATCTTTCTGAAATATGATCTGGTCCAGTAGAAACTCTTCTGTCAAAGGAGGTCAATAAAAAAAAATTGGGGGCAGTATTTAAGGAACAAGTTTCATACTATAATCTCAAGTTGCACTGGCAAGGAATGTTTACATAACAAAAATAAACTACTTAAAAAAGAAAATGAAAAAAGTTTCTAAAACTACAAGTAACTTTTTTTTTTTTTTACTTGTCACATTTGATCATTTTATATACACATACTGTATATGTATTCTATCTCATCCAAGCATTTTCAAAAACCAAAAAAAGTGGAACAAAAAATGCACACACAGTGATGCCTTCTCGACTCCAAATTCTCCAAAACCACAAACAGCAATGAAAAATGATGAGGGGATTTACTAATTAGAAATAAAAACTAAAACATAAATCACATATACAGCTAGTTTGTACTTTAACCTTTTTTTATCGGTTTTGTTGTTGTTGTTGTTGTTGTTGTTGTGTTTAATTAATTGTTCCCTTCTACAGAATTCCATTTCACTAATTCCAAAAGAGTGCTAATAATTTAATTTTTTTTTTTTTTTTTTTAAATCAGTCAACAGCATCCATATCTGTGTAGTCAACATCTTCATCTTTAAATTTGTTGTCTATAAATGAAGTTTTCTCCTCATCAGAATCACTCTCTCTATCCGCTACATCATTATCTTTTTCTTCATCTTGTTTCTCTGACTTTGTTTCCTCCTTTGGGTTTTTGATCTCATTGGGAGGTGCTGCCACAACTTCTTCAGTTGTCTCTGGTGGTACAGTGAGTTCTTGGACACAAGCTGGGACAGGCGCTGGCTTGTTTCTTTGTCGGTAGAACAGAAGGTAGGCTGCAGGTGTGACCACATTTTTCTCATTACCTATTGGTGTCACTCGACTGTCATCACATAACCGCCAGTCTAAAAGACAACAGGTTTTTAATGACAACAAATTGCACTGGACTCAGTTTCTTTTTAAATCATGCACAGCAGATGTCATTACCAAAATGGGACTTGTAAATGTGAAAGAACATTTCTGATAACTCATTTTATTCAATTCCTGGTTATTACACATATTTGATAGAAAAGTTGCAATAAACAGAATATTTGATAGAAATATTGCAATAAACAGAATATTTGATAAAAATATTGAATAAACATTCATTCATTTACTATAATGTTATCTAGACATCTTAGAAAAGAAAAATAGGAAAAAGTTTATTATTTATAACACATACTTTAAACTTAACATGTAATGTTAAAGCACATTTATCATTAAAACACTCAGCTGTTCTAAAAACAATTATACAATCTGCTGTTGAGTTTCTTTATTTCCTTGTAATTCATGCTGGACTTCTAAAGTTCTAATTATTTAAAACAATCTTCATCACAGATATTTTCTTTTTTAAAAAACATCACTGGTTCAACTAGAAACAGATACTTACCAACTTCACTTTTGAGAGAATCGACAGTATCAGCACAACGTACATACGATGTGTAGTGTCCTCCAAGAATGCCTCCATGATGGTTAATAACAGCATACAAGTCATAAATCGGTGGTACTTTGTAGTCATGATTCTGTCCCAGAATAAATTTTGATAGATCAAGACCTCTGAAATGTTAACAGCATTTCATGTAATTATTTATAAAAATTGTAAAATGCTTTCTAGCAGTATCACACAGTGACATAATTAAAATTATTACTAATAAATAACGATTTTAAAGATTTTATTTTTTGTGTTAAAAACTGATAATAGGAATACATTTTTTTTTTCATTACCTTGTAGGAAACTGGACCATTTTATCAATCTTATCACGGAAAATGAAGTTACGGAAAGAAAATCTTTTCAGTTGAATAATCAGAGTGTGTGGCAGACGCCAGATTGACATTTGTTTTGTTGCCTCTTGGTGCTTTTTGCATCTTGGGCAGTACCTGTAATTAGCAGAAATAAAATTATACTTTGATTCAGTAACGGATGGAAAACGATTATTGAAATAACTAGCTAAAATAAATTTACAATGTCATTTAAGTGCAATCCCCTTACTAATGTTTTGTCTAAGTTGCAGAGTTGCTCTATTGGTGCAGTGCACATCAAATTGTTGTTTCTCATTTTAACTGATAAAATATAAACCACTATACATTTCTGTTTTTGCTCAAACCATCAAAAGTTCAGCTCAGTGGTTTGGAAAAATTAGAGGTAACTTTGTCCCCCACTAAAACAAAATTTGGATCTTTTCATTTATGTGCATTTTGGGGTTGTTTTTTATTCAATTTAAAATGTTTATTTGGCTGATATCCAACTCAAAATATACAGACGGCTTAAATACATTTTGAATGCTGGTACTTCCATGTTATTACTTTATTATTAGCAGTAGGTCTAATGAATAAAATATGACAAAAAGATTGATAAATATGGAGGAGGCTGATATTTCCCTTTTGTGATACAACTTTGAACTCTGAAATGTAAACAGTATTGGATAGACTGAGTAAATCATCAGGCACAGCTGGCTAATCCTCAAACTATCACTGAAGTAACATCATAAAAAAATATATACACTTACCAAGCTTCATCTGGACTGAGAATTTCAGGTTCTGTGAACAACTCTAAACACTGCTCCAAAGTGATATGACCACATTCTGAAAGTTATAAAACAGAGTCACAGTTATAAACCAATTTCTAATTTAAATGAATATAAAATTAAACTGCATCATTTCAGCTTTGTAATTATAAATGACTAGTTACAGCTTGATACAGGTTTGAAATGAATCTGTTAGTAACTAATATTATTACTGACTGACCACTATAAGATTATAATATTACAGATAATGTATAAGATAAAAATTTAAGAAATTACCATCAGCTGATAAAGTATGCATTGATTCATCATCATCTGCTTCCTGTACGGAAAAAAACAAAACAAAAAAAAAGATGTTAATAAATGGCTATATACAAGTCAATGCTTTCAGCAGTTACTCAAGATTGTTTCTAGATTAATGATATCTGTTATAAAAAAATAATTCTTTTTATTTCTCCAATTTAAAAAAAGTATTTTTTTTTAAGTAGTATCATTCAGTTTCTATTATTTATAATAAAAACATTACCAGTTCTTTTGACTGTACAAACACGTATGAAGGAAGTTTGTCAGTATTCCTCCAGTCTATTGAAATGTATTTCCTGCAGCTCAGATCAAGAGGAACATCGTCTAAAAGAGACACATTACTGTGTATTATTTTTTGTTTTATACTCATATAATCATTTTATTTTTTTAATTTATTTTGCCATGTATAAATAAACTTTTATTTAGTCATATATCCATCTGTCAATTAACCAAGAGTTGGGTGTTACATTCCAAAAATCAATTTCTGAATTTTGCCATTAGTTTATTTAGGGTTAACTGTCATAATGTTTGACTGCAAATAAATGTATACTATATTTAATATATAAAAAAAATAAAAAATAAATTGATTTGAACAAATCGACCAATAACCTCCCAGCAATAACAGAACAAGAACTAACCCATTAATTTTGTATATGTTCTTGTGTGGGTATGTGTGACTGAATCTGCATGTATGTAGTTTGAAAGCAGATATGTAAAAAATGATAATTCTAAATGCTGTAATGTATATTTGAATGATAAATCATTATCTCTGTAAAATTTTATAATTAATCGCAGCCTTTAGATTCAACGTATCTTTTTAATTGAAAAAACTATAATTTTCAAACATGTCTCACCAATTAACACTGAGATAAATTCTTAAATAATGAAATTTTTTATTTGTATTTTACCTTTGTCTTCCAGTCTTTCACCCTCGGGCCCTTTTAGGCTGTTACCATCACTGCCAACAGGTTTAATGTAGAACAAAGGCATTGCCCGTTCACTCTCCTCCACCTGCACACCTAGGACAGGATTGGTGGGGATCGCCTTTGTGTGACAGTTATCACCCGAACGAATTTGAGATTCCTCACCCGAGCTTCCAATTGTAAATATCTTGTCCGATTCCTCACTTGGCGTTTCTGGGGTCACATTTTCTTTTGTGTCTGCCACAATGTCATTGAAGGAGAGGCTCTGTGGTGCGTTCACCGAATTGTACTGCGATTCCACAGAGGTCATGCTTCCAGCCATCGCAACCATGCTATCATTTTGGTCAATGTCGTCATTTTCGTTGGTCACTTGATCTGTCATTTGTTCGCCTGTCAAGGTGCAGGTGCTCGCTGAAGACGACTGACTGTCAAGACTGCTCAGACTGCCACTTGACTGGCTGCCAGAACTACTCAGATTGGAACTGGACGGCCTTCTTGTCAGTTTGTTCTGAACTGGAGGTTGGAATACATCTACAGAATATCTGAAAAGTAATAAATACTAAGTCACCAATCTGGCAAGCAGCAAGCTCTGGATAATATATGTAAGCTTCAAAATAGTGAATTTGGCATGCAAGTACATACACGTAATATCCATATACACCATAAATGTATTTTCAAATATAAAAATATACTATAATATAAATATTCCATTTACATTAAAGCCACTCTTCAAGAGAAATATTTTATCGCTTCTTACTTGTATTAGACAGATACAAAATGTCTGAATCTTAATGGATAAAATATACATTTGTCATTAATTCATCTAAATAACTGTTATCAACTGACATGTATTCAGCTAAGTAGCAATGTAAAGGATTTGATGATTTGAGATTAAAAATGTTTTCCTTTTCTTTAATTTACTAACCCAGCACACTTGGATTATTTGTAATTTTAAGAAATCTACAAGTTAACGATTCTAAAATACAGCTAAACCTACCTGGCAAATGCCTCTAGTAACTTGCACAGTTTGGAGTAAGTTGCCCTGGATTCTGGAATACTGATGATGAATGGACAACCAACAGGTTCTGGAGCTGTATTGCAGCTCATTTTATGTATCTGCCAGTGACTTTTCTGACATGATCTACCAAAAATAATAATTATTATTAACAATAATAATGGTTTTTTGTTGTTTTTATCAAATCACACCCACACACCACACACAACACACAAACACAGAGTCAGATATTTACTATTATATATTAGACAGCCAAAACAATTTTGTTACAGCAATATAAAACGATTTCACAATGGATATGAACAATAGATATGAAGTATATGATTAAATAAATTAATAATTAATGATGAAGATGATACATACTGATCACAGTAGCCCACTTTCAGACATTTTGTGCATCTTTTAAGCTTGGAGTTGGCTCCACAGATGTGATGGCAGTTTGAACAGCGGGTTGGTACTTGATGAGGGACCAGAGTTCTCTGTGTAAAACAAAAAGAAAATTAACATCAATATTTGATTCTATCTGATATGAATAATAACATTTAAAATATTTTTTTTTTATAATAAATGAACTCAATTTAAATAGTGTGTGAAGTTTCTCTGGTTCAATAATGTAGACGAATGCTAGAATCAAAATGACTAATTATTGCTATTATTATAATTTAATTATTTTTTTTGGACTGGTTATATTAAATACAGAACTTTTAAAAATAACTATATAATAGAACAGTCCTTCATACATGATCATACAAAATGAATATTTAATAGACAATGTATTCTCTAGACAGAAAAAATAATTAAATGATGGTTTAAAAAAAAGTAATAAAGACCATAGAATGAACAGATGAGTCACCTCTGCAACAACCAATAAATTCACAAAGACATGCTGTATCACAGTTCTGTACTGACTTACTTGTATAACTGCTACTTCATAAACTCTCTCACCAGCAACCTCTTCAGAAAGAACTTCACAACTGGAATTAAAACAAATCAGTATAGTGAGAACAAAATATGTATATATTGATTATATCATTACACTATAATTGACATGATTTTTATCAAGACATACCTTTTTTTGAAAATGAATTATAAAGTGTGAATATTTTGGCTGATGTTGATATTGATTCAGTTTATTTCATCAAATTAAAATAGAAATGCCGTAACTTGTGAAATGAAAAAGCATGTAAATGTCTTCACTTACACAATAATGTTATCATTTGCTTGGACTCCAATCAAGAAACTGCCACGATTAAAGGTTTTGTGAATCTTTCCACGGTATGCTTCAATAACTCTCATCTAATGTGTATAAATGAAAATAACGTTTATAAATAAATTAACAATAAGCTAACTCCAATCCAAGTTTTATAAATAAAAATATAATAAGCTAACTTCAGTCTAATGTTTATAAATCAAAGTAACAATAAGCTAATGTTGAAAGAATTTATAAATTTATGAGAGGTTAGGGTAAAGTTCTGAGTTTATACATTTATAACATTTTCATGTTTATTGACTGTTATAGGACAATGGTGGCCAGTTGAGTTACTGGTTCAAATATATAACTTATTTAGAATTTTCAGTCTCTTCTCATAATGAATAAATTTTAAAAATAATTGAGTCCAGTGGTGATATAAGTAACAGCAAGCATGTTTAAACACCATTAAGTAAATTTTTTTTTAATAAATGTTTTTACCTGTGAGGGAAGGACTCCAGTTTTCACATACAATTCATCTTTCAAATGTTCCACAGAAGCATCTTTTGGGAGTTTTAGCATGTACTGCAAAAAGTTTATTATAATAATTGTTAAAAGTTAAACAGTAAATGCAAATCATAAATCCTTAATTTTTCATTTTAGATTAGTTTGGATATTAATAAAGACAAATTTAGCAACACAGCAGATACTTAAAATTACACATTCTGTAAATAAATTAAACTTTAATTTTTTCATTTTAAACCATTTTATATCCTGACCAACTTAACAATCAATGGTAAACATTTTCCATGAAACAAACAATGTAGGGGAGAGGATTTTAATATACTTACTCGAACTGGTCTCTTGTAAGGTTCCTTCCACATGAAGGTGACAGGAAGCAACCTGCATTTCTTAGGCAATGGGATGGATAAATATAAAAAGGGGTCAAATGTGATAGAGAGCTGAAATAGACAAAATAAACTGATTAACATATATGTTTTTTGAATAATGCTAACTATGCTAGCACAAGAAAGTAATGTTTTCATCCTGGCACTTAAGACATTTTCATAGACATCTTAAACAGTTATTATATGCTGATATCCTCAGATACAAAACAGATCCTGCTTTTAAAAACAAAAAATATAATAAAACATAATTTAGCAGTTTTTTGCATTTTTAAAGTGACTTGACATGTGGTTTTTTTGTCCGAACATTACAAAAGTTGATTTTCTTATTAAAATATCAAATACAATATCTTGAATATTATTTTGAATTAAAATATTTAAAGAAATCCATTTAATTATCAACATTTCTAATTTTTACTAACTTGGTAGTTGACCCACCTTAGCTAAATATAAGGTGAAAATTAAAAACAGAAAAAAATAATTAATTTCATTAATGAAGTAAAAAATAAAAACAATAACTCCTTACCTTGTTGCAAACTGGGCACACTAATTTTGACCTATACTGTCCTTGAAACAAATCCACCACAAAAGAATCATTTCTTTTCTTGTAAACTTCCCATGCTTCATCAGCAACAACCTAAAATTATAAAAAGTGCCAGAACCTCTTGAGTATCTTCAGTGACCAATGATGTTAAATTGCAATTAGTAAGCAAGAGTTGAAGAGGGTAACTTAAAGAAGCTTTTTCAATATAAACAGATAATGGAAATATATTTTGAATACAATATTTTACAGAATTAAATAATAAATCAAAATAATCCTTATTAAAATATTTTGTTAGTATAAAAATTTGTCACTACAAATTAATTTATTTTATGGAAAAAATTTCCTTTCTGGAAAAAAATTTTCCTAGAATGAAAATTATTTAAAATAATAAAAATAACGAATAAACCTGCAATGTTTTCTTGAAACAAGTTTGATGTCATTTTGTTTTATTGATGTCTATCTTTTTTTCAAACTACAGAAAATCAGTCTTCTCAAGAACACATAATGACAAATAACTGAATAAATTTTTAATTTGTTTACTCAGATTGCAAACCTTATCTGGTCTACCATCAGAATCTACAGTCTCTGTGTATGGCTTTTTCCTTACACGATTTAGATCCTGAAACCAGAAGAAAAAAACATTAAAAATTTAATAGTTTTAAACATTTTTGCTCCATTTCTATTAAATTATCAGTTCTTTTTGAAATATAAATAGAAATTTATATAGAGCTAGTTTATTAAATTCAAAGTGAAATACTGGAGAAAGAATCAAAGGCAATTATGAATATCAATTTTTAAAACATATTCTCTGTTTTTTTTCATGGTCTTACAAGTTTTGGGTGATTCTTTTTTTGTTAAGCATTATTATAAAGATGAACTTTCCTGGATATTTTATGCTCACTCTGAACCATTACCAGACTAACAAAATATCTCAAAATATGTTTTTACCTCATGTAACCCATCCAAAACAAAAGCCATGAATTCTTGAGCATCATGTTGTGCAAATCCTGTGAATTGGCTGGCTTTTCTCGAAACTATTTCCTGAAAATTAAATGTATCTCAATTATAACTGAAATTAATATCTGTATGTTAAGTTTCCAGCACAGCTTCTTTCTATTCAAAACTCATGTAATAAACTGTAATAAGCAAAATCAGATGTATAAAGAAACTACATTTTCTAGTTCAAAAACTAATTTAAAATAAAGTAATTAAGTTTAATAAGTTAAATTATTATTTTAATTATATTCTTTTCAAATTCAGTTCTGTAGTTGTTAATGTAGCAGTACACACCTTAAGCTTCCCAGGTGCAATGGAGTACTTTTTTCCTGACCAAAGAGTTCTCAAGATAACAGCAAAAGCCAAAGCTAAGCTACCACCAGTTCCTAATGGGTTGTCTGAGTTAATCTCTTTTTGGAAATGATGACCTGAGCAATAAACAAAAACATAGTAACATAGTAATGTAATTAAAAGCAATCTTTACGAAACAGGAAACACTGACATTTGACATTTAATGTTATAAAGCAATGATGAACGAGAGAGAGACAGACACACACACACACATACAAGAGGCATTAGAGACAGATGAGATCAAAGTTTCATATAATTATTTTTTATTCAAACCATAGATTCTTATCCAAATATTTTGTATTCCCATAAAAATATATTAACTGTAACCACAAATTCTTGTTAAAGAATTAGATTAATTAAAAGATTCCTACATCAGGTAATTTGAAGTGTTACATATTGTTTATTTAGTGTTCAGAAAACATTTCATTTCAGTCAAAATAAAAATTATGTGTCCACGTGCCTTGTTTTAGATAAGCAAACCAAAAGAACAGATGATGTTCTTAAATTAAACAAACAACTACAGAACCTAAAACAAACAACTTCGTCATTTATTTAATTAAGAGATAGTGAAACAACATTCAAGAACAAAAATAAAAACAAATGTTAGCATACTTAGAAAGTAGTCTCTAAATTCCCTAGTGTTGGCCAAGGCTTGCAGAACACTGTTCATAAAACAAGTGTTGCCTAGATTATCGAGTCCAGTAAAACCTGGCAACACTACTAGCTGACCTTCATTTTTATTCAAGGGCTGAACTTTACAAGTTGGTTTCTAAAAGAAAAAACAAATAAAAAAATCATTAGATAATAACAGTCCATATAATCAGATATCTGAAATAAAATATTTTTAAAAATTATATAATTGTAGAAATGTTACATTTTATTTTAATATTCATTGTAATAATTATGGATAAAGAAGAACAAATATTCATTGTATTCGTAAAACATCTCTTTAACAAAAACAAAAATGAAGTAATTTATAAAGCCTGCTGTTAACAAAAATGATGAAATATATGAAGCCTACTGGCTAATAAGTAAAATTCTGAAAGAAAGACAATCAATACAAAAACTCAAATACATATACTTGTTTAAATCTTTTTTCATAACAGAAAAAAACATTTACTTTGCTGATTTTCTGAAACAAATATTATACACAGATTCAGCTGGTGGTGGCAGCAGTGATGGACCTACCTTCTCTAAATGCAACATTGTAACAATTTATTTTATATTTTGTAATTAATTTTATATACCTTATCTTCTTTAATTTTGGATGACATGAGAACCTGCTCTCTGTTCTTCTCAGTAGCATTATTCATTTCATCAAAAGCAACATTTTTATTGACAGCAGCAGGTGTTGATTTCTTTGTAGGAATCCAGTTTGTTTCTGTCTTTGGAGGTTCTTTCTCTGAATAATCCATTATAAAATCATGGATTTGTTAAAATGTTAATAATTTTCTAGTACTTTATTATTTGTTTCAATGTTATTCTTAAATTTCTTAGACAAAATGTTAATTAAAACGAAAGAATTATTCTTCATCCAACTTTTTTGTCTCATCTTCTTCATCTTTTTTTTGGCAAATATTTATTTAATATGTTAAGTCTATAATTTATCTGAAAGTGAACTGCACCTGGTTTTGGTTAAAACATAGGCAAAGAAAAAGGCTGGGAACACAAAGCAACAAAGCAACAAACTAACTAAAACAAATATCCTACAAAATTTACTCTTAAAATATATATATATATTTTGTATTGAAATTAGTAAATGTAACACTTTAAAAAAAAAAGAGAAACAGAGAATTTTTTTTTTTTTAAATCTATATTTCTTACCTTTTCTTTGCAAAGCTTCAAGACTACTCCATCGCACTGCTTTTGGTTTCTTCAAAATGATTTCAAGAAAAGATGAAGTAATTTTATGTTTGCATTCCGATGGCACTATTTCACCTCTGCAAGTTTAAAAAAAAAACAGCATTAATTAATATTCAAATCACATTTATTTCAACTGAGTAATATTAATACATCAATTTCTGTTTCTTATTTTTTCTGCCTTTCAATAATTCACTTCACAAATGATATCAGAAGAATAAAATCAAGAAGAAAATACACAGACGATATTTTAACAACATCCTCAATAGTGCACATTGATTAACACTCTTTTGTAATTATTTTGCATGATCAGAATAACATTTTCGAGACAACTATTTTTAAAACTGAATTATATACTAACTTGGTTTGAACTTTCCAACAAAATACTGTATCTGAAGAGGTACCTTCATGTAGACTGAGAAACTTCACATCACTATAAAAAAGATTAAAATGATAAATCACTAACATGATTAAATTATACAAATCTGTTTTATTTTCTAACAAACTTTATTTTTTTTCTTCATTAAAACAAGCCCTGAATGAACAAAACATTTAAAAATATAACAGTGTATTGAGTTCACGATATCTTTAACCTGATATTAATTTACTTTTATATTTCCATTTTGGAAGCTCAAAGAATCAATGTATCTTTGATGTTTTATGCAAATGTAAGAAATGCATAAAATCACAGAAATCTTTAAAAAAAGAAAGAAGACAAATAAATAAATGCTACAAGATACAAATGAATTAATAAATTAGTCCAAATATTTTGGTTTCCAAAACATTTTATAAAATTTTTCCAACGCTTTCAGTAAAACAAAGACTTAAATAAATTTGAAAAAAAAAAAGAAGTAAAAACTCACTCAGAACTAAATTTTAAAATAAAGGACTGCTTGAAGAATTGTAATTTCACGGCATCCTTATTTATATTTTTGACATAAATATGCAAGCTCAAAGTGTCATCCTGAAATTTATGAAAAAATAGATTTATCAGTATTTCAGAATTAAAAATGATAATGTCCATAATAAACAAGATAATGCTAAAACAATTTATAATAATCTAACTAATATCAACAGTGATTACAATAAGCCTGAACAAAGTTTTCATTTTTTAAACAAAACAATGGTAAAATAGGTATATGACCGAGTAATATTTTGTCCTAGCTTTTTAAAGTAACATCAACAAAAAAGAAAATCATTCCAAATGGTATTTGTAACACAAAAAAAAAAAATTAAATTAATTTTACCTTTTCAAAAAAGTCATGTTTTATGATATCCAAGTAATGAACAGGTTCTGAAAGTAAAAACATCAAAATTTCCTAAAAGTGTATTATTTTTTTACAAGTAGTTGACGATCAGTTAAATATAACACTGTGAAATTATTAAAATGTTGTTATTAAGTGTATCAGCTAAATTATCAAAGCAATCTTTATGCTTTTACTTGCATATCAGCAGCTTATTTCCTGGAAAAGGATAACATCTAATGAATTACCAGCTATTTCTTGCTTATATAATTTTGTGTGTAAAAATGTTCCACAAACTAGCATTACAAGCTACAAACCTTCTTCTTTGTCCATAATTTCTGATGTTTTAGTTTCTGACAAAGATATGTCATTTTCATGCTGTTCAATTTGAACTGGTTCAGCTGGTGGAGGTGGAATTGTTGAACCTACCTGTAAATGCACCAGAAAATTAAGTAAGCAGACCAAGTTAGCACTAATGTCCATCCAATCACAACTAATGAAGTGATAACCAGAGATTTATATATAATGTTTACTGGAAATGTATTTTCACTACTACCAATAACAAATAAGAGAAACAGGTTTTTTGGTTTAAATCTGAATATCATTGTTGTATATATTTACACACACACACATACAGTTCTCATAATATTAAAATACGCAAAAAATTCAAATGTTAATAAAATATTTCATTCAGTCACCATCAGTGTTATTCTTTAAAATCAAGATGAATAATACCAGAAACCAGTAAGATGTTTTAGTCAAGAACAAAAACAGCATCTGCAAGGTAGTAGCATGTGTGTGTATACCAGGATAAATAAATCACTCACCTCGTTATGTTCAAAACGAGGCCAATGTTTCTTAACTTTCTTTGTGACTTTTATCTGCAATTTTTGTCCTTTCTGGAATACCCGGCTCTGAGTTTCATCAATTTCGGCATAAAATTTACAATACCACTTTTGGTTTCCTTATTTAAAAAAATAAATATCATCCATGAAAAACTGTAATAAAGGTACACTGAGTTTAAATTACTCTAATGTTAAAAAACTGTTGTTAAAATAATAACAGTTTCTTTCTTTAATACACCATTACTGCATTCTTTTGTTTTACATTTGTTTATGGAAATCAGTTTAATATATTTTAAAATAGATAATATCTCATTAATATTTAAATTAGTTAAAGAATTTTAATCTACTTGTTCCTCTCTTTTTAAAAAAAAATTCTGTAGACTGATATTAACAAAAAAATATATATATAATAATAAAATAAATTTGAAAACAAGAAATAACTGTTTCTGTGAATACCTTTCAAAATCAAAGTGACATCAGTCTCAGTGAAGTTGGCCGATATATCTTCTGGTTTTTCTGGCTTGAACGACAGGTTTAATGTTAAGGTGACATATTCTGATGTCTGTCCAAATGATATACTAGCCACAGCTGGGGAAATAAACATTTCTTTTAATTTTTTATTGTGAAAGAAACAAAATACTGAAAGAATGAAATGAATAAAAGTATGTTTAAATGTCAGGCAAATAAATAATATCAGAGAAGAAGCTGGTTGGAAATAAAAATAATAGGGAGAATAATTATATGACAAATGTTCTATTTAAGCTACAGAGGTTCACCATCCTCCAAAAGAAAGGAAATAAATTGTTCAAGATGATTTAAGGTGTACACCTGTGGTACCAAACTGAATATTTTACAACATATATTTGCAGTGTGTTACTGTCTACATTTACTATTCTTAGTAAATTTTTACTTTCAGGTTTGTTGTTGTTTTGGGGTGGGGGGATCATTTGTTGTTGGGGTTTTGTTGTTTTCTTTTTTCTTTTTTTTTTTTTTGTACTGGTTTTTAAATTGAAAAACAAAATTTAAATACATCTCTACTAAGTAAAAATGGATTTAGTTTAAAATGGTCTCACTATAAACATTTACAATTACATTCAGGTTTCATTTTTATATATTTAATTCTTCTTCCAAGCTTTTGGTCAGTGTGTGCCATTATTATTTATTTTATTTAATTTTATCATAAAACAAATATCAACAGAAAACATTCAGGGTACACTACAATTATTGAAGTCTAAAATAAAAAGGAAAATACAATCCAATTAATTTCAGCTATAATAAATGGAGAACATTACAACATGAATTATATAATGGTAAGTAATATTATATAGGTTAATAATATTCTTCATTTATCCAACTTTACAAATGTGACTTACCTCCCTTCTATTTAAGTATAAATACAATCACAGGATTTTTATATTATTTTACCTTCATTTTATTAAAAAAAGATTTTACCTATTTATTTTTACTGGTGGAGTTAAAATAAAAACAGTTAATTTCTTTTCTTATTTAAAAAAAAAGAGTAAAAAACATAAGTCAAAAAAGTTATTGGCACTGCATTTTAGATCTATCTCTTCGTAGAGATTTTACCAAAAATATATATATATATGTATATAATTTAATTATAAATTCTGTCAGGTGCATAACATTAAATATACACTTAAGATTGTTAAATCAACCAATTTTTAATCATCATTGTATGTGTATTTGCATTTAGCAGTTAAAAGACAAACTAGTTTTTAAATGAAATGAAATCAGAGGAACATATCTAGTTTTAGAAATGCATACAGCTTTTTACTTAAAGGATCAGTTATGTTTATTGCTACAATTTCAGTTCTGCTATTTGGGGTTTCAATATTATCACTGCAAAAATCCTTCAAAGTCATAATTACAATTGTAAAAATGAGGAACTACTTGGAGAAATACTTTAAAATTAATGTAAATGATAAGAAGGAAAAATTGGTAAGCTTGGTTTTATATTAGTTTCACATATTACTGTTAGCACCAGAAACAAACAATAGCAAAATATTCAGTAAAACCTCTAATTAATCTAAAGAACAAATCTCACAAAAATTAATATTACAGTTAAGAGAAAACATTCTTTACAACATATTTTTCTGGGTTCGTGAATAATGTTTATTTCTAAAGTCAGTTGGAAAGTGTTTTCTCACATTTATTTGATAAATTAAAAACTTTAATTTGATGTGTTGCCAGCCTCACCATTTCAATGTCAACGTAAAGAAAGGTTAATTTTACAAAAAAGATTTTAAAAAAATTCTCATCTAAAATAATATAAACAGTTATTTAAAAAAAAAAAAAGTATTAATAATATATATTTTAGCTTATTAAGAGTTATTAAGCTTTTTCTTTAGGAGTCTGAGTCTCGAGAACAATCTTTCTTAGCATTATGTGCTTGGTTGCAGCGCCATCTATTATTTTGTTTGTTTTACTTTAAAAAAATAAAAATCAGCCGAAAAACCTACACACAAAAGACCTACATGAAAATAACAGTGTTAATTTCTGTACCATTGCACGTATGGATATCTGCATTATCTTTTGTCACATTTTCTATCTCTTTCTTCTTTTTGGGCAGGTCTGACGTCTCCTGTCCATTTTCTTCCACTTCATTCTGACTGTCGGGTTCTTTCTTCGTCGGGGAAATCGTCGACATTTCCCCTTTAAGCACACCGTCAGTGTGCCTGCGTTTTCTATGAATATGATCTATGTTTGCGTTGTACAAGAACACAATAACTGCTTTAATACAAAAATGTGACGTATAAATGTTCACTTTTTCGACGCACACAAGTTAACAATCTGTACAGCATCACATTGCGAAAAATTATCGTCCTTGATTGCCAATCCGGTGTTAAAGGTGAAAATTCCTTATTAAAAGTAAGATATTCTTTGATTAGTGTAATAAATTTTGTTGTTTTATGTCAGCTAATAATATTTTCGGACACTAATAATTCAGCTTAGAATAAAAGACATATATTAGTTATTGTCTGGTATTCAGTAACAAAATGAGTGAGATTATTGATAATAAAATATTTGGACAACATAAAACCTTTGGCTTCGAAATACCTTTGGCTGTAGATAGGTATAGATATATCTGTAATGACCTAGCCAGAATATTGCTTTATGTAGCATACCACACTGAAATTACACTGAAATATCACCATGTTAACAGTCTACTGCTTATAAATCTTACATCACTAAATTTATTAAAAGAGACGATCCATTATATTATAATAATAATATAATAATAATAATAATAATAATAATAATAATAATAATAAATTGCGATGATAACATTTAATTAGTGATACTGAATATTTTAAAATAATCCCATTGAATATTATATAGCGTCAACTGTGGGATAGAACTACACGGGTAAAAGTTTAGTTGACACTAATTTTGATCCAATCGTGTTATCTTTTACATAAAACCCTGTTTTCAAGAATATGGCGCCGAGTGGATTTCCCCATTAGACTATATACATCATTACATGCTTTAGAAAATAGGACGAACTAATTTTCATTATTATTTTGTACGACAGGTTTTTAATCTGAATATTTAAATTACATGTTGCTGTTAATTTGATAACTGTTTATTAAAAACCCTAAGAGTTGTTGCATTTTTAGCTTTATCTAGCAGATCATCATGTGAAAGTAGCGAAAACGATAGTAATTTTAAACTTTTACAGATTTCTGTTCATCATTCAGACATTGAATTAGTAAGTTAGTTGTGTTATTCGGTAATACTAATTTTGCATTATCTATATACGAATTTTAGTAATGGAAAATGCACTTACATTGTCTGAAATTATTGCGATAATACTTACAAGAAATGAAGTCGGCCGAGGCTTCTGAACTTTTCGGCCTTCAGGAGTGCTTGACATCTTTTTTCTTTTAACTTTTTCTCCTTTTTTTTGTTGAAATTGTTTAATTTTAATGTTTTTATTTTAATTTTTAGTAGGTCTTAAACTTTTATCTACGTCGTGCAAAACCCAGATTTCCTCAGATGAATTGTTATTTCTTGCTACTTAACATCATCACAATGTCCGACGTCATTTATTTACTGTTTACAATTGTTTTTATTTATTTATTTGTTTATTTGTTTATTATTATTATTGTTATTATCATCATTATTATTATTATTATTATTTGTTATTATTGTATTTATTAGTAAGAAAGCAAAACTGAAATTGGTTGAATATAAAATTTTGTTTTCAAAGCAGGAATTATGACTGGTAAAGCTAGGGGGAGGGGCCGTGGTAGGGGAAGAGGTCGAGGGCGTGGAAGGAAAACAGGGTCTTCAAGCCAGGAGACTGAACCTGAACCTACACCAGAACCCGAACCAGAGAATCAAAATACACAAGGTATGTTACATCTGTGTTACTAGATTTCGTCATACTGTTCACCTTACTTTTTTATGAAGATACAGAAGAAAGGGAAAATAACTGTTTGTAACATCTCCACATGTATGTTTTCCATTTTAGTCACTAAAAGAAGACATACTGAATGGCATACACAATTGGTATACAAGCTTAGTGCCTTTGTGATACAGATAGTCTTAAACATGTAATTAATATATTTCCAAATTTTCGTTTATGGTAAAGTAAGAAAATAAAATAAAAATTTATTATATTTTAAAATACATTTATTTATTTTCCTAACAAAATTTGTACAGATAGTTCTATAATGATTGACAACACCAATGTTTTGCATTGATTTTACCCAGAATCTCTCTCTCTTATTTTCTTTTGTTTTTTTACATAGTGTTTATATTTACAAAATAATGTCATAGTAAAATTAAAAGAAGAATGTTAGCCTCTAAATTTTGTCATTAAACTGCCAGAATTATTGTAGTAACTGAGCAGTATAGAAAATGTATTTTTACACCATTTGTTTACCTCATCATAGGTATATTATATAATTTTCAGGAATATTTTTTTTACAAAACTGCTTACTGATTAGTCTGATAACAGTATTAGTTTTATTTGTTTGTTGACTTGAATGTAATGAATATGAACATACATATATGTGTGTGTGTTTTTCCCTGTTTTTTTTTTCTCATTGTGAATATAGAGTATCATGGGTTTTGTTTCATTTTTAAAAATGTTAAGTGTACTGTACACTGTTTCAGAAGAATCTGAGGAAAGCTGTGATGAACTGCTACAAGAACCTCCACCAATCTTTAAGACATCGTTTCCACCAGAACCTGTTCATCAGAACCAACGCCTACGATGGGACCATAAAGTGTGTGCTGTTTGTAATGTATAATGTATTATTTAACTATTGTATGTTAGCTGATGGAATGTTGCTGTTGTTGTTGTTGTTGTTTAACTCATGTGCATATAAAAATATGTGACCAGTATCTATTTAAAAAGGGATGAGTTTGTATTTTTTAAAATGCCTTGTTGTTCTTAATTAAAGATTTTTGTTGTTGTTATTATTAAGTTTATTTATAAGATATTGAACTGGAAACATTCTGTAACATACAAGATAAATTTTTAATATTTTTTAAAACTTATATGTAAGGCTTCTTCCTTAAAAATGATTATCTTCATATATCATGAATTTAGTTCGAAGATTAAAATTTGTTTCAAACTTATAAATGCAAACAAGTTTCTGGTTGACTATTTTTTATTATTATTTTTTTTTTTATAAAGTTTACAAATTATTTTCTTAGTATTATTATTATTATTATTTTATCTTCTCTTTTTATCGTTATTGTATATTATTGTTATTATAACAGGTTCATTTGATTGGTGAGAAGGTTGTTGATCCATTGATACACTGCTGTGAAAGATGTACTCTACCTATTCTTATCTATGGGCGATTGGTGAGTTTTGTTTCTATTAAAATTAAACTTAATTTATTTATTAATTATTTAAGGAATTTATTAGTTATCCAGCAACAAATGAGTGATACTTTTCCTAGAAATAGTTTGGATTTCCACAAAAGCAGTCATTAAGAATCTTCAGACAAGAGCTTTATCAGTTATCCTTAGAATTCTGGTATTTTACTATTACCTTTAATTATATTTTAGTATACAATAATTAATTAATGTATATGATTATTTCTATTTTTTGGAAGAAATTGCATGGGTATATTATAATTCCAAAGAAAAGGATTAAAATATGTTGTTTTGAATGACCAGCATTATGTGTAAAGACAAACCTTTTAAAATATTATAATTTCAGTAAAACAGAAATGTTTTATTTCCAGCACAAGAAATGAAAACAGAAATATTCAGTTATCTTAAATTTGAGATATATTAAGAAGTTGTCACCAACCGTTCTAATTAATCTTAAATTTGAGATACATTAAGAAGTTGTCACCAACCGTTCTAATTATCATCAGGTTTTATAACAGTGTTGAAAAAAGATTAAATCTGATTGCATTTGATCAGTGCAAAATTACAGACACTGTTTAGGCAAAAATGTAATTTAACTTTTGTATTAAATGGTTTAAAATTAAATACCTCTCTGTTTGGTTTTAGATTCCCTGCAAGCATGTATTTTGCTTTGATTGTGCAAGAAAGACAGAAAAAAAATGTACACGGTTAGTCAACCATTTTTGTTTCAGATAATTTATTGGCATTTAGGAAATCCTTTTTATTTATTTGTAAAACTTGTTCAAGTTGAAAGTAAAATTTTATTCACCTGTTTATTTTTTGTTATATTAAATTCAGAAAAGTTATTTTTTTCATATTCTGGTAGATGTTTTAACAATTCTGTTCAGTAAAAGCACATTACATAAGACCTCATTAGATGTTTCTTTGATGTTGGATTTATTTATTGATGGGTTTGAATGGTAATCTGTCATAGTGTAACTGAAACGTTTTTCAATTCTTTCCAGCTTGCTTTGTTTATATATGTTAAAAAAACATTTGACTGAGGTTGGATTAGTAAGTCGACAAAAGATGTAAAATAGAAATCTAAAAAAATTGAACTGACCCGTCAGACATATGTAAACAATGAAATGTTTTTGTTTTGTTCTTCTAGATGTGATGATCCTGTTCAACGTATAGAACAGTCAGCTTTAGGCACTGTGTTTATTTGTACATACGGAGCACCAAAACACACATCATCAGGCTGCAGACGGACTTACCTCTCTCAGAGAGACTTGGACTCACACATTGCTCACCGACATCTGAAGAAGTCTGAACCTTCAAAACCTTCTTCCAGTGACAAGCCTCATCATCATCACACACCATTCATTTCAACCAGCCACCAGGCTATGACATCATCCAGCCATCAGACAGTGAGCACAGCCAGCCATCACACAGCAATCACCAGCCACCAGCCCATGGAAGTACAGCAGTCTCCCAGCGTTCCACAGAGACAGGTTGTGGATCAGGGAGTATACAGACCTCTAGATGGAGCTTCACTGGTCCAGCCTCGTGTTTCAGTGCCTGGCCTTGTTCCACAGTTGCCTGTGTCTCATCCTCAGCTGCTTCAGCCTCCACCTCAGACTCTGCAGGTTTCACTGCCTCAGGGTCTGTCAGGAGTAATGACTACTATTGAAAGTTATCAGACTTCAACAATCCCAGTAATGGCAGGCAGCAGGACCAATCTAATAACTGTTCCAATCCAGGAAGGATCAAATGTAGATAAGTATCAGACTAGCTATGTACCTGGTAATGTGTATCCTGGACACCTGGCTAACACCATTCCACCAGCAGGATTTGGAATGCCACTCGCTCATTTAAATCCTATGAGACAACCTTTCCCTCCCTCGTCAATGGCTGCAGCCATGCATCAGGTTGCTCCATCTTCTTACGGCCAGGCAATAAGCCAGGGCCCGTCTTTGTTTTCATCATCAACACTGCCACTCAGTGTAGGACATTCCCAGCATCCTGTCCCTGTGTCTCGCTCTCACACAGCCCCTCCAGGCTCTATTCCTCACCAAATTCCGGGTGCTGTTCTTCCACCCATGTCCAACACACTTACAGGACATATGTCAGGTCCCCCTCCACATGTAGGAATTCCAGGACCCAAGGCACCCGGCAGCCATCTCAACCTCCTCCAAGGTTTTCGAGTCCCCATGGACACTTTGATGAAAGTCTAGTTCTCCCATTTAATCAGCCTGGGAGTCCAAGGATGCACTGGACTGCTCCTCCAACACGAGGTCCTCCTCCAGGGTCTAGTGTTACCCAGATGCAGCATCCACCCACCCAGCGACCTCAGGGTGACTCAGGGCCTTTTGGTCAGTACTATTAAAACTAGCAAAATACTGAGGAAAATATACTTGTTTTAATATGTGTTTATCTTTAATGTTGAAAGAATTCTGTTATGCATTATTTCATTTTTTTTAACATAGTTATTAATGCTTGTTAGAAAAAGCCCTCTGTTTAAAAAGTGAATTGCAGCATTCAGTTTGTGACTGTATATAGTATGTTATTTGTTTGGGTTTTTTCTGTTTTTATTTTGGAAGGGTGAAATTCCTTTTTATCATTTTTTTTTTTTTTTTTTTTTTTTTTTTTTTTTTCTTCCTTAAACAATTTGTTTTAGCTAATTTGAATATAAAATTTGAATTATTTGACACTTGTCAAAAAAATAAATATTTTAAGTGTTCAGATGAAAGTACCTCAGATTAAAAGACGACTTTTTCCAAGAAGAATTCATGAAAGATGAAAAAAGAAAAAAAAAACTTTTTAGATGTTTTAAGTTTCAAATTTTCACATTTTATAAAGATAAAGCTTTTCAAAGGATTTATAATTTGAAAAATTGTCTTTTGTAGTTATTTTGTTTGTTTACCTGTACAGTGATGGAGATAAGAGGCATATTATTATATTAAATAAATAAACAAATGAAGCCAATTCTTTATAGAATTAGCATTCTTTGGCACTAGCAGAATAATTATATGGATGTTTTTTCAACACTGATAAATACAAAACCTAACTGATTTTTTTACTTCACCTTCCCACCTTAATTCAGAAAATATTTTTCGCATATATTTTTCTCCAATTGATTGTTGTTTTAAGAAAATAATTTTTGAAATAATTGAGTCAGAAATTGATAACGTGCAGGTGGATTAAAGAAAAAAAAAAACACAAAAAAGGGGAGATAATGACTTACATACTGATAGACAGAAAACGGATACCGTACATCCTTGTATAGGAGTGTAGGCATTTCCTTTATTACTAATTTCCTAATCTATTGCCATTTTTACAAATAAAAATCTCACTGAATAAGTTATGTAACATCCTTTTGTTAATTACCTAAAAATGCTTTTTACTTTTTATAAGGAATGTATGGCATTGAAAAACAAAATCTTTCATAAACAAGACCACAAAACAGACTTCGAATGTAATGCATTCCTTTGCCTTAATATTTACATTATATTATGATTAAATTAAAACGAGTTATTTATTTAAATCTATTTATTGTGTAAATACAAGACATAATACAAAATGCATATCAAGTTAATTATGATTGATTTGTATCTGTTCCTTTCATAACATATTTTTTGAAAATTATGAAACACACAGACAGACACTTATATACATGAAACAGCCAATAATTGAATTCTGATCAGAGCCTTTAGAAATGAACAGTGGAATTATAACTAAAAGCATCAAAATTGCATTTATTTGTCTGTCAAAAATGGAAAAAGAAAAAAAAAATTATGAATTAAAATTGTGTGACTGAATATTGGTTCTCGCTTCTAATAAACATACAATGCTTAAAATCTTAGTGTTTACAGTTTAGACTGCTAAGCAACATATTTTAATGTTTATAATTATAGTTGAATTTATTGCAGAATTTTTTTTTTTTTTTTTTTTTTTTTTTTTTTTTTTTTAAATTCATGGTTACAAATTCAAAGTATTTAACAGATTAACTGGAAAGACTGAAAATGATTTGAAATTATTTCAAATGTTGAACTTACATGCATATTGTGAATGACAAAAATAAATGTTTTATGTTGAAAATGTGTTTGTTTTTATTTAAATGGAATATTTAAATTAAATTACAGTTTCGTTTTCAGTGTGTGTATGTATATACCTGTACATATCTTCATAATGAATAAAAAATCTTGTTTGCTCTGATGTTGAAATTCTTCAAATTATATGTTTATGGTGATCCCATGAAAACTAAGCATAACAAATCCACATAGCATGTAAAAGTCTTCTGTTCACTATTGCAAGGTCCAGTAAAACACTGAAAATCAGAATGAAATAAAAGAATTCTTGGAAATGGTACATGATTTCCCTAAACTCATGGAATGTATATATATATATATATATTTTTTTTTTTTTTTTTTTTTTTTTTTTTTTTTTTAAATTTTCGATCCATAGCTATGAAAATAAAATCTTATAAATGTTAATAATGATTTCAAAACAAGTCATTTTAGCCATTAAATATTAAAAGATTACAAAATTATCCAAAAATATTATTTATTTCTGAAATCTCTAAAAAAAAATAGTAATAACTGAAAGCTCAAAATATTTATTACTCAAATCTATAAAAAATAATGTTTTTATAACGGAAAGCTCGTAAAAAGTTATTAATAAAATCTCAAAAAAAACACCCCAAAAAACCCCTTTTCAAAACATTGAAATCTATAAAAATATTTTTTATAACTGAAAGCTCAAAAAATAATTTATTATTAATTACTGAAATCTGTAAAAAAAAAATTAATTGAAATTATTTTATTATAACAAGCTCAAAAAGATTATTTATTATTGAAATCTCAAAAAAAAAAAAAAAAAAAAAAATTTATAACTGGAACTTCATAAATTTTATTTACATTGAAATCTTAAAAAAAAAAAAAAAAAAATTTATAATTGAAAGATCAAAAAGTTATTTATTGTGGAAATCTCTGAAAAAAATATAAATGATTTATTACTGAAGGCTCACAAAATTATTTTTATCCTCCAAAAGAACTCAAAAACCAACAGAATTATTTTAACCATAGGAAGATGTCTTCTGTTGAACAAGCAACTGCAATATTCTGGTGATGGACAATAATTGGACTTAACATTAATAATTATCAGACATTGTTAAGTATGAAAAACATGTTGTCTTCCCCACACAAATATTTTCTAATAGTTATTATTACTGCTATATAACCTGCCTATTCTACAGACATACATTAGGTATTGATATCATACAGACTGGAACTTGAGAAATATTATAACAAAATCCAAGGCTTATAAATAATATACATTTCTGTTTAAATGGGGAAATGCTTTATATGTGTAATATGACAGTATGTTGTTTTCCTAGTTTTTCATTTTGTTACTACTCAAAAGTATGTCTTTTCTTTAGGTTTCTGTGTTTATGATTATGTGTATATGTGTGTGCATATATAAGCATACACACACACACATTTTTTTTTTTTTTTTTTAATGTATTGAAATAATGGCATTATATTTATCAATTTTCTTTTTTAATTGTTAATATTTTTTTATTTGTTATTAACCAATGTATGAAAAAGAGAAGAAAAAAGTTAATTATTACATGATGTGTCAGTAAACTACTTTAAATTTTGATATATCTATAAAACTGCTAAGTAAATAAAGAAACTTTCTACCTCAGTTTATTAGCTTGATAAAGTTAGTACCTGATACAGTTGTATTTGTTTAAGTTATTGTGAGTGTTTGGAATTTTGAAAAACCAAAAGAGTTTACACTGTGACTTGTATTACTAAAACTAAATTCAAAAATTGCTCTTGGAAACAGAATGGGAATCTAGTTAAGCCTGTCAGTTTATTTCAGACCCTCAAAACAATCACTGCTAATTAACCAGTTTCCTGTTGGGCTTTTCATGCCTGTTGATAAAGTGAAGTGTTAATTACACATCTCCATGTCAACAAGGTACGTGATACACACATTAGTAAACTGTTCGCGCCTCAGTGAAAACTAAAACTACATTAATTAAACAACTACTAAGACTTGTTTCATACATTAATGCTACACTGCATACCGTATTGGATTTCAGATCAGTGCTGATTTTGTCTGATTAGTTCAGGCAACAATGCTCAATTAAGTGCTGGATGATTGACATGGGGTCTTGTACACACACTTTATGTGTGTGTGTGTGTGTGTGTGTGTGTGTGTGTGTCGCAGGTTGTAACTTTCAATGTTCTTTCTGATTGGTTAGTTACAGCAGGTATATTGTGACATGAGGCAGGAGTAAAGCTTGTGGTATGGTAGTTGGAGGATATTTATCTCACTGTGCAGTATAGAGGGGCCACTGCATTAAGTTGTTAAGGATTTGGACTTAATCTTCTCCAGCGGTGTGTGTTAAAAAAGAAAAAAAAGGCAAACAGTTAGCTCCAGTGCAGAAGGTGAGTTATGCTTGTGGATTCAAAATTTTTTTTTTTTTTTTATATATTAGATTTAATGTGAGTATTTCTTTTGAACTTATTATTAACTTTCTTATTTGTTTATTTATTTCTGAAAGTTTTCTTAAAGATTTTTTGGTGATTGCTTATAGTTATGAATTACTGCATTTATTAACCTTCAGCCAGTTTTAAAAACTTTTCACTCATAAAAAAGTATACTGATACAGCTGTTTTCAAAGAATCTGGTTATGATAATACAGCAGTTTTAACTAACACAAAACTTTATTATAAAATATTATTGATAATATTCTTTCTTATTCTCATAGTGATTATTATTGAGGTTTTTTATTTTTATTTTATGATCTGTAATAGTAACTTATGAAAGAATTTTTGCAAATATAATTTTTCTTTCATTCTCTTGAATTTGTTTCAAGGGATTAGAGATAGCATAAGTTTGATAATAATTTATAAAGGAAATCTTTAAAAAAACAAAAACAAAAAAAAACATATGGCACATTGGTTCTGAGGTCTGGAACAAACCCCTGTCCCCATTTCACTGTTCATACTGAATATATGCTTTCAACATTTAAATATTTGTTCTCACTCCATGTTGCAAACCAACATTTCAGCTCTCATTCATCTTGATCCACTTATAATGAGTTTGTTAAATATTACTAATATAAGCATAATTCAATGTTAGTTTATGTACAAGTACGAACTGAAATGTCGGAAGGAAAGAAAATATTTATATTCTTAAGTCTTCTGAATCTAAACAGCAGATCAATAGCCATTAACATGTATCAAAAAATTTATATTAATTTTAAACACAATATTTGTTAGACATTAGTGTTTTATATTACATGCCTGGTTTTATCTTTTAGTTTGTATGTTAGCCTGTGTATGTATGTATGTGTGTGTGTGTGTGTGTTTGTGTGTGACAAAAACAAAAAGTTATTTAATTATAAGACCTTGTTATATCTTGATAAAAAAACAACAACCAAAAAACAACAACAAACCAACATCTATATCATTCAGACTTCAGTTTTGTTTATCACTGAATAGTTTAATTTGCCAAAATAGACTTGAAACAATTTTACCATGACAGCAAAGTAACCTACATGTAGACTGTATTGTTGTTCATGTCTAAGTGAGACAGGAATATGAAGGACACATTATAAATAATAAACTCTGTATATCTAAATATACCTGTATTTCTATAAGCAGAAACCAATAACACGTGCATATAATTATGTGAGTGTATACACAGACATATATATGAGTACATACAAATATATATATATATATATATATATATATATATATATATGTATAGATATATATACACACACACACACACACACACACACAAACATACACAAACACACAAACACATACATATACACACACATATGTGTGTGTGTGTGTGTGTGTGTGTGTGTAGATACAGAGATAATTAGATAGATATTTACATATGCATACATACATACATATATATATTACATCATTTTTATGTTTTAGCTTAGTCATATTTCACGAATTATAAAAGAAATATCTCTGTCCATTCATTCTGTTTAAACAGCATTATTTACCAAATAACATGCATGAGCCTGTACAATATCTCTCTTTACATTTTACCAAATACTTATATTTTACTGAAGGCCATTATATCAAATAGTTTACTTACAGTCAAGATGCCTAATGTTAAATATCCTATTAAGACCACTGGTATTTATTTTTTTTTTTTTTTTTTAAATATATAAAGAAAAGAAGAAAACCAACAAAAACAGAGTTTGAAGTTTATATATACTGGATACATATCATAGATTAGATAAGCATGTGTTTTTGAAAAACAAATATTTTAAAATATTTTACATATATGTATTATATAAACTATGTGTGTTCAGACAAAAGAGAAGCATATAATGAGAAGATGGATCAAAGCTTTGCATATCACTCGTCTACATACTCGTGTTTTTTACAATACAGTTTTTACTGACACTTGCTTGTTCTCCAGCTAGAAAATCATTTTAATAGCATGTCTGCATGATGGAACAAAAGATAAGATGTTTATTTAAAACGATATTACAGACGTTTTCTGCATGTGTGGTTGTTACAGTATTCAAAGACAAAAGGTAACTGATGTATATTTGGTTT
The DNA here is from genome assembly GCA_012295275.1 of Chrysomallon squamiferum. Lineage (NCBI taxonomy): Eukaryota > Metazoa > Mollusca > Gastropoda > Neomphalida > Peltospiridae > Chrysomallon > Chrysomallon squamiferum. The sequence continues at coordinate 25,935,208 of CM022671.1, forward strand.
TAATTTTTTTTCTACAGATATCTTGTACGTGAGTTATAACAGAATTTTTCTAAACCAAATACATGCACTTTTTTCATTATTATTATTATTAGTAGTATTATTTTAAATAATTTAAGCAAAAGTGTGTGTTAAACCACAATTAAGAAATGTTACTTGTTTAAGTGATACAGGTTTGTAATATCATGGTTTCATGTTAACATGCTTTCAAAACATTTTCTTACAAAAAAAAGAAAGAAATGTATACATACACCCATATATACATGACTAAGGTTTTATACAAAAGAATACTGTTATATGTTTTTTCACATGTTTTTATCTTTTTTCTGTGTTTTATCTGTAAGTCAGTTTACATGTCCAAAGTTTTAATATGGCAGTTTCCAGACTCTGACTGGTTATTGGAATCAGACAGAAATGAAATAATACATGTCTCCATATTAAATGAAGGAATATTTGTCACAGTTTGTTATTAAGTATCAAACATTTGTGTTTATCACTGATGGTACAAGAAAGCAAATCATTGATTCCATTTCATGAGTTACTCTGATTGGTTATTGGAATCAGACAGAAATGAAATAATAGATGTCTGCATATAAAACGAAGGAATATTTGTCACAGTTTGTTATTAAGTATCAAACATTTGTGTTTATCACTGACAGTACAAGAGAGCAAATTACTGATTCCATTTCATGAGTTACTCTTAACAATTAACAGTAAAACTCTCTTTGATGTGCACCTACCCAAAGACAGGAAAACACATACCACAGCTTTTAATAAACTGGTTAAGGGAATGGGAAAAAGGCTTTATGTAAACTAATCATGTGTCTGGAATGGGAAATAGCCCAGTGAGGAGCACTGATCCTGCAAACTATCACAAACACTACAGTTGATTAAAGAATTTACTTGGTATCAACAGAACTGATTTTATTATTATTATTATTTTTCTTCATTTTATTTTATTTTTTTCTTTCTTTCTTTATTTATTGTAAATTATTATATTTTTCTCTAACATGATTCATAAACATCACATGAATTGCCGTACCTTAGTTAAGATATTATGTAGGAGAATATTTTTCATTTAATTTTTTTTTTAATGTTTTGGAAGGCTGGATACGCATTCATTTTTAGTTACTAACTAGTTAAACTACTGCTGCAACAACATCATGTTAAATATAATAACAGATCAAGTCACAATAACTGATTTTATCATATTAATATACATCAGGTTCAGTAATCTGTGGCTTATGACCTATGCGTGACTATTACAACTTTAAGGTATGGCTGACAGAAATATAGTGTCAGAATTCCTTTCTACATCACATTTAATACAAAAGTTCAATTCACACTTTAATTATCATATATATATATATATATATATATATATATCCCTTAAATTAACCAACTTTAACCACCTCATTATTTAAGACAAATGAAAGCAAGTTTATCCACTGAAATGAAATAAAATACAACTGTCGGCTGTTTGAAATATATACAAATATCAAATGCAATCTGTCATATTGTATTTTGTGTATTTTTGTGTGGTGTAGCAACTGCGTGATATTTACAATACAATAGAATCATGTAGGTTCTGTTCTGCTTGACATCATTAACTATTTTAATAATGTCAGTGGGATTGCAAAATATTGTAACTAGGGAAAATATTTATCATAACTAAATGTTACTCTGATGATATCGGAACTTTGTGTGTGAAATATGAAAAACAGTCTGAAAAAAAACAATAGTCTATGAAATTACATAATACTAAGTATTCCTGACACTTGAAAGGTATAGAATCACTGGTATTTTAAACTGATTGCACTGACAACTGAACAAGCTTATTGGTTTGTGTGTGTGTTCACATACATACATACATATATACATACATAAATACATACACACACACACATGCGCACACAGACATACACATACACAAACACAGACATACACATACACAAACACATACACAGATATAACATATACAAACATACATATATTTGATTACAATTTTTTAAATCAAACTTATTACTGTAAAGATAATAATAATGATGATGATGATGATGATGATGATAATGGTGATAATAATAATAAAAATCTTTTCTTTGTTATGGTAATTATTGTTAATTGTAATTGAAAAAAAACACATTTCAGTGGCTTTTTTCAAATGGTCATAATAATTAGTGAGATAAACAAATAAATATTTTTATTTATAATCAAACAAGCAAAGCAAAACACACGAGACATAAATTTTTATAATAAATACCAGATTAAACATTTTTAAAAGCTTTATAAAAACACAATAAAAAACGTTATCTTTATTTGATTACAAATAATATATTACTTGTAATCAAATCTTTTATCATAATGATGAAAGTTAGTCACACCAGTATGATTTAGAATGAAACATAACCACGTTCATTGTTTTTTTTTTTTTTTTTTTCTTCAAATATCAGAATATTTTCTCATTATTTTGCACATAAAATTAACATGTCATAAAGACCCTCGTTCTAACACAACAATGTTCATCAAAACGTGGTCAACGGTTTTGTCAGAGTTATATGCTTTCTTATCTGTAGACACAAAAAAGAACCCTATCTGCTAACTGTAAAATAGATGACAATTATCTTATGGCACTTTCCTATTTTACACCTAACAGCAGCTGAATATTATTAAGGTGGCCAGCAAATTTAGTAGTTATTTAGAGAGAGAAATGAAGAGAGTCAGATATGTCAATTATGACTGACGTATAGTGTTTCTGTCATTATTTAGACATTAGAACAACATTATTTTTAGAAAGTGTCAATATAAATAAATGACATTTGCTGTTTTTTTATACTATAATTGTCTACAGTTTGGAAATGATGTAAAATGATAGTAAGCTTGTATCATAGCTTGAAGGAAACAAATAATTATTTATTTACACAATTATAAACTGCAGTTACATATATGACTGGACACACACATGCATGCATACCTATATATATAAACAAATACAGATACATACACACATACACACACACTCAAATACATGCACATACTTACATAACCATGCATGATACATGCATACCTACATACAGACAGATACAGCATAAAGTTAGGGTCAAGATAGATAACTTGAGCAGAAATAGGCAAATGTTTTTAAAGCAGAAGCAAAGAATAACAACCTACATGTAGTCACATACCACAGTCTTTGATAAACCATTAACAGGATTGGGAAATTGCTCAGTGCAGTACATATTATTACATATAAATTAATTGAATACTGTATATGATTTTAACAATGAAGTTACACACTTAATATTTATTTTAAAAATTGCTAATCATTATTTCTCAATTGATGCCCCGAAGTGGGAATGAACTCGGTATTGTGTTATCTCTAAGTTACCAAATCTGGTTCTGTTTGTTAGGAAGCGAAGCATGCATAAAGCATTTGAGCTATTAATCCTATTACCTTAAGCATCATGATCCAATCAATATGGTTCAGAACTATATTCCAGATTATACATATGTTATGTAACCTTCATTTTACACCTATGTGCCACACACACACACACACACACACACACACATACTCACAGTAATTAGTTTAGCTGTGGTAACGTGGTAACTAATGAAACATTACGGAACTCCTATATGTGACACACCTGCTGTTTGTAACATTTCAACAGATTATCCCAGACTGCTTTTTTTATGGGTAGGTCTGGAATTTTTTAAGGAGAAGGTTTCCAGAGTGGATTTCACGCAGATTATATTTTCTTACCTCTGAGAGTGGGATTTTTAGGAATAGGAATTCTAGAGTGAGTTCTAAAGCAGATTATACTTTCTTATTTCTGGGAGTGGGATTTTTTGGGGATAGGGTTGGCAGACTATATTTTTTTATTTCTGGGAGTGGGATTTTTTGGGGATAGGGTTGGCAGACTATATTTTTTTATTTCTGGGAGTGGGATTTTTAGGGAGAGTTTTTCTAGAATGGGTTTCAAACAGAGTATATTTATTTAACTTTGGGAATCAGATATTACTGAGGTTATAATGCTGGCCTCGGACATAATGGTTAATGGATCAAATCTTTGTCAGTATGATTATTTCATTATTTCATACTCCAACCACTGACTTAATTTATTAATACCTGCCACATGTGATTTCCAGTTTCTGGGGAGGTTTATGTGAGAGTTCCCTTGTTTCTAACTGAGAGTGTTGCCTACTGAGTGACTAAAGCAGACATACTTTCTCATAATTATCATCATTGTACAAAAATAGCCAAACATTATGATGAAATGAAGTTAACTGATTGATAATTTATTCATCTAATCATCCAATATTGTTGTCATTCATTTATTCATTCAGGCATTCATTTTTTATTTATTCTCTCTTGTAATAGTTACATTTTTCTTTTTTACTTTTATAAAATATTAACAAATGTAACAAACAAAAACAAAATCACAAGTTACCTGTTGAGGAAACAAAATTGGGCTTTTCTTCCTGTTGAATAGTTTATTTGTAATTTATCTTGTTAGCAGGAGAAATGTGATTAAATTATTTATTAATTTACTTACTTTCTTACTTATTCACTTATTTATTTTATTTATTTATTTATTTACATAATTTGTTAATCAAATAGTTATCATTAAAATAAATACATTTGCAGAAATGATGTCACTATCCTGTCCACAAGTAATGAAAACAGTTTTAAATACATTAATAATGATAATAAATAAATATACACACTCAGTTACATTATTTGCATGTTTTAATGACTGCTAATAAAAGAAGACAATACAGCCTCCATCGCATCATAGATAAAAGACATTTTTTTCAGCTTACATCTTACAAAAATGAAAAATATTTTCTGTTAATAGGGTTATTTTAAACATGCTAAACCCTGTTGGTAGCCTCTAACATTAACAAGCATTTCTTCAGATGCATTTACATATAAAGAACATGTGGCAACAAAACACAAATTAACAATGCAAATATCCTAATCCACTGGTTAAGAGAGTGAAATGATCAAGACAAACAATGGCTTAATTGAAATAAATATCCTGTTAATCTCCCCCCAAAAAAGTGTGTGTGTGTGTATGTGTGTGTGTGTGTGTGTATTTGTATTTTGTATATATAATAAAATACAACAAAAATTTCTGACAAATATCTGAAACAAGACTTGCAATTTGATATGTTTTGCAATGGGGTGATATGGATCATTCAGTTATCATGGTTTCAGGAATTATTGCTAACACTGTTTTATTTCCTATTAATATTATCTTCTACCTTTTGTTACCAATATGCAGTCTACAAAAAACACCTGAACATCCATGTTACCAACATTCTCTATACAAAAAACACTGAACATCCATGTTACCAACATTCTATATACAGAGAACACTGAACATCCATGTTACCAACATTCTGAACATCCAAGTTACCAACATTCTGTATACAGAGAACACTGAACATCCAAGTTACCAACATTCTGTATACAGAGAACACTGAACATCCATGTTCCAACATTCTGTATACAGAGAACACTGAACATCCATGTTACCAACATTCTCTATACAGAGAACACTGAACATCCATGTTACCAACATTCTCTATACAGAGAACACTGAACATACATGTTACCAACATTCTGTATACAGAGAACACTGAACATCCATGTTACCAACAATGTGATATATGGTAAAATTGAGCATGTATATTTTATTTATTTTATCAAAATATATATTATTATGGAATCAACAGAAAACACTTGACATAAATTATATAGTGAACAATGAATAATATATATAACCAACAAGTTTTATACTGTGAAAATTGAAATATTACCAACATGCTATTTAGAGTAAATACTGAAGATGTTACCAACATGTAGTATATTGTGAACTGAACATATGTTACTAAGATGCATTATACAGTAAACAAGGAACGCACATGTTACCATCATGCATTGTGTAGCAGACTGAACATATATTATATAAACATGCATGTTATTTTTGAACTGAACATATATTATATGTGAACACTGAACATACATATAATTAACTGAACATATATTATATACTGCAGAACACTGAACATTAGTAATAGGAATGAACATAATTCAGAAAGAAACTTTCATGACTACATTTGAATAAAACTGGCATTATGTATGGTAGCTTTAACAGTGGTAATAAATCATATATTATTCAGAATGAACAACATTTTATTTCATAGCTCATTCACTAAGATGACATTCTACAGTAAATTATTATACATGGATGAAGTTTCTGAATAAACATGCTTTTTATGGGTCTCCGATTTCTCAATTGTCCACTGAACATACAATTTATGTCTGCCCCTGATTCAAGGTTATAAATATGATTTTACAGAAAAAATTTGTTGATTTATTTATACATTTTATTTTTCAGTTTTATATATTGTATTTTGGATATTTAAATCATTTTTTTTTTAATATTTATTACACTTAGTGATTCAAAGTTTTTATACAGCAGATATTTGTCTTCTTTTAATACATTTTATATTTTAGATTTTTAAAATTTGTTGATTTATTTTAAACCGTATTATTATTTTTTAGATATCTTTTGGTTTTATATATTTTTTTGAATATTTTATGTTTTAAATAAACACATTTTATAAGTTTTTTTTATACATATATATTTTCTTTTTTTTAATTACATATTTTAGATATTTTTTTTTTTAAACATATTATATTTTAGATGTTTAAATATTTTTTAATATTTTTTTTTATTTTATAATTTAAATATTTTTTTTTTTTTATACATTTTTTACATTTGATATTTAATTTATTGTTTTAACATTTTGTGTATAAGATATTTAACTGCTTATTTTACATTTATATTTTAGATGCACAACTCACGTTTTTAAACACCTTTTGTGCATCAGCTATTTCACTTCTTTTTATACATTTTTGTATTTCAGATATTTAACTGTTTTTAAAATATATTTTATGCATCAGATATTTAGATTTTATTTTAATACATTTTGTATTTCAGATATTTAACTATTTTTAAAATATTTTTGCATCGTATATTTCTCACACACAGACACACACACACACACACACACACACACACACACACACACACACACACACACTATGTTAGAGCCTTTTGATCTCACCTCATATATTTATCTGCAGTAATGTTTTCTGGATTACTATCAAAGAAAAATACATTAAAGAGTATTTACGATCTCCGGTGAAAGATTGTTGACCGGGGGGGGGGGGTATTACTCTGTTTAAGAACTACCTGCATACATGTACAACTGCACTAATTAAGAGGAAAATCTCAACAAACAAGGGTTTCTGGGAGCACTTTTAAGAAATACTACCATAGAAAATACCAGCTTGAACTGGGAGCTTATTTTTCAGATTTATGACTTAGAATTATTTACTCTACAAATTAGCAGAGAAATCTAGACTAGCAAAGGTCAGTGTGAGTATTTTATAATGAATACGAACATACAAAATACCACCTTGCCTGATATTTAATTTTTCAATCTTTATGACTTTGATAGATCTGTATATTCTACCATACAAAATACCATTTTGCCTGATATTTAATTTTTCAATTTTTATGATTTTGATAGATCTGTATATTCTATTAATAAGTATTTTATAACAAACACTAACACACAAAATACCACCTTGGCTGATATTTAATTTTTCACATCTGTGGCTTTGATAGATTTTATATTTTACTAATAAATAAAGCTATAATTATAAATAAATAAATTAGTTGTAAAAAAAATATTACAATAAAAAATAAAAAGGAATGATATATTATTAAAAAAAAGTCATGTGTAGAAGACAGTTTTCTGGGAAGTAGTATTATTAACAACAAATAAAAAAACTTGTGATAGTCATGTGATGAATGAATACTTAGATGTAACAGATGCTCTGCAATAACAATAATTTACTCTTAATTAACAAAAACCTGCGAGATGCTTTTCTGTTTCATGTTTTATTTTACATAAATTAATTACTCTTAGAAAAATACAGATCTTGAAATTGATTTTAGTTCTAAGAAAGAAGAGAAAATAAAAGAAGGAAAGAAAAAAGTGAGAGGGAAAAGAAAAAGAATATTAAGTCAAAGCAAAATAACAATAAAAACAAATCAATATTGATCACTTTATCACAAGTCAAAAAAATTATCTTTTTTTTTGTTAATTTACTTATTCATTGTCATAAATCTTCTGTTAACCTAAACTATTTATAGATTAGTTCATTTTTTTTTTAAATAAATTTTGCAACAGTGAAGTCATATCTCATATCAGCAATTTACACACCCATTTGTCATTCTGGACAAAATGAAAGCAAATTTCACCAATATCTTTTACATTACACAATGTCATGACTCCAGATATTGTTGACTTAAGGAAATGAGGTTACGAGACTGCAATACATGTTTTAGTATTCATACCTCAGTATGAATAGACTCAGTTATAATCAAATATGTATGAAAATGCATTGGTATTGTTGTGTGTGTGTATATATATATATATATATATATATATACATATATCTGACTGTGATAGCTAAGATTATGTAATTGTACATATGCATACACAGGGTGAGTTTATTTTATAATTTGTTTCAAAAAGAAATTTTTCATGTGTTATTTGTCCCAGTGTATCAGTTTATCAAGTGACCACTTTTGGTCAAAGTTTTTCTTTTGAGGTGAATACATTCTTAACATGTAAAAATAATTTATAAAGAAAATATGAAATACTATTTGAGAAAAAGCCTGTTTTACTAGTGTAAGGTGTATCAGCCATTTTCAGAGTTTTTTATTTGGCACTGTGACACATTTGAACTGAGCCACTGACTGAGAAATGTTAAAAGGGGATTTTCTGTGTTTCATGTTCATGTTGTATCCTTTTCTGACAGGAATCCAAGAAAAGCTCACAAAAAAAAAAGTTTTATTTAAAAAAATTTAAAAAATATGTTGAGAATAGCTGAGTTATATTATTAATTTTATAATAACCAATTATTCTCATCTGATTTTTTTATATATATATATATATATTTTTTAAATAATATGGTTTGGGTTATTTTTATAATGGTAAATATATGATTAGAAAGATAAGACATTTTAATTAAAGATTAAAAAAAAAACATTCATATTTATTATTATTCCTTTTTTTTTAAATCAGAAATTTGAATGCAGAATGCAAAAAGGTAGAAATGACTAATGGTGTTCATCCACTGATCTGTTGATCTGTTGATCTGTTTATTTCTCTCTTATATATATATATATATATATAGATCAACAGATACATATATATATAGATATATCTGTTTATCTCTCTTTCTCTCTCATCTATCTATCTATCTATCTATCTATCTATCTATCTATCTATCTATCTGTTTAACTATCAACTACAAAGAAAACCAGGAAAGGAGGAAGCAGAATTAAAGCAAATAAAAATGAGATGAAAAGTTATAATTTTTAGTATGCTCATTTAAAAATTGTTTCATGAAAGATTAATTGTCACAGAACTGTTAATTAATACTAGTAATATACTACTAGCACTGGGTATCCACCTGCAGCTGTTGTCATAGCAACAACACAATCTCTTGAAACTTATTTATATTATTATTTTTTTTTTTTTTTCATTCGACAGAACTACATTAAAAACAAGACACCATGAGTTCTGAAGAAGTTACCGAGGTGGTCGTTCACTCAGAAGTCACCAAAAGTCATGAGTCTTTGAAAAAGATCGCAGACGGACCTGTCCAGAATGGAATAACAGAGCCAGTCAAGGAAGGCTCTGAAGAGAAACCTGCTGAGGAGGAGAGCAATGAAGAGAAAGCTGCTGAGGACAGCAGTGAGGCAAAACCTGCAGAAGAAGTCTCTGAAGCTAAAACTGGTGAGGAGGGCAGTGAAGTAAAAGCTGCAGAGGAACAGACTGCAACAGAAGCCGGGGAAAAAAAAGCAGAAGATGCTAAAAGTGGGAAAGAGAGTCCGGTGAAAGATGCAGCAGTGACAGAAGATGCTGTCAAGGATGAGGTCGATGCTCCCATAACACAGCCAAAACGAGAAGCTGAAGTGCCAGCCTCTGAGGAATCAGTCACAGCTGAAACAGCAGAATCAGGTCCTGAAACTCAAGCTCCTCCAGAAGTCCCAGCTGATGAAGTGAAAGAAGCTTCAAAGGATGAAGAACAAGCAGAAGATAAAAAGGAAACACCCGAAGGTTAGTCTACAGTCTGCTTCAGCAGCGCATACAAAATTGTAAAGTAAATTAATGTAAACATATGTAGCCTGTCCTTCACTATAAGAATATGTTCAAATAACAGAAACAACTTTATCATAACAATAGATGGGTTTTATTATTACTGCTTTTAAAACTGTATAAACCATCTATCATAGTTATTCAGAAGACCTGAACAATTGAAATATGTTGTATTATAGAATATAAAAAATAAAATAATAATAATAAAATAAATTAATGTGATGCTAAAGCAGTGAAATCACTGATTAATGCAGTTAATTATTTGAAAATAAACTTTTTTGTTTGTTCTGCTAGTGATTAGTGAACAGTTCAAATATTTCCAAAATCATTTTGACAAAGTTTTAAATGTTAACCTCTGGATTTTCATTTTTATTATTATTGTTATTATTATTATTAACCCATAGTTTATAGTTTTTCAAAGATTATGAAAGGTGAAAGGAAAAAAATACATAAATAAATAAAATAAAAAACAGTGATAAGATTAATAAAGGTACAATGATAATTCTTCTTTAAGTTCCCAGCATTTGAATTTGTGAAACAATCTTAAACAAACTTGGAATAAATAAAATGATACATTTGATTTCGTTCCTTACAGAGCAACAAACGACTGAAGTGACTTTAATAGTAACTGATGCACCCAAAGATGAAGCTGAGCAAACAGCAGAAGATTCCACAGCAGCCACAACTGAAAAACCAGAAGAAGCAGGAGAAAGTGGTTCAGTTCCCGAATCCTCTGAAACGATAAAACAAGAAGAAGAAGTCACAGCTGAAACTAAAGATGACGAAGAAACAAAGGAGAAATCAGTGATGCCAAGTGAAGAAAACAAAGAACCGACAGGTGACAGCATGGCTGTTGATCTCACTGATGAAGAAAAGCAATTGGCTGCATCCTCATTGCAGGACCAGACGGCAGAAAAAGAAGTACTCACCAAACTGGTGGATGACAACGCCAAGTTGCAGAAAGATTTTGGAGAACTGGAAGGAGGTCAGTCAACAAACAGAGATATGATTATTGCTCTCAAGGATGAGCTGGCCGCTTTGAAAGCAGCAAATAAATTGCTGGAAGATAAAATAACCTCTCTTGAAAACGAGAACAAGAAGTTGATGGAGTTTGAAGAATGGGGTAAAAATAATGGACAGAAAATGAAAGACACAATGCTAAAGTTGCAGGATTTAACAGTTCAGCATGAAGAAAAGGATAAAAGGATCATAAACCTTGAGAAAGAGTTGAGTGCTACGAATGCACGACTTCAAAATTCTGAGAGGGAACTGGCATCAGCATCGAAGCCTGTCGGAGATCAAGGTCAATCGAAGAGCTGTGCTATAATGTAACATACAGTTATGAAAGCTTTGTTGTATTTTAATAATCAGTTCAGAATATATTTATTTCAGTCTTAGACATCCAAGCTAGAAAACTTACAATAAAGATTGAAACTTGCACAGAAGTTATGATGATGTTTTATCTTGTCTAGAATCAAGAAGCTTGACAGACAAAAACTTACAGAGGAATCTAATGTATATTGTTTGATATAATGTACACCATCTGAAGTCTTCTATCATTTATGTTGTAATATTTAAATTAATTATGATTCAAAACATTTTACAACAGTAAATTACATAATGAATAGAGAACAATTAAAAAATCTAGAATTTTAAAATGAAAGACATTCTTTATTTTTATTTTAAATTATTTCTTATAGTTTTATGAAAATGTTACTTTATTATATTCTCAAAATAATTAATAATAATAAGAAGAAGAAGTAAAAAACCAATAAAAAACTCATAAATTAATTATATTGAAGTGAGTGACTTTTTCTAAGAAATGTGTCCTGTTATATTAATAATACTTTATTTATTTATATATTTATTTATTTATTCATTCATTCTAGTCCTATTAATAATGGTAGATGAATTGAAATGTGATATTATGTTAATGACCAGAGAGTGATTATGTTATTTTATAAAATAAAATAAATTGGCTTGTTAAGTTTTGAAATGCAAAGACTAATTATGGAATACCATAACATTAACATTGATAAATATTTTGCAGATACAGAAAAAAAAAACCAAAAACATTTTGTTTGGTAAAATTGGTAAATTATTGATAATTTTTAAAATAAAATTTGTAAAGTGAATGAAAATGATTAACATTAATATTGAATCTTAATTTTGAAAAAAAAGAAAAAAAAGAGAAATCTAACAACATTTGTTGAGAATACAATTTATAAATCATTATTAGATTAATAATTATGAAGATTTATTATTGTACCCAATATCTTTAAATTTATAATATGTACATAACACACGAGAATATATTTATTATATTTAAAAACATCTAAATGTACATAGTTTAATAGTTTATAAAGCATTTGGTATTCTGTGATACTGATTTTTATATGTTTAGTATGTAAATATTTATATTTAATGTTTAATATATACACATATGCTACCTGTGATATTTTGAAAATATTACTTACTGTCTATCAGAAAAGATTGGTGAATTTAAAATTTAGTGAAATCAATACCAGTGATATAATGATACTTTATAATTTCAATAAATATCAAATATTTAAGATAATGTCACACAAGATTTTTTTTTTTTTCCTGCAGATATAGTCAAATGTCCAGTTAAAAATGCTTGTCTCCAACTAATTTCAACAGAATAACACTTTTATAGTTCAGTTTGAAATTTTCAGCACTAAAATTAGTTTTAATGGAAATATGACATGAATTACACCAAAATTTAAAATTTTCTACTTTAAAAATCATTTATAACTTTTTGTAGTTGTAAGCACTGGAACAATAAAAATCCATTTTTGAAAAATCAGAGTTGGTGGTATTGTTAAAAAATTAATGTATTTTTAAAACTTTAGTTTGATTTGATTTTGTTCATAAAGCTTAGCATTTGCTATTCATTAACATTTTATGTTTTCCAATATTTTCTGATTTATAAGATCTAAAATTTAAAAATGATTATAACTAGGATAATTTAAAACTTGAATATTACTACAGAGCAATAATTTATACACATTATATACAGATATAGATATAGATAATTGTATTTATTTTCCCCCACATTTTTTGGCTTTATTTTATATTTTGTAAATATTATTTTATATCCACACATATAAATTAAAAAATAAAATTCTTTCCTTTTTTTTTCATTCAGTGTGTTGACAATCATCTATTAAAAGCACTCATTATATAAAATATGTTTAAATATAAAAATCTTTAATGTTTTGCTGGAATGATTTATATAATATCTTCGTCAGTCTATCTATTTTACACATATATTTCAGAATAATGTGATATACATATGTATATTTTTACAGCTAGGGATGTGATACCAAGATAACTATGCTTTTAAACAATACATATATTATTTTAAATAATTAAAACATTTTGTGTCAGTTTATTTTAATATGCTATAATTTCTGAAATAGTATGGTTGCAATATCTCTAAATTGTTTCACTCTAAATTTAGCCAAAAGTCTGACAAATTATAGTTATTTTTATTTAAAAAAAAAAACATTAATTTATTTTGGTATTTTACGAAATTTGGCAGTTTTTGAATAAAACTATGACAAGCTTATTGAATATTGCTTTGTTGTATATACAAACTTTTTTTTTTTTTTAAATGTAAATAGTTTCATTGTTGCTGTATTGTTCTTGTTCATGTCAAATGTGTCCATATTTGCATCACTGCAAATAAATGAATATTTTTACATTGTTGTTTTGCTATTTATAACACAGAATAGAAATACTTTGTAGAAAAGAGAAAATAACCTGAATTATCAGAAATCTGGTACAGAACACAAAAAGTCTATATGTGTTGTTTAGATTTTCTTCTCTTTTTGTTGCTGTTGTTATTTTTTAGGATATAATTTAAACTAAATACCCTTTAATTATATAAATATTTAATTAAAAATATATATATATATAAAAATAAATAAATAAAAATATGCTCATTTTTATATATATATATATATATATATATATATATATATATATATATATATATATATATATGTATGTATCTATGTATACATACACATGAGTATAAAAAATAAAATAAAAAATAAAATAAATTGAAAACAAAAAAATGATAATAATAAAAGCAAGTAAATAAATCAAAAACATAATAAATAAAAATGAAAAACATTAAAAAATTCAATTTTGCTTTTAAAATGCATTGAGCTAAAATGGCTTACTGTGCTGAAAATACTGGTGTGTTGTCACAACATTATTTTGTGTATTTGGTCAAGTTGTTTGAATCTCCAAACAGTCCCTTGAACTAACTAAAATAAATTTCATGATACCCATTTAATCACTTTATCAACTATCAGACTAGATAAACATTGTGTCTAAATTCATAGATTTCACTGCATAAAAATAAACCTGCGACATTTCATTAGAAGAATCACATACTTTGTGTTTTGCCCACACCACTTTTCAAGAATCATTTACAAAAATCTATATTTTATTGATATTCTCCACAGAATTACTTAGTGAAATCATTTCAAGATTACATTTGGCAGAATTTTATGTCTAACATAATCATTTTTAGTGGCATGTATTCTTAGCTGAATAAAAATGGCTGAATCACATCACTTTTCAAGAATTATGCTGGTATATGTTCTCCACAGAATTAATTAGAGAAATCTTTAACATTATATTTGGCAGAAACATCAGATCTAATGCAATCATTTAGTGACATACTGCTGGAAAAAAATAAAAAAAACAGCTGATGAGATTTGCAGGATTAAATTAAAATATTTCCCAATTATAATAGTTTGTGTACAAATCTTAATAAATGTTTTGTAAAGAAGTGTCTAAAAGAGAAAAAATAACACAACAAGTAAGAGAAATATATATGAGATAGTTTTATTTCAGTGTCGTTGTCTTAGACAGTACATTCTCCAGATACACACACAGTTTGACCAGGTTCTTCTCTATGCATTGTAATTACAAAATAAAACAAGTTACACTGATACAGATAATCATTTACCACTGTTTACTGTTTCAGGGGATGAAAATAAGAATTTACGTTTCACAAAACTACTAAACTGACAGTGTATGAAAAAATGCGAAACAAAGTGATCTGATGTTTGTTACCTGATCCAAGAGCAGACAAATCTTTTGTCAACTCTGACTAGTATTTTCAAAAATGCATTCAGTAATTAATCATTTTAATTACTTTCAAAATTAAGAAACAAATTCTGTTTTAAAATGTCAAAACAAAAATGGATACATTTTTAATAATAATTTTGGAAAAAAATATACAGTGCAATTTAGAGACATGACTGTTTAATTAAGTAAAACGTAAAAAATAATTTGCCTATCAAAATATTTGATTTATTTCAGCAAGTATTACAAAAATTAACATATTTTACTTTTTTACTTCATCATCTTTCTTTAAAAATTTTTTTTTCTTTTTATTAAATTTATATTTAATAGTACTATACAAGCCTAATGATGTGTATTTTTATTGGATTTAACTTGGCCATTAGTAACCAATCACAGGCATGAACAGTTTTCATTCATCCACTGATCAAAGAATGCTTTCCACATTTTTTTTATGTTTTGTTTCTTTTCTTTTTATCTCTCACATACTGAGCCACTCTCTACACAGACCAAGAACCAGACACCTGTGATTAGAGACAGGTGGTGATTTGTAACTCATCACAAGTTACAAGTTAATAAAATTAATAATTACACAAAATAAAATAAAATTTAATGATACAATTTGTAAAAAAGTCATTTGTACCTTACAAGTAAATGAAAAACTAGAGTAATATTTAAACTTAATTGATCTGAATAATGAAACTGGTAATAAATTTAACTGTATTAATTTTGTAGCTCGTATAGTATAATGTAGCAATGACCACAATAAACTGAGTGTAAGAATGTCTAATATGATGTATGTAAGGTTATGTTTTGGTTATGGGTGGTGATGAGTTTTATTCCTTTAAAAGTATAAGTATATGCATTCTACAGAATAATTAATATCTACATATAATTTATTCAACTTATTCTTTTATTCAGACAAACTTAACACTGGTGATTCTTATGACATTTACAGACATCCATATCCTATAAATTTGGGTGGAAAAAGAAAAAGAATCCCAATTCTGAAGACTATAGATATTTTTTCAGCTGGTGACAATGACATTGGATACAGACAAAATAGATCATCCAATTCAACTGTCTAACAAGGTTCCCTTTAAACAATACCACTAATGGATTCTACTTTCAATGCATCAAGAAATAAAAGACCACAAGAAGAATCATTAGGAAGTCTTGGTCTTCCAGTGTTGTTCTGTTCTCTAGGAAGGACATTCATCTAATACAGACAGCTTAACAGATCTACAACATCAAACACTGATGCCTTAAAATGGTGCCGATGGAAACTGGAGAAAGACGAAAACAAATTCTACACAGAAATCATCATCCACTAACTGATGACTTGCCAGTACCTGATATCACTGAAAGACTGAAGGAATCAGCTACCAGTGACACTGAAGAGAATACAAGCAGCAGTTAATAAGTCAAGTGCAAAGAAGAGGAAGAGGAAGAAATATTTTTCAAACATACAGAAAAATACAGTGACCAATACACTGTCTGTGGTCAACACTGAATCTGGTGATGTTTTAGATGATGTTTACCCAAGTGCTTCATGACGATGATCCTGTTCCACTTGTAGGAGATGGTAGCAATATTCTTAACACTGGTGATCATTGTGATGTCTATAGACCCCATATGCCACATAAAAAAATGCATACATGTAACTTGTAAGAATATGAGAATAAAGTCATCTACCCTAACCCTGCAGTCTTGTTGTTAAACCATCTACCCATACTACTACATTATTATTATTATTATGATTATTATTATTATTTCAGATTACAAAAATTAAAGATTTTTTATTTTAAAAGAGGCTTTTCCTATTTAATTCTAATTATTTTACAATCATGTCAGTTCTAAATTGTAAAAAAATTAAACAGGTTTTATTTTAAAATTTGAATACCAGATGTGTCTTTTTTTTCCATTTTTTTTTTTTTTTCATACCTATATAACAATAAAACAAAACACAGAATATAAATCTATCAATTTATAAGTAGAAAGGTATAGCCATCAATACATTTCCAACTGGTTACATGATTTTCTAAGTTTCACTCGCATATTAAATACAGCTGAAAGTTAAACATTTACTGCATTGAGCACATACTTGGGTTTGTGTATCTGAAGAAATAGGGAGAATGACTGATTCATAACCTTTATTACAATGATATATAATCTGTGTACAAGTAATGATAAAAATATATATTTTCTGTTTACTAACAAAGCCACTCACACCAATAATACGGTCAACCATGTGGTTTTATTATGCAAATGGTCCAGTCAGTACATATTTATAATGACAAATAAAATATTAAAAATAAATATATATTGAAATGAAAATAGTGCTCGGATTTCATTTCAGTTATTTGGCACCAAGTTGTATTTACATTGTTACAACATTTTAAGTTTCTGATTCTGTGGAGCAGAATAATTTCTGTTTATATGATTAGTTATTAAGTTTTGATATCAAATCTTAATTCTTTGTACTGATTTTACTACAATTTAATTTTACATTCATTTTTTTTTTTTTTTTTTTTTTTTTTAGATTTTAATGTATATTAAAAAAAATCCAAAACAAAGAAGCTGAGAAAAAAAAAAAAAAAAAAAATTCTCTTCAGCAGTAGGAGACACAAAACAAAATAATAATTTTAAAAATTATTAAATTCTCAGAATGAGGAATAATGTATTATGCATTCCCGTAGACCATAGAACTCAGGAACTTTGAAATGCTGTACAAAACAAAAATAGATTTATATTATGCACACATAAACCCCCAATACCAGTTCCTTTATATACAAAAAATATACAACCTTGTGTTTCTTACTACATCTCACCCCATTAGCCCTTTTCACTTTCATTCCTTTTCTACATGCATTTCATGGATGCACACATATATATATGTACAATGTGCAAAAATATATTATGCAAATGTATAAGGTTGTATGTAAAATGGCCGATATTTGGGAAGCTAATATTTTTCAAAAGGAATATTCAGTTGAACTTTAACATATATCAGCATCTCTTAAAATGTGCCATTACTGATGCACACACACACAGCCTAAATATATTGCAAATGTACATAGTTCCAAATGATTGTCTTCTTTGTTACTTCAAGCAATCTTTGCTAACAATAAAGTAAGCTAATAATTTAATGTGTTTATCAGAATATGTAAAGGCAGACATTTTTTCTTTTGTGACATTTCATTTATAGAAATATATACCTAAAAAAAAAAAAAAAAAAAAAAAAAAAAATAAATAAATAAATAAATAACTTCAAAAATAAATAGAGATGATTATAGTTAGCACAAGCAAAATATCCCATGTTTATAATCTTCAAAACATTTTTTTTTTGATTTTATTATCAGTAATGGTTGCTTTTTTGTAACAAAGAAATCAACTGGAAACACACAAGAAGCATTTTGGCTAATAATCAGTTAAATATATTAAAGATATACTTTTAAATAATATTGATTAAAAACAAAAGCAAAGACAAAAGAAAGAATCACAAACAATAAATTGATAGCTGGTTTGAAAAAAATAAAAATAAACATTTGTAAACTCATTTTAATGGCACAACATCCATCAAAAGAATAAAAAAATTACTATCAACATAGTTATCTCGTACTTTGAAAAGATTAAAATGGAAATGAGAAAAATAAATATTCTCAAAAACAAAATCATATTATGACAAACATCCACACTCACACAGATACATTAGTTACAAGTAAATAGAAATATAAATAAATAATAAAATATGAATATATTTGAATGAATAAAATAGAAAGACTCCTCGTATTTCCACAAATTAATCTTATTCAGTTGTTTATTCTCAATAAATATCTGCTGAAAATATTTACATACACTCTTTAATGAAATGGTTGGTCAAAATAAATAAATGAATAAACAGACAAAAATTCTCAAAAAATCTTTCTTGTATTGTACATACCAACAAGGGTGTAATTTCACTTACAATTAAGAAACTAACACAGACAAACCGTCAGACTAAAACATTGTGCAATTTAATGCACATATTGCTCAGAACTGTTATCCAGTGATATCCATTATAAACACAATATACATTGTTTAATGAACATCAAACTCCATCAGCTACATTAAACAAATTCATGTTATGTGTATTACAAAAGAAAGAAAGAAATTAATGAGAAAGCCAGGCTAGGTAAAGTGACTCAAGAGTAATGTTAATCTGTGCAAAGAAATGTGGATGAGGTGATGACTTGAAGGCACTGTGTCACTACTTCTCACAGACAAATAACAATCTGAATTTTTGGTATATTTGTTTTGAAAACAGGCTGTTTGATAGGATTTAAAAAAAAGAAAAAAAAAAAAGTGAAAGATCCCAACAATGACAAAAAAAATAGAAGAAAAAGGAAAAATTAAAATGTTCCCCATAAACTCCTTCCTCACAGCTGTTAGACAAAAACATGAATTATTACAGAAGTATGGTTCAAATTTCATTAATTAACTAAAATAAATGTAAGGTAATAGTTATTTATTGGGTTTGAATGCTACTGAATTAATTAATCTATTTATAATTGCAAGTTTTGAATGTTGGTAGTTAGCTGTGTCTTACAGAATTGACAAACATTTAATGTTAATCACCATTCCTTGATTTATTACATCTGTAAATAAATGATGTCATCACAGAGAAGTCAGAATATATTTTTAAAAAATAATAATAATAAAAAAATATAATAATAATAAATAAATTAACCTTAATTATAAAATTAAAACTAAAAAAAATAACTAAATAACTAAAATAACTAACTAAATGAATAAATAAATAAATTTTAAAAGAATAAAATTTAATTACACTGACTTTGTAATGAATTTAACTGTAACTGCATCATATTTATGTGTTTTGAAGATGCATTTATTTACTGGCTAATTTGAATTAAAATAACATTAATAAACAAGTACAGGCAGTTCCAAATAACAGTATTGTTAAAAAACAAGAGACATCCAGAAATTAACAAAAAAGAATACGTGAAACATCATAAAGATTAAGTACTTTTGTGCAAAAAACAAGTAAACAAATTAAAGTAATAAAATTATAAATTTAAAAAAAAATAAAAAATTTGATGAAAGAAGAAAACAACAACATTGGTACATGTATATATATCTATTATAATTTTTTACACTACATAATAAAAAAAAATATTTAAAAAAAAAAAAAAAAAAACATTCTGAAGTAAGTATACACATATGAATATTCTTTTTTAATTAAATAATTACAGACACACAAATATACATAATATACTGCTTAGCCCTCATCAGCCAAAAAAAAAAAAAAAAAAAAAAAAAAAAAAATACAACTAAAACAATGGCAAACAAGAAAATGAAAAGAAAGCAACTGAAAAATAAATAAAACTAAATAACTTTATGAACTACAAAGATTACATTTGTTTCATGTTATAAAGAATAAAATTTCTTTGATGTTTAGAAATTCCAATAAAAACAATAGTATCATAAATCATAAAGCAAATGATGAAAAGACAACATAAACATTTTTGTTTTAATTCCTGCCAAGTCTTTTAATGACAATAAGAAATGAATTCTTTCTTTCCACCAACCTGATTTTTTTACTTGCGTCAGCCATTTGTGGCTGTAACTGCAACCATTGCTTATTTGTTTTTAACTGTTGTTAGCAAAACTGTTGCTAGAGGAAATATTGTTTGTGGAAACTTGCGAACATGGAACATTACACATAAAATGATTTTTAGTTTTCCAGAAGACTGCTTTTTATGGGTGTAACTGTGATCATAAACTGTAAAACACAACTTTTATGTCTGTCTGTATGTATGTGTGTGTGTGTGTGTGTGTGTATGTGTTTATATATATAAATTATTGAATTATTTCTTTCCCTTCCCTTTATTAACAATCAGTTTATTTAGTGTGTAAAAGCACTGGTGACAGAATGTTACAAAATAAATAAATAAATATGTATATGTGTGTGTGTATATAGTGATTTATATTTATTTATTTATAATGTCTATGTTTATGTATGAATGTATGTGTTGGAATGAATCCATAAAGTATTATATGTGTGTGTATATATATATATATATATATGCACATTATGAGATTCCTCCATAATTCTTTAATCAGTTATTAGGAATAAGATGTTAATAATTATTAATAAGTAATTTAATTTCATAGCACCATGAAGCATTAGTTTTAATAAAATATACTGATTTTTTTTTCACACTTCAATTAATCTCAATCTTATATTTTCAATATTCACATTTCTTCACCATAATATGACTTAATAATTCTCAGAAATATTTAAGTTACATAAAAAAAAAAAAATTATATTACCTAGTTCCTTAACTTGTGACAGCATATAATTAATGTTTATGGACATTTATGCTAGTTGTGCATGTATTTCTTACATATTAGATTGGTTTTCATAATTATATCATTTTTAAATAATAAATTAAAATAGAAAATATTTTAAAATAAATTCTTAAAAGGTTTAGGAATTTTTATATATGTCTATCTTTCTTTCTTACATATTAGATGGTTTTCATGATTGATAATTCATAAATAATAAAGTATTTTATTTATCTGAAAAAAAAAATTGCAGCATTTGAAAGATCTTTGGCAACAAGATAAAAAACACTAACTTAAAATTTTAACTTTGGGATTCAAAAATAAAATTTTACCAATTTTTGTACATAAATAAAACATAACATAATGCATACCTCTACTTGCAGAATGAAAAACAAAGGAAATTCTTTCAGTAATAAGTAATTTAATTCTTCCTGTAATATGTTATTTCATAATAAGTTGTCTTTATTAATAGTAAAAAAAATAAATAATAATAATAATAATAATAATTAAAAATTTTAAAATGAAAGTATTTCAGTGATAATAATTGATTATTTTTCAATATTTATATGTGTATATTAAAATTCCAGTTTTTGGTTAACCATTTGTGTGTATTAAAATGACAACAATTATCTTCTTTCATTGTTAATCATTAATAAAAAATGTTTTTTAAATTTTTCATAAATTTTTAAATATAAAATTATGTTTAAAACGCACTTCAATAAGATGAGGTTAAATTAACATATGTAATGCATATTTGTTTACATTTCAACAAAAAATAATTGATATGCTGTCAAGTATTTCAACATTAACTTGAGTTAATAAAAAAAAGATATATTTATCCAAAATTACTGAGAATTGTAATATTGAGAAAGAGATAATTTTTATTTTTAACCTACATTTAAAATGTTATTTCAATAACAAGCAAAAATGTAAAATACCAAAATAAATTGCTGACAAAGTTGGGTAATAGAATAAAAAAATTTGAAAATAATAATCTAACAAAATTTTCTTTTACTAATAATGCATTAAAGAACGTAACAACTAAAAGAAAACAATAAAAAAGTAAACAATATCTATTCTTAAATTTTAAAAGTAAAGCTTAATGTTTAACATTCTATAAACATAAGAATAAAAACTAAAAAGTAGAGCTTAACTACAAAATAATTTTCTTGTTAAAAAATACTGTTATCAAACACATAAACTGAATTTTAAAAAATGAAGCTAATAATACTGTTATGTAAAATCAACAAACAAAAACTAACAAAAAAAGCTAAATATACAGCAATTTTCTTTTTTTTATAAAAATACTTTAAGAAATAAAAATAAAACTGTGTTTTACAATAATGCTCATTTCAAAATTAAAAGGAAAGAAAACCAACAATATGAAAAAATAAAAACAATTATTAGGACTAATATTCTTTGACTAGTTTTTTCTTTGAGTCCATTTTATCCTAATAATAATAATAATAATAAGACTCAATCCTCTATTAATGGACCCCTGGTTGCCAGATTTCAGAAAATCCAGACACAATCTAGGAAATGCACATATATTCTCAAATCTACTGAAATTCAGACCTGCCTGGGAGTTAGTGAAACATCCAGAAGACATCATTCTGTTTGTTTACACTGGCCTGTGTGCATTCATTGTTCATGCTGTGCATTTTATTTTAGAATTCTCAACACGCACAAGAGCAGCATTATATGATCATAGCAAACAGCATATTACACTGGTCATGATTTAAAAGAAGCATGGCATCATTTACATGGTATTATCTTTTCTTAAAATTATATTAGGATATTGTAAATATTTATTTAAAAAAAAAAAATCAAAAGAGAATATTACAATAATCATGTCTTAAAAATAAATATAATTTAGTAAGATAAATACTATTATAACAATGGTCAATTTTCAAGATATTGAGTCAGATAATTAATGGTCATATTTAAAGAAATCAAATCAGCATAATACGTTGGTCAAATCTGAATTAGGAATTAAAAGCAAATATATTACAGTTAGACATGATATTTGAATAACTGAACATAACAAAGAAAATATGTTAGACATCATATTATCTTACGAAATCAAATCAGCATAGTACAGTGGTTTGGTCCAAGTGTTTGAAGATAACAAGGAAAATGTATTACAGTTAGACATAGTTTAAGAAATGAAATGAGCATAGCGCAGTGGTCATGTTTGAGTGTTTGAAGGAATTAACAAAAGAATATTACAATTATACATGAAGTTTTAAGAATTGAATCAGTGAAGAAAAGTGGTCATGTTTCAGTGTTTGACGATATAATAATCAGAACTAATATTTAAAGAAACCAATCAGCAAAGTAGAACTGTCATGTTTCAGCACTTGAATATAATAAAAATTATACATGATATTTTAAGAAAACAAAATCAGATCATTAGAGAGGTAAAGTTTTAAGAAAACAAATAAACATATTACAGTGGTCATGTTTCAAGAAGTAGCTGTGTAGTGTCAGTGTTTCTGTGTCTTGCTTCCAAATCTTCATCAGCAGACAGTAATATATCAGACTCAAACCCTTCAGCCTGCTCTATTCGGTTGTAACACTTGACACGTTCTGACGTTTTATAATATTTCACTGATGTGTCGTTATCATTCACATATATTGTCTTAGAGTCTTGTATACTCTTCTTCAAAAAGTTATCAACAACCCAGAATATGAAAGCCTGAAATAAACAGACATCATTAACTGACATTATCAAAACAAGCTATTCAAAAATGTAATAGATCCCTGCGTTAACAAAACTTTGTATAGTTTATAAATAAATAAAAATTAATAAATAAAAAAAAATCAATTAAAAAAAAAAAAAAAAAAATCAATAAACATTTTGTACTTGCTAACCTTATTATGTACTCAACCAACTATTTAAACTGATCAGCTTAATGGTTGTTGTTTTATTTTAATGATTTCTTTACCAAAATAATTTTAAAAAGGGATTAAAAAAGAAGTCTAAAACTATTAATGAACTGAATAGACTGTTTGTTTATTATTATTATTATTTATTGTAAAACATAATCTGCATGTGATGTGCATTTAGTGTGGGACACTCCAACAACAATTTAAATTGATCAACTTAAAGTTAACTGCAGCATTTAAATGGTTTCTTAAAAAAGAAGTCTAATAATATTAATGGATTGCCTAGACTTTTAAATTATTATTTATAAAAAAAAAAAAAAATAGAGTAGTAAACTTTCACATATTAAAGAAAAAAATAATAAATAATGTAAACATGATTATTTTTATTTACAATGAAATATAGAACACAATACACCTCTTCTTTTCAGTTACTTAACTATGTCAAGTGAACTTTCAGTTTAAAAAAATTATCTTCACTTCATACTGGAGCTTTCTGTTTGTATGTGCATGTGTGGGATGGATATAAAAATGCAATAAATAACAAGATAAAAATTTATAGCATGCTTTGCGTCATGATAGATTTCATGGTACAGTAATAAAATATTTTAAATGGTTTAATATCTGAATTAATATTTTTTAACAGAATGATATCTGTGCAGTAACTGATTATGGCTATTAGTAAAACAATAATGAAAACAAGCAGTTAGTTATGGTTAATACAATTATTCTTTCTTCTTTTATTTTATATATTTTTTAATTTTAAACATGCTGAGTGTTAGAGGTTTCATGCATCATTCTGGCTTTTCTGTTTCTAAAATGATCAAACTGTGTGTGTTCACTTACATTAACAACAAGGGGGACTAGAAACATAACAATCACCAATTCTAATACTGGATCTTTCACTGGTTTCATAATGAATTTTCTCACCTGTGGAACAAATACAAATTTACACTTAATAATGATTGTTAAAAATATCTGAAAATGATTTGTTTGATTCAATTTTTAATTCATTATTATTATTATTATTATTATTATTATTATTTCTTTTTCTTTTTAACACATTAAAAATATAAAAATACAAATACAAAAATAATAATATAAAATGAAAAACTAAAATAACATGGAATTAAATTTCTACACAAACAAAATGTACATCCTAATCATATTAAGTTCCAAATTAAAAAATGTGTGTGTATATAATGTATATAAACCTAAACATATATATATAATTATAAATATCACTGGTATTCTTGTGCATTTATTTGTAAACTTTGAAACAGATAAAAAATTAATTCCAGTTATTTGACATAAAATGAAAAAAGTGTTGCAGAAAAATTTAATGTAATAATATAACATTAATATTGAAGGGTTAGAAAGAACAAACTTACAGAGGTCCAGAATTTGAACTGCACTAATAAAGTCATGAGTATCTTCTCTAAAATCATTACTATGATGTAGAGTCCACACTGACCCACCCAGGAATTACACTGTGGTGGATTACCTGAATAAAATATGTTAAAAATGTCATTAAAAAGACAGGGGGCAGGAAAAAGAAAAAGAATGCACAACAAATTTAAATGCATCATTTGGATCTGAACAGGAAAAATATTGTATTTCTTCAAAAAAGAAGGAAAAAACAAAATCAACCATTAACAACCAAAGGTATCATTTTGATCTAAGCAGGAAAATCGTAGGATAATCAAAACAAAAGGGGTTAGATTAATACCAAAAACATTAAAAAAAAATAATAATAATAATAAAAAAACAAAACAACATTCATTTAAATATTTAGATTTAATAATAGGATCACATTTAATAAGAAACACAGGTCTAGCATTCAAAAAAAAAAAAAAAAAAAAAAATCAAAATTAAAGGATGATGAAAAGTATGATTTCTTTGAAAAGCAAATAAAATTTTATGTAAATTATCGATTTTAGTTTTATGTAGTTAGTTATTAAGACACATCTGTTAAAATGTGGTATACTGTACTTTAAACAACAGAGTATTATTGCACACAGTTTTGGCCGATTCACAGTTTAGAACTTAAAAAATAACAAGATGCACAAAATTTGAAACACTCACCATATTCGCCAAAAAGCAGTGTGGTCCATTTACGACGTCTGGCAATAATCTGTGTAACTTTTAGTCCAATGTATATAATTAAAAGACCAACAGTGGAATCCAACAAAAAACTTATAAAATACCTGCAATCACAAAAATATATAAAAATTTATAAAAGCATAATACTTTTTCTTAATATAAACCAAAAAATAAAAAAGATATAGAACAAGAAATGAATATATTTATTTGATATTCTCTACAATAAAAAATTCATATATTTAAAAACAAAATTAAAAAAATATATATATATTTATTTTATACAAATTATAGGAACTAATAAATTTACTTTATACCTTTAAAAATAATAATATTAAAAAGAAATGTTTTCTTCTGTAGTTGTAATACTTTATAAAAAAAATTCCATATACATAATATAAAAAAGAAATAAAGAAAAAGAATATATTTGTTTTATTATCCTTAAGTGCAGTGAGTTATAAATATTTATAAAATTTAATATAAATAATTTATAGATTTAAATATATATAGTCATACGAACTTAAAAAATAAAATTAAATAAATGCATTCTTTATACAGTTTAACAAATTTTTAAAGTAAAGATATATTTGTTTTATATTCTCTCTAATCATAAAATATTATAACAGTATAAAATAAAGAATTTAAGCAAATTGTAAAAATTTCACAAAATAAATTATCTATGAAAAAATAATAACATTATTATTTTCTTTAGCCATAAATATTAAATAAATAAATAAATTTACATTTTTAGAAAATGGAATATAATTTTGTTCAATCTTTTTAGAATTTTAAGAATTAAAAAATAAATTTAAAAAAATTATATCCAAGTTTTAAACAATAACAATAATGATAAATATATATTTACACACACTAATTTCTATATAGTTTTATATAATATCTATATCTATATCTATATCTATATATATATCTATAAATATTTTATCATTTTAAATGCAGAAATTTAAATTAAAATAGTTTTAAATGTTTATTTTTTCTCCACGAAGATAACACATTCTTAAAAAAAAAAAAAATTAAGACACACACACACACAAAATTATATCTTCTCTACAATAATAAACATGTTTTAAAAAAATACAATAAATAATTGAAACAAATTATAAAATTAATAAAAAATACTTTTAAAAATTACAGTTTATATTTATTTTATCTATGATTATCAGAATTATAAATGTCAAACATATAAATGATTTATACATTAAAAACAAATAATAAAGAAAAAAATGTTTGTTTTATCATACTTAATTGCAAAAATTAAGTAAATAATTATGCATAAATAAAATCAATATATTTTCTTTATCTTAGAGTTGAATCTCTTAGTGTTTAATTATAAACTTTCTTAAAAAATAAAAGGATTGAAAATAATTTATACATTTCAAAAATAATTTTTAAAAATGCATTATTTTCAAAAGTATTTGAAAACAAAACAAAATAAATTGATTTATATTTATACATTTAAAAAAAATTATAAAGATTATATATATATATTTATATGATTATAAGTAAAAAATTATTTAAAGCAAATCTGATTATTAAGTATTTTTGAACATGGATTTATTACCAGTTTTGAACAAATTACTCAAGAATTTAAAACAAAAATTAAAACAAACATATAATTTATTCATTTAAAAAAATAATATAATAATAACAACGAAATTAATTTATTATATTTTGTCACAAGGAACACAAAAGTTATTACTGATTCACAATAAATGATTCAAAAATATTTCAAACAAAAACAACAGTTTTTGTTGTTATATACCTCATTATCTTTATTCACATCTTTGACAGTGAAAGCATTGATTAAGCCTAAAAGCTAAAATAATCATTTGACATACTGTTTGAGATCAGAGCATATCTTTAAACTTTTATACAGTAAGAGACTCAAGTTACATTATTTTATTATCGCAAATACAAACATAAACAAAATAGTAATATAATAATAAAAAAAAGTTATTTAAATAATATAAATAAATAGATAAAATAAGCTTTTAAACTTTAAACAGTAAGAGATTCAACTTTAATGTTTTTATTATCCCCTATACAAATCAGTTAAACATAATAAATATAACAGTTATTTAAAATATTAAAAAGAATAATAATAACAATAAATAAATAAAATAAGGATTAAAAAAATATATGAAATGTAAAACAAAGAAACAGCATAAAAAATGAAATAAAAAAGGTACCCAAAAATAAGTAAAAATGAAATAATATTAAAAATATATAAATATAATAAAATATTATAAAAAAAAAAATGAAAATGAAATAAAATAAAATAAAGAAACTAAATAAATAAACATACAATAAAAAATAACAATTAAAAAATAAATAAAAATAAAAATAATAATAAAATGTGTTTATAAAAATAAACTAACGTAATAAATGTTTTATATATAAAAAAAACTTTTATTACAAAATAAGGAATATTAAAATTTGTTTTCTTACCAAGTACATGGATCACCTTGAAATATATCAGCCAGGAAGACATTAGCAAAGTGAATAACAGCAGCACCAAGAGCTTGTTTAGAAGTATCAAAAAACCTTTTAAAAAAAGAATTTAAAAAAACTAAATAAATAACCAAAATTATTTTATTTTCACAACTTGTTTGTAATGAAAAGGTCATCTGACAAATTTAAAATAATGAATTTTTTTTTTTTTTCGTTTGGATTATTTAAATTCAAAACAGTTTTTCATGAAAAGAAAATGTCACAGCTGGTAGTAAAATATTTTAACTTTTTTTTTCTTTCAACACACACACACACACACACACACACACACACACACACATCTGATCTATAATACATATCAACTTTCAAAAATGTTGTATATATCTTCATTAGTTATTATTTATTTAAAAAACAAATTAAAAAAACAACAAAACAAAAAAAAATAAGAGAAATTTTAAAATCATGTATAATTTGAAAAATGCAAAATAATAAATATAATTATGTTATTATTTAAATGACTATCAAAACTTAAGATAAACATAACTCACTAATTTAAAAGAATATGGTCAAACTGGAAACAGAGTTAACTATTATTTTGAGATCTAAGTAATTTAGCTGAACTAACCATATTTTCCATGGTCGCCTAGAATGCTTTGGCTCACAGTATCTCTTAACTGAAATAGAAATTAATATTTATATATATATACATATATATATATATATATATATATATATATATATATACACACATATATATCAGTGCTAGATGACACTGGCAAAAACTAAAAAAAAAAAAAAAGGAAATATATTATTTTAAAAGGAAAAAAATCTATTTTTGTATTTTAATCTGCATATAAAGGAAGTATTTCCATTTATAGAATTTTATTAAAATGCCTTTGCATGCAAAAAGATGCAAATATTTTAATGTACATGTATGCAGTTGAAAGCTGAAACGTAACTACAGAAATGACAATTTCAATGATCAAGTTCCTCTGTTGTAAAATTACCCATTTCCTTTCTCATTGACAGTGTTTGAAAGTAACATGCTTGTTAACCATATTACAAAATTACTTTACTTAATAATGCTTCGATATTATTATGCCTTACATTTAATTTTTGCAAATAGTAAAATAAAAATTAAAATAAGCAAACTTAATAATGATATATAATAATAATTAAAATAAAATTGATTATAATTTTAATAACATCTTACAAGTATTTTCAGATGTATTAACAATTAAATGTTAATTTATATAATTTTTAGAAAAAATAAACTAAAATATTAGATATATTAATTTGTTAATTTGTTTTAGGCATATGAATCTTTTAAAGTGAAACCAAATACACGAAACTGAAACTGCAAACACACTGATATAAAAATATTTTTAATGTTCAGTACTTTATTAATCAATGAATTATATATTTAATTACAAATATCTAATTAATGACTATCTTGTAAGACGTACTAAACAGAAACAGAAAACCCCAAATTGATGAGGTTTAACACAGGAAAATATCAGTGGAAGAACTCTGATTTTTACATTCAGTTATACTTATAGGTTAGATTTATCCAAAATCATGATTCATGAAATCTGAACAGAGTTTTGGGGTTTTGAAACTTTCAGTGATATGCTGGTTAATGTATGGCATTAAAAAAAGCAGTTTCCTGCTTTAATATATTTTGTGAATCAGTAAATGTAAATAGCACATTCATTTTGTTATCACAGCCATGAGTATTGATAACAGGTTTTTAATATCCTTTCAACCAAACAGATTCAGCTGACATATCAGAAAATAATGTACCTCATTGTGTAAAATCTATTAGAGTAGTTCAATAAAACCCAGGATTGAATTCTAAGTGAAAAATAATGTAAATTTCTCTAATGTTAAAAATTCATTGAAATGAGAATCAGAAGGAATACCGAGAAATACTTCTTATGCACACTGTTATATATTGTGCTATCTAAAATAATGACAGTCTAATATTAATATACTTTCATGTCAGTTAAAGAATGTCACAGATAGACTAGATCATTGGTGGGATCACTGTTTTCAGTCCTAGCATTTCCTACTCTGCTGTGAAACATACCACTCCAAACATACATACAAGCACTTTCTTAAACGTCTGGGAGTATTTAACTGTGTCTGATGAGGTTGAATCCCGCAAACATATTTAGTTTTAAATAAACAGAATGACAAATAATTGTTTTTCAAGAAATTCTTAATTTTTAAAAGTAGTTTTAAACACACACACACACACACACACACACACACACACACACACACACACAATTTAGATATTATTTGTTCCATCAAGAACTTTAGAACTGAACCATTATTTAATAATAATATTGAACTTCTTGAACAAAGTTTTTGTTTCATATTATCACTATCAGTATCAGGCAATAACCATAATGTTATATTAATAAATAATAATTAGAATAAATTAAAATAAAATAAAATAAAAAATATGTTGCATTTGTCAGTAAAACTGTTAAAAAAAATTAAAATAAAAGTAAATAAATTACAAAATAAAATAAAATAAAATAAAATAAAATAAATAAAAGTAATAAAACAATAAAAATTTTAAAAAAAAATGTAAAAATGTATAGATGATTTGGTGAAATTATTAGGAATTATCCTGAAAGTGAAAAATTATATGTCAAATATAATAATACTTTTTAGATCCTGAAAGAAAGTATTTAATGTTTTAACTTTAAGTGTAACTTGATAATATAATGGTTTTTTGTACATATATTAGAAATAAAAAACTAAAAATTAAATATATAATAAAATGAAAACAGGTATTACCTATCAGAGATGTAAAGGCAAGTAATGCCAACAGTCCCTGGACAAAAAGACCTACAGGTCCTAAAAGATCGCCAGTTGAACATTTGCTTCCATTCATCTGTTCGTGAGAAATTGAGGTATTTACAGCATACACGTGATTTTCGTGATGTATAGACAGAATATTAACACTGTTTGTTTTTGTATCAGTCGTCAACAAATTCATCAATGCCATACCTCCTAACTGTATGTTTATCTTATCATTTTGAACTAAAATAATACACTACACAATAAAAATATTGAGCAATGTTTTCTCCTGATACGAATTCCTTCCATTTTCACACATTGACAGGTACCCGGAAGTTAGAGATCAAGACATGCGCATTATAACATCAATCGCCAAAGACAGTTATTTGTTAGTAACGTGTTACTAAAACAAAACTGTTGCTACAATGCAGATTAAAGTCTAGATTGTTGTTGTTTTTTGTTGTTTTTTTAAGTCAAATGAAACCTATTTTAAAGTATATAAATGAATCAAATCATCACTTGCTTACTTGAATATAAAAAGGAATAAAATACCCAGCATATGCACAACAATAACTGACCAAATTGTTTTTTAAAGGTTCTGTAGAAAATAGAATATAGAATAAATAGATCCAATGGTAATATTAAAATTTTCTTTATTTCATTAGAAAAATATTTTTAAATCTGTGAAATAATATATATTGTAATTTTCTAATTTATATCAATGTTACAGTAAAAAAATGTTGTAATAGTTTTTATTAGAAATAATAAAGACATTTTTATCATCTCCAAAACACTGAATTTTTAGCAAGTTTACAAAAAGTTATACTTAAATCTATTTAGCATATTAAAATCGGTGTCTAGATTATATTGAAGCAGTTTTGAAATAATAATAATAATAATAATAAAATCCTTTTATTGCAATTCAATCAGTTAATTGCAAATCGATAATTTTAAACATTCCGTTAACGTGTGTTTTAATAAACCGAAATATCATTTTTATTTGTTTTATATTGATAATATCTGTAAAGGTAATATGTTTATCACACCTACTTAAATATATAGTCGATTTAAAAATGATAAAGACATTTTATCATTTGATAAAAACAGTTTATTATAAAAGCATTCATTGCTGAAATTGTAATAAACGAAAAACACACAGTGTACACACTCTCTCTCTCTCTCTCTCTCTCTCTCTCTCTCTCTCTCTCTCTCTCTCTCTCTCTCTCTCTCTCTCTATATATATATATATATATATATATATATATATGTATGTATGTATTATGTATGTATATGCATAATGCTAAAAGTATTTCGGGGCATTCAGTCGGTGCCAGAGCGGGTCATAGTGTTTTCCTTTGTCATTTCCTTTAGTCTGATCCCATAAGAATTAATAAACAGATACTCGAAAGTCTGACTCTAGTTAAAAAAAAATTCAGTTTTAGATAGACAGATAGACAGATATAAAACTGTATGTATTATTTTAACATTTTCCCGTTTATTATAATTATTTTGAAGATCTCAGCTGCAAGAGGTTGCTGCCACTAGCACATCCCGGTGGCGGGGGGAGAGATGGGGATTACTCGAATACGACTGCCCAAGTTGGTTTCTATATTATGTTTACTATTTTCAAAACGGGCGACTCTTGAAATCTTGAAATCTGCTTTTCATTTGGCCAATTTTTTTCATGGCTATGTAGTTTCGCAGATATAATAAGCCAAAGAACCATTAAGTAGCAAATCATTTTTAGCAAATCCAAATCCAAATTTAATTTATTATTATTATTATTTTAATTAATTAATTAATTACTTTTTGTTGGTGTGTGTGCTCATATAACTGTATTTTTGTATAACAGGATGATAATATAAAGAGAAAGGATAATCTTTGTCGAATTATACAGTTTGGACAAAATTAGTTTTAAAAAATATAGTAATAATAATAATAATAATAATAATAATATAAAATAAAGGATTTTAAATAACAACATTACTAAATAAAAAAAATTCTAATAATATAATATTAGATAAAAATTTAAAAATTAAGAAGAAGGAGGAGAGGAGAAGGAGGAGGAAATAGTAGTAGTAATAATAATAATAATCCTCTAGCCACACAGCAGAGATAGTGTACATTACTATGGTACCATTACCTAGTCATTTACCCATAATGGTTTCATTTCAAATCTTCAATACTCCCTTAAATGAAAACTCCCATAATGTAATTTATTAATCTGTTTAATAATTGTTTGCAAATTTCAAATACCTGAACACATTTGCGAAAAATTGTAATTTATCTACAATTTTATCGCAGATTTCTTGTGTATATATAAACTAATTTTTCATAAAGTTTAAAAAAAAAGAAAAAAAGAAGAAAACAAAAACAGTTTTGAGTTTGTTCGTTTGCAATGAACTGATTAATAAATATTTGGTTTTTGCGCCAAAATGAAGGAAAAGTTAATTGATCAAAATGTTTCATTCAACCCCATCATTCTTTACAACTGTGGCCTTTTCATAAAAACTGGCAGCATTTATCACTGAATGAAATTGTAGCTGTGGTAGGGACAAATAAAGGAAAACAAAATGATAATAACAAAGTGTGCGGAGGGCCATGTATATTTGCATGCATGTTTGAGTGTATATATGTGTAAATGCATATAATAATAATAATAATAATAATAATAATAATAATAATAATAATAATAATATTTGGAAATGGAAGGGTTGTTTGTTGCATATTTTAATTTAATGTGAAACTTTACAAAAATATATTTATGAATGACGTAATTCCAGTGAATGTAATACACTGACTGAATGAAATGATGAATGAACATCTGGAATATTTAGACGTGCTAACGTGGTAAACTTTAACAGTTAAAGTAACGAAAAGTAATTTACTTATTTTTTCCTTAAGAAAACCCCCACAATCATTCTTAATGCCCTAAATTACAAAAAGATTATGTAGTATATGTAGGCATATTAAAACAATGTAGATATTTATGAAATCTTTCATAAAAATTAATGTTGATGCTCATCCTAAAAGCAACTTATATTAGTTTAACATTGAGGCTTTTCTAATATACAGTCTAAACGTCTATAAAGGTTTTGTTTTAATCCCCCCCCCCGCTTACCTTTATTTCCCAACAGTTTGTTTTATCATATATGGATCTTGACGAATAACATTAATGGCGCGCCATTTCTGTCTTTTCCACATCCATATTTGTAAAAAAAATTACTATTGTTTCTTAATTCATATGAAGTCTTTATACATTATAATTAAACATCTTCGCATTATCTTCCCGTTATCTTTTGATAAAATAATCTTCTTCATCCCAGAGTTAAATTTGTAAAAGTATTCACCATAGGATACAAATCAGAATATTGATTAATTAGGAAAGTGATTTTGATAATCAAAATCTAATGTTTTTAAAAATCAAAGTGAATTTCTTTTGTATCTTATAGACCAAAGCAGTCTTGTAAATCGGTTGTGTTTTCGTTGTTGTTGTTGTTGGTGGTGGTGTTCTAGTTATTTTCAAACAATTCTTTAATGTTGTTATATTTCGTGAAATTTCTTGAATTAAACTCTTATTTTGTTTTCTAATCTTAATTAATCTGTTACGTTAAAATACATTTACACACTTTCGGGCAATTTATTATTACCAAAACTAAACATAAAACAGTAAAATATCTCCAAAACTTCCAAATCATCCAAATTCATCTTTATTATTTAGTCAGAACGTTAATTTAAATAAATTACTTAATGTTTCTTCTTTGTTAAAATTAAAATTCAATATTTTATTATTTCTAATTGTTTTCTAAGTATGGTTACACAAGATCACCATCGCCTAGGGTCGTTCGCTTTATGATCATTGGTTGCCTCGTAACTATTATGGGCACATCTATCTAGAAAGTTTATTTAAAATACATAAATTATAAATTTTATTTACTGAGAGGATTGCATATCCCCTTTTTAATAAAATGACTGCAATGAATGAATCATGGAAATTTAAGAATTCTAAAGATTTCAAGTGCATTTTAGAGTATGTGAAATATATTCTATGTAGTCGTTTCAATAATCTGCGCATGCGTCAATTGGCAGTTGCCATCTTGATGAAAATAGTATCCGAACCCACACGTCAAGAATATACGTTTAATTTTCCTATCGGAAGAAAAAGGTATATTTTTCTTTTCGATAAAAGTGGAAGCGAAATGTGCTTCCACAGGTAATATATTTTTATTCGTTTTTTTATTTGATATGCATTTGATAATAACTAAAACTAAAATACAGCGATTTGCACGTCGTCTTATTTTGGACTCTTCCATAGAAAATATATGCAGTAATATCAATTTATGAAATAATTATTTTACTGAATATTTTTCAGTTATTCACAGGAAAAATATAAATTTTCGTTCAAACATGAAGTCAAAAATGTTATATTAGTAGCGCAGTTTTCTTCTTTTCGTTCAACCAATTTTATTTTAGATTTAACTTATAACTTTTTAGGACAAGGTGATTTTCCGATAAAGCGGTGTTAAACATTTAAATGACGATCAAAACAAACTGCTATTTGAAATATTTATCACAGGCAAAACAAAATTATGTAATAGATAATACTGTTGCAACATGATTCTTATTTTTTTCTTATAAAAACATTTACAAAAATCCCTAAATCACTCAATAAAAAATATAAAATAATTTGGTAAAATATATTTTTTATTTGCAATTAAAATAAACACTTCCACTTCAGATGCGAAATGATGCAAAATGGCGGTGTTTGTCTTTATAAGTAACATTATATTAACTACATTAGATAAATTATTTGTCATTACATTTTAATATTAAATTATTATTTTTAAATCCATGATATTTATAATGCAATTTCAACTGGACTGCATTTTAATAAATCAATATACGACAGTTGTATAGCTAATAACAGAAACCTATCTCCCCTGAATTGGAAGAATCTATAATTATGTTAATTTCAAGGTAAAGGTTGTTACTACTTATAGTATTAATAATTTTGCTGCGTGTATCCAGAAACTTTGTCGTCTCAGGTAGTTCTGGTTTTAACTAAATAGGGAGAGACGTGTAAATGAAGACGGAAATGTTATTTAATCAGATAATAATGTATTTATATATTTTTTAAATTTGATTTTAATTTTCTTTATATTATGTTTTTAAATTTGAAGTTCACATCATTCAGTCTTTTCAGAGGTGTTAATCAGGAATTTGATTCTCATTATTAATGGTCATAATTATGTTCATCTGTATGACCTGCCTCATTATGTCTCAAATGATAAAGAATGATCCTGATTTAATTTAATTTTTTCTGATGTGCCTTTTAATATTTGTAACATATTTCATTTATATTATAGATATTTATTATTATTATTATTGTTATTATTTTTTGTGAATCATATTAAATGTATTAAGCAGATGTGTCAGTTTACTGTTATTCTAACAAAAATAATTTTTAAATTTAAGATATATTATTGACATAGTTTGCTTGCATCATTTAAAATATATATATACATATTATTTGTGTCTGTTGTAAGCTTATTCAGTAATTGTTTTATTATGTATCATCAATTTATATTACAATTTTAAAATCTTCCTTTGAAAGCACTTCATTTTTACATAATTTTTCATTTATTTTTGCTTGGGCTGTTGTAAATATTTTGTTACAGTTCCAGATGTCTCTTGTTGAACATATTTTATCTATTTATACTAAATCACAATTTTAAAATAATCCAGATTGTCAAACAAAAAAAAAATATTTTCATGCATTAATGGAAATTAAACAAACAGTATCCCTAAGAATTTTTCTAAAAAAAAATTACAATAAAATAAAATAAATGTTTCATACACATATATTCCTTCAGTTATATGTAAATTTTAATTTATTTATTTTTTTACCAGTTTTCTGTTTTAATTTTTAATAGTTATAGAGTTTCTTTACCTGTTAGTATATATACCACACCCACATTACTGTTGTTTCACAGATACTTTTAATATTGCATTGCTAATTTCCACAGTCGAAATAATAAAAAGTTATTTAACATTAACCTTGAAAAAAATATTTTCAGCTGTAGGAAATAAAAGAAAAATGAAAAGTTATTCCAGAAACAACTTCTGTTTCCTCTACTGCACATAATGTAGAATTTGTTTCTATGTATATATCCATGATTGAACATTCACAGAAAAAATTCTATTTTAATAAATCTGTTAACATAACCAGTTAATTGACGGGAAGCTAGTGATAAAGTATACAAATCAAACTGAATAAAATTCTGTTTCTGGGTCAAGAACAAAAACAAACAAACAAACAAACAAACAAACAAAAAAAAAAGGTAATAATAATAATTATAAATAAATAGAAAATAATAATAACAAACAAATAATAGATTTAGTTTTAAATTAAATAGGTGAAAACAAAAGAAAACAAAATGTCATTAGAAGAATGATCATTTCTAATGACACCAACAATGGTACTATTTTTAAAACTGAATTTTATTAAACTGTCTCTAAAATTTGTAATAATTTTATCTAATTGACTGGATAATGCATGCTTAGAATTATTATTATTTTATTTTATTTTATTTTATTTTATTTAATGATATTATTTCGTTCTTTCTTATTATTAATATTATTTATTTATTATTATTATTATTATTATTATTATTATTATTATTAATATTTGTTTGTTACCAGTTTATCACAAATGTGTCCTCATTTTGATACACATTTTTGAAGTTGTCATTTCATTGGTACTTACATAGGATGAAAAGGTCTATTTAAACAACCTGGGTCTAGTAAAAATTAAAACATAGTTAAATTTATGTTTTACATAAACAGTTAAAACAATGTTACTCTGTAATACTAATGGAAATGGACTTCCTGTCTATTTGCTTCAATGTCTCTAAGTTTTTTATTACTTAAAATTATCATTATTTTAATGCACATATATATTGACATTATTCAATTGCAGTTTTTCTTCTTCTTCTTCTTTTTTTAATCTTTAATAATTTTTCTTTCTGAATATATATATTTGCATTAATTTTCTATAGTTGATATGGCATAAAGCCAGTGTGTTTTCACTGTTGAAGAATTTACAATGGTTTCTGTTCACTAATGATGGCCAACTGTCATCTTTTATCAAAATTATTAGGTCAGACCATATCATTTTATAGTCTGCATTTGTTATCTGTACAGAAACATATGCATATAAAATATTTTTGAGTTTTTGATAATGAAACTCTTTGAATATATAATAGTAAATGTCAGAATTTATGTTTGCACTGGTGACTATATTTCTACATCAAATAAAAAAAAGTAGGAAAAAAAAGGGATGAAATAAAAAGTAGGAAATGTCATACTTATTTTTCAATGCAGTAGTAAAATTAATAATTTCTAACAGCTAGAATGAAAAAAATAACTGAAATAGTATTTTGTACAAAGAGTGTTACATAGCATATATGTATTTTATTTCTATTATTTTAATTATAATTACCCAGTAATAAGATGATGTTGTAGTTGATAACCCAGAGAACATAAAAATTTGGCAAGATATGTAAAAACTGTTTACAGTTTGCAGCTTAAGAATATATAAAAATTAATTTTTTCAGATTCATTTTTTCTCTGATTTGAAATTTTGCAACATAGGTAAAACTATTTTGCTGTTTCCAGCTTATGTCTATATATATTCAGATACATGTTTTGTATGATTGAAATGATGAAATTTTGCAAGATATATAAAAATATTTTACAATTTGCAGCTTATGAATATCTAAACATTTTTTTTTTTTTCAGGTACATTTTCTTTTTATGATTTGAAATTTTGTAAGATACGTAAAAATTATTTTATAATTTGCAGCTCATAAATATATAAATAAATAATTTTTTTCAGATACACATTCTCTATGATTTGAAACGATGGATCCGATGAAACTGACAACCACTGTGACATGTCAGACTAATTCCTGTCCACTTGTGACGACAACCTACTCTGCCGATGGCATCCTTCAGACGTCACCTCTCAGCACAGTCAACATTCCACAGGGCTTCTGCTTCCCTAACATCCAGACTTCTATGGCGTCTGGGTATGCAACAAACCAGCAGCAGCTCACTGGAACTCCCTCTCCCCTGACCCCCTCCTCTCTGAACATGACCCTGGGTTTTCCCATCAACATGCCGCAGGGAGCAGCGGTTGGCCATCCTTTCATTCAGCCCATATCTGTGGGTCAGATGTGCTCCTCGGGGCTGGGCATTCCTCTGAATCAGGCCATCTTTGCCGTTTCCAACCCAGGACAGGGTCAGTTCATGTCAAATCCTTTCAACCAGTTTCAGCCCATCTTCAGCCAGTTCCAGCCCATTCTTTCCAACGCGTTCATGGGAGCACCGCAGAATGGCAACATGACAAATCTAGCAGCATTAAATATTCAGCAAGGTAATTTCGCTTTAAATTCAGTGCCAGGAGAGTGTCTGCCCAAAGACAGCAGTTCTGAAGTGGTTGTGGAGTCCAGTAATGACTCCGATGGAGGTCTTTTGTCTGACAGTGCCAAGCAAGAAATTAACGAACTTTCAGACATGGACACCATTTTGAACATATCAAACATCGGTGATAGTGCTGGTAATGAGACAGCCTCTGTTGAAACTGAAAGTGACAAGACTGAAAAGGACAGTGAGACTGCCGTTAAGACTGAATCATTGACAACAGAGGGTACTGAAGATGATAGTAATGGACAGTCAGTTCTAGAAAAAAGTTCAGATTCTGCACAAAATAAACAGATAGTTTTAAGAAGTGACTCGTGTTCCCAGGATATGATTTCTGTGAAAGCGGATGCTTCTGCAACTGAACCTGTTTTGGAAGACAAAACTACAGAACCAAATTTGGAACAAAAGTCAGACAGTAAAATGAATAAAACGGATGTTACTCCAGAGAAGAAAAGTGAAATTAATTCCATTCATTTGCTAAAAAGAGAAGAAATAAAAACTGAACAGTTGGAACTGGACCGAAGCAAATTCAGCCAAATTGATGTTGCAGATTATAATGAAGGTATCCTTCTTATTTCATCTGTCTGTTTCTTCTTTTTTTTTTTTTTTTTTTTTTATATTCATACTTAATCTTTATTTTGTTTATTATTTTTTTTGAATAAGTATTTGTCATCCTGAATCAGTTTTAAAAGAATAATGATAATTTTAGTGATTAACAATTGTAATATTATGTTTAAAATTTGCAGCATCATTTATTTATTTTGTGTTTCAGTATCAGATTCTAATTCAGAAAAATATAACATGTAAATATCTCATTTTCAAAGTCTGCTGTTTAATAAGGTTTGTTTTCATACTTACTATTCATTATGATTCATCAACTTATCTCATTACATGTAAATATTTCTTCTGTCAGATGGAATTCGTGTAGAATATGATCAAACAGAATTCAACTGGGAGAATTATCTACAGGAAACAGGTGCAAGTGCTGTTCCACCAACAGCATTTAAACATGTAAGGATTGCATTAAACCACTGAATTATTTTCTTTAGGGTTGGATATATTGGATTTCATGTAGGAAAAATGGAAAAATTGTAAACTGGAAGAAATTTTATTTAAAAAATTAAAATAAAATATCCAGCAACTTCTGTGCTTTACAAATGAATTTTTCAGTTGCCTTAAAAGTTATATTTAAAAAAAAATAACAATAAAAATCTCTGCTTGATACTGTCTTGCTTGTTAAAAATTTTTTTTGACAGACATTGCTTTTGTCCAGTTTGATACAAACAAAAAATAAAATGCCCATGAATAAAGTGCTTTATGTATGAATTTTTCAGTTGTCCAAAAAAAAAAAAAATTTGAAATTTAATCTTTTTTTTTAATGAACTATTTGATACAGTCTAGTATGGTAACCCTTTTTTTTTTGCAGACACTGTTTTTGGTCTGTTTGATTTGTTGATCGTAACAGATGTGTTTATATATATTTAACAGGTTGAGTGTAGTCTCCAGAGTGGCTTTGTTAAGGGTATGAAACTGGAGGCTCCTGTTAAAGGTTCTCCAGGGACTTACTGGATTGCATCGATTGTTATGACATGTGGGCAGCTGCTGCGACTGCGCTACGATGGTTACGACAACGACAGCTCAGCAGATTTCTGGTGTGACCTGATGACCTCAGAAATTCACCCCATAGGTTGGTGTGCTGAAAATAATGGTGTCCTTCAACCACCAGAAGGTATGTAGAAAAATTGCTGATGTGACTATCTGTTTGAATTTAAAAAATAACAGGGGAATAGTTTGGAAATACACTTGAAACAGTTTCTTTTTATTTTCGTAAGTAACAGTGAATAATTTCAGAAGAGAAATAATTGTAGGTTTAAACAAAAGAAATGTTACATTTTCATGCTTACTGGTAGTTATTCATTATCATTATGTTTTCAGATGAAATTTATGTGTTTTCTTGAATGTAATTTATAAATGGTACATTTATACTTAAATATTTAACAATATTTCAGCTGTACTGAACAAACTGAAATGTACAGACTGGAAAGAATATCTCAAAAGTTCTCTGAGTGGAGCTAAAACAGCAGAATCATATCTACTTGATAAGGTAAAAGAAAAAAATGTTATTAAAAATCTCTTAATTTGTTTGCTTTACTGCAATTTTTAGTATTTAAAAAAGAAAAAAACAAGAAAAAAGAAGAACACAGCACAAACAATAAATAATAAGAAAAAAACAAAGGAAAAAACAATAGCAACAAATAAACAATGAAACAACATGCTAGAAGAAATAATATTAAAAAATAAAACTTTTTGAAAAATAAAACCAGTTGGTAAATGATCAAAATATCAAATATGAATTAAAAATAAAACAAAAATAATTTTATTAAAAATCCTGATCCTTAATAAACCCTTTAATTGGAAAATACGAATTGAGACAAATACTTAGCAACTAAAATTAATTGCATGGTACCAGACATAACCCAGTTTTGTCAAATTCCAATGACTTTTTCAGACAACTGGATCAACTCCAATTGATCAGCTGAAGCCCGACATGAAACTGGAACTTCAGGACAGCTACAACCCAACAAATATTTGGATCGTAAAGATCATCGAGAATGTTGGTGGTCGGCTGTACCTCAGATACGAAGGAATGACTTCGGGCAGTTCAGATTTCTGGTTGTTTTACTTGAATCACCATCTGCATCCCATCGGCTGGTGCAAGGAAAGGGGATACAAATACAAACCACCAAAAGGTGACAAGAATTTAGTATTGTTACGCTATTAACAAAAAAAGCCCACCCAAAACACAATCTGACTGTGTGGTAATTATTAGAAGGCAATTTAATTTTATTTAAATTTATTGTTATTATTATTATTATTATTTATTATTTTATTATTATTATTATTTACTATTTTATTATATATTATTATTATTTACAATTTTATTATTATTATTATTTTTATTATTGTTATCATTGCTATTTTATTATTATTATTACTTTTTTTTTTTTTTTTATTATCAAAATCATCAATATCATTCATATATTTCATATAAAATTCTTTAAAGTTATAAAAATTGTCACCATTTGTTCCCCATTTCATTTGTGTATTTGACAGTTTATCTGTTTTGTTTTGTCAGCAGTTCCATTACTGCATTTGTTTTCTTTATTAATTTATTTTTGAATAATATTTTTATATGAAATGTTTCTCTGAAGGACATTTTGATAATCACACTTCTGCTGAAATACAAGAAATACTGGACACTGCCATAAAAGAAGCAGAAGAACAAATACTTCCCACTGATATATTCAAGGTAATGTAAAACTATGAAAACACATGTCATCATGCTAATTTGAGGGTTTCACCCTTTCATGTTATTGGTTCAAATGTTTTGTGATATAATTTACCAGTCTGCACGCAAACATTTACTTATCCCTTAATTATCACTTATTTTCACTTTCCTCATATAATAAGATCAATTTTATTTACATTAAAGGCAGCATTTTGCTTATTACTAACCTTACACACACCACTGATTTTTGTTACTCATTTCAAAGAAATATATGAAGAAAATATATATAACATATAAATATCCCTATTTTTTTTTTTTATCTGCTTCTTAACCATGGACATATTGTAATTTCCAGGATATGTCAAACAGTTCTTTAAATGAGAACATAAGTAAATGACACCATTATTTGTTACCAGACTGATTTTGTAAAGTAATTTTGTGTGTATATATATATATATATATTAATGATGCATTGATTTCTTTTCCAGGATCAAATAATCATTCCACAACATACATTCCACGTAGGTGAAAAGCTTGAAGCTGTGAATCCGGAGAGTAAAAACCAGATCTGCCCTGCAACTGTGGTCAAACTCTATGATGAATACTACTTCCTCATACAAATTGACAATCTTGAAGAAACCGACGGCAACCAGGTAAAAATATGTTGCCACAGCAAAACTCCGACCATCTTCCCCATACGCTGGTGTCAGTGGAAGGGACTACGACTTACTCAGCCTCCTGGTAAATATATTTTAGTTTTTTTATTATTCTTGTTGTTTTGTT
Source organism: Chrysomallon squamiferum (assembly GCA_012295275.1). Lineage (NCBI taxonomy): Eukaryota > Metazoa > Mollusca > Gastropoda > Neomphalida > Peltospiridae > Chrysomallon > Chrysomallon squamiferum. The sequence goes on from CM022671.1 coordinate 25,979,750, forward strand.
TAAAAAGAAATAGATGTATCAATCAAGCCTTAGTTTTATAGTGTCAGGAATTATTTTCTGCCAAACTAAATTAATCATGGAAATGGTTTATTGTTGTGGATTCTAATCAGTAAAAATCAGAAATTTGTTATGTATTCATACATGTGTAGACATGTGCACACACACACACACACACACACACATACTAACACATGCACAGACACATACTCATTATAGTTGCACTAATGCACATACATGTCCATACATGTATGTACAATCTCATTTCCTTGACTTCAGTGCAAAAAAACTGATAAGAAATCTTTTGTTATTGTTATTGTTTTATTATATTAAAATTACATTAATTTTTTCCAAATATTTCTGTCTTGTAAGTCTTGTTGTTTGTGCTTTTTTGAGGTTGGGATAGACCCTCTCCAGAATTCAGCTGGGAAGAATACCTGGAATATTGTAAAGCAACTGAAGTACCAGAATCAGCATTTGCTGCAGTAAGTGTAAACATTATGTGGAAAAAATAAAAAAAAATATATATTCATAAAACTGAAATCTAATATAACCTATTCATAGTAGAAAGTATCACTAAATATTTATAAGAAATAACTTTAAAAATGTTGTATACATTTTCTTCTTTTCTCATACAGTATTTATCAAGTTAAATTGTAATGATCAGTAAAAATCATCTAAAAAAAACTTAATGCACCTAATCTCTTAGGTTTCACTGTTTGTTCAGGCAGTGACAAAATAGAGTAAAGTTTCATGACCATACTTTTTTCTCTCAATATAAAGAAACTACTAAGTTATATTTGAAGTATATTTCTTGGTTCTTATTGTTATGTGTGTGTCTTCTCATGTAGGAAACAACTGACCATCAGTTTGAAAAGGGCATGAAGTTGGAAGCAGTCAACCCAGACTATCCAAATCAGATCTGCGCTGCCACGATAACTAAAATCATAGACCGACTGATGTGGATACATCTGGACAACAGTATGAAGATTGTCGCGAGTCACATAGAGACGGCAGACTCACACAACCTGTTCCCTGTCGGCTGGTGTGAGAGCAACAGTTACCAGCTGAAACCACCAAGAAAACTCGGCCTCACTGGGCCTCTCAGGAAACGAATTGCTGTCGTTCAGCCTGAGTTAGTGTTAAAATCAAATATCAGTATTTCCTATAATCCTTTCTATGTCCATGTGTCATGTATAAAGAGATTTATGTTTATATTTTTGTTTTTATTTGGCTCACTTGGCCCGTTAGGAAACAAATTGCTATTGGTTCAGCTCAAGTTAGTATTTTGATTAAAATCAAATATCATTATTTGGTATAATCCATTTTATATTAAGATATTTATATTGTAAAAGAAACATGGATTTTTTTTTATCTGTCTCACTGGGCCTCTTGGGAGTTGAATTGCTGTTGTTCAGTCTGAATTTAGTATTTTGACTGAAATCAAATGTATAATTACTTCCTACAATACCCTTCTGTATTGGTGTTACATATAAAGAGATTTATACTGTAAAAGAAGCCTGTTTTATTATTTGTAATCTTGTGTCTTTTGTATGACCGTAAAATTATATTCTGTTCAGATGTTAAAATTAAACCAAATTTGTTTATGGTTTTCATTAATCTTGTTAATTAAGCAAAATTGAAAATAATTTTTTGTATCTGTTACGTCTGTTTGCTGATTTTAATCAAATATATCTTGCTTTATTTCAGAGGGTTTGATGATGATAACTTGAATGAAGGTGACACATACACTCAAGTGAAAAACAGTAGTAATGGAGGTATAATTCATTGTGTTGCTCATGAAATTTATAAAATGAAAATCAAATAGTTTATGATTTTAAAAAACTCAAAGAATTAATATGCATGTGTATTTTTATAAAGTTTTTAAGATTTGTTTTTTTAATTTTTAGTTTATAAATTCGTGAGTCTGTTGGTATGTTAAGAAAAATAAATAAATATGGTAATGAATTCAATTCAATATTCTGTAAGTTGAACATACTACTGCATCAGCTATGCTAATGTTTAAGTTCTATGTAAAATCTCTTTCTCAAGATAACATATTTAAAAAAATCTCTAAAAAACCCCAATAATAATAAAAATGATTAATGATAATATTTCAGGAAATAATTGGTGCCCCAAGATATTTTTCAATCACAAATGTTTCTCTGGACCATACCTCAGCAAAGGGAGAATAGCCGAGCTTCCCAAGTGTGTGGGTCCAGGTCCAATCAAACTGGTCATGAAGGAAGTCCTGACGATGCTCATTAACGTAGCTTATAAATCATCACGAGTTCTCAGAGAAATCCAGATGGATGGGAAACCTAATCCAACCATGTTTCAGCAGATTCTCAAAGCTAAGTGAGTACAGTAATTTTTTTTTTTAAATTTATGAAATTTCAAAAGAGTTACATATCATCATAATATATATATTTCTGTAGTAGTGAAAATATATCTTATTTTATTAAGGCTTCATCTTTACAATAAATGTGAAAGCATATTGTAAATATTACTGTTTCATTTAGATTTAACAACATCTTCATGAAATAAAAGCAAATCTGATGTAATAATTATTTTTAATAAATTTGAATTACTATTTTTTTTTTTTTATATCTCACATAGATTTGTTTGTTATTATTTCTGACAGGTATAAGAACAAATCATACAGAGCTGTAGTGGAAATCTGTAAAACAACTGCACAGCTGGAAGAGTTTTGTCGTCAGATCTGTATCAAGTTAGAGTGCTGTCCTTACCTCATCAGTGAACACTTTGTCAATGGAAACTGTCCCGAAAACTGTGACCAGTTGACCAAAACCAAATACAGTGAGTCGACTGCACACAGCAATGTTAAATGTGAAGTTACTACTATATGTGTCATCAGTTTTGTATAAAATCAAATGCTGTTAATTATTTAACTGTCCTATTTCATTTACATTTTTAATATTTATTATATTTTATGATAGAGAGTCTGATGAGATTTATTTATAATGAAGCTGTCATCTAAAATAAACACATTTTTATAGAAACTAAGATATGTAAACCTGTTGTTTATTTTCATGTCTTATTTATATTGTGAGATGTTACTTCTGTGAGGAAATTAAACTGCAACATTAGTGGCTGAACTGTATTCAGAATAACAAAGATGAGTGAAATCTCTGCATTTCTGATTTATTTATTATCTTTGTTTCAGCCTGTTACTTGGGCAAGAAGAAGAAAGGGCCTGGGCGACCACCAGGCTGTCACACAAATCTTACAGACGGCGAAAAGAGACCAGGAAAACGGAAAAAGAAAAAGAAGATCAACATTATTCAGAAGAAGAGTCCCAATTCGCCAGATGACGCCAGCCAGCATGACGAAGAGCAGGACTTGTCCCCTGAGAATGACAGTCAGAAAGAAAACGGAACAAACCCAAACAGCTGGCAGGACAATTCCAGTGGCTTGAAGACGTCATTGAAACGGAAGTACATTCACCACATTGTCCCACCCTCGGAAATCCAAACTCGCGGTGCCAAACTGCCAAAGTACAGCTTCGAGAAGCGAACACACAAGAAAATAATGCATGGATCTCATCACGGCCCTCACAACATTCATCATGGTTTTCACACTCGCTTCAGCTCAGCAGTCAAATCAAAACTTCACTCAGTAAGTGGTTCAAACAGATGATCTCTGTATTCTGCATTTTGCAGTGTTAATAAGTGTACCGTGAATAAGATAGCATCCAGATGTGAATAAACAGTCTTTTCAAACAAACATTTTTTTTTATAAGAAAATGGCTATAATTTTATTTATTTTTCAAAAAATAAGTAACCTCATATTCAGTATTAATGTTTATCAAGGTGTCATTCATTTATTTCTCAATTTGTTAGAAACAAAATGTGTTAAATAAGGCATTATTAAAAGACTGGTCAAATATTTATTAAAGTAATTACAAAAAAATATCCACTCATGCTTGCTCTCAGTCTCATTCTATATACATCTCACTTCATTTCTCTCTCTCTTTCTCTCTGTGTGTCTGTCTTTCTCAATCACTCACTCACTTTCAACATAAAGACTATTAGAGTACTAGGGTAGAAAGAAGGTGGGAATTTTTGTTTTTGATTTCAGCAGAAATTCCTTTCACTTGGATTTATTCTGAATCAAAAATTAAAAAATAAAATAAAATAAAATAAAATATTAATAAAATAATAATAAAAATAAAAGAAATTAATACGTATTTTTTTTAAACAGAAAATTCACCAAGACAAACATATGCCAGGCTTCATGTCATCACACCCACCAAAACCGAACAGCAAGAAAGAAGATGCACTCAAGCTGGATAAGAACCCACTCAAATGGAGCCTCAGCGACGTTGTGGACTTCATCAAGTCAACCGACTGTGCCCACCTGGCACGCATATTTAAAGAACAGGTGGGTGATGTCATTTTTATAAGTGCCAACATTTGTGTCGGTTGCTTATTGAAAAATTAAGATTTTTATTTTAGATAAGAAAAAAAAAAAAAATGTGGATGTATGTTATCCTTGATTTGCTGTATTTATTATTTCGAGTGTTCTTGTCATCTTCATGTTGTGTGAGAGAGACAGATAGAATGAAAATGAGCATGAGTGGTTATATGTGTGTATTCATGAGCATATATGTTTTTGTATTTAATCTTAATACAAATGTAATATATTTAATAATGTTGTGAAACTACTGTAAAATAGTTATGTGTAACAAAAGTAGTCAGTGAACTTGCATTTATACAAAAATATATATTTTATTTTTGTTTTATTATTATTTTTATTATTATTTATTTATTTATTTATTTATTTATTTATTTATTTATTTATTATTATTATTTTTTTTTTTTTTCAACAGGAAATTGATGGCCAGGCACTGCTTCTACTCACTTTACCAACAGTTCAAGAACATCTTGATCTGAAGTTGGGACCAGCCATCAAACTTTGTCACCACATTGAACGAGTTAAAATTGCTTTCTATGAATCATATGCCAAATGAACTGAAAGGATCTGTTGTTGTGTAATGTGTTCACCGATAGCCAGATACTGACCATCTAGGGCGAGAACCAAAACCAAAACATAACTGGATATTTGGGCCAATACTCAAGTTAATTTGAAGAGTGTAATAGAAAGCTAGGGTTGTTAGATGTGAAAGTATTGTTTATATATTGTCTTCTATTTTTAATATATTTTTAAAATCAATTCATTATTATTCTTTTTTTTCCTCAATTGGGAAAAATAAAAAATAATGATTTGGGATGCATTGTTTTTCAACTAATATATCCAAATACTGCTAGGGAATGAAATTTTGGTAGCTACAACAAAATCAATGAAAAAATAATAAAAATAATAAAATAAAAAAGCTTCATACTTTTATAGGTTTTTATTTTAAAATGATGCAATTTTTTTTTTTTATTCTTTTTTTTTTTTTTTTTTTTTTTTTTTTTAAAAAGCTTAGCTTTCTAAGAATGAGATCATAAGAGAATGGTTTTTGAATTAATTATATATTAATGTTGGGATCTGTATCTCTTTTCCATTAAGTAATATTTTTTTTAAATACTGTTTTGTGACATTGAATAAACCGTTCATGTCTATCTTTGAATAAGTTTAGGCTTTATTGCAGAAGGGAAAATGATTGCTGGTAATGTACTTTTTCTGTTCTGGTTTTATTATGTTCTGCAATAGAAACACTGTATTGTCAATTGTGCATCAGTGATTATTCAAACTGTAACTTCTTGATTTCTCTTTAATTATTATTATTATTATTATTCTATGAAATTTTAATTACCATGTGGTTTTTGAGGATAAATGAATGTTCAATAACATTGCTTTGGTGAATGCTCTTGTTAATCTGGAGTGAATTCCTTTCCTGTATTGTCTGAATGTTTTAAAATGCTTGTGGTTATCTAGTCTGCATACTATAGGTGCTATTCTGTACATGTATATATATATATGTGTGTGTATGTATGTATGTATGAATGTGTATATGTGTATTGTATGTAAATGTGTGTGTGTATATATATCTGTACACACACAATACATATATACACACACACACACACATATATATATATACTTATATATACACACACATACACACACACATATATACTTATATATGTATATATATGTGTACATATGTGGGTGTCCATATATATATATATATATATAAAATAAAACTCATGTACAGCTGTGTTATGAAACTGAACATATTCAGTATTAATTTATTATTTTCTCAGATTTTTGTTGTGTGTACCCTTGAAAAGAAAAATTATCAATTGTCGTGAGGCATGATTGTTCTGTTTTATAGATAGTTAGTTATAGAAATATATTTATTTGAGTGTGTTGATCTGTTCTAAAAGTGGACTAACAGACTCATTTTGTTTTTTATTAATATTTATATATATATACTGAAATTTAGTAACTTCAGTTGAAAGTTTATTCAATTTTATGGAATTCTTTGTCAGAAAAATAGCAAATTTCATAAATATTTTCATTAGCACAAATATGTTTTAATTACACAATAATATATAAATGCACACAAACTCACATACATATATCATTAAGCATTTGGTCAGGATAGAAATTGTACATTTTAGATATGGTAAGCATGTTGAGTGATGTGTGTCGTATGTTCATTATTTCTGTTGTTGTTTGAGAAAATTTATTTCCATTCTTTATTCATTAGTTTGGATGTTACTAGGTTATAGATAATTACAAATTAACCAGATTTAATATTTTATTTTCATTGACTAATCAAAATTTATGTTGATCTGTAAATTAACATGATAACAAGTACCCATTTCACTGTGTAATAAAATACAAAATAATTTACTGAATTTATGCAGAGAAATGTAACAGAATTGTTTAAACCGAATGTACTGTCTACTAAAACTTCTAAAACATATCAGTATTCTTCTTTATACCGTTATAGTTGCAGGCTTTGTTTTGTGCATGTCACTTGTGAAATATTGTTTTTGCTATATTGTTGAATGAAAGAAAGTTGGATTAAAAACAAGGGAAAAACTGAAATTATTGTTGTTGAATTTTTGTCTTTCATTTGAATTATTTTTAGCTGGATAGATTTAGAATTGTGAATTTTTTTGTTTCATATTTAAAAGGGGAGGGCAGAAGAATTGAGAAAATGGAGGAAACATAAAGGTGTGGTTAGAGAAAAGGTTCTCTAGTTAAACTTACGTTTATTTGGATAAAACGTCAATAACAGTGCCTTAAAATTTAGTTACAACAGTAGAAATGTGATGGTTTCAAGGTGTTGACACCTCAGTAAAATTAACATCAACAATGTCATTTATTTTAATGTTGTAATTTGAAGATGCCTTGTTATTACCCACTGAGTCTTTCATGGATTAAGAAGTAAAAAGAAGCTTCATCCTTTTTTAAAACCTATTGTGAATCTGCTGAATAACACAAACACCTCAGATCACAGTCAAAGCAATAAGCCTTAAAGATATTGAAATAATATTTGGGGCTATTTGAGTGAAGACAATAACAAACATTTTTAAAAAAGAATAATAAAATAAATGACAAATAAACAGAGCAACAGATCTGAAAACCCAGACTATCTTAGTGTTTTGTATAAAAATGTAGAAATCAAAAAAAAAAAAAAAAAAAATCATATAATGTTGCTGAAGCAGAAAATTAAATGGGAAAATTTTAAACTAAGCATTTGTGTTCAAGAATCCAACATAATTGGTGCAAACCTATAGATGATTACTGGATAAAGAATTGAGTAATAGATCTGAAAACCAACACTCTTAGTATTTTACAGAAAAATGTAAAAAAGAATAAAAAAATAAAAATAAAATCATGTTACTGAAGTAGAAAAACAACTGGAGCAAACAACAGGTGAAGAAGAATGATTCAAAATGTACAGTGGAAGTCAAGGAATAAATTTAAAAAAAAAACAAGAAGATTATGAAAACTGAAAAATATTTATTTCCAAAGTATGAATATCTTGACAAGACTGTAAAGACTGGGCAATGACATACATTTATATCACAGTGTTGATGCTTGAAATTTAAACTTTATTATATCCTGTATTTCACACAAAGTGGTGAGCATTCCTCAGGTACACCTACCTATCTTAATTAGACTTAACACTAGTTTTAAATTTGTAAAAAGTCGATAATACCAATAATTGTATTTGAAAAACATGTTTTTCTGATCAAAAAAGATATTAAGTACAAACAGTTACTGAAACCAAAAATATAATTAAAAAATTAATGCTTCCCTAAAATTCCAGCTTTAACTGTACTGAAGATGTAAAATTATCATTAATAACAACTAGCAAAAAATTAAAGATAAAAATTAGCTGTTGTTTGAGTGACCCAAATAATTAATTACTATAAAAATGATTTATGGCATAGTCTATAAAAACAGTAAGCTTGCTAAACATGAATCTGAAATCAGCTTTAGAAGAAAAAAAAAAAAAAAAAAATCTATGATTCTGACTTAGTAAAGTGTGATGAATATTCCAATATAAGTAAAAACAGTCCATTGTTATTATTATTTATGGAATAGTTAATAACTTTCCCGTAATTTTAAATACAGTGAAAGTAATAGTTTCAACAAATGTCATATAAGCAAGATCAGTATGATGTATTTATTCCAATTCCTTGCTTTTCAACACAGTTACAAAAACAAAATAAAACAAAAATAATAGTAATTCTAAATGAAAGTAAAATGTAGAAACTTCCTTTATAAAGCTTCATTTAATGAACTTTTCTATGAGTAATTAATATTTTCTTTTTTCAGTGCTAAAAGTAACTTTTTTCTCCCCTTAATGTTGTTGATTAATTTTTGAGAAAATGGGCACTTTATTAAAAGAATTAAAAAAAAAAAAAAAGAAATATAAAGTTAGGTATAAATCTTGCTCATTTTACACAGAGTAATTTAAATATCTAATTTTTTACAGAGTCTTGATCTTGCAAACTTCTGTCAGACGTCAAGATTTCTTTTCTTTTGCAGCAGCTTCTACAGCTGCTTTCTTTGCTTTTACCATTTCACATATTTCCTAGAAAAAAAAAAAAAATTAAAATTAAAAATTAAAAACAAAATAAATCACTGATTAAAATGATTTTAAAAATATTGAAGGGAAAACTAATATATCATAAAACTGTGTCCCTGTGACTGAATATAGAATATAAAAAGATTAAAAAATTATTATTATTTTAAATTTTCTAAGATTTTTGGTGTATAAACAGCTGTAATACAGACAAATGGATTTAGCCATAATATTGGATATCAAAAATTGCAATAGCTGTTTTGGATTTGAAGGTTCATGAATTTACATCACTATAATGCATAAAAATATTTTAAAATCAAAATATAGCAATTTGGTTATCAAGGGAGGTAAACTGCAATGCTGGATTAAATCAAAAACAGAAAAACATGCCTTTTTGAGTGAGCATTAATTTGTCTTTCATAGTTGCTTGCTTCACTCAATTCAAAATATGCAAACTATAATGATTGTTATTTCACTCCTGTCTCAATTACACATGTGGGTGAATTGAACCACTCTAACTTCTTGCTGTCATGAACAGAACTGTTTTTTACTGTGAATTTACTGTTTACATAAAATACACATTTTGAAATCTTTTTGTTCTTATTTCTGGCCCTCATGCTCTTTCCTACAAGATCCATCTGGTCCCTGTTTTAAAAAGTTTGCCAGCCCCTGCTCTAGATATAGATACAGATATAACCCTATATTTTTTAATGTAAAAATATGATCGATCACCTTGTATCTTTTCATGCAGTCTTTTTTACTTCTTGTGTTCACGGCGTCTGCAATTTTTTCCCATCGATCTGGTGTGCTGGCGTTGTAAGTCTTCAGTGCCTGTTCAAGCATCTTCTGTTCCTCAGTCGTCCACGGGGCGGGGTTTGTTCCAGTCTCCCTGAGCTGCTGGTCTATAACACCTGAAAATCAGTTGAACTAACGTCAGTGTCTTCTTTGTTACTTGTAAAATTCGTACATAAAATATCTTCAGTATTATACATAATGAATAATGAGAAAAAAATTATATATATTCAATAACACTGACTGTCACTTGGTGACAGAAATAACTGAGTGAATTAAATGGCAAAATTATATTTGGCTTCTAGACACGTCAAATATACAACTAACAAAAATTCACAAAAATCAAAGTAAACTAGAAAAAAAATGGACATTTAATAATTAATGATATTTAATTTGATTAAATTAATTTAATTAATTAAAAGACAGGAAAATGTTTTTTTTTTTTTAGAAATTACTTACTTTCCATTCTTGTACTAGGTTTGTCTGTGACATTAGTTGTTGTTACTTTGTGTTCCTTCACAAAATGTTCAAAAGCTCTTTTCTGTGCATCTTCCTTCAAAGCAATATCTGAAACCATTAAAAAATTGTTTATTACAACAAATGTCAGAACTGTACTACGAAAGAATGGGTTCAGTAAGAAGAATAAATAAAACTGATTATTGTCAAGTATGAAATATGATATTTAAGACCACAGAAAATCAAACCAACATTTCCAAGACATTAGACCTTTATAAAAGAAAAAAAAAAGAAGATTTTGATTTGAAAAATGAAGTTTTGCTGCATGGAATAGTTATAGTAATTATAACTTAAATGTAAGTAACATGGATAATTATGTGTGACTATGTACATATATAAGCTTGTGGACTTCATAAAATACACAAATTTTCACCATTTTTCTGCAGGTCTTTAGCTTTGGCAAGGACATCTTTAGCATTTTTATCACTGCCTTCTACATGCTGCCCAATAAACTTTGCTATGACGTCCCATCTGAAACACAAACAATTCATTTAGATGGAATTATACAGAGAAATGAATGATTCTTTATATACATTTGTGTAATTTGCAATGTAACAATTTGTAGTGTTATAGCATAATTAAAAAGACACCCTCTTTCTGATTCACAAAAATATTATTTACATAAAAACTAAGTAAAATAAATATACTGAGTTCAAACATTGAAATAAAAAGCAGTTGTTGCAACTGACATTTTATTTTTGCTATTCCTCTGTCTTAAATTTTATATCTTTCTTAATATGTCAGTTCAGGAGTAGTGTTAAGTGCTTTTGAACATTAGTAATGAAAATTGTGCTATGCAGATGTCAGTTTTATTATTATTGTAAACTAAACTAAAAGAATTTAAAGAGATTTATGTTGATGATAAACAGATTTATATTGAACTATTCTAATTTCCAGTGTTTTAGTGTACATCTGCACAGCACAATATAACTCTTCATAATTTTTTTGAACATTTTATTTTTACACTTGAAGGTTACAAATATATTGATGATAAAACTGCTATGGAAAATATTTGATTATGCATTTTTCCCACTGTTTTTAAAATGCTGCAGTCTTATTTTTAATGTTTTAAAATTGTAGTCTAAGTGTACCTGTCCTGAGTACCAGCAGGAAACAAGTTGACAGCTTTGATGAGAAACTGAACTTCAGTTTCTTTCCACACTTTCTTCTCTCGCCCTCCTTCACCTCCAGACGACTTTTTCATGTTGGCCAACTGCTCCATCTTTTCTTTCTCCACTTTATCATTCATTTCCTTAACCTAAGAACAGTTTAATACTACAAATATAAGAACAGTTTAATAATATAATATATATATAGAGAGAGAGAGAGAGAGAGAGAGAGAGAGAGAGAGAGAGAGAGAGAGAGAGAGAGAGAGAGAGAGAGAGAGAGAGAGAGAGAGAGAGAGAGAGAGAGAGAGAGAGAGAGAGAGAGAGAGAGAGATATGGTAATTAAAAGTTTCTTGTCCAGTGTTATTGTGTCGTGCGTAAAATATTGTGTAATTAAAGTAATGGACCTTTTTTTTTGTGTCTGTTGAACAGAAAACAAGTGAACAATAACTGTTACAATTTAACAAATCCATAAACAAATTGTCACTGTGTAAAAACTTGTATAATAACTCAACCGAGTGATATCAAGTTTATCTGTTTGATAGACTAACAGTGTTATAGTTTTCTAGTGCTCCAATAACCACAACTCAGAAATAAAATGATATTTTATACACATGCTTAAAAACCTGTGTTACCTCTGTGTAAATAACTAACATGACTGGAAGCAAATGAAGAAAAATGTTAATTTATCAAATAATTAGGCTGGTTTCTGATTAGCGGAAACAATTCTTATTTTAAGGTTATCCCAAGCAACGACAGTTTGATTTCTTACTTGTTGATGGAATGCTGCTTTGGCCTTCTCTGCATCACCTCCTGTTAAAACTTCATTTAACTCTTGTAAACTATAAAAATAAAAATTGAATAAATATTTTGAGAAACTGCAATTCTATCTTAGCTACGTTGAAAATTACAGAAAATCTCAAAACAGTATTCAGATTTCTAACCATCAAAACTTTGTCTAGATTACTTTAAAATATGATTTTCTTCAAAATAAAAATGTAGAAAGCTCGAATTGTTTATTATTTTTTTTTAACAAACCTTTTGTATGTCATTTTTAACACAACTGTTTACACTGGTATTAAAATGTTTGATTATTTAATCTTTACACAGGTACTCACTACAAACTACTGACACATGTGATCGGATTAAGTTTAAAGAAAAATCTAGAAATTTTCCAAACACATTCTGACTGTGTGCTGCTATATAGTTCATTACCTTGTAAGTGAAAGCATTTCTGCTAGTTTCTCGACTTTCATATTCTACTTTCTCAGAATCACTTTTGCATAATTTACTACTTACAATTCAGAAAAACTCACATTTAAATTAATCAAAAATATTTAGCTTTTTCTAAGGTTGATATTGTTTTTTACAGAATTGTGGCACATTAAATACAATTGCAAAAAATTTATTAATTTTCTAAATATCAATAATGACAAAATAATAGTCAGCAGGAGATAACACCTTAATCATTTTTACTGTATCATTTTACTTTCATGGATTAAAAAAAAAATTTGGTCTGTAAAATTACATAATCAGTCAATAATCTACCTTCAAGCAAGTCCGTAGAATCTTCCTTTCCTTTTTGAATGCTTTCTTCTGAGCATCCCTTTCTTTCTTCAAAGCAGCAGCCTGTGGGATTGACAATTTTTTTTTTTTATTATTAAATATGATCTTTTGTCAAAATATTCAACATGTCTGTCAACAATATTTTTACGATTATTTCTTGTTTTATATTCACAGGTTACTCATTGATAAGGCTCTTCTTTAAATCTAATTTGAAAATGAAAAATTGAAAAAAAATAAAAAAAAGAAAAATGAAGAATTTAAATAGATATAACAATGTAGCTTTTGTTAAAATCTCCAACTGTGTCTGAAATATATTACACAATGATAATACATATCTTTAAATTTAATTTGAATCAAAACAAACAAAATATATATATATATATATATATATATAAATAAAAAATATAAAGTAAATAAATAACAATATGAAGGAAAAAAAAATAAATAAAACAATAATGTAGCTTTTGTTAAAATCTCTGACCTGTTTTCTAGCTTCTTCATCTTCTTTTTTCTTTTTCTTTCTTTCTTCTTCCAGAGCTTCTTGTTTTATCTAAATCACAATAGTATTACTTGTCTTATGTAAACCATGATAATATGTGTCTTATCTAAATTATGATAATGAATACTTATCTTATCTAATTCATGGTAATGATACTTGCCTTATCGAATTCATGATAATCCTTGTCTTATCTAAATCATGATAATAACACTTCTCTCTTTTTTTTTTTTTTAAATTCATAATAATAAAAGTCTCTTTTTTTTTTAAATATAAACTTTTAAGATATCGCCAAAAGTGCAAGTATTATTATTTATTTTTTACCTGAAAGGGACACTAAAGAAAATAAATCATGATTATTAGAAAGGAAAGCAGTCCAGTAAGTAAACCTGTTCATCAAATGCTGTAGTATTCAGTCATTAATTTTTACTACATTAACTGACAACAAACCCTTTCTTCTTCTTCAGCTCTCTGTCTCGCTGCATCCAGTTTGGCCTGCTTCTGTGCCAACTTTTTAGCTTTTTCTTCATCTTTAAACTTCTGTATTCTAGGATCGCAGGCATATGCATTATCTGTTAAAACATGTTTACTGATGAATTAAATGTAAATTAAAAAACAATACTCGTGTCTATTGTAACTTTTAGATAATTTTCAATTTCTTACATGAAACTGTCAATATACTTTACACAATTTGAGCAGATAAAATACATTCAGATGGGTTCAGATGTTACAAGGGCTTTTAAATGTAACAAGAAACAAGGTGGAAGTCAGATTCTTTCATGTAAAATTCTGTGACTTTGACAGTGATTTAATATTGAAAATGTGAAGCTTTAGCCAAATTTGTACACATACAAGAATATCTGTATAATAAGTGTCAGAAAGAGTTGCTGAATATATTACCCTTTAAATTTCTATTGTCTTTATTTTTTATATATATATATATATATATAAATAAAATTCTTGATATTTCTGATTTATTTTTTGTACGTATTATAAGAATAAATGTATCTAGCTAAACACTTGTTTTTAACTTACCAACTAACTGTCTTATTCTTGAAACTTCTAATTTCTTTCTTTTCTGGCGTTCAGCCTTGTTTTGTTTCTCAATCCACCGCCTCTCATCGCGACTGAAATCGAGATAAAAACTTAACTTCCCGTGGCACTGTCAATGACTCACAAACAACATAATCTAGCTGAACTAACATGTCAGTTTATTTATTTTTTTAGTCTTTGTAAAAGATATTTTATTTTAAAATAATTTTAAACATTACTCTGTGGAATTACATACTACACCAGTTACAATATCATCTGATGTTTATAAAAATTAAAAACGAACACTGAAACTACATTTTACTTACTTTTCACCTTTTTCTTTTTCTTCTTCGTCTAAATAAGAATATTCCCGCCAAGAATCAAAGTTGTACCTGAAAGATGAATTATTAACTGATTTCATGAAACTTTATATAGTATATGATCAGATTTTCTAATAAACCTTTATGCTACTACATCAACTTAACATAATAACAAAATAATACGTAAGCAGATTTTAATGGCATTTCAAGTTAAATTATTCTCAGTGAAAAACATAAATTTTGTTTGAAACTTAAAATAATTCATAATTCAGCTCCTCAAAATGTAATGCAAGTTCATATTTATGCAACTCACCAAAATGTAAAGAAATCATTAACATCATCAAAATTAGAATTCTCATCACCAATTGTAGGTACTCTCTTTTTACTGTTTGACCACCTATAAAACAAAAATATGAAATCCCACAATAAGTAAGAAAGGAAAATATTAACTATGAAGGTATTAGATAAAGCACACAAAAAAAGACACAACACACATTCTTTGGGGAAATAATACTGAACACATTTCTGTTACTTTAAAATTAAATTTTATTCTAACATAATTCTGTAACAAAAAACTATTAACAAGCACAAGATAGCTTTAGAAAACTAAGAAAAAGTTAAAAAATGTTAAATTTGACTTTAAGACAGTACTGAAATTACAAACCTTGCATTTCTTTCAAAGACTGGTGCAAACACTTCAAAGTAATGATCTTTTGAGTACTGATTCACTGAAGGAACACCATCATCAAATTCTGGATCTACACTATCATAGGATCTTCTCTTCCGAGGATTTCCCAGTATTTCATAAGCTGTAACAAAATAATACTGAGTTACAAAAAAATGGTTATATATTTTACATAAACACAATTTACACTGTACATTTTTTTAAAGATTAAGACACAATTTGTCTTGAATCATTAAAAATACAAACAGAATTAACAAAAATCACCTTTCTAAAATATATTATTCTGAGAGTATTAAAGAAATATTTGACAATATAAAAAAAAAAAAAAAATAAATAAAAAAATAATAATAATAATAATTAAAATGAAGGTCTACCTCTTGTAATACAAGTGAAATAATCATCTTCTCCATCCTTAACTTTGAGACCACGAGCTTTCCTCTTGTCAGGATGATGTCTCAAAACTTTTCTCTTGTCTGTAATAGATGGCAAGTTATCAACAAAAAAAAAAAGGTATAATAACAATAATAAAAGTTTTTAAAACAAAAATATTTAAAATTACATGCAATATAAATGACAATGATAAATGTAACACTGACATTTCAAGGTGAGGTAACTGCTATTTGCAATTTTTATGTTACTTATCTAGACAAATAAGACATATGGATCATCCATAAAAAAAAAAAAAAAAAAATAGAAAAAAGGGAAAAGTTTGAAGTTCAGATGAAACTGGAAGGAAAAAGATGTTTCTATAATATGAAATTGACCTGTTAGATCTGGAAGATTTCAGTAATGTATTAATAACAAAAATCAAATCATGAACAACTATTTTAATAATCCAGTTAAAAATTAGTTAGGAATGTAAACAGATTAAATTAAAAGTAATTTTATGAATTTCTACAATTTAATGAGATTTTGTCATTAAGGTATTAAATAACTTACAAGCTCGTTTTATTTGATCGTCTGTTGCTTTGTGTCTCAAATTCTTCAGGCCTAATACTGCATAGTGATCTTGTTGCTGTGAAGAAAATTATTAATTTAATTTTAATGAAAAATACAAAAAATAGAATAATACAAAATGAATAAAAGAGATGAAAATAAATAACAATTAACAAAATAAAATAATAATAAAATAATAATAATAAAAAAAATTTGCTAATTTTTTCTCCTATTACCTCTTACTATTATTTGTCCTATAAATTTATCTTTAAAAATTAAATGTACAAATATATTAATAAATAGGATTTTTTAAATTAAATGTTTAGTGAAATTATCAAACCTTCCATTCTTTTGGATCAAGTCCTAACAATAAGGCTTCACTTGTTTCTTCATCGTCAAATATTTTGTCATCATCATTGTCTTCTGAACTTGAACTTGACAGAGAATGCTGGGAAACTGAATGTTTACTGTGCAGACGTTGGCTATATGCCTCAAACCATCTACCTACTGGCTGAACTGATATGGACAATGGTGCTGAAATTAGATAATCACAATCTTTTTATGAATAATTATCCCTGATTTTTTTTGGTTTGTATTCATAGAATTATTGTTGTGTTGAAAATGTTCTTCTGTTTTAATTGTTGTTAGCTGTAAGGTTTAACTTTAGTATATTAATGAGTAAAAACATTTGATCTGTATTTAACTATTTTATACATTCGTTGCATTGTCGTGAAACCTTGGGCTTGGACGGAGAGGAAAAAATAAAGATTTGTTCGTTTTGTAAATAAATATCATTTAATGTTTCCATTAAAAAGATTTTTTTTTAATTTAATATAATTTATTAAATATGATTAATAATCCCCTCTAATCAAATTTAATTATTCATGAAAAAAGTCGGTTTCCAGGATCAAGATAATAACGATAATACAACACCGGTTGAGACAGTATTTACAAAGTAACTAGTCACAACTTACAAGATATTTTGTCTATTACAACAGTTGAATCTTCATCTGTTACACAGGGCAACATTGCCGTATCAGTCTCTGGAAACCAAAATATTCTATTTTTGAATTAACGACACAGAAAGAAACGGATAAAACACATGTGAGTTTAACCACTGGTTTTTGATTTTCTATTTCGCTTCAAACATCTGTCAGTTGAATATTACTAAAATGCAGACACGTTTAGTTAAATTAAATTGTCTCAAAAAAAACAAAAAAAAACATTGGTTTTCTTTACATATCATCAAAGTATACTTTAAATTTTTGCCGCATTCGTTTTTATCAGCATTATATGATTATTATAGTTTGCCCGAAAATGGTGATTTCTTCAAAACACATGTTAGCTTCTGCTATGGACACGGCATTTGTTTGATGGGTGACTGGAAAAAAAGTCAGAGGTAAAAAGTCACAAAATATATGGGTTTGTAGAGTATTGAATGTGGCATCATAGTATGCATGGGGTAATTGTTAAGCTTATTGATTAGGCTATATTAATGAAAGGGGCTTCATATTGGGTCTAGCTTGGGTTTACCTTAAAGATTAGGATAGATTTAAACTAAGGGCTTCCTATTGTAAATGATTTATAAAATGTCCCAGGTTAAAATGTGTTGCACTATATATTCTCCATCTTGCTCTAATATCAGAAACGTGCTTCACAACAGCTTGCTCTGATTAGCACGTCATTTTTTTTCGGTTCAATTCAGTACTAGTATCAGAAGTATATTTAATATGGAAGTTATTCATAGCAATAAGGCTGGTAACAAAATCTGTTATGAGGGGTTCATACATACCAAACATGCATCTAGTTGTAATTGTCGAGGTTCAATGATAACAAACTTCCATAGAGAGCCGTGAGGACCGCAATTTGCGACTGTGGCAGAATTTCTTGGGTGGAACATCCACCTGAACCACCAATATTAAAATCAAAGAACATGTATTTCATCTATCTTTCATTTCTAATATATTTCTTAATTTTAATTAAAAAAAAATTGTGACTTTTTTGCCGGTGATTTTTTTCTGTGACTTATTTTCGTAGAATCGTTTGATGCTTAAGATTTCTATATTTGTTAAAGAGCTTGTAAAAATGAAATAATTTCATGGCACATTTTTCTATTACGTTACACCATATTGACATTACCAATACTGGCAAATTTGGATAATTACCGTATCAACAAATCCATTTTTCATTTTTAAAATTTATTTTTACCTATGCGTATGTGTGTTTTAACTACTATTGATATTTCGGTTATTACAGCTAAAACTATTACTACAGTGTTAAAATTTAGAAGAACATAATAAAAGGTACTCAGAATTTTGGTTCGTTTAATGCAAAGGCTTGATACTTTTATCTGCAGTCGAATCTAGACAAACCAATTGAAAATGGCGACTACACCAAGTCGTGTGCAACGCGCGAAATTGAAAAAAAGAATTGGTTACAGACATCATCAGCCATACCAGGTAACAAATAAATAAGTAAATAAATATTAATATTATTCACGTAGAATGTTCATATTAAAAAATTAATTTGATATAGTAATTTTTGGTGATTACAGGTGCTCGCAAAAATTTTAAATTTGAGATTTATGATCGTAATATATTATCTATGACAGGTTTGTCAGGTTTGGTTATTTGAAAAAAATATAATCCAAAAAAACAATGAACTCCGCCCCAAAAAAACAACAACAGCCTCGCATTATTACTATTTATTTATTTTTGAATGAGATAAAATAAATATCAATTTAATATAATAGTAATTTACTAGTTTAGTAGTTAAAATATTTTCATATTGTTGTTAGTGTTTATTATCAATATTATCAGATGTAGTCAATTCCATTTCAAAAGAACCTATTGTAGACACTTAAAACAATGTGGAAACCAAATATGTTTATAATTTAATTATGTTATTAATTATAGTCATTACGTGTAATTTAATGACAGATCATATGTCTTATTTTCATTTGATTAGGTTGCTGTGCAGTGTGCAGGCCGAATATATGACAGAATCTATGCAACCTTATATGGTGGATGTATTGGAGATGCACTGGGCCTTCTTACTGAGTCTCTATCAAAGGACGAAGCTAAAAAGGTATACTTGAAAATGATGCCATAACATTGTTAATCAGTGAAACAATAAAAATAAATTTAAAAATTAAATTTACATAAATACACTTACATTATACAGGGATTATTCAGTTACAGTTATATAATCCAAGACAGTGAAATGAATTTTATAACTGGTTGTAACCAAGATTAGAAAATATCTGCAATTTGTTACACATTTGGAGAACTTGGATGTGACTGTATATGTGTATGTGTCTGTGTCTGTGTGCGTCTGTATACATACACATAAGTATTCTCTCACATACACACACATGAGAATAACTGTTTCGAAAACTTATTAACATTTTTAAGAAAAATTAAGTGTTTTTATTATTTCATACCAAGATGAGAATAAAAGTAAAAAATTGAAATTCATATAAATTACATTTATATATTTTATATTTTGTTAACAGTATTTTCAGTTACATAAAACATTAATTATATACATTTTTTTAAATATTTTTTTTATTAAAGATTTATGGAAAAGTATGTAATAAACTTGAACTTGTTCACAAGAAATTACTGCAAGATGCACATCGTCGAAAGTGGGCTGTTTACGACTGGACAGAGGAAACAGATATTACAGTTCTCACTATCCAGTCATTGACTGCCAATAAAGGAAAGGTCTGTTGATTATATTCCATTACAAATGATTCATATTAACACCTTCATTTTTTCTAGTATAAAATTAAAAATATAATCTTTGATATTTTCAGAGTGAAATTTTCTGTTATTATTTTATATATATACCGGAGGAAATAAATTATTCAAATACTGAAATAGTTTTGGTTTTCTTTAAAAGGTTTTTATATTATTTAATGTTCCTGAAATAACACTTACTTCTATAACTAATATTTTATTTAAAGTAAAATTGACTTCAACCATTTTCAGTTTTATTTGTATTTGAATTTTATTTATGATAAAATGTATAAGCAACATATTCTGTAAAAACAAGAATAAATTTTCTTTTCACATTTTTTGAACTAGAAAATTATTATGTAATTTTTATGACTGCTGTTCCAGGTTGTTCCTGAAGATTTGGCAAAACGTTTGATGGAATGGTTTGAATGTGGTTTTCCAGAACTGGCAGACACAAATGGTATTGGACTCTGTACATTCACAAAAAATGTTCTTTCTCATCCACAGTTTTCTGAAAAACCACAAAAGGTAAGGGTGAAAAAATACATAATTTAGTATTTACTATAACAAAAACGTCATAGATTAACCAAAGAAAAAAAATACTGAATGCACAAAATAATGTTGTTTCGTAAGTAATTATAAAATATATTATATGTTTATATATTGCATAGAATAATATATATTTTTTTAAGGATTGTTTGTTGCAGATTTTATTTAGTAATCATAATGATAAGCACATGTAAAGGCTAATTCACATTGTACCATTGTTGTTTGGTATGAACTATATTATCTGTTTTTATATCGGTATTTCTAGATTGTGATAAAATACATAAAACATGTTTTTGTTAGCATGGATTATATAACAATATTTTTCTTCATTATTCAAGGCAGCGGAAATTGTTTGGAGAAACTCCAGATGTTCTGTTGCAACCAACTGTGCTCTGTCACGGGCACCACTGATGGGCATTCACTATTACAATATTCTGGGCAAAGTGATTAAAAATTCACTTGACATCTGCTCTGTGACTGATGCTGATCCAAGGTAAATGTAACAGTTTTTATCATTTTGGATATAATTTTGAATAAGAATTCTTAATTGTCTACAAACCAAAGACTCTCTTTCACTCAGGAAAAAAAAAAAAGAGTAATAAATAATTCGTTTTAATTAAAATAGACGTTTAAAATAACTCTTCTTACATTTTCTTTTCTCATTTTTTTTTATTATCATTATTACCTACACTGATTGAATTGGATTTTGTATAAAATCAGTTTATTTTAATAGTCATTTTCACGAAGTTCACAAAAGTTTAATTTTATATATGTTTAGCTGGGTCCTTGATGGCTTACATGCCTGTTGTTGATATAAGAAAGGTTCATTATAGAGTTCTAATAATGGTAATTGTTTTACAAATAGTAAACATTTGTTTTCCTCCAGTTTTATAATTAGTGTTTGTATTTTTATCCAGCTAGGATTTTTATTATATTATACAGTCATTATATATTAAGAGTATGTAAGGTTTAGTTAATTGTCTTTTATTAATTGTCAGTGTGCATTTCTACAAAGAATCATCAGTCATTTTTACATGATTTTATTTTAATAGGTGTCATGCATCCTGTGTGGCGGTTTCTGTTGCAATTTCAGCCTTGTTGCAAAAAGACCCCAAACATTTGAAAAAGAATGACCAGTATGATATCGATTCAATAATTGATGAGTCATTTTCATACAGCATGAGGTGTTTACTGGGTCTGCCATATGAAGAGGTGAATTATTTATTGTTATTCATTCAATCTAATACCAGTATTTGTCTGGCAACCTTGGGACATGGGTTTAGATTGCTGGATTTCATAGTTTCCTGGACCAAGGCTTAATATATATTTAAAATATAGAATACACTGAAAAGTAAAGCTAGAAATTTTATTTAACAAATTTATACAAATTAATACTTTTAAAGCCACTTTTTCTGGTTTTCTTGTCTGGTATCTATCTCTGATAGTAAAACATAACAAGTAAATAAATTCACCCAGTCCAATTTCAGTAACTTTTTCCCTTATATTTAAAAAAACCCCAGATGACAAACATGCTTTGTTCATTAATTTGAAACTGATTTTTTGAGGTACATATTTTTGGAAAAACAGAATACATAGGTACATTTTTTTCCCTTTCAAATGCTCTACAGTAATTAATACTTTAAAGCAGTGTTTGTTTCTCAGGTTAAGAAGCTGAAGACTGTGTTACACACCACATCATTAAAAGATCTGAAGCTAGATGAGCCTGGCAAAATGAATGACACCTATAAGACATTAGGTGTTGGTTTCTGGGCATTAAAACAAAAGGATTTTCGACATGCTATACAGGAGATTGTAATGGAGGTAGGTTTTGATTTTTATTACAGCAATGAAATTATTTTTGAAAAAAAAATTTGTTTTGTTGGCAAAATGTTTCCATAAAAAATATTGTCAGTAAAAGAATAAAAGACAACAAACTAATAATATTGGTTCTGTGAAAAAAAAAGTCATGAATCAACTGGTGATAAAATTGCTTTGGTTTGATTTATTATCCTATTTGAAATTAAAACAACCCCCAAAATGACCAAAGACAGTTATACAGTAAACTGGTAGTGTGTCTTTTCGGAACTGGTTAATTGCTAGAAATACACTCATTTTTTTAAAAATGTTTTCTCTTTTCCTGTAGGGAGGTGATGCAGATGCCAATGCTAGTTTAGCTGGTTCTATGCTAGGTTGTAAACTAGGGCTGCAGGCAATTCCATCCACGTGGATTGAAGATCTGATGCACAGACAATGGCTGGATGATATTATTGACAGGTATTTTTTTTTTTTATAATC
Organism: Chrysomallon squamiferum; assembly: GCA_012295275.1. Taxonomy (NCBI): domain Eukaryota; kingdom Metazoa; phylum Mollusca; class Gastropoda; order Neomphalida; family Peltospiridae; genus Chrysomallon; species Chrysomallon squamiferum. The sequence goes on from CM022671.1 coordinate 26,002,799, forward strand.
TGTTGTTCAGAACCAAAACTTGAGTCCATCCTTTTTATTAATCATAATTTGTGCCCTTACTCTGCTTATATAGTACTAAAATTAATCTGCTCAGTATTTGTTCATTTAATTAAAAATCCATAACTTGAGGATGGATAATATTATTATTATTAAATAATTGCCAAACATTTTACTCTATACTGACAGCAGTAGAATTATTTAAAAGGTAAATTATAACTGATGACCACTGAATGGTATCATTTATGACACTTGCTTTATTTATTGTTTTCAGTTACTTAAATCTGATGGAAAGAGGAGCCTTCAAACCAAAATGTGAGACCATGGTTTAGGAGAAAAAAAGAAAAAAAAAAGAACATGGTCATTTTGCTATAAAAGTAGGCCTACCGTGTGATTGTCTTTGTGCTGTGCCTGTTAATATACTCTAAACTGTACATTATATCAGTAATCTGATTAATTTAGTATAATCAATTTGTTTCTTCTATTTTTAAGCGTCTCTTTCAAAAGAAAAAAAATCATCATTGTTGAACAGATCTGGATTATGGTGTATAAATCATGCACATAAAAATGCTTTTAACAATCATTACTGATAAAATAAGTACAGTAGCAGTGAATATTTTATGTCAGTCAGTCTTTTTATCTGTGATATATGCAGGAGTTTTATATATTTTTTCTACTCATTTTAATACAAATAAATAACTTAAATCAGTGTGAAGGTTCTGTAATAATACAGGTTATTTGTTATTATTATTATTTTTTTTTTTTATTGTATATAATTAGTTTATAGAAATGTTATTAACTATATATCAATAGAATGTTTACACCAATATATATATATATATGTGGAGAAGAATATCTTGTGTATAGTAAATCTTAGAGGTATGAATAGTATCTGAGTTGTGTAACATTCCAAGCAACTATTTTTGTTTACATAGCTAACTTAGCCAGTAACTGAGAACATAATTATAACAAAATATGAATGAATGAAAAGTAAGTTTAATTTCTTTTTCATGTCTGAAGATTTGACAAAGTTTTTAATGGTTTATTTTTTAAATACAGTCAAGTATTTAATTTAAATTTTTTTTTTTTTTAAACATCTATCTGTGTGTTAAATAGCTAAAATTATTAACAATAAGAATTAACTGGAAAATACAAGATATTTTTATTGTCTGTTGTGGAAGCTGTAAAGTTTTGTTTTAAACTCAAATCAATGCATAATAATTCATTAAACATTCACAGCTTGATTTAAAAATAAATTTACAAAATAGATTAGAAAATATTTCTTTGTTTTGCCAAATTTTGGATAATCTGATATAATAGTTTTTATTAAGAATGGAATATTGGGCAAGCTTAAGCTTCTTTTTGAATTATATTTAAATATAACTGAATATACAAACATATCATTTTCAACGTAAGAGAATTTGATAAATAATCATGTATCTTTTTAACATATTTATTAAAATATATTTGTTATTTTTTGTTGTTGCTTTATTTATTTTGCTGGTTTTAAAAAACTTACTTCAGATATTCTATGTAGATCTACATTTACGGAGTCATTGCCTGACAATTTTCAATATTGTTTTAAACACAGTACGACACTGAATGTGCTCCAACACATGTATCTATTGACTAACTTATGGTTTCACAAAATAATGTATATATAAAATCTCTGAATAATGGGGTTTTTTTTAACTTGCATGGTGTAGTATTTGATTTTGAAAGCTATTTAAAAAAAAAAAAAAAAAAAAAATCCTGTTTAAAAATGGAAAGTAATTTTTGCATAACAGAAAAAAATATAATTAATAATAAAATAAATAAATAAAGCCATAATGAAATTAAAAGGATTTATTTAATACAAAAACAAGAGAACTATTAAAAATCATGACATATACACAATATATTTATTTTAATTCTAAACAAACACATATTTGCCAACAGTTGATTTTTTTTTTAAATTTGTGGTAGAAGCAGTCTCTTTTTGAACAAGAGATTGTAACACTTGTATTAATTACATTATTTATAATTTTTATTTATTACTAATTTTTTAAAGTAATAAAACATTTTAAAACAGGCATAAAGTTTAATGTTAGAAGATAAGAAAATTTATAAAAATGTTTTTTCAAATTAAACTTATTTTGTTTTGATTATCAGACTATTTTTAACCCAAATTAACTGATTTTCATTTCTAAAAGTTAATAAATATATCTGTGTGTCCATATATATGTGTGTATGTATAACGAAAGCTAATACTAAAAGTGAAATATAGAGGAAAGTTCACTAACTGAATAATTCTCCTTAATTTAAAAAGAAGAACCAAATTAAAAAAAAATTAATAATACTTTTATCTTCGTAATTAACTCTTAATGTCTGAAGAATACTGTAAAAGATAATTTTAATTAATCATGAGGGTTTTTTTCAGACAATACAAATGAAATAATTAACAATGAAACCCTTTTTTTTAAATTATTATAATTTTTGTATTTTTTAAAGATCTAATTAAAATTTAATACACGACTGAAACAGGTTTCATGAAAAGAAAATTATATTTTATGTCATACCCATCAGAGATTAAATGCTTCACCAGTATGGCAGGATAAAAATGTTGAATTGTTTAGAGAAAATGAAAATATTTTTAAAATCAAAAACTACAACATAATGATTTGAAAAGGCAGTGATATTAAAATAATAATAACAATAGTAAAATATTAAAAGATGAAAAAATAAACTAGCACCATTAAAAAAAAAAAAAGTAAAAAAAAAAAGGTTTATATTCCAATGATAAAAAATATAATGATTTACATTAAATGTATGTCAGATATATCCAATTTGCATTAGCATTTTAAAAATAAATATTGATCTTTTGAATTCTGGAACACCTGAGTGATGAAAGGTGTTCCAAATGTAAAACAAAATTTTGCTAATATATTTAAAATACCAGATCTGTAAATCCAACTTGACAGTTTGCGTAACAACTGTGATGTAAAATAAGTAAAAATAAAACATTCTACAATATACCTTCTAATAAAAACAAAACCACCATTGATAAGATGATGCAAGGACATATTTATAAGCAAATATCCCTTTGTTAAAATCCCACATTTTGCTAAAACAGTCGCATAAAATAAAAAAAGGCAACAAAGCTTTTTATTCTTTTTACAGTGTTCTGTTATCTTTCCCTTTTATGGTTAATTTCTCACTGTTTACACCCGTACAGTTAATAGCTATAGAAATAATCTGGCTGTATATTTCAGTATATTAAAATATGTTCATATTACTGTTTATAATATTCCCACAGTGAACTTTTCAATGTTCATTTCTTTATGTCAAGACAGCTGTCCACTGAGTATAGCATCATACTTTCATAAAATGGTACATATATAATGAACATGAATTGCATAAAACGAATACTGGCAGATTTAAAACAAATGAACCATAAAAATATTCAACATATTTGTTGAAACCTGTCCACTTGAATTTGAAAACACCGAACTGCTGCAGAATGACGTATTTGTATAGCAATACTGAAGTTTAATATCTACGGTAATTCTTCACCAAATTTCTTTCTGTGTGCTTCTTTCTTCATTGGATAGATAATCTAATGATGAAAGAATGAAAACATAATATATTATAGAGCATAATATTTTCATTAGATGTAAGAACATTTTTTAAATACAAAATCCCCCATCAAAAAACCCCTTCAATATAAATAATAAAAAAATACAACCCAAAAAACTAAGTTTAAACATAATATAAAATCAAATAAAAAGTTATAAAAGTTAAATAAAATAAAAAATAAAAAATGTGGAGAGAGAGCTGTTCCATGTAGAAAAAGAACTCTTTATACATCTATTTTTGAGAAAAATCATCCTGGATTTAAAAACTTTCCACATTTCTATACATGCATCGACATGCAAACATAAGATTTAGAATATAATAAATAACTTTTGATTTCTAAATAACATTTCTGTATACCTCATTATCAATGTAACTGTCACATCCATAGCACCATACAGAGAGATCAGCATAACTGAGAACAACTCTGTGCTCTGTCTCAATTCCATGGAACAACATGTGTTCATTGACAAACCTACTGCAGAATACCTGAAACAAGTAGGTAAATACATGTATACACACATACACATAAAATAATAGTAATAGAAGTAGCAGTAGTAGTAGTAGTAGTAGTAATAACAAATGCACACACACATTAAAAAAATTTAATAAAAATAAATTACACACCTTTTTTATTTTCTTCTCATTATTAAATTTTTAGAACTATTATTTATTTTCATTTAATATATTTTATTTAAAGTGGATTTGCTTTGTAAACCACACTCAGTTTATTTCATATATCATTTTACCTGTTTTATATGGTCCTTTAAACTCCATGTCAACATGATTAATTATTAAATTTTACTTTTAACACAAACAGTATTTAACCTTATTATCCATATTGTCAAAATTATCATTATTGTTTTGTATTTTTTAAATTAGTTTTAATTATTTATTTATTATCATTTTGTTTTTGAAGATATTTTATTATTTTTATATCAGGTATTAATATTATTTGAAAAACTCAGTCAACTTGAAAGTTTACCATCAGGAGAATATCTTTTCTAATACATTTTTATTATTATTATTATTGACAGCAACAAGCAGCTTCAAAGCTGATATCATTTACTAACTACAGGACATGTAGTCATGGAAGCTTTAACAATTTCTGCATTATCTCCCATCCAGAACTCTCTAAGTGTTATTAGCAGTTTTCCTAACCAGTCTCAACAGCAATTTCTAGAACTTGTCAAAACAATGACATAACCACTATACATCATACTATTACTTGTGAAAAGCCACACAGCATACAATTGCAGCTGTTAATCTGTAACAGAAAAAAACATCTGTGCTTTGTAATTACACAGGAGGAACAAATTGCAGGCGATTCCTTACAGATAGCACACTTCGAGGTCTGCAGTTAATCAAGACATAGAGAGAGAATACACCTGGAAACAAAGATACACACCTGCAGCCATTTTGCTTAAGGGTGCTTACAGAATCCAAAATCTGGGTTCTATAACATAAACTTAAAGGTTTGATTTGAGCAGTACCAGTAGAGTGAAAAGCAAAGTTTGTAGTAGAGACAGACAGACAGACACACACAAACACACACACACATTTTCAAAACTGGGCAAAGATAAATTTTTAAATTACTAATGTTTTTATAATACTATTATTATTATATAGAATTTATAACTATAAAATTACATCACTTTTATTAAGAATATAACAAATAATCTTTTGCAAAATATTCATAATTTTATAATTAACAACTTAATAGGTTCAAACTGAAATTATTTTCCATTTTTCAATAAACAAAATCATGTATTAATTAGATATTTTTAAGTATATTTTTTTTTTTAGCTTTTAGCAAATGTATTTGAACATTTTTTGATCTGAACAAACATAAAAGAGAAGCATTCTCAGCCACCACAAAAGAATCGCATTTAATCTAAACACGCACACTACAACCAGCTACATTCTGTTAATCATCAGCAGAAAAAAAAAAAAATAACAAAATAAAAACACAAACAAATCTCATGTCTCAGTTTTCTGACCTTGTAAATTGCTTTTTGACATCACAGAACATCTAACAACAAACAACAGAACTTGATAGCCTATGACTGTTACAAAAGAAGCTTTTAACTTTGCGAGCTGCTTGTCACAGTTGACAAATTTCGAAAAGACTGTATTTTGTAACAGATATTTAAAAAGTCAATTAATCTAAATATGAACTTTTTTTTAATCACAAATACATTAGAAAAAAAAAAAAAAAAATGAACTTTTAAGAGAAATGCTTCCAAAGGTAAGGAAAAAAAAAAAAAAAATGAAATTTCATCACAGTTGCATTTAACAGAAAGTGATTGCAGAATAAATGTTTTACTATGTGATATAATTATTGGGTCTACTTTGGCATGTGATCTACAACTTAAAGGGTGATATATAAAAAAAATAAAAAATCTATGAAATTTCTATAAGATAACAGTGTGATGAGAAAGGATAATTATATTCCTTTAACAGGAAATGTCAGTTTATAGCACGCAGGTAAAGTAATTCAACAAATTTGACCTAGCATGGATCGGAAATGGATTAAATAGGCAAACCCTTAAGATTTTTACAACATGATTAGTGACAAGACAAAGGAAGTAGCATTTTTATCAAGAAACAGCCTTGTTGATGATGAAGAAAATGTTGCACCATGACATCGTTGTGGTGGAGAAATGAAGGAAGCTTGAAGAAATGGGGAAAATGAAGAAATCCTGCCAACTTTATGTTCCAAAACTCATCTGCCAAATTTATCAATCAAGTTGCACCAGAAATATTTTTTTCCATTATACGCATTTAAATAATAAAGTCCTTTGCAATCTTTCTGACTACAGATGAGGAAGAATGCTGAAGAACTTTTTCAATCATTCAATAAAATTATTCAAATTTACATACTTTTTAGCCCTTGTTCCTATAAATGCTAAATATATTATGAAACTGTATTTCCTTTATGCTGTGAAAAATAATAAGAAAAAACCCAAAGAAAAAAACAAACAAAAAAATAATTAAAATAAACATGTAGATCACACACAAAAGTAGAAATTGCTTGGTGTAGATCACTAGATCACTCGCCAAAATAGCACCAATCATTGTTTACCTTGTAACACACGAGACAGACCCAGTTTTCAGATAAGTCTCCACAGTCCCGGCAAGCTTCTTCAATGTCCAGTCCACGTGAGGGCAGTGGTCTAATGGTCTCCAGGTGAGGACACCAAGACAATGGCTGAACAGCGTACATCTGATCTACCTCCTGTAATTAGAATAAAAACAATTTTGTTTTTTTTATTTATTTAGTTAGTTTTTTAACTCACGTTTTACATACTAGTATATGTTATTACAATGATGATGATGATTATTTATTTATTTATTTATTTATTTATTTTTATTTTTTTTAAATTATAACTCATTATAATAGAATAGTAAAATAACAAACATTTAGATTTTTTTTATTGCTATTATTGCCAAGTAAGTATGGCTGAAGACCATACATTGAATTTGATTTTCTTTTAACATGAACACTAACCAGCTTTGCCTTTCTGTATGTAGGCAGACACTCAACTTAGTAATGGTTACAAATTTGATTTTCAAGGGATTTACTATATATTTATGGTAATAAAATAATAATCAATGATAAAGCATGTAATTATTTTGTGGCATCCATCCTTGTATTTTTTATTTTCTAAGTTTCTGACAGAGTTATGTATTCAAATAATAGGCTGATGTTAACAGCAAAGAAAACTTTCAGTTTTGTGGGTTATTCTTTCGTTCCAGTATAATGAAGCATTCTTATATATCATCTCTATTTGCATAAGTTTGTCTCACAGATTTAATTAATGTGTGTTCCATTTACAAAATTAAGTCACTGTTAAATGAGATGCCATTAAATTATGTTTCCTTTTTCAAACAAGAATGTTAGGATTCTTAAGCCAAACTGACAACAAAATCAACTTAATACTGAAAGAGCAATTTCATACTGAAAGAAAATATGTTTATCTGTCTGTCTGTCTATTTATCTTCATTTTTTTTTTTTTTTTTTTTTTTTTTTTTGAATGGGAAATAAAAAGAGACCAATACCTCATCAAACAAGAGATTTATTGGAGGATGACAGTGACAATTAAAAAACCAAAAAAAAAAAAAAAAACCCACACCAGTATGTTAAACCAAAGCAATGTTGGCATTTTAGCAAAAATGTTCATGTGATACTGAACCAAACGAATAAATGAAGACTTGTAGGCTTTCCTAAGAAACTTAAAATTTAGGAGTGACCAGAACTGGACAGCACATCTAACCATAATAAAATACTATTTTCAACACATTAGTATCAATCTTTTCAACATTTTTATTAAATATAAATTCAAAACATGTTACAAAAACTTCTTTTGTTTCTTTTTTTTTTTTAATTTGTTTTGTTATTGAAGTATCAAGATAAGCTTTTGAACTTGGAGAAAATTTTATGACTACTTTGGGTTTTTTAATCTATCTAGCCTTCTGGCAGAAAATTTTGTGGTTTGTTAATTTTATTTTTCTCCAGTGCACATTGCCACATGCACAATAAATCTTTAGAAAAGGTTCATCCCTCATTTTATCACGTAATCACACATGTTGATAAATACTCATACAAAAATAAAATATCTTGGCACAAAAAATAAAACTGCATGTCGTCAGAAAACCTCACTGGTATTTATGTGAAAAAAATACGATGCTATCGTGTAAAATAATGGCCTCCACGTGCTTGACAATAAATGCCAGATAAGAGTGAAGTAACTCAAGTGATTTCAGCAGACCGCACTTCTATAAACACACATTTACCAAGAAAAATCTGCATTTCTTCTGTGCTGCATCACAGGAATCAACAGTTTTGCAAAAGAGTTGGAATGTGTTATGAAAGTTGGACCCGAGTCCAAATGTAAAAGATATTGTTTGTTCGTGGCAATGTAACAATGTACACTGTATAAATAAACTGAGGTTTTTCTTTACAAATAATGAAAAAGAAAATATTCAAATGATATTTGGGAAAGAAGAAAAAGAAAAAATAATAAATGCAAAAATGTTTTCAACAGAAGAAATATGGTGAGTTAAATGTCTTTTTAAAATTATATTTTAGAAATTTCTTCTTTTTTTTTTTTTAAATTTGAAGACGGATTTAAGATAAAATAAATTATATTATTTTTACATTTTATATTTAATAACTGATAATGCATGGATTTTAAAATATTTTTATTATTAAATTTCAATATTTTTTTAAATTAAGCATCACAAAAAACAAAATGCATTAAGTGGACACAGCAGTTTTAAACTGAAATGGAATTTGATCAGATAAACTGTCATAAATTACTGACGTGCCAAAAAAAAAATAATAATCATATTTACATCCATTTCAAAAACTGTGAAAAGGTTTTTGTTTTGACAAAGCCATACAAAAAAAATTTAAAAAAAAAAAAAAAAAAAAAAAAAAAAAAAAAAAAAAAAAAAAAAAAAAAAAAAAAATAATAATAATAATAATAATAATAATAATAATAATAATAATAATAAATAAATAAATAAATGAATATATAAAAATTAATAATAATAACTATGAGTATGATGCTTGGTATAATAATACATTAATACTGGTTAAAAACCACACAGACACAAAATAAATCAAAAAAATAAAGAACACATGCTATATTACCACAACAGTTACATTACATCCTAGATGAATACTAAATCAACAAGATAATCATAAAATGAAGTAACTCTTTGAATCTGGTTTCCAAAATCACAAACCACGAACCTGGATATTTCGTAAAATAAATCAAAATATGCCATAAATGCTCAAAGCAAGAAGAATGGCAATTAAAGCTCATACCTCCAGAGACAGTTAATCAATATGAAGATAATGTGAATTTTACTTATCACCTTCGTCTCATATAATTGTAAATTTTCTCCATAAACATAATCATGTAAAATACCCTTGTGGTTTTTTTTTTCCTTTAAAATTTAAAATTTAAAACTTGACTTGAAGGAATTTTTTATTTTTATTTTTATTTTATATTCAAACTGTTTCCACCGAAAGCTGTAATGTGGCATCTTGTAGAAATAAAACACAGCTACATTAAAAATGACTGGTATTTTCCTGTCTTACACAGCGCTGTTATTTATCCACTGTAGTTAAGTGTAATTGAAACAGAACTATTAAGACAAAGCCAGACAAATTATCATTTTGTATTTTATGACCAATTTCTACTGTCTGAAGTAAATTTATACTTATTTAGAATTAAGTATTTTTGACAGATTATATGTCTAAAACATTTATATATATTGCAATTTTGATTTTTTTTTTTTTTAGAACTGTTGGTGTATAAAAAAATATCTGTGCAGACATTTAACAGTTCCATTTTCAACTTATACTGAAATGTTTTAAAGACTTACTCACTTGTATTAAAACATTTTATAATATATTTGACTTTTTATTATTTTACTTACTTTATATTGTTTTATCTTTTGGATTTTGTACTGTTATTAATTTGAATATATCTTTGCTATTATTTGACATTTAATTCAATAACAAATAGAGGAAGAAGAAGAAGAAGAAAAAAAATAGATATATACATGTGTATATATACATATTTTATTAATTATTATTTTGTTTTTTAATAATAATAAAGACAATGATTTAGAATATGTTTAAACACCTAATTCTTTTTGTCTTATAAAATGTACTCCTACACAAACATCCAAAGTGAAATGCACATCAACATAGACAATCTGCTAAGCTTTTATGGTAGTGAATTTTAGGTCACAGACTGTCACTAAACAAGATTAATGAGCCTCTCTTGTAACACGGTCTTTAAAGACTTACATTAGCTTTAGAACATAATCATAGTCATTGACTTTCAACTGTTCTCTTGTTTACATAGTGCCTCAGATTTAATCTTGTAAACCCACTTTTATGTTCATTTTTATACAAAAAATTATTACTGATGTTATTTTAAATTTAAGACTCAAAAATGTAAATAAAAATATTAAAAGAAAAGAAACCACATAAACAATCATTAGATCTACTAGATATATGACCTTATTCTTGATGAAACTATGTAACAGGAATGATTTAGTTATATAAATAAATAAATAAATAAATAAATAAATAAATAAATAAATAAAAGATTTAAAATTAAAACAAAATAATATAAATTACCTGAATAAATACTTGATAAACATGAACTATAAAATAATAAAAGGTTAAATCAAATATTAAGCATCTTTTTTACTAAAAAAGAATAATGAATCCAAAAAAAAAAAAAAAAAAAAAAAAAAAAAGAACAAAATTATATTAGTATATTAGTAAAATTTAATCACAGAATCAGTGTTAAACATATTTAAATTTGAAGAAAATAAGAAATCGATACATATAAAGATGTATTTTACAGAACACTGTCAGACATCTTGTTGATTGCAATCACTTTTAAATATTGTAGACTTAAAACCTGTACTCTTTGCTTAAAACCATGTATTTGAATTAAAAAACAAAAAACCCCAATAACATCCTTAAACCACTATTTATGGAATGAGAGAACCTTTCAGTGGTATTTTGCTGGTACTAGATAGAAAACATGTCTGCATACCAGTATATTTACACTTGACATTTAAACTTGGCATGTGAAATTCATGTCAGACACAACTTATTTTTGTAAAATAAAATATACTGCAAACCTGAAACCCTTTTATCAAACACTGAAAATAATGTAATCATAACGAATGTAATAAAATATATCATAAATCTGCTAAACCAAGCATGAAACTGAAAATTATGTTCACATGAATTTTTAGTGTTGGACATGATCAATGCAAGAAAGTTTAAGTAGGTTTTCATGTAAATGTGAAAAATGAACAAAAAAGGAGCAATATGCCTGTGGTACATTTGTAAGAAATTAAAACAAAATATACTGAAAACCTTTTAACCCTACCATAAAACAGTGAAAATTATTTTCACACTGTTTTTTCAGTGATGGACATAATCAACTCAAGAAAGTCTCAGTAGATTTTGGGTTGATCATGTCAGCGTGAAAAACGATCAAAAAGGGACAAAAAAAAGAACAACATGCTTTCATTACATTCGTAAGAAAAGAAATAAAAACTGTTGAAAATCTGCTAAACCCAGAATAAAACACTGAAAATAGTGTTAGACCTAATCCACCCAAGAGGGTCACAGAAGGTTTTTCAAGATGCAGAATGACATGTGAATCAGAACCACAGTGTCACGTGTCTCTGTTTTCCTTTAATGCAAGTATTTACTCATATACAGTTTCTCACAGGGCTGACAAACCAGTGATACGTTCTATTCATCGCAGTGTTTATTTGTGTTTATTTCCAGCAGCAAACTTCCTGAAACGTTGTTTTGAAGACACAATATCAGATAACATGGTATTTGTATATACATGTCAATATGAGTGTATGTATGTGTGTGTGTGTGGGTGTGTGTATGTTTGTTGTAGTGGTAATGTTAGAACAACAAAAATAAAATGAACACCGATTATAACAAAGCACAACAGAAAAAAACAATGGATGAGTTAAAAAAAAACACACCAAAACATACTAAAAAGAACTAAAAAATGTAATAGATAAAAATGTCCACATGAAATGAATCTGAACAGTTGCTTGGTATTAATAGCAGCACCTGACATTGCAAATTGGATTAACATTTTCCATTAATAAACCAGATATTTGAAAAAATGTACTGTTTTATTTTTTAAAACAAAATTAAATATCCCCCCCAAAATAGATTCATGTAATAATACAAATGAACTAATCAATAGTTTATTCCTTATACACTCCAAAAAGTGCAAAAAGGGTATCAGTTATAACATAAAATAACTCTCTTTTCCTCTCTCAATGTTTTTGTGTGTGTGTGTGTGCTGGGGATGAGTGTGTATATATGTGTGAGGGTGTGTTAAAACTTGTTAAAATTACATTTTCTAAGTGAAACATATCAGTCAGTGATATGATAAGTTTAAATTTATAAACATCAAATGTTTTTATTGCCGCACACATATCTAATTCTAATTCTGTCAGTTAACAGCTTGTTAAGAAACACTTTCATATCATAAACAAAACACTGGTGCTGGCTTGATGATAAGATAAAATAAATAAAATATAAAAAAATCAATTCCATTTATGTGTAAATTAAACAGACCATTCAAATACAGTTAAAAAGAAAAAAAAATGTTCTTGTATTAAGAGTAAATTTTTCAAATGACATTTATTAAGTGCAGTTTTGGTTAAGGCATAATTGTGGTAAAATAAATAAATTAAAGAAATTCTTTTGGAATGTCAAACTAGAATTTTATTGTCAGTTTATGCAAGTTATAAAATAAATAAATAAGTGAAAATAAACAACAACAACAACAAAAATAGACAAAATAAAATAAAATTGAAAAGGTAAATAAAAAGTATTTTTAAAAAATACTATTTAAAAACGATATTTTCCACAAAATCCCTCCACACCCCCCTAAAAAAAAGAAGAAAAACAACTACAAGAAACAAAACAGCAAAAGTAACAACAATAACAAAACAAGATCTTAGTCTACAGTATTATGAACTATGTTGACAGTCATATAACAATTTTTAATTTACAAACATCAAATGTTTTTATTGCTGTACATGTATCTAATTTTAGTTTATCTGTTGACTGCTTCTGTTAACAGTTTCTTGAAAAATAACATCTGATTATTTCTACTGGCCTTGAGAATTCTTTCGCAAAAAAGTCTTTGCCAAAAGTTATAATGAAGTCAAAACTGAAGTACCAAAATAATCACTAGACGTAAATGTTTAGAAAATTTGTATACTGAAAATTCTAACACTTTTGAAAACTTGTGTTGTTAACCATCATTTACAAGTACTGCAGTGCCTGACTTTGTGAAAAACAGTCAAATATACTTGAACGATTTTTCAAAGCCAGTTTTGGTTTGCCAGAATTCTAGATGCTTTAAGATGAGGTGAAATTTAATGACAAATATTGACAAACATATCTAGACAGAGTCAGACAGTGCAGGAAATAGAAAGTTAAAAATCAAATATTTGACAAAGCGCAAAACAAACAAAGCTTGCAAAATGTAATAAGATGAATTAGCACGTAAAGGAATGAGTAGGTATTATAAGAATTACGTCACATATTTGTATTTCAATACAGCAATAATGGCTGAGACGGAGAAATAATAATGAAAAATAAATAATTAAAAAAACAAAGCAATAAATAAATAAATAACAAAATAACATGTAACAATAAAACAAACCAAACCAAAAAGATTTTAAAATCCCTATAATAACCTACAAATCTAAAACTCATGATAAAAAAACCCCAAACAAGTAGACCTAAAATGGCTAAACTGTTTCAGTTTCAAACTGCTGTGTTCTGAACATACAAAACAGAAAGGTACTTTATAATTACATTCAATAAATCTCAGCTTTCAGTATTACAAAGTTCATTATGCTTGTCTTATTCTGAAGTTAGATTTCACTAACTGATTAGAAAATACTGAAATGCATAAATTTGGGGCCCCAGCTTCCTGACTAGAACAGTGTTAGTATTATGTTAAGGGAAGAAGTAGTGCAGTGTAGTTACATGTCAGTTAGCTCTAAGTAAAAGCCACTAGGGGATGAGATCGTATTATCTGCCAGTCATGAGACTGGTTAGTTAATTGCAATTTCATCAATATGACAAGAAATGAAAATGTTTAAATTCAAATCAGCTATGTGTGTACAATTCTCAAAACCATAAGTGCCAGAATTAATCATTTATCTCTAATATATACAAAGTTAATCATAAATAGTACATATGGTTTAAGTAGCAAAAAAAAAAAAATTTATCTCTAATTATATACAAAGTTAATAATAAATAGTCCATATGGTTTAAGTAGCAAGAAAACAATTTATTTATCTGTAATATATACAAAGTTAGTTAAGTAAATGAATATACATATACACTTCATTTTTCAAATAATAATTTAAAAATATGAGTTCATTTTTTAAGCTTTTTAGATTATGTAAACAGATTCTAATGTGCACTTGATTTTCTTCCAAAACAATCAGACATGGTATTTCTCTTTCTAAATGGATTTTCAACACATCACCCCAGAGATTTTCTGTAAAGGTTATTATTGTAATTGGAAATGAAAACTACACATCTAACCTTTGTGTCGATGGTCAGTTTTTCCTTATATGATATTTTCTAGTCAATTCACTCAAGATGTTCAATCTACTTTAGTGACCATAAACACGAGATATGTAATTTACTTAACTAAAACATTTCTGTTGATCTTTGCTGACGGTAAACACACAACACTTCTCAGACAATAGATCTGGCTGGAAATAAAATGATTAAGAAATGAAAATGTCATATGGGTTGGAAAATGTTTCTATGACTTTCCAATAACCCGTCGTGATTTATCAATCCTAGACTGATGGATCTGATCTACTTCTTTCATCACCGACCCTCTCTGCATTCACAGAACTCTTCAATGTGTGTCGAGCAGTCTCAGTTTAAAAACCTGTTTGGAAATTAATTTGGCCAACTTCCTTTTACTTCAAAGGCGACTTGACAAGATGCCAGTTGAAAATGTTGAGAGACATGCCTGAAGCTTCGGGCAGACAAAAGTTGTTTTCTTAAAATTACGAAATTTTGTGTTCTCTGTCTAATGAGTTGTCACACTGGACTTTCACTTGAACAAAATGTCCAAGAAATTAAAAAGAAGTAAAATAAAAAAAATTAAATTAAAAAAAACTGCTCCCTGAATGTGAAGCTAGAATTAATGTTTGTTAAACTGAATCTAGTTTTGTTAGTTCTGTAAACTGAACATCACTTTTACAGTGAACTGGAAATACTATAACTTTAATTAAGTTTGAACTATTTGCTTTTACTTGACCAGACACTTCAGATTAAACAGTGTATGTCAATGTGTCAACAAGAAAGAAAAGAGAAGACAGGCTAAGAAACAGATTTTTGATTTTCCTCAAATGTCAACACAGACATGATGATTTCTTTAGATTGATTTCAGAAATCAGACAGAAAAAAAATACAAGAGACATGATTAAACATATTTCATCTTTCTGAATTGTAACTTTACATTCTGTATTTTAAGTTCAATTTAATAATGTAAAATTTTATTAGATAATTATTTATATATATATATAATTTTTTTTTTACCATTAATTATCTGCAACAGACCATATATGTATGTGTGCATGGTTATGACATATGTGTTGTTTATGTATATAAGTGTATAACAGTATATATATCTGTTTGAGGATATGGGTGTGTATTAGAATCTTAGACTGATGAAATAATGTATCAGTACTTAAAGTAACACAAATAAGGTGCAGCTCTGGCTATGATCAACATTTCTTGTATTCACTCAACATCATACAGAAAATACTATTATTTTATTAAAGTATTAACTGAAGGAGAAGTTTTGTAACAGCTTTGTAATTTTGGATTATTTATTTATTTGTAACTTTTCAACTTTTTATCTGTCCTTTTACTAACATTTTCAGTTAAAAATAAAACTGAAGAAAAGAACACTAAAAACAACATTAAAGTTGTAATTATAATAAACATTCCTCTAAATTCTTTCTTTTTGTTTGAAAACCAAAACGAGAAAATCCTTATAATCAGATTATAATAAATTAGTTTATTTAATAAATGTCTTTTGTTAAAAAAAAAAAAAAATCTCAATTTTTATTGATTTATTTTGATGAAAGTGTAAGTGTACTCCATTACTAGCTTTTGATACAAATTTCTGGTTTTGGATTAATTAAAAAAAAGAGCTAAATCTGACACACTGACAATGAGTTTAATGAATGACTGCAATATTCTCTCTGTACTGGCTTAGTTCTCAGCTGAATAAATCAGATCATGTCACAATTAAGTAGAACAAATGAACGAGTTTAATGCAAAATACTTGAAGTATTATACAGAATACATGTCCAGGGGTCATCGTATTTCATTAACAGCATAGTGATCAGTTTTGTTTCTGTAAATTTAAACACACAATTAATAGGATTTTATGACTATATTTAATCTTACAGGGGTTAAATTTTTTCAGCAGTCTATGACAAAAATTTAATATTTCCAAAGAACTGCTGAGAAAAAGAATCCAAAAAATTACATTCAAACAAAAAAAACAAGAACCCTGTAAATACCAACCCACCCCCAAATCTGCTATAAATAAATAAATAAATAAATAATATGCACTCAAACTTGTATTTTCTAATTTTATTTTGTAATTCAACTTTTCTTTTAAATGTAATATTTTCAGGTACTATTACATATATTGCATAGCTTATTGGCAAATGCAGTGATCTTAAAATATTTCATCGACATATTCTGCTTACACAGCAAATCCTTCACTTCAGAAAAGATAAAAATTTCCATTACAATTAATAAATGTAATGTTTATGGATTAAAGACTGATGAAAATATTTTTTCTGTCCAAAGCCATTGGACAAGACTTGCATGGCTAATATACTTCAGACAGCAGAAATGAGGAGAAATCAGAAAAGGATCAAGTCTCCCAGTGTTATAAATCCAACAAGGATAAACAAACCATAATAAAAATGAAGGGAAATATCCTCATTATGCCAATGATAAACAAAGTAAGTTAGTTGGTCAGTACAAGCTGACCCAATCTTGTCATTGGTTAAAAAAATAAAAAAATAAACCCAACACAATGTTTGTAATTCTGTAAACTGTTCAAATGTTCTGTTTCTCTAAAGCTACGATTTCATTTATGTTTGTTCAGGTTGATACAGTATGCGGATGTAGAAATTTTGAACTTTTCTCAAGTAAATGTGTGTAGGTTTATTGAAAACGTACTGTGGATGTATTGAATGTATCCTGTTTGTATGTGGCTTTACTGTGAATATGTGGATCTGAAATAATATGTATGTGGGTGTAGTTGTTATATAATTCTGGTGTGTGATGGATCAGGTGTTATATATAAATATAAAATACTAGGTGTATTAACATTATCTGTATAACTGTTTATGCTGGCAGATTATTTATCAAACTGGATGTACGCAGTGGATCATTATCAGCTGATAGATATTAATATTAATTTATTGTTTTATGCATCCGGGTTTTGAATAAGGCAATATTTATAGATTATTTGTTTTAACCTCTTGAGTATTTTCCTGGCATCAGTAAACACCACACCAGCAGTATAACTGAGTTAGTTACAAGTGAATCTCTGGTAAATTATATCACGGGTCCAGTATAATGTCAGGATTATTAAATCTTTGCAATTAGTAAATCAAATGTGCATGTCTGCCTGTGTTTCTATATTAATAATGCAAGACGGACAGATGGACAGACAAACAGACAGATATGTTAACTCACAGGCAGGTTGAAGTAACTCTTGAGTGTCACAGTCTGGTCTACCCCACCACATGCTCCCTCCACCTCGTCACTCGCTCTTTGTGGTTTATCACCTTCTCCAGCACTTGCTTGTTTTTCACTTTCTTCTGCTACTTGTTTTTCACCTTCTTCCACTGTCAACAACAAAGTGTGATGTTTCTTTAGTTTAAAATATATATATATATATATATTGATAGATAGAGAGACAGATATATGGATACATACAGACAGACAGATATATATAAATTCTTACACGTCTTTCCAGAATTTACAAATACACACATACTGCTTTCAACCCTTTTTTTTTTAAATTTAATTTAAATTTTTTGTTTCTGAATCAAAATCATCTTAATAATATGTTTCCTTTCTGAATACCAAAGTTAATAATTCTAACGATTTATATACACAAAAAAGTTATGTACCTTTCATATTCTTCACACCTTCAGCCATTGTTTCTTCTTCAGAACATGGAATATTCTGTACCCTGTGAAGAAAAAAAAAAAAAAAATAATAATAATAATATTTTCTGTTTTACATTTATATAAATTTTCATGGTGTTTTTATTATTTTTTTTTTTCCCATTCTGGTCTTTCATTTAACCTTCTAAAAATGTTAATTTACAAGAAAAAGAAAACAGGTTTTCATGCATAAAATAATAATAATAATAATAATAATAATAATAATAATAATAATAATAATAATAATAATAATAATAATAATAAAAGCTTATTGTCTTTAACATAAAACAGTCAGAAAAGAATAGTTGCCAAATGTGTTCAGTTTATGAGCTATTTAATGAGCTTTTCAAATTCTGTTTATAAAAGAAATTTATCTCTCTCTCTCTTTTTTTTTTTTTTCACTATCATCATGACTTGTTTGATAAAAAAACATAACTGATTAGAAAATATACAAATGCGGGGAGCTAAATTTCTGAGTGTTTTGTTGCAACTTTTGTTGTAAAATACATCAGACACTCAACAACTCTGTTGTAAAGAGACACTGACTGTATTCACAGTAACACTAAGCTCAAGACTATAAAGGTGTTAACTGAATGGCAGATGATTCTCAGGAATAACAGTCTTGCAGCTAACACAGTAATTACAACACTGTTTAAGTCTCTCTCTGTCTCTCTCTCTCTCTCTCTCACACACACACACACACACACACACACACTTCTATACTGAAAAAACAACTTCGACAGGTACTGAGTATTTAGAGGTTAAATCTTTTAATATAGAAGAACAGGGTAAACTTGTTGCATTGAATAACATATAAGAGTAAACAGAGAGGAAACCTATTTCCAATGTATGATGTGCTGTTCTTTTCTGATTAACAACAAGCATCTTTTAAATGTATATTTATATGGACAGAAAATACATTACCATAGCCTTTGATGAACTAGTCATGAGACATTGTTTGCTATGGAAAAATATTTCCATTACAGTTACTTAATACAGTCCTTGAAGTTCTTCAGCTGTTTGAAGTTTAATGCTATACAGTATAAATAAATAAAAGAAACTGGACAAAAGGATATTTTAGGTGCATTACATGAATCGTCAGTTAGGAATAATACAGCTTAAATGACATCTTTAAATGCCATATTTTATAAATTTCAGGAATTTGCTTCTAATTGTTGTATCTGCATCACACTATGTCCTTCACATGTTTCCGAATTATTCAATAAATAATACTTTTGATTCCATGATAATTTTAAGAGCTGCAGTCTGGAAAGTCTTAATCTGGTTTTGGTAAAAAAAATCTCTTCCCATTTATCATTTTGTAATGTCTGTATTTAGATGTAGACTTGTAACGTGATGGCCAGAAACTCCCCAGGTAATCCCAAGTCAACAATTTATTTTAATTAGCAAAAAACAGTTTTCCTTTAACCAGAAGTAAATAGAACTTGACCACTGTCGTGGCTGTATCTCACAATGAACTGAACTCCTGCAAAGGTTCTGAACATTTTCAGTATTTCAAAATTCCAATTCTAATAACACCATATCATCATACATCCATTTATTAAATTTTATTATTTATTTATCAAAACTCACCAATGATATTATGAGAAATATGAAATAAATCAAAATAAACATACATATAAAAAAGATGGGGTTTTTTGGGGGGGTCCAAAAAGTTATCAGCTGATTTATAGACAACATCACTGACATTTTTATGATAACTAAATACATGTTGCTGTTTATTAACTGTTACATTGAGAACATTCTTTAAACAAAATAATGTTAGCAATTTCCAGTTCATGTCTTGTCACCCGCTGAAATACTACATTAAATGTTACCTCCTCCATGCAGAAAACGCTGTGTTAAAACAGATATCTTAATGGAAATGTCTTCATAAATATGATTCTATGTGTCTTTCAGCACATTTGCTGAAACAAACTGCAATAAAATACATGTAACATGAACTGCAATTTCTGGTTTGAACAAGTATTTTCCAATTAAGAACTGAGTGTCATCCTTTTCTGACTCTTAGAAATGTCTTATTCCTCGTTCATGTGGAACAACAAATTGTCAGTACCATTATTTTTTCAGCATTTGTTCAATGGAGTAAACAGAAAAACAATTTAGGTAACTACAAGATTTCCATTAAGAAAGACACACTTAATTTAATGAGAACTCAACATACTTTTAACTTGTTGCATTGAATAACATATAAGAGTAAACAGAGAGGAAACCTATTTCCAATGTATGATGTGCTGTTCTTTTCCAATTAACAACAAGCATCTTTTAAATGTATATTTATATGGACAGAAAATACATTACCATAGCCTTTGATGAACTAGTCATGAGACATTGGTTGCTATGGAAAAATATTTCCATTACAGTTACTTAATACAGTCCTTGAGATGTAATTATTCACAAAATCATTTCAACAAGTCTTATTACATGTATCTTATGCTAAAGTTAGTTTGCTTCACTTCTTACACAAAGGCTTTTAGAAAAAGCTTTCTTCAAAGACAAGGGAGCTATTAACCGTATCTTCTCATTATCTGGAAACCAGACACAGAGAACTGGGTTTTTATCAGGAAGCACTGTAGAGAATGAATCGAAGAGGGTTGATCTCGGAATTCATCACAGCTCAGGTCAGATAATCAAACACAAAGTATAGCCTAAAACAATTTTTTTGAGATCACTGGATATAAACCAAAAATTAAATTAAAACATGACTTATTTGGAAGAGAATGACATTTCTAACAGTAATTCATGTACTAGACCATTCTTAGGACTGCACTTAAAAAAATGTTTGGTTTCTGGGCCAAGGCTTAATATTTTAATATTAACTGTACTTAATGAAAACAAATTAATACACTTCTGAAGCTGGTTTTCTTTCAATTCCACTTTTCTGACAACTGGATAAATGATCCTGTACCTGTAGAAACTTCACCCAGTTCATGATTAGATCAGGAAATTGTTTATCAACAGACTTTTATAAAGTCAACAACAATTGTTTAATTCATGACAACTGTACAGATTTGACTGATTCATATGAATCACTGACATCAATCACTTAATTCCCTAAATTGCTATCTCAAGCACTTTATGAAATATATTCATCACAACTTGCTATTATTCATTATTTAAAATTTATATATCCCTATCAGCAAACATATACTGTGATTATAAGATGTTAGCTTTGAAGTTCCTAATTAAGATAAATGACATTTAACTTTTTAAAACAAAATATTAATTGACATAATATATACATTTTATATTTAAAAAAAAAAAAACTGAAACTAAAATGTATGTGGAAAGAACATTTGAGTTTTTAACATTCCAATATTAATTTAATATAGTAAGGGCATCTTGAATTTTACTTTTTTAACTGATGCTTAAACGATATTCAAAACCAGCTGTCAATAACATTTAAAAAATGTCAGTATTATAATAATTTCAACCATTTTCATTTTTTTTTTTAAAGGTTTGTAAAACCAAATGTAAAAAAATTGGCTAGAGAGTAGAGTGAAAGAAATGAATTTTGAAATATAGATATTTAATTAAGATAGTTATGAATGTCATTTACCAGACAGTTAAAATAAATAAATAAATAAATAAATAAATAAATAAATAAATAAATAAATAAATATATTATTAATAAATAAAGAAGTAAATTTAGAAGAAAAGAAAAAAAGAATTTTAATTCTAAAGGAAAATAAATAAGTAAAATTTAAAGAAACTGAATTTTCTGATTTAAATAAACTGCTAATGAAGTTTAAAACACATCCCATTCTAGCACATCTAAGAGTACTTTAACCATATTACCTCTGGGAGTCATTTAGTGTAAAGATATCTCTCTACAAATTACAAGAGCATTACATTTGTTAGTGAAAAACTGGTTGTTGTAAATTAAAGAAATTTATCTAGTGAAATTTATGTTGAGAAGATTCTGTTCTGCATTCTTTGTCCCTGTTACCATTATAAGGTAAGCGACCTTTCATGACAGTTAATTAATCCTGAATGAGATACAGAATAACAGGAATGGATGTTGTTATTAAGAAAAACTATAGTCAGGAGATACTGTTTTGAAATAAAAGTACAAATTTAAAGACAACCGTGATGCTAAAAACAGTGACATGTTAGAATAATGACAAAATATGTTTGGTTTCTTCATGCAAAAAACTATATTTTTTCAAAATGTTAAGTAATTTTCTTTTCAAATTATTTCATTAAAAATGTATTTTCAAATGAAGGCAAAAAAGTTTAAAAAAAAGTATAACAAAATATCTAAACTAACTGCTAAGTGCAATAAATAATAAAAGTGCAAAACATCACAGCATAACAGCATATAAAAGAAACAGGCTGTAAACGAACAAACAATAAATAAATTAAATGCTTTATCTCTTTAACCAAGATAATTAAATCAGTGCTTTAAACAAGTGATTTAGAAATGACAACTCTGATTTGATTATTGCCAGTTTTAAAATGTGAATGCCATTAACCCACAATGAATTATCTCTGAAGATGTGGCATCTGGAATGTAAGAGCTATTACGAGGGTAACAAGTAGTGGTGTTAGTTTATACAGACTCTCCTCTCAGTTCCCTGTCTACCAGTAAACATCACTCTGATTGCACTGGAACAGGTGTGCTGCCTTACAGACAAGATAGTGACTGGTCAGTGGGTCAGACCTCCCACTGTATGCAGCTATCTCAAATAAAAACAAGATGTGAACTGTTTGTCTCATCAATCTTTGCTCCTTAGTAAACTGATATATGTTGTTAAATAGCTAAGAAACACACACACATAGACAAACACACACATACATACATATGTACATACATAACATACATACATACATACATACATATTTACATACATACATACATACATAAATACATACATAAATACATACATACATACATAATATGTATATGTAGGTATTTCTAAAAGACAAATGTATGTACCTTGTCATGGTCAGAAATATTTTGGAATGTCTATAACAGGTATTCTACTATGACTAAGAACATGGATAAAAAAATGTCAGTTTTTCTCATGAGTAATAATATTATTAAATAAACCCACTGAGATCTATAAATTAAGTCATCGTAAGAAGAGATTCCAGTTTTGGACAGAAGTCTCTGATAAATATAATTGATTCAAGCAAGTGTGTGTGTGTGTGTTTGTGTGTGTGTGTGTGTGTGTATGTATACACACACACACACACACACACACACACACATTAAATGGTGTTTTTCTCTTTTAACTTTCCAGTGTTATTTAAAAAGAATTAATTAGATTTCTTCATGCAAAAAAGATTTATTTTAATGAACTTTCTTAAAACAGACTATGGAAACCTTCAAAGTATCATCTAAGAGAAATTACAAGTATTCTTATTTCAGTTATTAATTTTTTTTTAATTTTTTTTTTTTTTTGAAATTAAAATAATATGAAAAAAGAAAAAAGTGTGAACAGAAAAAAAGGAAAAGGAAAAAAAAAGAGATGAAAAAATAAAAGGAAAAAAGAAAAAGAACCAATAAAAGAAGAAAAAAGAGAAAAATCCTTTTTACAGTTTTTTTTAATAAAGACTTGTGTAAATGTGGTGTGAAGGGAAGGTCTGTGTGCTGGCTGCTATAAGACATGTCTGATCAGCCAGCAAACAACCTGTTATTTATTTAATTTTTTTTATCTGGCTTAAACCAGACACACACCCACTGAATTGGTTTTTCAATCATCCCTCCAATTAATTAAACAGTCACGTTATAGCAGATGAGTCTTAGTTTAGTCAGATTTTGTGTCAAAGCTTTAATCTTATACATATTCTTCTGCAGTTATTACTTTCCATTAAGAAAATGTCTTTCTGCCAAGATATCCATCTAAAATCTCTAAATGTAATTCATGATTTTTCTTCTTTCAGATATCCTCTCAATTTTTTTAATTTTTTTAAAATATATTGAATAAGAATAATTAAATTGTTTCATCATTAAATTGTTTGGGATGTTTGATACTACTTTCTTGCCAAAGATTTTTGTAACTGATCTTTGGAATATCTTTTTATTTTTTTTTTATTTTTTTTTATTGAACAGTATCAAGTGATACAGAGTTGCAATTGACTGCTGTTATCCTCACCGAGAAATAGGAAACATATGTCATCCTAAACCTCTGAATCTACAACTGGTAACAAACATTAGAATTTTAAATTAATATAGTTAAAAAAAAAAATTATTCTTTTTTTTTTAAAAAGGAAATATAATATATATATATATATATAAAAATAAAATAATGATACATTTTATTATTTATGTTTGCAATTTAAATCATGAAATTTGCCATTCAGTCATTAAATTTAAGATTCTGGTATGCAAGGAAGATGTTATTTATCATCTCTCTACTGGTCTGTCTGAACCAATACACTGACAAACACATTAACACTCTGGCCACTGATTTTAAACTTTTAACCAACAGATTACTAAGTTCATCACAATAAAACCTCCAATTATATTTAGATAGACAACTTGGCAGACATTTACATAAAATTTCTCCCAAATGCTCTTCTGTTTGATAGTGAAGATGGCTCATTATGCAGATGGTTCGAATGAAGTAAAACCAGACTGATGAATCAACAAACATGTTAATCATCACTAAGAAGGGGGATGCTTTCTGATCAGTCAGTCCAACCACTCCTTGACTAAAAAACACTGCACCTATTAAAACTTTAAACACCCAAAGTCCTATTGATTCTCCTAGTTAATGATCATCATTAAATCATGGTAATGCAAATATTTTCATAAGAATAGAGTTTGCCAAGTTCAAACCTGTCTAGCCAAAGAAATTGCATAGCTAATGGATAAATTATGGATACAGTGTAATCTATGTGAAAAACTTCCACATGATGTATTCTGACAGAATCATAGTAAAATTAATGAATAAATATGTGTTTGATGACACCTCAGTGCATTTTATCTGTCGTTATTCTGACAAACTGATACCTGAATTTCCAGTCAACAATTAACAAAAATGATGCTGATATTCAGCATTAAGTAGTCTTTCAACTTAAGACTTAAGAAGAAGAAGAAAAAAATCTATCTGAGCTTTTCTGATTCTCTGAATTCAAGTTTATTCTTTCTGTCATTTCTTTGAAATTTTACTTTTTCTTTTTTTCAATTAATTTCAGAGATCTTTAATCCCAAATAGTTCACTGCAGCATTAAATGTAAATGATCAGCAAATTTTCACCCAATGGAATTCAATCTTCTGATTTATTAGAAGTTGGCAGAAAGTTTGCTTAAGTGTACTCAGTCAGATGAATTCAAATCAGCTTCAAATTAGAAGCAGGAATCGATATTAAATTTCAGTTATACAATTAAAAGACACCTTAAGATTCAACAAGAAAATGCCTTTGTTTCTCCCTTAAAACCAAATCAGTTTTATGAAATTTGAATTGAAAAAAACCCAGTAATAGTGAAATGTAAGGAATATTAAATACAAAGAAAAGAAAATCATCTATTCAAAACACACTGACTTTCTTTTTCTAAAAATGTTTCCACACAATTTAATTAGTTATTGACAGCTGAAACATTAAGATAAAGAACAAACATTGAAAATGCTTTGTAATACAATTATGTGTACTTTTAAGCTTCTTTGATCCCAATAAATGTCAATTTTTATTTTTTATTTTACTACAGGAATAATTAGTAGTAATATGTTGGAACAAATATTAAAAAAAAAAGAAGAAAAAAGAAAGAATATATATAAAATTTTTAAAAATGATCAAACAAAAAAAGAAGTAAAATAAAAATAGAATAATAATCTGTTAAATTTAGAATAACAGAAAATATGCTAGCTTTTAATGAAAAAATCATTTGTAAAATATCATATAACAACTGAACAAATAACATTTTATTAACATAAATGTAATACTGTAAAATATGCTTAAAACTGTAATGTAGTGTCATTTTGTGCATTTAATAATAATTTACACAGTGAAATTTAATTCTGTACTTGAAGTATATTAAATATAAAATTTAAAAATTGATGAAAATCAGATAAATTCAGAAAGGTAACAAGTAACTGAAAAAATTGCTGATATGAATATATATACATACATTTTTTTTTTTAAAGAAAAAAGTTAACAGTATGTATTGAAATAAATAAATAAAATAATGTTCAAGATAATTATTTCTCAGAATATTTTTTATTTAAATCTGGAAAATTTCAAAGCATATAATATTATAGTAATAATCACCAAATAACTAATCAGTCTTTCTCTCTTTGCCTGCTTTAATAATATTTCTTACAGCTTTTAGTCAAATCACAAAAATGTGAAACCTCTGTATTCTAACTCTTATTTATGTATTAATCCAGCATAGTATATATTTTTTTTAAATCTGATTTCTGTTAGATATAAGATATACATATAAACTCACATGCAATACCCACACACACACACATCTTGTCAAAATTTATATTAAAAATTCCTGTCTAGAATATGATAGAGAAAAAAAAAAAACCCTGTATTTTAGCATTACTATCAGACAGGAAGGATAAACTATAACATTAAAATATTCAGTTATTTTTTTCAATTACCAAACGATGTGAGATTTCATTTTAAACTGTATTTTTATTAAGGCTATAACCATTGTTTGGCAGCAATAAAGGTGAGATAAAAAAATGCACTGACAGAGTTTATCTGTAACACATGAAAATCATCAAAGAGATTCTCCATTTTCTCATACTTCTTCAATTTTCTCCACCAACAATATTTATTGATTGAACATCAATTGCTGCATTAATCAATAACTATCAGAATGGTAAAAAAAAAAAAGAAAAAAAAAAGGAAAGATAACTGAATTTCATGTCAAACATGCACTCCTTTTCTCTGATTAGCCTCAGTAAAGGAGAGAAAAAAAAAGAAGCATTTTCCTATTAACCATCGACTTTCTCTGCAGAAGAAAAGTATTATAGAAAAAAAAAAAAAAAAAAAAAAAAAAAAAAAAAAAAAAAAACAAGGAGATGGGTCCTCCATAAATTAATAAATAAATAAAATTATAAAAATAATAATAATAAAATAAGATAAAATTAAAACAATAAAATAAACAAATCAGTTAAAAAAGCACTAAGAAATATATTTTATTATTTATTTATTACTGTTATTATTATTTGTTTTCATAATGGTGAAATTAATTTAGTTTATTGGCAACAGCAAACATTACAAATGCAATGAAATTAAATAGACAGACCCACATGGACATGTATTTATTGTAAATAATTGATTTTAGTTTTTCTGTTTCAAATATTTATATAAAATTTTGAGATAAAATTTAACACCAATTCTAATTTAATAAAAGAAAGGCAGGATTATTAATTAAACTTCTGTATCTTAATTCATTTTCCTAAGTTCAAACAAGCCAATGAATATCAAATATGCCTGATATAAAATATTTGTATTGTGATCAATAACAACAAACACCATATGGCTTTAATGTATACAATGATTCTGTAGAACCAATATTTAACATTTTTTTAAAAGTCCTTTTTCTGTATGTTACCTGGTTTTGAAATTTTTATATGTGTAATATACTTGATATCCCAAATATTATCATTACATATTTAATATGAAAATCATGCATCTGTGATTCGTTTAATGTAATATAACAAACTTTATATGACATAAATATATACACTGATTCTATTGTACAAATAACAAACTTCTAATCATACTAAAAAAAAAAAGAATAGTAATAATAAAATAAAAATATCCCTATTGTGCAACAAATAAATATTTAATGACAACCTGTCACATGAGCTAATATTATATATGGTGTTGTATTTCACATGTGATAACATAACACACAAGATCAAAATTCGCACAGTGTGAAATTAACTAATAACATGCCCAATGCCTCAGAGGAATGTTAAATGAGCAGTGCTTTAAGAGGTTATTATTTTTTTCTTCTTCTTGATACATTTATTAATTTTAAATTAAGGAGTTAACATTCACATACTCTGAAAAATTACATTATAATATCCTCTTTGGCTTCAAAGAATTGCTAAATTAAGCAATTTCCCCCCTTTGAACCAATTTTTTTTTCACTCTTAATAATTAAGATTCACCTACTGTGAAATTTTAAAGATAACATTCCTATTGGTACCAAGAAGTTTTAAATAAAGTCTTTTTGACCCTTAAATAATAAAATAATTTTAACTTGTGAAAGAAAATGAATATTCATCAATATGAAACTCTTAAAATACCTTTAGCAACTTCTAACAAAATACACAAAAAAAAAAAACACCAAAAAATTGCGTAACAAAGATATAGCAGATC
The DNA here is from genome assembly GCA_012295275.1 of Chrysomallon squamiferum. Lineage (NCBI taxonomy): Eukaryota > Metazoa > Mollusca > Gastropoda > Neomphalida > Peltospiridae > Chrysomallon > Chrysomallon squamiferum. Next base: position 26,031,559 of record CM022671.1, read on the forward strand.
CAATAAGCACAAGTAATTATTAAAACTAATTGTTCCACCTTACAACTACAACTTCATTCATTATAAATGCTAAACATACGTTTTCTTTTATGGCATTAACTGATTAAGAGCAAAAATTCTAAATGTACAAAACATTTTTGTATCAAAGTTCATTATTTTTAATCAGAATGAAACAAGATTATTTCAGTTCACTGTCATTTTTTTTTTTTTTTAATAATGCTTGTATTTTATTTTTGTTTTATTTCAAATAAATGGAAATACAAAGTCAACAGGATATCCAAATCATAAAAAAACAGAATATTAGATTTTTTTAATCTTTAATTAGCTAATTTAATATCACTAAAATGTCATAAAGTTTTTTTAATAATATTTTTAAAAAACCAACAAAAAAACCCAAAACAATAACAAACAAATAATTAAGTTAAAAAAAAGAAAAGAAAAGAAAGGAATGTATTAAAATATTAATTCAGAAGTTGGATGGGTTATTTTTAAAAAAAAAATGATATTATATTTCTGTTTTTTTTCTGTATTGCCCTTCACCTTTTATTGTTAAGCCAACAATATCTTTAAGCATAATAATCATTGTTGTTAATAAGCTGACTGCTTGTCAAGTTAAATATCCAAAAAATCACCATTCACAGCATGGTTTTTTCCTGCAAATGACTTCCAAAACAGGAAGTAATTGTGAGGCCAATATAATCAGGAAATTGCTTTACATTGTTTGCTTGATAAAGAACCACCCTTCTGGCAAAACTCATAAAACCAATGATTGATAGACACAGACCTATAGGTGCAGCAAATCCAAAAGGTTATCAAAACGTCTTCAAAAATGTTCTGCCAATATAATGGCCATGTAGTTTAAATAAATAAAACCACTTGCTGTTTACCTTATTCAAAATCAAAAACAATTACCCAGTACCAATGTTCTCATTAGCCTCAACTGTAACAGTAATTACAACAACATGTTAATAAATAAATAAAATAAAAAATAAAATTAGTTTTCCCTTATCTGTTGCTTGGTACTCAGATTTATTAGCATTATTAAAATGCATAGAAACAAGTTAAATAATAAATTAAGATGCAGCTTTTATTACTGTTGTATTTAAAAAATAAAATAATAAACATTTAGTCAGTGATTAGTAACTATATTACAAAGCTAACAGAATAATACCTTCACGTTCAAAATTACTACTACTTCAACTGCTATTACTACTTTTAATAATACTGCAACTGCTATTATTAAAATTATTTAAATCAGATATTATTATTATTGTTACTATTACTATATAAATCAAATATTTAAAACTACATTTCTCAAATTCATTGGTTAAGACATATATGATAATGTCTTTCCTATGACAATCTCCAACTGCTGTGATCTCATAATGATTTCACAACTCCAGAACACTACAGACTTCCACTGTGGAAGCAATATAAAGAAAACTATCGCTGCATTGGCCAGTCAGTTGTATTGGTTAACTTCAGTACAGGAACATCTAACACTTGACAGTAGTAAAAGGCTATGTAGTGTAAGGAAGCAAACAGCATTTACATTATGATACAACGGTCTGTAGATGAGAAACAAACAGAATGACAAAGACTAATAACCATTCTGGCTGGTCTGATGGTGAGTAATTTTTTTATATATATATATATATTACACTGATATTTTGATAAGGTAAATCTGAACATGTATTGTTTAAAAATACTTCTTTCTTTACAAGTCAGAAGGCTGATTGTAATCTTGAAGGTATTATAGTAGGTATGTGACAGATTTGTATTCAGAATTAATGAATTTTTTTCTTCTTCTTCTTCTTTTTTCTAGTTTGTAAAACAGTAAAGAGATAAGTTTTTAAATTAGTTCATTTAAAGGATGATCACTTTATAAGGGCATTTTACAAAAATATAAATGTTTCAGTGTGTAACAACTGAGTAGCTACTTAATAAAAATAATTATTTAGTCTGACATTTTTTATAAGTGTAATAAACTTGAATGGATATGGGTTTGAGAAGTAAAGAGAACATTTAAATTTAATTTTTTTTGTTTAATGGTCTTGCACTATTAAAATGAAGAAGAAAGAAACTGTTACCAAATTAAATCAACTTAACAATTAAATTGAAGTTACAGTGGTAATAAAATTAATTTTCTTTTTTGTTAGATCTGTAAATAAGCTAATCTAATTCATATTCTAAAGAGAAAATAAAACTTTAAGTATATAAAAATACAAATGAAAAAAAGACTGGAGGTAAATGACTGGTATTTTTGAGGCCACAGGTAAAATTGTAATTCAATGTTCCTTTCATTTTCTCAGATGTGTGTGTGTGTGTGTATACACAGAGAGAGAGAGAGAGAGAGAGAGAGAGAGAGAGAGAGAGAGAGAGAGAGAGAGAGAGAGAATTCTGAGAGAGAGAGAGAGAGAGAGAGAGAGAGAGAGAGAGAGAGCTAATATAATACAGTAACCTGGAATTCTGCAAAATACGTTTTGGCCATTTTTACATATTATCAGAAGTTATTATAAACATATATTAAATGTATACATAAATATTTAACAATATACAATACATTTTAATACTTAATGTATTTTTCTGCTATTATTTTTAAAAATTTTGTTCCATTTTCTTACATATATAAATTAATCTATAAAAAGGTTTGAAAGAATGTTACTGTTATTTCTGAAGCTATACAAAAGCTATCACAATGATAATATATGTGTGTGTGTGTGTGTGTGTGTGTGTGTGTGTGTGTGTCTGCATACATAGAGGCATTGAAATAATTAAGAAGTGTAAATATTACACATTTGTAACAGCTGATCAGTGGTTGTTTGACACAGCACAAAGTTATTTATTTATTGTATTCTGTCTTCTGTGATGTCACTGTGACGTCTTAGAAAAAGTTTGTAATGACAGTGGTTTTGTTCTCTAATGTAAGTATGTTTTAGTTACCCATTTTCACAAATGAAGAACAACTTTGATAATAATAATAATAATAAAATAGAACAAAATAAAAATAATATAATAATAATAATAATAATAATAATTATTATTATTATTATTATTATTATTATTTTAATTTAGTTATTCACTGGATATACCGCTAATAGTAATAAAAGTAAAAGTAATAATAATGATAATGATTATAATAACAACAACAACAACAATAATAACCTACTTAACTATCTTCTAAATTAAGCTAAAACAAACAAAAGTAACTGGGTATCTCAGGAAACCATGTTTTCATGAAAAATATTATATTCTGTGTATACTTCAACCTGACGAACCTTTAACATTCACAAAACCACATCTTGATGAATAAAATCTCTTCAGACAACAGTATATTGCTTAAGTGGATTATGTTTTGTGCCAAAAAATTTGTATTGCTTTAATTCAGTTACATAATGAAAATTGGCTGATATGTTATTATTACCTATATTATTATTATTATTACTACTACTACTACTGCAGATGTAGGAAATCAGATATGGCGGAGGGATCAGCATTATTATTAATAATAACATTTCATTGCAATTTATAAAAAGAAAAAATAATGAAAAGTTAGTTTTATGTGCACACAAACCTGGGATTTACTATAACAATTACTGTTTGTGTGTATATTTACATTTTTTCATTCAGAGTTTTTGTTTTATTTACTTACTTTCAAACTGACATGCCAATAAAAGTGAAAATGTAAAAAAAAAATTCAAATCGTACTTTGTGTAACATTGCTATACCCCCCCCTTCTTGACAACAACATTTTACACTATTTTAAAGTATTTCTATATCACTTTTTTTACATTGTTTTAAAAACCTTTTGTTTTCAGCTTACAGAATCAAAGATTAATATTTTATGACATCAGGTAAAATAATATTAATAAAAATAACTGGATCATGGTTTTATGAGATTTCCCCCCATTACTGTTTCCAATCTCATTAACATTCATGTCTGTAACAATAACTTACAGAAGACATTTTCATTATTATCCCACATTATGGGATATTTTTGATACCTTGTTTTTATTTACTGGACATAATTATTGGTGGACTTCTTAGAAATTAAATGAATGTGTTGCAAAAGATGTTTTGGTTGAAATAAATTATTTATTTTTTAAATTTATAATTTTTAAAAAAAAATTTCACAATCTGCCACTAAGTCATAGGTATGGTACATTTTCAGATGCCAAATTACATTTAAATATAAAATATTTAGCATTTTAATCTAATTTATTTATTTATTTACTTATTCTTTTTTTTTTTTTTTTTGGGGGGGGGTAAAACTTTAAAGAGATGAAAGAAAAAAAGAACAGCAACAATAAAATTAACAACAAAAATAATAATACATAAATGAAAAAGAAAACAAAAAGAAAACTAATACCAAAAGAAAACACCTGATATTTCTTATAATTTATAACAATTTCCCCATATACTATGTTTATAATTATTAGATGTTCTAAGCAGTTCAGCACAATTAAAAACCCACCAGATCTAATTACAATTCCCATAAGGTACCTAAATACTTATACTATTAGGTATACAGTTCCAGATCACAATACTTTAAAATGAAGTCAATTATTAATTAATTTGTACTAGTTAGCTTTATTAGGACCATAAAAAATAATAATAAAATAAAATTAAAAAATCAGTCAAACAATCCCAGACTGGTCTAGTGAGAACAAAAAAAAATAAAAAATAATAATAATAATAATAATAAAATAAAAAAATTCCAGACTGGTAGAAAATGTCATGTGAATCATGTGAAAATTTCAATTTACTTTCCATGAAAAACATGTCCAATATGCAGACTGTCTCATAAATCAAAAACACACAGAGAAACCATTCTCTTGATAGAAAATGCAAGAAAATGTCCACGAAAGACAAAAATGACACCACAGTTGTAGATGACCTTTTCTCAGCATAAAGTCATCCTGGGGAAGTATTCATACTTATTTATATATTAAGGAATTGAGAGTAAAAAAAAAAAAAAAAGATTGTGTAACTAAATTGATTAATGTAATTTAATATATTGAGTGTTTTTCCTTTTTATTTTTTTAGTTGATTCTGTTATCAGTTTTGTTCATACATATATAATGAAAAAAATAAAGAAATTTATAATAATTTTTTTTTTTTAAATTAATTTTTTTTTTTGGCTGAAAAAAATAAAAAAAAGAGTTTAATGTTAGTGTTTGTTGAATAAAAAAACCAATTAATCTCTGATTTTTAAAATTAAATTAAAAAGAAACATTCTGTGGTTTATGTGTTTGTGTGTGTGTGTGTGAGAGAGAGAGAGAGAGAGAGAGAGAGAGAGAGAGAGAGAGAGAGAGAGATTGAATTATGCAGAATGAATGGTTCTTATTTTGCCATTACAGTAGCTGTTCGTCCAGTAAAAATGACAGTCTAAATTAGATCTTGTTGAATAAAAAAAGCAAAAAATCACTGATTTTTAATATTCAGTTAAAAAGAAAAATTCTGTAGTTTATGTGTGTATGTAAGAGAGAGAGAGAGAGAGAGAGAGAGAGAGAGAGAGAGAGAGAGAGAGAGAGAGAGAGAGAGAGAGAGAGAGAATTATACAGAATGAAGATTCTTATTTTACCATTACAGTCACTGTTCGTCCAGGAAAAATGACAGTCTTTCAGAAAATGAAAGAACATGGTAAAAAAAAAATCCACATAATTTGTGCCAGCCATGTTTTTTGTTAGTGTTGTATTTTTCTAAAGCTGTAATTCATTTTCAGAAATCAGGACAGTGTGATACTGATTACATGAACAATGAAAATGCCCCCAATCTGAAACAGATCTTATATCATCTTCCATGTAAGGACTGTTATGTAAGAAAACATTCAGATCTAAAATTCACATTCCTCGAGGAATTATTATTGTTGTTTTTGTTATCACTATCATTTTACTTGTTGCTGTTGTTGTTGTTAATTTCAAATTTATTTATTAATTTATCTACTAGTTTTCAAATAAACACATTGATAAAAAAAGGTCCCAGACAGTATTTTTCTTAGTTAAATGTCAAATTCAGAGAAAATTATTTTATTTTATTCTATCACCAGAATCAATATAAAAAATGAATTATATAAAAAGAAAAGAAAAAAAAAAAGAATTAAAAATGAAATCTAATACATAATAACATTAAAAATCAAACAATTTTACAAGTGATGAAGTTGATATCTTTTATCTTGATAAGTAGAATTTATTCTTGTTCTGTTTAAATAATAAATAAATGCTAGACACACAATAAAATAAAAGCTAAGCCAGCCATATAATTATTTATGCTGTTATTGTGTGTGTGTGTGTGTGTCCAAAATTGGAACGTAAGTCAATTAAAAAATGGTATTTACTGTTCAGACATTTTTCCAGATGTATAGCTACCAGAAATCAGCAAATGAAAGTGAAATATTTAGCCATTTTATATGTAAAAGATATTAGATATATACAACATTTTGTTAATGCTACTTAAAGAAAGAATATAATAAATATATAATAAAAAAAAAAAAAAAAAAATAAAATAAAATAAAATAAAAAGTGCAAAGTCCTTAATTTAACTAGAACATGTGGGTATGAAATAATTAAATATGAATAACAGGAAGACAAACAGAAAAACGGAGCAGTGCAATTAATCTATTGAGAAACTTGGAAAGAAAATGTAAATGTGGAAAAATAAACACTGCCAGAGAAACTAAAGTCGTGGAGAAGAGCAGATGATCCTGACAGTATTAATGATATCAGCACCGCGTAGATACACATCATTGGTGTTAGTGAAAATGAGCACTTTCTCTGATTCTCCAGAGGTAGCTTGAAAAACTGGATGCCTGTAGCTGCTGTATGTGTCCCTGCACTTGTAACAGAACTGTTAAAACCGTTAATTTGAACTTGTTTGAGACCTTTGCTTCAATTTGAGATCAGTTCAGGAATATTAAAAATTAGATCATCCTAAACTTTTTCAGATTAAGTGGGAATATTTTGGGTGTGAAATTAGATCAAGTAATTTAGAGCCGAGACAAGACAGTTAATTCTGTGATGCTGTTCTTTACCAAGATTCTGAGTGATATCAGTTAGCTCTTATAGCATCATGTTGGGGTTTTTGTATTATGCAAAAATATTTAACTGCTTTCAAATTTGTTCGGGCCTGTGAAACATTGAATGAATAACATGTTATATATATGTGTAAACCTAGCCTGACATCCCATGCAACTTAAATGACATAGTTTAGTCTTGGTCTATTGGAGGGGAAGGTTTAAATTCATCTTAAAGTAAACATGGAAAACACAAAGATCACAGATGTTACCAAAATGAAATAAATAAAAACAAACGAAATTTTTCCCTTTCTCTCTCTTAACCTATTCTGATAGGATTGGTTACATCACTGCAATATCAAGCCTCTACTTCCTGATGGGAAATGTCGGTTATTGAATACAAGGAAATTCACAAGGAGAGTAACTGCTAACCAAGTCTTTGTTGAACACAACAGATGATAGTGAAGAACAAGTGATGTTAAGAGACAGTGAATATAATGAGTTAACTGTGTGAATATTTCAAATGTGTCAAATTACATGTGGATGGATCAACATTAAAACAACTTTTATTATAATTAGTATACAGTGTTTATCAATATTTATCAAGTCTGAATTATAATAATATATGCTTCAAGTTAATTATGTCTGGTGTATCTAAAACTAATATATGACTGTGAATTTATTGTCACTGCTTTATCTAAAACTAATATATAACTGAGTTAATTATGACAAGTATATCTAAACAAGTCTGGGTTGATCAGTATATCTGAAACTAATATATCTCTTTGAGTTGATTATGAGCTGTAGATACCTAAGTATAACATGTGACTGATTATGACCAGTATATCTATAGATATAATATATAACCACAAGCTGATTAAGACAGACTGGTGTATATAAAACTGTGATGTTACTGTCAAATAACTGTGACAGGTATAGCTGTAATATATGATTATCAGTCGATTATGACCCATGCATCTAAAACTGTAATATATTTGTAATTGCTGTGTCTACACAATAACATCTGAGAGAATTTCATCTGATTATCATCTTTTTAGTTAACCTGATTCATAGGACAATCAATGTTTAATTTTAAATTTTATATCAGATATTTCAAATACATTAACATGAATAAAATGTCTTTTGCTTAAAGGTGTGGGTTTTATTTCTAAATTAAAACCATGATCTGTAACAGTACTTACTGTAACACGATATAAATATGCCTGTTACAACAGATATGTAGGCTGTACAGAACATCTTGAAAGAGGTTTCAACAACAAGTAAGTAACAATTTCCTGAGTCTTTAAAAGAAATTCGTCAACAATGGGTTCATTTAACAATGTTATTTACTCTTTCGTTATGAAAACTTTCTGAGTTGAACATATTTTAATACTTTGATTTAATTTATCTTTTTCAGAGCTCCAGTGACAAAAGAATGGACAAAGAAACATCATGAAAAAAAGAAAGTAAACTGAAAATGATTCTCTCTACATTCTGATAAAACTTATAGCTAACATGGCAGAAACTCCGAGAAATATTACAGCTGAGCAGAGTAATTTCACAGACTGTAATTATTATGGTTGCATTCCTGATGCTACCTTGGTAGCAGCAGAAATTGTGACTGCTATATTTGCTGTCTGTGGATCGCTGGGAAATCTACTCACAGTTGTGGCCATAATGACGTCCAATCTGAGATCCTCCATTAATAGCATCCTCATCGGTCACCTCAGTACAGCTCAGATCATTTACTGTAGCATTATTCTCCCTTTTCAGGCACTGACATTCCACCGACACAGTTGGCCACTACATCATGATATATGCGTCTTTGAAGCAGCACTGAGAATTTGGATTATAGGTGTCGACATGATGCTTCTTAGTGCAATAGCCTTCTTTCGTTTTATTCACATCGTCCACTACCAGTTTTATGCCGACGTCTCATCATTTAAACCTTTTATCATCATCGTAGTGTTTTGTTGGCTGTTTCCGCTAATTTTCAGTTTGACTCCTGTTGTTGGTGTTTGGGGCTCATATTCGTTTCATTCTCAAACCTTGCAGTGCACCTTCACACAGATGAAGGACAAATCTCACAAATTAACAACAATAACACTAGGATATGTAATACCTGTTTTTTTCATAGTCTTTTGTTATGCCAGAATTGGATGTACTGCCTGCTTTTCAAGAAAAAGGATAGAGCGATCTTTAAGTGAAATGCGAAAACACAAGGTCCAAAAGGATTCATTCCGGCTCACAGCCATGATGTTATGTATATTCTGTCTGTTTCTTCTTGGTACAACTCCTTATTTTACAGTTAACATCTTGGATTCTGAGTTCAAGAAACCCCTGGCTCACATTTGGGCTCCATTCATGGCATGGTTCATGTACTGTATGAACCCTGTGGTGTACACAGTGATGGATGCCAATTTTCACAAAGCATTCAAGAGATTATTGTTGTGTCAAATATACTTCAAGGACAATTTTAGTTTTACTTCAAGTGCCAGAAATTCACAAGCTGGTGTGTAGAATTACTCTGTCTATTATTACACCTCATTTAACTTTCAACAGATTTAATAAATTTGAGGACTGGATATTCAAATTAAAACAACAACAATAACAATAACAAAACACTAAACTACAATGATGATTGTTGTATGTGTATTAAATATTGATAAGTGATAGTTTTGATGTTTCTAGGCTTTTTTGTTATATTAAAAATGAAATAAATGAGAATTATTGTTTTTAATTTCTAATGTTTCTTTCTCAGTTTTATTAAAAATAACTATTCCAGTTTTACAAAAATAACATTTAATTGGTTATTCATCAGATATTAGAATGCAAGCTCTTAACAAAAATTTCATTAAACCTAACTCAAACCTAAATATAAAAGATAATGCTACAAAATTCATCAGTTATTGTGAAAGTGTATATTATTAATTTCCAGAAATTAATATGATAGATGTTAATAATAAAGTGTGTGATAACAGATTGATTGATGCTATCAAATAACTGTTTTAAAGTAGTCTGACAGAATTTAACGTCAGTAATCTGACGTAACTGTTTTCTGAAAAAATAAAAAATAAAAAATCCACCTGGTTCAACATTTGACAATAGTCTACATTAACACACACACCAGCATATATAATAAAAATAATAAAAATATAAATAATAAAAATATAAAAATAAAGAAAAGGATAATGTTCTTTTAATTAATTAAATAATTAAACAGTGTTTAATAACTGCATTTCACTTATATATACTAACACTACAAATGTCTTCAGAACACTTATTAGAGTAAGTGTGTGATGGACTGCTGGATGGAAAGTAATGTATTAAGACTATCTGCAGCAGTCAAGAAAACTAGGTCTAAATAATGTATATTTGGCAATTGTGATGCATTAGATTTCTAAATGCAGTCTGTTAACAGAACATATACAGAATACGTAATTACCTACAGCTTATTGGACAAAATGATATTTTATTTAATGAAACACACACACACACACACACACACAAACACACAAATGTATGTATGTATGTATATAATATAACCATTATAACCTCACTTAATTATCAATGTTAACATTATCACTATAGCCACTGATATATATATTTAAAGAATCCCGAACAATGACTAATTCTCAAGTGTGTGTGTGTGTGTATACATATATACATACATACATATATATATAGAAAACAAACCGTAACACACAACAATCCTTATATTATTTATCATACCAAATATCTTCTGATTTTCCAAATAAATAAAAAGAATTTGTAAACTATGAACTGAAACATTCACATGTCATAATCAACCTGAAATACATGACAATTTTTATTAGCATTAATTCATGAGTTGCCAAGAAGAGAATAAGAAATGGGCTTTCTGTCATGCAGAATCAAATAAAAGAATTATTCAGCATGTCCTCTGTGAGAAACATATTGAAGATTACTAGTTATATGAGATCAAAACACTCTTACAAACTGTGTGCGTCAGACTGGCAAATCATTTCCGACAATAATTGGACATTAATATCATCATCACATGAAGTTGATACAATCTTGTTTGGAAGAATTGTGGAACTAAAAAACATAAATGAGAGACAAGCAAAATTGATCTGTTGCAGTGAATGGTCAGAAATAATTCTGAGAGTATTGTCATTTATATGCTTGAATAAATGTGCAATAATGTATTTTGTCATATTTTTTCATGTTTTGTGTACACACAATTTTTTTTTTTTTAAATTTGGGAAGAGGATGATGTTACTGCAATACTTACATGGATTTGTCTGAGGTTTTTGCTTTTTTCTCTTGAAGTTGTGAAAGAGATGGAATTTTAACTACAAAGAAAGGAAATATCATTTTTTTAAATAATAACATTAATTTACTGTTCATAATAGAATTGAATAACAGTATCTGAACACATTTAACGTCAATTGTTTCTAAATGCCTAAATTATGATATCTTTTAATTTTTTAAAATTAATATCATAATGAAAAATGTTCATTCCATTATTAGCAATAAGATTTTTTTTTTCCTCTTGCATTACATTTTATTAGCTTTCAAAAGAAATTACAAAACATTTTATGTAACAAAAACAGTAGTGAACAGTTAAGCAAGTTAGTTTCTTTACATTAAAGAAAGAAACATTTAACAGTATTTAAAAGCATTGTCGTATTTAAGGTTTAGCCATTTCAGTTACAGTAAGTTCAATAGTAAAAAAAAAAAAATTATAAAATGTTTGTGAATATTTACCAGATTAAAAAATTCTTTTGTTCTTTGTATGAGTTTAATTTCTATCAGGTTTAAAATTATTCTATCAGTAACAAAATAATTTATTAGGCTAGGCTTTATTTTTTAAAAAGTAATAATAATAATAATAATAATAATAATAATAATAATAAATAAATAAATTGAAATAATGCTGAGTTGTAAATTTATAAAAAATAGTTGCATCTGATATCTCAAATAAGATTAAATGTTTAGATATAACACACGATTTTCTGCTTTAAATCCTCTCCAAAAATATTTATAAAAATTAGTGCTGGTTTTGAATACTGTCTACTAAAAACTTAAAATGGTGAACAATATGTCATGGTGACATACATAATAATTTCTACAGAAGCCTAATAACTTGAAACTATATCAACCTGCTTGTCCTGTGGGTTATATACTGTTACATCTAGCACTTTAGTTACTAATAAATCAATGACAAAAATGACCTGACAGTACTAGGCATTTTTAAGATCTTTTCTGCTTATTTTTAGAACTGGTTTCTTCTTTATTAATTACGACAATTACCATAACAGCCACTTGATGTACATATCTTAAAACATTCAGTACTTTTTTCTTATTATTTCACAACCATTAAAGAAAAAAAAGAAGAAAAAAAACATGTTCTTCCCCAGAAAAATAATAATAACTACAGAAGCAAGTGTTAATAATACATCCTATATAAGGCAGTGTATCATACTTACATATATAATTAATTCTTAGGAGGAAAAAAACAACAAAAACAGCTATGACATAATCTAAAAAAGTGATTCTGCATAATAAAATAAAATAATTAAAAATACATATGAATAAATAACAACTCACCTCTGAATTTTAATGATTTCCAATATTTCTTCTGAGTATCAAGTACATTACAAAGAGTTTCAACAGCACTGTAAATGAAAAAAAATAAAAAAAGAATGTAAAGACTTATTCCAGCACTGAAACAAAATCAAGCTAATACTAATGCATATATTTTTAATTAATTATTTTTAAAATGTATTAATTTTTTTTAAATTTTTTTTATTCTGATTCAGGTTTAATGGGTTTGCTTATGTTGGTGTATATATATATATATATATATATATCTGTGTATTCTTCTGTTTTTTTAATAATTTATTTTTTAATTACAGGCACAAACAATATGTAACATACTTTATATATAAATATACAACTGGCAGAATAACAAACAAGCAGTTAATCAAATTGCATAACTTTGCGAAAACTAATATCTGTTATTAATAATATATAAAATGTTTTTCTTTGTTTCTGTGGAGGGTACATTCTAAATGTTATATATTACCTCTTCCAGCTAGGATCTATTAATAATGTGTAACTTTATTATGTAAGGTTAGGCTGTTAATATTATTGCTTTAAATAAGATAAAAAAAAACTCTATATGGTTCAGTTAACTTATTTTACAATGGATGATTATTTAGACACATTAAACTCTGGCATGTATCCATAATCTTGATTCCAAAAACAACTAGTAATAAGGTGGGTGCAGAGTCGTGTGATGTGCATCAGCAGTCTTCCCAACATAAACAACAATGAGGCATCTGCGAGTTACAAGCAAATAATTGCATTAGGCAGACAGTGCTGCAAAGTGTTAACACCATCTGACACGCTGTTTTATAACCATTTAACTTAGCATTACCATTTTATGATATGACTTTACAACATGACTTCTTTTCTGATTCTCAGAACTCAAGCAAGATGTGGGCAATAAAATGTAATAACACACACACACACACACACACAGAGGTTGGACTGAGATGAAATGAACAATTAATATCTTAAATCACTCAGAAAAGATGAACTTTTTCTTCTTTTGTTTTCCTTCATTTTTTTGTTTTGTTTCTTTTTTTTTGTACTTTTAATTTGTACTATTATTTTTCTTTCTTTTTTTTCTTTTTTTCAAAGTAAAGTTACAAAACATATATATCTAACAATAAATATCAAACTTCATCTTGATCCTTTGCTGTGGAATAACTGAAACACATCCAGAGAATTCGTGAACCAATTTTCATGACAATGAAATATTAAATGTATGACAGAAAATGACATTTCCAGTGGTGAATTCTTAATAATTTTAGTTCTATGTTACAATTCTGTCAGTTGGTCACTGTATTAACTGACATTAGATATAAAAAAATATGGTTTCTCTTAACATATTTCAGTAGGAACTGTGATATCATTACAAATGCCCTAATAAAATAATAATAATAATAAAAACAACTAACCAATAAATAATAAAATAAGCAGAAGATGAATAAATATATTTCATTTTAAATTTTTAAATTTTGGGGTTTTTTGTTTTGTTTTTTATTTAAAACAATTGCTAAAATAGGAATTTTAAATTAAATGGAGTTTAGAAAACAGTGTGTACAGATAAATTTATTATGGACTAAACTAAAACAGGTTTAATAGTGCAAAAAGGGATAAGCAGTTTTACTTTCATTTCCAACAATTAACTGGCAATGTGGTTAGTCATGGAATAATAAGATTACATCTTCTAAAGGAAAAGACAATCCCCAGTGATACCCTCCCAGTATATGTGGTGTAAATTTCAGTTTCACTTATTCCAACACAACTCTGATAATACAGTACTTAGAACTATGATTGTAGAAATAGATCATAACTGCAAAGAGCTTTTCTAACTCAGAAATAACACGACTTAAAGTGCACTGGTTTGAAATAATTGTGTGTAGAGGATCCAAAGATCATGTTATTCTGACAGAGAAATTCAATTACCATGCTCCTATAACAGCTCTGTAGTATCCACTTGATGGTCTTGAAGCAATGTGATTGAATGGCTGTCACCATGTATACATGACTTGGAAACAGCAGAAATCAAAACCTTTGACAATCTAATCAATCTGGGAATACAAAGTTTAATATCACTGTCATGACTCAAGCCAAATTATTTGAAACAATTTTTTTTTTTTTTTCCCAGCCTTCCACTTTCCAGTATCTCTTATTTTGAAATGATGGAAGTTTTTTTTTTTTTTTTTTTTTTTTTTTTTTTTTTTTAATTTTCTTCTAATATTTTTTATTATTATTATTATTATTATTATTATTTTTTTTTTTTTTTTTTGATGCTCTATATTCTGAGTTTCTGGACCAGATTCCACTGCTCAGATGGGGATTTGGGATAATTTTTATTATTATTATTGTTATTATTATGTCTATTATTATTATTATTATTATTATCATCATTATTTTATTAAAAAAAATGTCTTCAGAATATTCATTTATTAACTGTCTCCTGATCAAAGTGTACAGAAACAAGATATAAATGAATCATGCTGCATTAAACATCTTCAAAAAATCCTTGGTCAACTGACACATAATGATATCAGCAACAACAGAGAGGTTGTTAATAATTTCATCTTGTTAAACTTGTATTTATTTAGAAGACAGTTTATTTCACACCAAAATGTAATGTGTTATTTTTTTAAACAAATATTTTTTTATTAGTTATTTTTTTTAATCCTTTGCATTCGCTGGAATATTACTGCAAGAAAAAAAAAAAATAATAATAATAATAATAAGAAGAAGAAAAAAAATAAAAAAATAAAAAGTAGAAAATAATTGGGCAGACCTGCTGCTTGCAAGTTCCATTAATCTGGAAATGTATTATTAACTAGTAGCTTGATTAATCTTAATGGCAAGCCACTGCTGTCAACAAGCTGTGAAGTATTCTGGTCAGTCAATGGACTGTGCTCCAGTCAGTCACAGTGATGAAGTACACAGTCGTTAACAACAACTACAACTTCTCTTCTGTTGACACATTCATATTTTTATAATTACACGAGACGCTTTTCAACCACTCTTGAAATGAAATGTAGGAAGAAAGGAATGGTGAAAGAGAAGAAAAAAAATACTGAGGAAATTTTTTGATGAACTTAGTGCAACTTCACTAAGCACAGTCTGAGATGAAACAGGCAAATGTTTGTGACACTTGCAAAATCACTTTAATTTAAACTTAGCAACTGCATTTTTAACATTTTGTCTTACTGTATCATTCAGCTGATAAAGAGACAAAAACAAACAACAACTACAGAATGAGAAAGTAACATAAATAAATAAATAAATAAATAACTATAAAAAGAGCAAATAAAATATCTATTTTCATTAAAATCTGTGAATTTAAAATATTATTAATTATGTGAAATAAATTGGCTATTTCCTGCCTATTCATTCCTATCCTTTAGGCATGCTGAAAATAATTTCAGGTTTAATATATATGGAAATGGACATACTGCAATTTCACATCATGGATTTAATTTCACTAACTGTTACACACATACACAGCCATAGTCTTTTAAAATCATTTACATAAAACAGTCTGAAATATTGATCAATACTTAGTTCTAGTTGTAGAAATTTAATTTCCTTTAAATAATTAAATCTTAAAAATTCAATGAACATTGGAAAATTTTAATACTTTTTCTCTCCTTATTTTTGTCGACTTCTTTTTTTTTTTTTTTTTTAAAACTATTTTCAAGCTAATTTCCTGTGAATTTAAACATTGGTATCAGATGCAGACATCAATTTTTAATCACTTCATTCTGTAAAAGTGACCAAAGCATCACCAGACAAGATGCTATTTTATCTCATTTGAAATGAAATTTATAATCAAAATGTGCAGCACTTATTAATGATTTTTAAACAGTTTTTATTGAACAGGACTGGATCCAGGATTTGAAAAAAAAAAAAAAAAAAAAAAAAAAAAACCATAAGCAGAAGGCATGCTGTTGTTGTGCACATCATTTGACATAAAACACAGGATGACACATGTCAGACTGATGACTTCTGAACAATAGCATGCTTTGTTATTAACTAAATGTCTAATCAAAATAAATATAACACATAATGTGTGAGAGAGAAAGAGAGAGAGAGAGAGGAATGAAAAATATCAAAATTAAAACATCAGAACCAGTTCATATCTTTAAAGAAAGTTAATTACATTGCTACAGATTTTTTTAATGTTTTTACTTTTTTTATTTTTGCTCCTGCACACTACATTAATTAACAGAGCAGCAACAAATTTTCATATTGCACCCTCCCTTAAACAGTAAAGTAGATATCAACAAACTAAGTCATGGAACACTATCATATCTTGTTATTTTCACAGTCTGTCAATCAGATTTCAATCTGTGAGTCAGCAAAGGAGACTAATGTTAATGTGAATAAACCTTGATACAGATTCTCATTTTTCTTAAGGTTAAAAATCAAACTGCATTTTGAACTGTACACGAACTTGTAATGACTTGGCAGATCAAACAGGCTAATCTGATGAGGCAGGCTGTGTCAGGTCAGGCCAGTAAGATGGAAGCCAAGTGTTAAGATGATAATTTTAAACCAACAACACTCTTGTTAATCATAGATATGTTGTTTATTTCCTAATGTTATTCATTATTTTTAGTTGTTGTTGGGTTTTTTAAAAATGTTATGAACATGACAAGTATCTTTCATGAATTAAACTACAATTAAAAGAAAAAAGACCCCAAAACTTGAAAGAAACAACATTTTTTAGAAAAAAATCACATAAAAACAAACTTGAATACTTTTGTATTTGTAGTCTTTTTTCCTTGTTTTTTTTTTGTTTTTTTTCTTCTTTTTTTGTATTTTTAATTTTAAGAGCTGTTATTTAGAAAACATTCAGCAAAAAATAATAAAAATGAAAGGGTAGGAAAATTAAAGCAAAAAACAAAAGAATTATTATTTTTTTTTTTAAAGAATGAATAACAAAAGTGAAAATAACTTTCTGAATAATAATAAATGTAACTGTGTAAATTGCTGTCAGATACAAAATAAATAATATTTTAATCTGAGATTGACAGCCTGGGGAGGAACATTAACCAAATTAAGTTGATTAATTATTAACATACCAACATTCTAGTAAACTGAAAGAAAAGTAATTAAGTAAGAACAATAAACAAAAAAAACAAAGAACTACTAATTACAATTTATTTTCTTTTTTATGAAATGGTTCTATATATTTTTTTTTGCTTTAATTTTCCTTTTATTTTTAATTCACTTTTTCATCCTTTTAATTTAAAAAAAAAAAAATGTATTTAATTATTATATTTTTTTTTGTTTCTATTTGTAATTAAAAACTATAATAATTTAAATAACAGATTATAAAGAGTTTAACTTAACTTTCAAATTTCTTAAATATTGTTAATAATAATAAAAAATAACAAAATCAACATGTTCATTAACAGATTAACAAAGAATTTTTTTTTTTATTAAAAGACTGTATTGTTCCCCACCAAAAAAATTAATTAAATAAAAAGTGAAAATAGAAGCAAAAATAATTTTTTTTAAATTATTGCTTTTGAAAAAATAAATAAATATGAAAGTATATTAAAATTTAAAAAAAATAAAAATAAATGAATGGAAGTGGAAAATATAAAGGTTAAAACATTTTTTTTTTAAATGAAAACAAGAAATATGAATTAAAATTAAATTAAAAAAAAAAAATAAATAAATAAAAAGATAAAAATAAAAAAGTAAAAAATATAAAATAAAAAATGAATTTAATGCAGAAAAACCTGTTATTAATATATACAACAAATTCTTAATAGACTGATATTTTAAAAACAAAAAAAATAATGAAACAAGAAAATTAAAAATAGATTTTTTTTTTTTTAAAAAAAAAAAAAGAAAGAAAGAATATAAAAAATAATAATAATAACTGAATAACAATGTTTTTTTTTTTATATTACTTCAATTAATTTAATGTATTATTATTATTATTATCATTTCCGCTTTCTTGCTGCATTACTTTTCTTTCTGTTTATGAAAATGTCAGACAAAATTTAGTTAATATTTATCCTCAGACTATCATTCAAAGATTAAAAAATACATTTATCTTACATCTGACAGAATTATGAAACACAAATGTTTTAACAAAAATGTATTTCTTTTTTCCCTTTTGAAATTATATACTGGATAATTAGGTTTATTTATTACATAAACACAGGTTGTGAACAAAATATTTTTATGAAAGCCATTAGATATAAAATAAAGCTGTTTTACATCTATATTTTGTTTTATTTTTTATATCTCAAAATGACTCTGATGAAGCTATTATCCAAATTTTCATACTGAATTTTTAATACATGACATTTTAATGAAGAAAAAGATAGTAATGAAGGAAAAAAAAAAAAAAAAAAACAAGTCACATTAAATTAACTGTGAGGAATTAAATAAATAATGAACTGGAAATAATACTAGTTGTTTCACTTCATTATATATTATGTTTTATTTATTTATTCATTATTTTTGTCTTTTAAGCTTTCGACTTCCACAGTGTTGATTTATTATTTTTCAGAAAGTTATTTTCACTTTTCTTTTTCATTATTTTCTAAATTTTATTCTTTTTCTGTTTCTGTCTTTTTCTGTTTTTTTGCTTTTATTTTCCTACCTTTTCATTTTTGTTCTTTTTTGTTGAATGTTTTCTAAAAAAAATAAGTTCTTTTAACCTTCAAGTTTTCTTTCTTGCTTTTCTTCCTTTTTAAAAGGTTTCCCATTTTGTTGCGGTTTTTTTTGTTTTTGTTTTTTCTTTAGAGTTTCATTTTCTTTGGTAGTTTGAAATGAAAAGATAGGAAAATTAAAGCAAAAAACAGAAATGAAAACTTTTTTTTTTTTTTAAATAATGAAATGCAAAAGTGAAAATAAATTTTTGAATAATAATAAATATAACTACGTAAGTTGCTGTAAATATATATATATACATGTATATATTTAACAAAAAAAAAAAAATATATTTTTATTCTTTTTACTTTTAAATTATCATTATAATTTCATTTATGTTTCTTATGCACACTTTTTTTTTTAACCTTTTTATTTTCTATTTCCAGTAATTTTTTTTTTTTCTTTTTTTTTAAATCTTTTTTTTATTTCAACTTTTGCTTTAATTTTTGTCCTTTTTCTTTATTTTAATTTTTATGAAATTGTTCTAAAAATGAATCTGGATGTATACTTAAAAAAATAATAATAATAATCAAATCTATCTTAAAAGGAGAAAAATAAATTAGAAAAGATCAAATAGAAAATAAAAACTGAAAAAAAAAAAATATATATATTTTTTTTTTTAAGAAACATTTCTTTTTCATTTTTGTTCCAATTTACTTTTAATTTTATTTTCTTATGTTTCACTTTTTAACCTTTTTATTTTCTATATCCGTTAACTTTTTTATTTCAACTTTTGCTTTAATGTTTGCTTTTTTAGTTTTTAAATTTCATTTTAACCCAATTTTACTTTGTTTTCTATTATTATTAATTAATTCAACCATGAAAATTAAAAAGTCATGACTGAAATTTTGACTTCACTTTCAGATTTCTTAAACTTTTATAATTTGTTTTACATTAACCCCCCCCCAAAAAAAAACCCATCTCAACTTGTTTAATACATAAATATTTTTTATAAAAGTGAAATAAATCTTATAATTTTAAAGTGACAGTCAGGCAATGACTATTAACCACACTAAACTTTTAATAGAGTAACAAATTCATTGAACAACAAATCATTTTTTATTTTAATCTCATTTCTTTCTTTTTTAAATTTTGTTCTCCCATTTTATTGTTTTGTTTTTCTACATTTTTTCCTTTTTTTAATTTGTTTTACTATCATTTTCCACTAAATCATTTTGCATAAGATTTTTTTTTTCATTATCATTTTCATTTCTTTTCTTTTTCAATTCATTTTTGCTCATTTTAATTTTAACATTTTTTTTTTTTTTTTTTTTTTTTTTTCCATTCATGTTTAATATTTTCCATCTAGCTGATTGAAGTAGCAAGTTTGGGGAAACTGAATTCTGCTATTAAAAACAATTTTGAGAAATCAAAGGACTAACCTTTCTGAAACTGCAATAGATGGTAGTGAAGGGCACTGGTCACCTAGCAACACTGAAGTACACAAGGCCATTGAAGCAGATATGGAATTCAGATTATAACCACCCTTTAAAAAACATGAATAAAAATTTAAAATGACAAAAACAAAAACAAAAAACAACAACAACAACAACAACAATAATAACTTTATTTTAATATCTTACAAATAAAAGATTATAATATGTATATCTGACATAAAGTTAACAAATAACCATATTTAAATAGCTTATAATTTTAGTTATATGTTGTTGTTGGTTTTTAACAAAATCAAAAAACAGTCCAAAACATATTGGACACATAAAGTAATAAAGTAATATAAGAGATTAATAATAACAAAGTAATATGCAAAGAGATTACAACAAAATGCAATTATTAACACTTAGATAATTAACATAGATACACATACACACACACCACGTGTGCACACACAAATTTTTTTTCACTATGTAAAACTGTTGCCAAATAATTAAAATCTGAAATACGTGTTGAATTAAAAAACTAATATATTTGTTTTACCTCAAGAATTAAGACAACTCTGCCATTTGCAAGACCTTTTAACATGTGTGTCATATGTCCGTAACATTCAGGTGTGACATCAAACCCACCCTAGAACAAAAATAAACATACAAAATTTATGATTACCTATTTATTTATTTTGTTAAATTGAATATAAATCATTAAAAATACCAACAGGAACAATTTTTACTTTTAATGAATTAAAATACTTTTTTCAAAAGTCGTAATGGCTAAATTTAATTTCTAAAGAAGAAATATTTTATTTTTAATTTTTGTTTTGTTTATGTTTTTAAAAAAGAAATATTAAAAATATATTAAACTGTAAAACTGATTATTTGAAGATTAATCAGACCATTTTATTTGAATCTAGATAAAATGATTAACAAAGGATGTGAGATAACTCGTAATAAAACTATTTTACTTTTACATTCAGGTCATAAATATTCCTTTTCATTTTCAATAAAGATCACATTTGATTCATAGCCAGTTTCATGGTGTCATAATTTTAATACTTCAAAAACAGAAACCTTTGAGTTAATATTTAGCATGACTTAGTTAAAAAAAAGTTATTTCCTCCTGATTTATTATCTTGGCATTTATGATGCTTCAGAAATAAAATAAAAGTAGTAGAAGCAGTGAAACATTTTGCCTTTAGAATAAAAATAATAAAAACTCTCACCAAGGGATCTCCTCTGGCAGCATCAAAGCCTGCAGACACTAAAACTAATTCTGGTGCAAACTGAAAAAAAAAACAAAAAAAACCATAAATAAATAAATAAATATAAATAAAATAAACTAACTTTTCACTTTCAGCTAAATACTAATTTATAATTTATCCCTTTATTTATTTTTATTATTATTATTATTTTTTTAAATATCCACACACAGAAACTGTAAGAAGTACATTAAAAATGAATATTTCACTCACCTCATAAGCTATAGGCATGACGACCTGGTGAAAAGCTGCAATGTATTCTGAAGTGCCTGTCATCTCACAGCTCTAAAACAAGCACATTAGATCACAATAATACTCGATTAAAACTTAAAATCAGTTATAGACAAATATCAAAATGAAACTCTAAAAATATCTGTCTAGAAAAGATAATCTACAAAAAATTACCATTCATCTCTAAGTTTTAGAAAAAGAAATTTAGCATGAGAGATAAAATTTGAAAAATTAATGATCAAATTGGAACTTTAAAACAGAGCACTCCTGACATAACAGTGGGGTAAATAGTAAAATAAATCTGCTGTCAAAATATTCTTAGATATAGTGAATTAAAAACACAGGCACACAGGCACACCCACACACACACCCACACACACACACACATACACACACGTTTATATATATATTATGCATATATATTTAAAAAAACTTAATTTAAGAAATAATTTTTTTTTTTTTTTTTGTTAGCTAATGAATATGAAAAACAAAAAAATATATATATATATATATCCAGAACCTTATAAAATAAACATACTTTTTTGTTCCAGGGAATGTTGACATTGAAACCTTCTCCTTTGGATGTGCCTACATGATCATAATTTCCATCATCTCCCTTTGGGTAGAAGAAGAAACCGTGATCAAAACGGTGAAGTGAAATAAATAAAACACTGCAAAAAAATTAAAAAAAATTTTTGGCAAAATTATTATGTTATTGAAAATTTAAGAAATAAACATGACATTCTGAAAATTCTCACATATTTATATATATATATATAAACATATATTTTTAAAATTACTAAAAAATTATATGGCCAAAAATGTTTTACTTATAAATTACTTATTTTAGCTGTGTTACAACAAAGTAGATATTCAGCACATTATCCATTTTCAATACAGCACTGAATGAAAATTCTTAATTAGATATTAATTTTTTTTATTAATATTATCAGTTTTATTAGTATTATTTTTGTTTCTTTTTTATCTTACATTTTATGGCATATTTTACACATGAATTACATCCAACATAATTTCATTTTAGAACTTTAAACATTTAAACAATATCAATTTTTATTAAAATTTGAAATCAATTACCTGTTATCATCATAAAATTGATGTTGTGTACCATTTCCATGATGTACATCCCAGTCCAGAATTAAAATTCTGTAAGGAATTTAAAATGTGTAAACATAAATTCTAAAATAAAGTCAGTTACATTTTTATTAATTATATCAATTTAAAACATTCCATTTCTCATGCCATTTGAATATTAAGTATTAATAAATATTTTCATTTTGAAACTAATCTGATGTCTGTTTGTATTTGTGCATAGAGAGAGAGAGAGAGAGAGAGAGAGAGAGAGAGAGAGAGAGAGCGAATTTTAACGTCTCTTTATATTTGTGTTTTATGTAAGTTTGTGCCTGAGCCTGTTTGCATACAGTAATGCATAAATTATTTTCAAATTTTACCTCTTGACACCAAAAGTTTTCTGTGCATATTTTGCAGCAATGGCAATGTTATTGAAGAAGCAGAAACCCATGGCTATTGAATACTCTGCATGATGCCCTGGTGGTCTGGAAAAACATCCCGAAAAACACCAAAAATATTACTCATCAAGAATAATTAAAGATTTATCTTAAAAATTAATTAATGCAAACAAAATTTATATATAGATTTATATTTTAAATAAATAAAAAAATATATGACAAAACATAAATTAAATTAAACTGAAAAGAATACATTTGCATATTTTAATGTAAAAAGTATGTAAGGATATACGTGCTAAAATATAAAAATGTATAATATTTTATGTCTTAAAAGTACCTACCTTACAATAGCTACACCACTTTGAGCCTGAAAAATAAACAAACAAAATATTACAATTGTTGGTAGCAATATATTAAAATTATCATATTCATTTATATGAAATTGTTTAGTGTTAGAATTAAAATGGAAAACATTCTGATAATTCATATTTATGGCTTATGTGAAGTAACGAAATCACCTTCTTGAATCTTTTCAGTAATTAATATGAGTGTACAGGTTTAGGATATGTTCTTAAGAACAGGGATTAAGTAAAAGGATTCAGTATGCATTATTTTTTCAAATAAAGTATTACTTTCAAAGTTTAAATTCTAAGATAACTGCTTAAAGAAGATAACATTAAAGTATAATTATAACAACTTGCCTTTCCTGAAAGAACTGTGTCCACAACATTCAAAACACTGCCAGCTGAGAGCAGTGCACAGTGGTATGTTTCCTGCAGACATATTTTAAGAAAATATTAAAAATATATATAAAATAAAAAAATATAGAAACATAAATAAAATCTTAATAATTAATTTTAGACATATTGGGAGTTTAAGAAATATTAATTAAAAAAAATTTTTTTTTATATATAACAGCAGTTCAATAATTTTAAATGTCAGCTTTTAATAAGAAGAGACAAAAAATTTAATACATCATTCTAAAATAATAAAATATTATTATTAAATAGGTTACAAACATGAATTTCACTGCAGATATTTTCTTTTAGAAAAATCAAAACACACACACACACACACACACACACACACACTCACTAACTCATAGGTTTTTAAAAATCATAACAAAACTTATCAGCTCTGAATATCATGTTGACATGAAATAATTAATATAATTCTGAAATTTGAAAATAATTCACATTCCAATACATTTATTGAGGCATAATTTGAAACAAAATGCATGTAAAATTTTACCTTGCACAGATATATGGAATTATACTGTCTTTGTTTGACCTGCAGGGCTGGAAGTTCCATGTCTACAGTCTGTTTCATGTCGTTCAAGTAAGATTCACTGAAATCAATGCAGAGATAATGAAGAAAATGTACACACACAAATTAACAATTACTTCAGCAAATAACATATATAAAAATGAAATAACAAAACAGTATTAACAGACAACATGACAACCCATAACTAGACTATATGTTTTAACAAGTAATATAGTTAAAAGAAACCCATTAATATCCTGGTTAATGTTTTTATATATATATATATATATATAAAACAATGTAACTGAACACCTAATATTATAATAATTTAATGACTAACCTGTGAACGAGTAGGATTTCTTCATCTGTTGCCATCCTTGACTGCAAAAACAACTCAAAATTAAAATACACTGTAAAATATTTTTCTATTTAGTTATATACAGCATTAACCTGACACAAGATAAACTAATGACTGTGACAAACCCAACAGATTAGAAGTAGAAGACATCATCAAACAGATGTGTATATTAAGTGTGTTGAAAAAAGCATAAGTGAAACATAAGTCATGGTAAATGCTAAAATAAATGTAGGAAAAACATTGATCTTTTGAAAAAATAGTGTCCATGGCAACTTTACTTTTAAAACATTTTCAGTCTTGTAAAACATACTGAAAACTAAACAGAACTGCTGATAGTTAAACAAGAATTGTTATGGAAAAATTAAATTGTCTGAAAATATTAATAACATTAAAAAAAAAAAATTCAAAACAATGGAATAATTGAAAAAAAAAAAAAAAAAAAAAAAGGGGGATATTTAGCAGACAAATAGAGAATAAGGAAAACTAATTCAACAATCTGTACATACCTCAACTTTGTGACATCTTTTGTAGAGGCCCCATTCCACGTGTACATTGAAAATCCGAGATATACGGTCTGGTCTCTCTGGGTGAGATCTGAAGAGTGTATTAAAATTACCATGGTGTTTAAACTATATTTACTTACATTAAAAGTAGTATGTTCAAAATGAGTCAAGAAACAACTAACTATGGCAATCTAGAAAATATTCACAGGCTTGTTATTTTATAGTCATACTTAAATATTGACAGAAACAAATAAAACAAATGTTTGTCTTGTTTTATTATTATCAAACATTGGTGGCAAAAACAAATAAATAATCACTTGGAAATATAAATATTTTTAAGTGTTTGTTCATACTATCTAACACACATACACTTGTATTTAATTTAAAAAAAATTCTATCATTTTTGTTCCTATTACTAACTCAAATATTAGATTTATGTATATGGATTGGAATTTTTGAAAATCTACATGCATTAAATCTACATTAATTATAACAATGAATTTACCTATGCCAATTCAGACAACAAGGGATATTTGTAACACATTTTTTCTGAAATAACGATCACACACACACACACACATGAATGACAAGAGCAAGAGAAATTAGTTTTTAAATAAAATACAGCAGACTTGATCACATACTTTAATACTGTATCTCTGTGAGCTCTCATATCAGCATCAAATACCAAACATGTTCTGAAAAATAAACAGATAATTATTTTTAAGGAAAAAAATTTTTATACCATGTCAATAAAATGATAAATTTTGTTCAAATATTATTATTCTTTGAGTGAGATACATTCCAATAGAAAATAACGGTGATGATACATTTATCAGATATTTACTAGGATATATGAATAAGTAAATTAATGAAATTACCTAAAAAAACAAAACATGAAAACAAGCAATGCTGTTTAACAGTCATCAACATCAAATCATTGATTTTCAACTTAAATAAACGTTGCCCAATAACTTGTTCAATCACTGTCCTGTTCCAACCATTTTACCACACCTGACTTGTCAAGGATTATGGAGGAGTTTATAAAAGATCCATTTCAGTGTATCAATAAGAGAATCTAATATAACAAATATTCATTCATTCAAGAGATAACGTTGGCTGTTAATACTAAAATGTGTTAATATATTGCTAATAATAAATTATTTCTGAAATGCAATACCTGTGAGGTGCCTTGGTTAAACAGGTTTCAGCAATAAGCTGATCTATCTGCTTATCTAGCTGAGCAAATGTTTTTTCATCATGAATATAGTAGTCGTTAATATCATACTTTTCTGGACGATTGTCTTCTGTGACAAAAACTATACCTGGTCTGTTTGTAAATAGAAAAAAGTTATAAAGATAAATAAAATTTATAAAATCAGATTACTAAATAGTTTTTTGAAGAAAGAAAGAATGAAAAAATTGTCTTTCAAAAACTATCAAATAAATTTTATAGGAAATATTCAATTTTAAAGAGTGACATTTCTTACATGAAAAATACAGTTAAATAAATCAGAATTAAATTAATTTTATTTAGCAGATCAACAATAAACTGAACTATTAAAACAAATAAATAAATAAATAAATAAAAATAAATAAATAAATAAATAAATAAATAAATAAATAAATAAATAAATAAATAAAATAAAATAAAATAAAGAAATAAAATTTTTAAAAATAAATAATAATAATATTAATAATAAAATATTATCTTTTTGATCATGTACAAAAATCAAAGCAAATACCAAAAACAATAACAAAAAAATATTTAAAAAATAAGGAAAATACCATAAACAAGTATCAATTGTTCAACTAAAAATTAACAGTTTATCATTCATCTAAAAATGCATGGTTTTTCAAATTACAAGTATTACTTTTAAAATGATACACCTTACTTTGGAGGTAGTTCATTCACCCCAGGGAAGGGGCAGCATTCTTCAGAGGTTGCCTCTTCCTGGTACTGGAAACAATGCCAGTAAGGCTGAATAACCTTTATGACATTCAAAATTGTTTCAGCAATACTGAAAACATTAAAATCAAAAATATCAATCCAATTCAAAACGTTTGTTAACTATTATTGGCAGTTTAATGTTATACCTATAAATATTTGTATTTGTTTTCGTTTAGTATGTAATCTGGTTGCTTTTTTTAAAAAAATATTCTTTTTTGAATTTGTTTTCCTATTTTCTCTATTTCCAGAAAATACACATTACTTTACAATTAGACAAAATCTTCTGAATATTTTATACAGTTTCACAAAGTTTAAACTGTAGTAAAATGATATATCAGTTAAAATATTTACAGATAACAAACTCTACCTGTCAGAAGGTTCCTTCATCGGAGGCAACACAGGACAAGGATCACCAAGCAGTGATCTCAACACCAAAGCACAGCTCTCTGCTAAAGTCTTCAGACAATAGCCACCCTGTTAAAGATAAGTAGCAGTTACAGTCTAATATTATTAAATAATATGAAATACATAAAACTTTCTAAATTCATTTTAAACATTTTAGATATCTAATTTCCAGATTCAGTCATTGATCTCAAATCGCCCTGTTATATACTCTTTTGTCCAAGGTGTGTGTAAAATATCATTTGCTTGTAATCAGTCAAGACTTCTGTTTCATTTAATTAAATTAAAAAAAAAAAAATAAGTATATGCGAAATCTAGACATTAATTCAAGTATTGAATTAAAATAAAATACTTCATGTAATACAGAATCTTATGATAGTCATGTAAAGCTTGTCTTAAGAAACTGTACAGCTTCTTTTATTTATCATTCCTTTTGTATTCTAAAAGAAAGAAACCTATTTACATTGTTTCTGTTACTAATAACAATAATAATGAATGAAAGACTTTCCTACCTCCAGGACAATACATACTCTTCCTTCACTCAAGGCAGATAACATATGAGTGAAGTGTGCATATACTGTTGGGCTTAACATCAATTCACCCTACAGAAAGAAAATTATCAAATAAAAAAATAAAATGCAAGCAACACATGCTTTCTTTTCAAATTAAATCAAATCAAATCAAAATTATAAAAAATAATTAGACTAAAACAATTTCAAGAAAGTTTCTCATTTTTCAACATACAATTAGTATCTTAATAAGAAAGAAAGAATCAAAAAGTAAAATGTATTTTATATATATATATATATATATACCTCAGGACATCCAATGACAGCATCAAAGCCACTAGACACAAGAATGAGTTGTGGTGAATACTGGAATCAAAATAAAAATGAATTCAAATGAATGTTTAACAATATCACAATACATTTTAATATTAATATTAATGTTAATCATGGTTCCATTTTATTTATTTATTTATATATTTATTTATTTACTTTATCATTATTTTTTTTAAAGTTCTTTTTATATTTTGTTGGTATAAAGATGATCTGAAACTTGCATAAACTGAAGAAATTACAATTACATGTTTTTATTTAAAAATCAGAACTCTGTTTAATCTCTGCATATTCAAGTTAATATCAAAAAAGGTTTTAAATATTTTTTTTAATTAAATAAGTTTTACAATTATTCTTTAAATTCAGGGATTTTTTTTTTCACGCATATAATAAAAACCTAAGAATAATGTTATTATTGTTATCAACAAATATGTATAACATTAAAGATTAGAAATTTAGAGATCGTAGAATTTCTGTCAGTATGCAGAGTAAATCTAATTTCAAAGTTTTACTCTACTGCATATAAACAATGTTTTATTTAAAATTAACTTTAAGTTTTAAAATCTGAATTAAAATGCTGAAGTTACCTCATAAGCAACAGGCAGAAGTATTTGATGAAAGATTGCCATGTAATCACAGTCAGTGACATCTGTCTGAAAACAAAAATATATATACATATATATATATATTTTTTTTAATATGTACATTTAAATGTCTACTAAAAAAAAAAAAATATTTTCAGGATAAAAATATAAAATTTTAAAATTTTATATTACTGTGGAAAAAAATTTTAAAAAGTACAAAATTACTTCTTTGGATTTTAAATTTTTTTTTTTTGAACATTTTTTTTATAAATAATTAGTGTTGGGTATATTCTGTATAAATATTTGTTGGTCAGTTTTATCCCCGTATGAAATAAATAAAGTAAATAATCTTGTATGTATACCGTGTTTAGTGGGACATTTATATTGTAACCTTTTCCTTTTCCTTCACCAACAAAGTCATAGTCTGATTCTCGAAGTTCTGGCCAGAAAGTTCCATAGTCATAACGATGAATAGAAAAATACAATACCCTGGAAAATGTAGCAAATGCAATTTTTAAACAAATCTATGTTACAAGATAATGTTAGATTTGGAAAAAACCAGTAATAATAATGAAAACTCTATTAAATGTATCAGTGAAATTAATACAAATATTTTCCAAAAAGAAGAATAAAAATAAATCACCATTATAAAATTAAAATGATTAGACAATTCACTTTGAAAAAATTTAAATGATTATATGAAAAGTAAAAAAAAAAGAAGATTAGATGACAGCATCCAAAACATTACTGCTGCAAATATGTAACTGATTAAAAGAATTAATCTACATAACATAATTTAACATACATAATTTAATTTATATTAAACTACTTTTTGACCAAATCACCAACCTTGGGTCATCATAGAATGTGTACTGAGTTGCCTGACCATGATGAACATCCCAGTCCACAATCAGAATCCTGAGTTGAACAGAAACAATTACATTTAGTTACTAATCTTTCTTTTTTATGATATGGTCTGGAAAGCTTTTTTTATAGACAGTTTTAACAGCCATAGTATCTAGATACCCAAAATTGTCCAGAAGAGTATAATATCTTTTTAATGGTTCCAATGCTATAAACTTTATGATTCTAAAATAATTACCAAAACACATTTTTCACAAATTCATTGAAAGAAGAACCTAATGTTGAATAGTTAAGAAAAAAACAAATTTTAAAAAATGATAACAAAAAACATTGTGAAGAAAAATAAAAATTGAGACCTTATTGTTTTTCATAAAGGATAAAGAATATAATGGTTCGCACCTTTCTAGTTTAAAATGATCCAGAGCATGTTGTGCTGCTATGGCAACATTATTAAATACACAGTAACCACAAAACTCATTCAACATTGCGTGGTGACCAGGTGGCCTGAAAACAGAGAATGAATAATGTAAAACAACATTACATGATTTAGTACAATTATATAATGAGTATTTGTAGAACACAACAGTGCATTCATGTAAGTGAATAAACATTTTATTTAATTTAATGAAAATATATAGAAGAAATAATTTTGAATTTGTTGTAGAATAAACATATATTTAAATTTAAAAAACAAAAGAAAGACAAGATATTTATATTCACTGACTTTATAGTTAATAATATAATTACACTTGTTAAAGTGTTCTTTTACATAGTATTGAAACAACACTGATATTACTACTTTTTTTTTTTTTTTTTAAATTTAATTTTTTTTCTATGCATCCATTTAATACCATACCTTATTAATGCAAACCCATTTCGACTCTGAAAAACATATATACAAAAATATTATTAGAGAAATTATTGAAGTCTAAAAAGTTAAACAACCAAATGCAGAATAAAATGAAAAATGGTAAATAATAATCAGAAATATAGAACAAGTTAGTTTACATTCATTATGCAGATATTTGGGTTTTTTAACAATCTAATTTAAAAATCAGAAAGTCACTGCTAAAAAATACTGTCAGCTTAAGGTATATGTACAAACTGCTTAAATTATTTTGGTATTCTTCTAAGTTGTTGTTTTATTTGTAAGAATAAACAATTTTGTTGATACCAAAGGATAAAACTATTAAAAACAAACATCACTATCTAATCCTTTGTAATTGTTAACAATAATAAAGACTGAAAACTTTAAAAAATTATAACTAAGAAGTACAGAAAATTTATTTAGGCAATTTGTTGTATACAAACAAAAAATCACTGTCAATGCAAATATACAAAATACAAACCTTCTTTTTAAGTATATGTTCTGTAACTTCAAGTGTAGATCCCAGAGCTGCAAGTGCACATTCATAGGTAAACTAAGAATAAAATAAAGTAATAAAACAGTGATTACATTTGTTATAATTCAAACATTAAGTGTACAAAATATTGAAAATATATGGAATAGGAATAGTTAATAACATTGTGGTTAAGAAACTTGTTTTGTCAAAAGAGATAGAAAGTAGATAGAAAGCCAAGATGTAAGATCAAAGGCCAGTGCATATAAAAGATTCCTTAGTGATGGTAATAACAGCAGCCAGTGCTAGAAATCATCATTGTGCTAAATCTGTGTATTTGATTCTTACTAACAATAAATAATAAAACATTTTGAAATACTGCTTACACACATACACAGAAACATACACACACTAATATGAAATGTTCCACAGTTTCACTAATACATACGGAATGTCAAATAAAAGAAGCATTACTTTACTATATAAAAAAAATAAAAAAATAAAAATTAAATAATAATAAAAACATACATTGTTTGCAAACCATGATGAATACTTTTCAGAAACTTCTAGTAATTCAGAAAGAGACATTTCTGTTAAAGATTTTGCCTTTTCCAGATGTTCTTCGCAATGTTTTATTAGCACCTGATCTTCAGTGGCATAACACATCTGAAACAAGATTAAATCTGTAGAAACATTTAACCATTTACATTAAACTTTATAGAAAAAATTTTAAAAAAAAAAAAAACATTTTAAATCAGATGAATTTTATTTTATTGTGCTTACCAGACAATTATAGAGTTATCAATTTCATATAATTTGAAACAGTTTTTTTTTTTTCTTAAGTTACCTTACAAGTTAAGTTTTATGATTTCAGACTTTTTTTTGTTTTTGTTTTTAATTTATGATCTACACAGCTTCATTATCTTTGATTGAAATGTTCAGGTTTTTGTATAATAAACACAGTAAAATAATATTTATACCTTGCGTCTTTGGCATCTATCAACTAAACCTAGTTCACAACATCTTGCATAGGAATTTGTTATTCTTTCTGGCCTCTCAGGGTAATCATCACTCCACTCAAATCTGTGCTTTGTCATCAACTCATCATATACAAAACATGTCCTAAAAACAAAAAGTTAAAATATTTAAAAAAAAAACAGGCTGTGAAAAGCCTGCGCATGATTAGCAATAAACTATTAATAAACTTCTTAATTACCATAAAATTTTATGTTCATGTACAGATAGCATCAAAACACAACAAGGATAGCAGACAGTAAAATGAATGCCATAAAAAGTTATCTACAAAATTTCTTTTTTTCATTTTCCTCTATTCATTAAACAATTTACATTTAAGAAAGAGAACAGAAATGAAAGGGTCTTATATTTTATGATGTGGAAATGTGTATCTTTAAAACAATTTTTTGAAAAGAATATCAAGGAAACATTACAATTTAAATTTTACTTTTTAAAAGATAATTAATTTTATTATGTTACCCATTAACTGACTGTAACTGCTGCTCTGCAGCATCTTTCTGAAAAATAAATAAATAAATATCATAACAAGGTTATGCTGTAAATAATAATTAGGGAACTATGCATTTGTGAGAAACTACAGCCCTTTACCATGTTTCTTGTAGAATATTCTTTCTGTTATTTATAAAGCAGTTGAGGTACACTGGCTGGAACAAGAAACAACTCAGTAACATTTCAGAGGACTGACTTCACACCACCGAGGTCTAAATACTGAAGGTGAGATAAGTTTCTATCATTCATCAAACACAAAACCGTTTAAAGTAACATGATAAAGATAATTATATCTGGATCACATTAATTATAAATCATTCTGAATTTTAAAAATTATTTTGGTTATTTTCCTGATATTACAATACATAACAATAAAAATCCATAATTTATTTCAAAATTGATATTAAAAAAGTAATAATAATTAAACAAAACAAAACAAAAAAATAAAATAAAATAAAAAGCATCTAGAAACATAATCATACTAAACAGTGAAATAATAATGTAATTTACATTTATGATGCTCCTGAACTATAAAATAACAAAACTTACAATACTGCACATTCCCATTAGAAGTTGTAGATCCTCATCCTCACTCTCTGGGGCCTTCTCAGTATCATCACTTTCCTGTAAAATAAAAAGAACTAATTCATATCAGAATCTCTGCATGTAGTTTATTCTGTCATGTGTGTAGACTTCACAACTATTTTCTTAATTTATAACTGATATGACCCATATTTTATTTTTTTATTTTGAATGAAAAATTGTTTTATCAAGTTTTATAACAGCTTTAAAAATGTCAAAAAAATGCTTGTAGTGTATTCTTCAAAGAGGTTATTTTGTACAATGGGGTTGTAAATCGTTGAACCAGCTTATTATATTGAGGAAACAACTAACTATTGTCTAAGTCTGCTAACTGTATTTTAAGCACTTTCTTTTCTTCTTTTTCTATTTTGTTTATTTGTTGTTTATTTATTTATTTACTTATTTATTATTATTATTATTTTTGTATATTCATTTCTTCTTTAAAAAAAAAAAAAAAGAAGTAATATTAATAAATTAATAATGATATAACAATACTAAAAAGATATATACATATGTAAATATAAATAAATAATTTCACTGTCAGTTAGAAAAGATAAATTTTAAGTACTGTTTTCAATAAATAATCAGTTGAATTCAAAATAAGTTTGGTATGTTTAACCAATATAATATACACTACTGTATTCTTTCTTTTTTTAAAATAAATATAACAAAAGAAAGTAACCTTTCCTCTTAATGTAATAGAGCTTTACAAATTCTATAAAATATTTGTATTCAGAAATGAAAATATTTTGTTTACTCTTTCAAAATATTCGTGTATTGATCAAGACTTTCACAAGATCACCATTCACTTAAAAACCAGGTTATATTATTGTTAAAGAAACAACAATTCATCAGTAAATATATATGAACAAAATATAATCTTATTCATGATATGAACAGAGATGTTATGAGTGTATCTGTGAAAACAAATACAAATATATTTAACTTAAAACACAGCTCTAACCTCACAAAAACAGGAACAGTATTTAGGCATCATCACAGAAACAACGTGTTCACTTTAAATAATTTTGTTATCTCATATTAAAATAAGCTGTTTATTCCTCTTTATCATAGTAACTAAAACAAGTCAGTAGTTTTTTTAAGTTTTTTTTTTTTTAAAGATAACATTACACTAAGTACTCTGTCTAAAGAACTTGCTCATAAATAAACTCAGCAACTTTGATGATATGAATTATTCTTGATATGGATCAAATGCAAACCTCATGACCTATATGATGGGCAAATACTTTTTAATTCCATTTCTGTGTTAGTGAAAAAAAAAAAGATTTGCTCAATTTCTACTGGAAGAAATCTTTAAAAAAAATAATGATGAAGTTCACTTCAATATCTGATTCCAAAAAAATAAAAATAAAAACAGATAAAAAAACAGTGGTCAAATGGCTTGCCAGGCACATACACAAGCATTTCTCAGTAGTCAGTTACATCACTATTATTTTTTTCATTACCTAGATATGAACTACAACATGAGTTAAGCTTGAAAATCTGAGAAGCAACGAAACATTGTATATAAAAGTCATCTCAACAAAAAATAAAAATAAAAATCCACAATTTATAAATTAATAACAAACACACACACACACACACACACATATATATCTGTATACAAATACACACAGATATACACACACACACACAACAATATCAACAACAACACAAAGAACATGTATGTATCATAAATATATAGAGATGTAAATTACCTGATCACCATGGCCCCTGTGTACTGTAGCAGGGGAAAGTGGTGTTGAATGTTTATTGTCTTCTGTTGTAGCTGGTTTACAAACTGCATTAATGTCACCACTGAATGGCACTGGACTTGTACCATTACTGGATCCCACTGGATCACTATTGTCACTCATTGCATTCTAATAATGCAAAAGAATTATTATCATGAATACAAGGAAAATTATGATATTTAAATTTTCAAAATGCTCTGGAAATATTCACACAGCTGATGTAAAAAACTTAAAATTAATTTTACTCTTTTGTGCTGATCAGTCTTTGATAAAAATAAACCATTTCAATAAATTCACAAAATTCTAGATGTTATTCTTGCTTTTATTGTGAACTCATATGACATAGGCCTACCTAAAAAACAACTTTGCAGTAATGTACTCATTCTTTTACATTTCTTGCTTATAATATTATATAAAAATAAACTGAAGAAGCAATAAAATATATTGTATACACTAAATGGCATTTTACTAAACATAATTAATTATTTCTGTATAACGAATATTTTTTTCCATTAATATTTTATCCATTTGCAATGAAAAGTATGCATTTTAAAGATAACTATAAAGCTTATTCATAGACAAGAATGCCATTTCATAAAATTGCCTAACGTAGGCAACATGACCTTTATTAAAACTTAAGCTAATAACAGCATTTTATATATACGGCCACATTAACCATGTGAAAACTATCATCTATGTTAATTATATTACATTAATTTTATATGAATTAATGACAAATGTTTCCATTTCTTTTAATGCAGTAAATGGGAAAGATTAAATATTTAATATTATGAGTAACATTTATTGACACATTTCAAGAAATTAATAAATTTAATTTTAACACTGATTCATAATTTTAAATTTATATTTTGTTTATTTGTTTCAAAATATATTAATTTATTAATAAATTCATACTTTTCTGTATTCATTTTTTTTTTCTCAGCTTTAAGATAATTTATATGACTGAACACCAGATTTAACCATAAAGGAACTTGATGTGGATGGGTGTATAAAGCACTCTAACACAAAACCTACACAAATTCCATCTACTTTATATCTTTAATTCCTCTTGATGATCACACAACATTATAGACAATTATTACAGATGATAGCATAGCAATTATAATGCAGAAAATTGGCCTCCAAACATATGTCTCCCTTGCCAGATATTCTCTCTTCTCTCCTGTATTATCTTTCACCCCAGGCACACTGATAACATCCAACACTCCTGACAGTTACTCTGCTGGGTTTCTTAAGCCCCAGTGACAGTGTTTACCATATATTAATGTCCCAAGAGTGTTGGAGGAATTTCCCAAGTACGTTAAGTCTAAACAAATGCCTCAATCATGAATTAGTGAAACCAAAGATTATGCTAGATCATGTTAGATGCTTTTAGATTTGTCCCTCACATAGATATCACAAAATCAAACCTTTAGAAAGATTTCACTGATTTGAGGGATTTATATCTATTCAGTCTGGAAACCACTGGCATAAAGACATTATAATTATACCTCAGTGCATTTCAAAAATTATAAACAATATATTATATAATAAAGAAATAAGTTTATTTTACATTTCATTCATAATTTGAAAAATAATTCTAAATTTGACAGTCTGTCATGTGTGTGTGTGTGTGTGTGTGTGTGTGTGTGTGTGTGTGTGTGTGTGTGTGTGTGTGTGTGTGTGTGATGAGTAGGCAGTTTATTTTTATTAAAATAAAAATAAGTAACTTAACAAAATACGGCAATTGGTTATTGACGTAAACAGATAACATTGTTTTTATTATTATTATTTTTTGTTGTTATCTGTCCTCCAGCTTTTTAGGTTTGTTGTTTGATTATTACTGAACCGATAAATTCTGAACTTCAAAAAAGAAAAAAATCATAGATATGTTTAGTTTCCACTTACGATAAATTAAAAGGCCTGAGTATCAGCAACCATGATTTAGCGTTCCAAGCGTCTGTGAAAACATCTCTGATTTAACCTTGATTGCTGAGTTTCGATTTCATGCAAACGATAACTTGATAACCATGTTAAAATAATAAAACAAAAATGAGTCTAAGAATGAATGCTAGACTGTTTATTTAATCAAATGTCTGTGAATAATTCCTTTATATATATATGTATGTATGTATGTATGTATGTAAGTATGTACTAACAAAAAATCAACAAAATAAAAGCAGGCTTTGCAACAGCAAATTATTTTAAACCAGCTTTATTTACGAAGTTTCTTTAAATTTTTAATAATTTCGGTAAACGTGATCTAATCTAAGGTAAACGTGACTATCAAATTATCATTATCATCATCACATTCTCATCATCATCATCATCATTATTATTATTATTATTATTATTATTATTATTATTATTATTATTATTACTGCATTGTTTATGGGTGGGTTTTTTTTTTATTTTTTTTTTTTTTTTTAATTTTATTTTTACTGTATGTGTATACTTCTCTGTCTCACAGTAAATCTCTGTGGGTATGTAGATATATGTATTGCCTTTGTACGTATGAACGGGCACGTTTACACTAAATCCAAGCCGATACAACTAACTATACATGGCGCTCCAGCCAAAAGGAGGAAAATACGTTAATAACTGTAACATGGCTGGAGACGATGATCCGATCATTTTGAGTTTCAATGACAGTTTATTAAGAAAATCTGATATAAGTCTTTTGGAAGGACCGTATTGGCTGAATGATAATATTATTGGCTTCTGTTTTGAGTTAGTGTCATTAATGCAATGTAACTGTTGCTTAGGCGAAATAATGTGATTAATATTTCAATCAGACTGATCTGTCAAATAATACTTTTAATATAAAGTACTAGCATAAGTTGCAGCATTTAGTAAGGCACACGATAGATTGTCAGAACTAGTTCATCAAATGTAAAAAGTGGCCTTGCAAACTTTTAATTCTTTTAAATACTTTGAAAGTTTAATACAATATACGCGTCATCTGCATTTGTTTCTTTATATAATTTATAGGTATTAACAGTAATTCACAAAAACAGGTACATTTTTATCCAGTGAGTGTTTGTTTTATGTTGAATGTCCATTTCTATTGATATGTAAATGTAAAGCACTGTTATTGTAGTTGTATGAATGTAGAACAGTAGCAACCTAAACAAAATATATATCTGTATCTATACATATAGGTAGGTAGGTGTGTGTTAAAAAGCATGTGTGTGAAATCACTCCTTTGAAATTAGTCTAAGTGTCCATGCTAGTAGATTTTTTCTCTGTTAAATATAGTGCCTGTAACCTAAAATGTTGATTTCTGCTATTGAACCTAACCAGATTACTTGCAGTAGCCTATTTATTGATTAGCTGTTCATAAACTAACCGAAACATTTTGTCACTTGCTATATATTTCAGTCATCTTTTCAGACTCCTTATAATCACAGTTTGTTAGTTGGTATAAAATACATATTATTATTTTTTCAAATGAAAAACCCAACATAACAAGAGGTTATTATTTTTTTTTAGATACTTTGAAAAGGAAAAATTCAACCATTCTGCTG
The DNA here is from genome assembly GCA_012295275.1 of Chrysomallon squamiferum. Lineage (NCBI taxonomy): Eukaryota > Metazoa > Mollusca > Gastropoda > Neomphalida > Peltospiridae > Chrysomallon > Chrysomallon squamiferum. Next base: position 26,070,685 of record CM022671.1, read on the forward strand.
ACAAATTGTGCCTCATTAATCCTGCCTTTGCTCAACTTATTAAACTATCAAAAGGTATGAAATGATTATTAATTTGAAATATGCTATTAAAGTAGAATTTATGGGTTACACATGTATCTAAAATTTATGTTTACATTTTTCAAAACTTTTATTAATGATGGTAGATCATTAAAAATAATAATATCTTCTAAGTATAAAGAATGTTTTCATACTACTACAGGTATTTATTATTATCTTTTAAATTTTTTTCATCTTATATTTCAGTTATAAATAATTGGTTTTCATTTCAATCTTATATTTCTTGCACTGATTATGTTTTCATTCCTTCAGCAGAAATGTTGTTTTCTTTTTAAGTTGTGAAAGCTCAGTTTTAGTTTCATTCTTGTATATATTCTGCACCTATCAGTATGTCCTTGTGTTTTTCAGCTGATGAATTAGCAATATTACTGGAGCCTCTTAATTTACTTACAAAGCAGTATGTCTTTCTCCCTGTCAATGATAACCCACAAGATGCTGTTGGTGGATCACACTGGTTTGTTCTGTTTAAAATAATTATATATAAATTTACATCTATATAAATAATTTTAGCTGTCTCTTAATTTCACTCTATAAGACAAGTTCTTTCTGAACAATTTTTGCTGTTTTAATTTTGTTATGTATGAGTAATTTTAGCTATCTCATTATTATATTGTGTATAATTATATGGGGTCATTCCGTGTCAAATCACCCAATGGTTTAAACCCGACCGTCTCAGATTTTTATGAAACTTGGTATACTTGTTGACTGGGATCCCACAGCACCAAATCTGAAATATTAGCCCAATCAGACCAGTGGTGTGGGAGATACGGCCCATGGAATTTTGAGATTTTTGCCAAAAATGGGCGTGACCACCAACCTTAGAACCCTCATATCTCAGGAACTACTGGGCCAATCTTCATAAAATTGGTATTGTTAGAAAGGCAAAATGACAAGGATACCAAATCTGCCATTTTTGTTTAGTTTGGAAAATATTGGAGTACCTTGACCTTTTGACCTTTGCTATGACCTTGAAATTGACCATGTGGATCATGTGATCTTGAGATGACCTTTATTGAAATTTAATCTCCCACATGTTAACTAAAACATATAAAAGTTTCCTGGGTGTAATATTTTTTGTTTAGCCACAATATAGATTTAAAAAATGCACATACATGAAAATAACACCTTTTCAGCCATTAACATCTGATTAACTAAAACATGAATGATCAATTCTGGATGCTAGGAATCACCATCTCTCTTGATCATCGAGTAAGACATTGTAGGCCTACATGTATGCATAAAGTTCACATATAAAAGTTTCCTGGGTATAATATTTTTTGTTTAGCCATAATAGAGATTTAAAAAAATGCATACCTGCATGGATGATTGATACAATGCATTACAATGTACATTTTCTCTGAGACTAAAAATTCATCTTTGGAGTTAAAACCCACCTGACATGTCTGAAGGAATGCCTGAAGGATATGAAAAGATGCCAAATGGCATGACATGTTCTACACAATCAGGCTCAAAGGGTTAACAGGAAGTGATGCTTCAGGCAGGTCAGGAACTCCTTTAGATTCCCTGGTGCAATCCCCATTGAGCACATGGTAATTTGAAGTTTAAGACAAAGAAGTTTCTTCATCTGCATTTCTTTGACAATCTGAAGCTTTTTAAGTTGGACACAATGTCAGATGTTGATACATAAACAATATTTTTATTTCATAAAACCTATTAAGTAATTGTATCATGTCATGTGGGCCTTGCCATTGGTTTTGAACAAGGCTTCAGTCAACAACAGTACAACCCAGTCTGAAATCAGACATCATCAAGTGATGTACTGCATAATGTATCTTCGGCACAGAGTATGAACAAGGTCTACTTCACCTTAATAAACTGTGGTTTATACTTGAGAAGATTGACATAAATGCCCAAGACTTGTGGGCCTTTGGCAATAACACATGTACTCTGCTGCCATTTTATGACCTGCTTAACTTTACTGAAAGGGTTTCAGGATTTGATTTAATATTTAGGAAAGCACTGACTTTGTTCTATTGAATTGAAGGTGCAGGCCAATACTGAAAATCCTTATTTCTTCCAGAGCTAACTGCAGCTTTAACTCTCCTGAAAATGTGTGTTATCAACACCATCATATCAAAAAGGAGTTGTTGCGAAGTGTATGGAAAACTGAGGAAATGGAACTCCTCACTCTTTGAAGTGGGATCAAAACACGGGACATCAAGAGTATCATGAACAAGAACTTTTCATCAAATTTTCAACATCGCGAGAAAAACTGTTGTGATCCCCTTAATCGTCACCCTGAGCAAGCACGCACTAGATCTTTAAGAATTGTTAGCATGGGCACTTACAAATGCTTAGTAAATCCTCCAAAGACACTAGTGCCAGGAGACAAGTTGTGCTGTGACTGTCTGATTACCCTTCAGAAATCAAAGGTCCTGCAGAGGATGGCTTTAGTATGGGTGGTATTACAATGGGAGAATTTGGTGATAACTTGCCAGACAAACCCGCTGGTTGTTGTTTCCCTAGAAAAGGACTTTGATTTGAATTCTATTCTGTTGAGTTTAGGTTAAACTCCTGTCAAACTCCATTCACTAGCATTCCAGTAAATGAATGAAAGGACAGAAAAAAACTAGCATCAGCTACAGTAACATTAAAATGACATCTTAATGTCTGAATCCTACACAGAGCGTGTGCAAATCTTGATTTTGTCACCCTTTACCATTGAAAGGACAATGAATTGAAGGAGGAAATAATCCAATTTTATGAAAGTGATGAGAACACTAGAATGTGTCTGGGAATGAAGGATACAGTGAGCATTTGAAACAAACATAGTGAGAAGGTTAAGCATCAGAAACACCTAGTTCTCTCAAATTTATGTGAACTTTATGCATACATGTAGGCCTACAATGTCTTACTCGATGATCAAGAAAGATGGTGATCCCTAGCATCCAGAGTTGATCATTCAGGTTTTAGTTAATCAGATGTTAATGGCTGAAAATGTGTTATTTTCATGTATGTGCATTTTTTAAATCTATATTGTGGCTAAACAAAAAATATTACACCCAGGAAACTTTTATATGTTTTAGTTAACATGTGGGAGATTAAATTTCAATAAAGGTCATCTCAAGATCACGTGATCCACACGGTCAATTTCAAGGTCATAGCAAAGGTCAAAAGGTCAAGGTACTCCAATATTTTCCAAACTAAACAAAAAATGGCAGATTTGGTATCCTTGTCATTTTGCCTTTCTAACAATACCAATTTTATGAAGATTGGCCCAGTAGTTCCTGAGATATGAGGGTTCTAAGGTTGGTGGTCACACCCATTTTTGGCAAAAATCTCAAAATTCCGTGGGCCGTATCTCCCACACCACTGGTCTGATTGGGCTAATATTTCAGATTTGGTGCTGTGGGATCCCAGTCAACAAATATACCAAGTTTTATAAAAATCTGAGACGGTCGGGTTTAAATTTCTTTTTTTTTGGGGTGATTTGACACGGAATGACCCTATGATTCTTTCTAATTAATTTTAGCTGTTTCATGATTTTAAATGTTAAATTTTCTACAATCCATCATGTTTTTATAATAATTTGAATAATTTTTTAAAAGTGTCATTAACTGATTTCAAAACAAAAATATAAGGTATAGTGTGTCCTTAATGATGTGTAATTAATTTCATTCAACTGTATATAGAAAAGAAAATATTAACAAAACCAAAATGTAGGTTTTTGGAGCAGAAACATTTTTAGATTTAAAAACATTATATTCATTGTTTCTTTTTGGAGCTAAAATGTTTTCATGTTTTATCATCACCATATGTGTATTCAGTATTTAATTTTGTTAACTGGGTTATTTTTAATCCCAGACTATTTTCCAAAAATTTCATATATAATTTTTTTTATATTTATTCAGTTCAAGAATCTAACTGTTGTTAATTTTACAAACTGTTCTTTTCAGGAGTCTGTTGGTTTATGTGAGAAGTAAACAAGAATTTCAACATTATGATTCGTCTGGGAATGCCAATGGCTACATAGCTAAGAAGCTTGCCTATAAGTTACAACCACATGTTCATGGTAAGTCTTTTGTGACTTTTAGCTTATATTTCTGCTTTTTAAAATCAATTATTATTATTATTATTATTATTATTAAAACAGTGTTTATTTTATATGTCGAGTTTTCATTAAAATATGTTTTGCATATTTTTAATTTTAATTTTTATTTTCAATAACATTTTAAAAAAAAAAAAAAAAAAATAACAATGATGAATTATTATTTAACATTGATTGCTTCTTGGACTGATAGTTTTCGTTGAAATCATAAGAAATGAACATTAATACATATGAAGAAAAATGAAATATTTATATGAAGAAAAATGTACTACTTACTTGTTTGATGTAAGTCAGGTATATATGTATGTAGGTTAAGTTGCAGATGGTCGCTCATATCCCCTCATGTCCATGCATTCATTTCAAACAAAGCAGAATATATCTAAAAAAAACAAAAACAAGTTAGAGTAAAGAAGTACTGAAATAAAGATGTAGTAAGTTGCAGAATGTTTCTGAGATGTTTTTATAATTTGCCATATTTTGTTGTTACTGCTAAAACTTTACTTATTTAAAAACAATGTTTTAAGTTATTACTATATTTAATTATAAATATTGATTGCTAGTATTTATTATTGCTATTTGAAGAATGGTAAAAATAAAAATATATTTAAAAATAGTAACAACTTGCAATGTTACCTCCATTTGTTTTGTAGATTGTAATTATGACCATGATAAATATATATATATATATATATATATATATATAAAAAGTGTAATTATGTTTACGATTTAGCTCCTTTGGGTAAAATGCAGTTTCTTGAAATGGATTGTCCCCAACAACAAAACAGTAAGTTATTTTTCTCCTGTAATGAATGTGTTTTTTTTTCTTTCAAGATTTCAATCTGGTATACATTATATTTTTGTAAAATTTTAACCAGTTTCTTCATCTTCTATTTCAGAATAACAAAATGAGAATTAAATTTACTTAGTAATTTATTTACTTTATTGTTGTGAACAAAAAACGCAATTAAATCATCAATATAACTGGCACAAATATATATCTAACAAATGCTTCTTGAATATATTGAATAAGGTTTAATTTTTAACAAATGTGTTCTATTTATTGTTAATGAGAATTCAGAAAATGTTAATATTAATGCCGTAACACCTATCTTATTAAAATTCTTTTGATATATTTTCACTGTGAACTGATATTAACAATGATCATATATTATCCACCTCTTATAATACCAATTATTTTATTTTCATTATTTGGTATGATATAACTGGATTGTTAGTACTGTAATCACCAAATATTTATTGTTTAAAATCTTTCCTATTTATTCTTTGGCAGGTTATGACTGTGGATTGTTTGTTATAGCAATCACTGAATATCTCTGCAAGAATTTCTGCGAGTGCATCAGTGTTCCCCTCAACGAGGTTGTAAATGCAGGAACCATCTCCAAGAAGAGGCAGGCAATAAAAGAACTCGTTAGTTACGTCGATCATGAACAGCACTTGTCTAAGAGCTAGCCCATGTATACAAATAGAGTCATTGTATGTTGAACGAAGGTTTCTGTCTTCTGGCTATGGAATACTGAAAACAAAGCCCAGAAGCCATGAGTCATCCAACTGAAGACCTGTAGTTTGTTTAGAAATAGAACTTGTAAAGTTTATAGATTTGTTACAGAGGACTTTGAAAAGAAATCGTTATAAACATTTGTTAGAAGTGAAATTAACATGTTTGTCATATATTTGTTTCTAAAATTACACAGAAACAAAAAGAATGTGTTGTACAGAAAATATAGGTAATTGTGAAACCAAATTTTGTCGGAATTTTGGTGTAAAATATTTTGCTGATAGTACGTGTTCTTTGTTATATCTTTTACTGAATATGGAAGTGATATAAATAGGTACTGTTTGTTATAGTGTTCGACCTATGACTTGTCAGATGTTTGTCCTCATAATCTTTTAATAATATCCTGTTATAACATCCTAAGCCATTTCATTCTCTTTTCCTCAAAACATTTTTTTGTCTTTTTTATTTTTTTAAATTTTTATTTTATATTTTGTGTTACGATGTTTGTTTATTGTTCGGTTTTTTTATTGTTTTTTTTAAATTTATTTATTTATTTCTTTTTAACATCTTCATTTTGTGAAAATAAGAATTTAAAGAAAAGATAAGCTTTTCATGGAATTGATGGTTTATAGGCTGGAGCCAAAATAACATAAAATGTATGTCTAAATTCTTGGTGCATTTTGGCATTATTACTTTTTGTGTCTTGTTGTATTTTTGTCACATGTGCAACAAGATAATGCAAAATAAAACTGCAACAAAAAATCGTTAATTTCTATTATAATTGTGAGCCTCTTTCCTGTTTTTCTTTTTTTGGTTTTCTTTTTCCCTTACCTATAGGAATTTTATTTATTTTAATTTAATTTTATTTACTTTTTGTTTTGTTAACTGAGATAATGACAGGGACAAAAAGTGTTATTGATCATGTGGAGGTAAGAAAACAGTTGTTAGCTTGAAATGTTAAAAAATAACAGCACAATCAATAATTCAAAAATAAAATATATTCTCTAAATAAATATGTAAATAGATTTTAAAAAACTAAATAAATTATTATTATTTTCTTTTAAAGCTCTATACATGAATGTATAAAGCTTCAAAAAAGAAATGTATTCAGCAATGAAATAATAATATAATTTTACATTTTTAATGCTATTTTTTACTATATATTGTTATATCAATTGTTTACCTCTGTGTAATTCTATTATATTTACTTATGCATCTGCAATATATTTCCCTGTTTTATGGAGAAAATTACTTCATAAATAAAACCGTTTATTATGATTAGAAATGATTAGGTTTCCTGTAATAAAAAGAAATCTTGAAAACAAAATTTCAAGAAATGAGTGGAATTGTTTTTCATTATATACTTTCCCAAAATCTGCAAAATAATTTTTATTAGACTTTTATGATACTTTCAAACATAAAAAGAAATATATATGTCCGTATATTTACATATATATATACTCACATACACGTGTGTGTGTGTGTGTGTATATATATATAAAAAATTTTTAAAACTAATTTACATAAATCATATCAAATTCTTTTTTCTGATTGTCACAATTTCATGGCTGGGATGTACAACAGTTAGGTGTCAAATACCATCTAGAACCAATCAGTAGATAGGAAAAATAGAAGAAGAAAAAATCATCTAATTCAGTTAATATAATTTGGTGCTACAACTATATTGTAGGTACTCCACATTTGTGGCTGACATACTTATGCACTGAGATTTCAAGTGACCTATTAAGAGAATATTTATATGTAATTTTACAGCAGGTTTATTGAAAAAATACAATCATAATTTTTATACTGAATACAACAATTACCTCAATATGAACAGGCAGCTATTATGTGCATCATTTGTTGGTTTTCATTTAAAATTATATTTGTCTGATATTACAAAATATGTTTGTGAAAAAAAGAAGAAATGCCATCATTCTTTTATTTGTTCAGTTGTGCATAAACACTTAGCATTTAAATCGATTGTTACTTTTTATAGATCCATAAAACTGAATAAATCTGCTCCAGATCTCCAATGGTACGAAATTGTTCAATTAGGTTAAACACATTTTAAGAGATTATCTATATATTTGTACATAGTTTTAATTTTTTGTTACATGTTAAAACTAACATTTAATAATTGTATATAAAAACCACATAATTGTTTTATGAGTGTTGTGACTTAATATCCAGAAACAGGGTTTGTCTCTGAAGGTGTATTTCCATAATAAATATGGTTCATGTGTCACAAAGATTTTACTGAATTGCCAATTTCATTGCTTTTTGCTCAAAGATTATTATCATCATTGGAACAAAGTTTATACACACTGTAATCTATCTTCTTTTTATATCAATAAATAATCAATCAGAACTGTAATATAGTTTTGGTTTTGTTGTGAAATCTAACAAACAGGTCTAAATTGTGCTGAAATCACAAGATGGCAAAATCTGTTTCAAAGAACAAACCAATATTTAGTGTTTTACTTTTTATGTATTGTGTAGATATAACATTGGCTGTGAGTGCCTTTGAAACTAAATCATATATTTTATATACTAAACTGTTTTAAAGCAGGGTATTTAATGTATTGTGTTTTATAGTGACAAGTGCTGTGTTTGTCTTCCTTGTAAGTCATTTGTTTGCACATAATTAAACAACATTAATAAACTGTTACATTAATGCACTAACTTGTTTTTTTATTTATTTATTTTTTTGTTTGTTTATTTATTTATTTGAAAAACATGTAATATTAATAAATGCAGTTAACAAAGTATTTTAGAAACTTAGAAAATATTTCTGCTCTACACACAAATCCTGTGTTCATCTCATAACTCAACACTTTTAAGGACAACTTCATTAACTCATAATGATAGAAAAACAACAATTAAAAAATAAATAAACAAAAATTACTTACGTTCAACAATACCAGCACAGCTCGCTGGTTTTTCTGTTTCTTCCATGAATTTTTTTTTTTTATTATTATTGTAATTCTTAAGATTAAGGGAATTACAATACCAGTATTTTTATTTTTAAATAGACTTTTTGGGACCAGAAACACGAAACTGCATTTCAGTTACATACATTTTTTTATTATAAATTGAAATATAAATACATTTACAGAATGTACAAAATATAAATAAAAAATCTAGCTAGTAAAGAAAATCATTTTTACCTCAGTATAACTCAACTGTGTATTTCACTTTTAATTGCATTTAAGACAATGAAAATACACTGGACATTATGATTACACATTTTAGAGGTACAAACAGAATAATGCATACTAAAAAATATCTTTCAAAATGTTATCACACAACCACTATTGTATGTGTATAAATTTCTTGGCCAGCAAATACTTTGGAATTAATCTGTATTATTTCACTTAAAAAACAAATATACAGTGTCAAAAATTGTAATTAGGTTTTAAATGTTAAGTTGTCAACTGTCAATTTGTCTTAGTTTATATATAATATAAAATGAATAAATAAAAAATAAAAATTATTTGAAGAGATAGATTATTGTTTTAAAACCAATGCATTATATTCAATCTTTAAAATGAAAAACGTAAAATAAAAAATAGTGAATGTTGTTTTTAAATCAGTGAATGTATGTTAATAAAAAAAATCAGTAAAGGATAAAAATATTATTTAAAAAAAACATCAAATCAATAAAAATTTAAATATGTTAGGACAAAATATTTTTCACAAAGGTTTTCTATATTTTTATATGGTTTACAACAAAACATTTTCTACATTTTGTTTTGTGTTAAAGCACCAAACTGGTTTTAGTAAACACACAGATGTAATAAAAAAAAAAAATGTTGTTCTTGTGCTGTTTAACATGTGCCTACCACTGAAATGGTATCATGTCTTTTCCTTCATAAATCTGGAAAACCGGAGCAAGTTCTCAGTGAATAATGTCTTCCAGATATTTATTCTGTATTTGCCAGACAACATGCAAAACGATTATCTTGGTGTAGTTTCCTCATCTGTTTTTTCGGATGACATGTCTTCAAATGCACGATTATCTATCAGTGTGCTGTGTCCTATATCTCGAAGTTCTTCTAGCTGCTGTTTCTGAGTGAGATCCAAGTTATCAAGTCGCTGTTTGAGCAGATTCAAATCCTCCTTATGCTGCTGTTCTAGTTCCTGCAATAAAGAGAGTGGTTTTAGATAAATAAGAGACCTTGTTCTCTTTCAGTGATTCACTTTTATTTATCAGATGTGGAATGCAGGATCAAGCCAGTTCACCACATTTACTAAGAAAATTCATTTTCGAGACAGTATTAATTAAACATCACATTTAATAAATATTAATAATAAAGTTTTGAAATGGACTATACGTTTTTTTTACTGAATGATTTCTTATCAGTATGTTAATATTTTATGACTGGAATTATTTACTGGATAATAAGGTATCAATTAATTTCTTTTAAAAAGAAAGAATAAATCATTTTGTTTGTCAATTTACTGGCGAAACTGTGATTGATAACTGAAATATTTAAGTTACTAACATTATCTAAGGCAGAACAATTTGGAACTGATGTATCAAAAGGAAAGTTTATTATTCCAAATGACTTGTCTCCGATAGGCACTTGGGTTATATTTGGTAAAAGCAGACAACGGAATTCATTATGTCGTCTGTAGAGATCTTTCCACTGTTTCTTTAAACGATTGTAAACATCTTGAGGCACACATTTCCTGAAAAAAAACAATACAAAAATATATCCAACTTTAACAATATTAAATAACTGAAGTAATTTAAAAACATAAAAGAAAAAAACTTTAAAACATCAAACATCATCCACTGGTACTTACAAATTTTAAATGTTTTTTATTTAGGGGTCTCATTAACAGCATTAAACTACAGATTCATTTTTAAAGAATATAATATAAGATAAATTCTTTTTTTTTTTTTTTTTTAATCAAAATTTGATACTACTTACTCCAACATTTTTTTCTCTAACTCTAGTTCTTCATTCTGGGCTTCATATACTTGCAGTTTTTCTTTTAAATGGTCAACCACCTTGTGATGTCTTCGTTTATACTGTAATATAGATACAAAAAATACAAATTATAATAACTAACCAAAGATAGATATTATAATAATCTTATTATGATGTATTTCAGGTTCCGTTTAATATAAACGTGATATGAATAATAACACAAACACTACTTTAATCATGCCAAATTAACCTTTATAACAATCAGTCAACATTAAAATACTCACAAACTTAACCTGGCCTCTTATTTACTACTTCTACAGAGCACAACCCACATTAATAATATTTATTTGAAAGAAATGGAAATGATAACTAAATTTACCACAAACCTTTTTGTGAATTTCTGCAGCTTTACTTAGTTTTGAGCAGCAGCTTTGTAATCTCTCTTCCAGTACATGGATCCTTGTTTCAAGCTGTGTCTTTTCATCTGAGAATGAAGCCCTCTGACTGCACACAATTCTGTCTTGATTGTCCTGCAGTTTCTGCATCTGATCCCGAGTCATTTTTAATTCATCTTTCAGAAGATCTGTTTGATTGCGTAGTTTGATCATCTGGTCCATCAATCTCTGTTCACTGCTTACGTAAACACTCAACTCCTCTTCAAGTCTCGATATCTTAATCCTCAGTTCTGAGTTTTCCAATTTTTCTCTCTGTATTTGTTCATTTAAACTTTCGTGGTGATGAATTTTTGATCTGAAAAAAAAATAAAAAATAAAAAAAAATTAAATTAAAATATTAATTACAAATTCATTATTTTCAAAATAAATAAATAAATCATTAATGTAATTTTTTAAATATTCCCAAAAATCAAGTTTGTACATTTAAAAATTATTTTATCTTTGTAAGAAAAAAGTAACTAAACACAATTACAAGCATGTATTCAAATGTTTTATTTTTTTAAAACCATTAAACAATTGTAACAAAATAAAACTGTAAAATGTCTAACTTCAACACCAGAAGTTCTTTTTCAGCTGATTCTCTCTGGCTGTTTGCCATTGCTAATTTGTCAGCAACTTTTTCTTGTTCAGCCTGCTTATGAGTTTCTTCATCAATTTTTCGACGTTCAATTTCTTGCAGTTTAGTTTCTAACTCAAGCCTGAAAAAAAATAAAACAATTTCTATTATGTATTTGAAAATAATAACACATATAAATATTTGTTATGTTACGTGAGAATTAACTATTCTATTTCTGTATTAATGATGTTATGCTATTCACTAAATTATGCTGTTTAAAATCATTCAAATAGTATTGAATGTAACACAAAATATTACAATTAAACTAGTATGTTAGACTTCCTGTTTAATGTATCACAGGGAATGACATTATTTAAACTGTTTAAGAAGTTAATTTAATTGCTTATCTGCCAAAAAAATAAAAATAAAGAATAAAGAAAATGTAATAATAAAAATTCAAATTAAAAAATCAATAAATTATCACTATCTAATGAATTCTATATATAAAAAAAAACCCACCACTTTAATTTTCATTTTAAAATCCCCAGCTCTTATGGTAGTTGCTTAAATTCTAAGAATAACAATGTAAGAACATATTTTTACTTTTCATTTTCAACAGTTGCTAGTTTTTCAAATTCTTCTTCTCGAACTGCCTGCATTCTTCTAGCTATTTCTCGTTCCTTTTCCTCCAGGAGTTTTGCCTGCTGAGCTATTTTATGATTAGCTATTTCAATCTGAGTTTGAAGATCTATGTTAAAGACAACAGAACGATCAATAAATTGTTTAGAAAATATTTTAAACTTTACAATAAAAGACAATAACATCTATGTAAATAACCAAAACCCAAACCAATTCATATTCAATATTGTTATTTATCAATTTTAGATAATTCAAGAAGGTATTTTTATATTTTTTCCAATTTAAATTAATTAAAAAAATACTTATCTATGTAATAATGGCAGAAACAAACCAGAAATATTTAACTGGCAATATCCAGTACATTTTTTGTGTAAATTCTGAAACGAACCTTCACACAGATTGGCAAGCTTGTCTCGTTCTCTCTCCAAGTCACCTCTCTGCTTCAGCATGTCCATTTTAAGATTGGTTAAATCGACTTTGTTCCTGTGCATCTCTTCCTCTATTTGGTTCTTGTAGAGTAAATTTTCTTTCTCCAGTTCGTGAATTCTGCTGGTCATTTTGTTGTACTTGTCTCCTGTGGCTAGAAGTTCTTGCTGCAGTGAGTCTGCTTGGCGGCGTAGTGACTCCCGTTCAGCCTTGAGTAAACAAAAATACATTTCTCATCCAATTGTAGAAGATGACAGTTATGAAATCTGAGGTTTGTATCAACTGCTACAAATTCAAAATATGACAGGTGCTAGAAAATATACCAAAAAAATATTACTCTTGTATAGAAATTGAAAACTGAACTCAAATTTTGACTGAAGCCTGATCTAGTGATGTAACAATTCCTGTTTGTGGCAATCATAGTATAACAATAGAAACAATTAATGAAATATATGCAGTACAACTTGATAATAAATAAATATATCATATTCAGACAGAAATTTCAAAAATTAATGCTATAGACATAAACGTTTGGCTAGGACAGTGCAACATGTAGAGCTTCTCTAAATGTGCTGGTATTGATGCTTGTAAACAGTTTCAAATTAACAATACAGGTGTTAAGAACCATACCTCAAGAGATCTGATGGAAGCCTGAGATTCTGCAAGCTGTTTTGACAGAGATCTTGAAATGCTGTCCGAATCCAACCTCTGTTTCTCACACTGAGCACGCACCTCCTCCAACTCGGAGAGAAGATTTTTTATTTTTAGATGAAGCTGAGCATTTTCTCGCTGCAGAGTCATCACTTTTTGTGAATCCAGACTGTTCTCAGTTTGGATTCGTGCTATTGTGGCATCTCTTTCCTTTCTCAGGTTTTCCACCTGCAAAACAGTGTTACATGTAGTCTAATTTACTTGTTAAAAACCTGGACTTTATAACATTCTGATTTTAATTAGCATGCTTTATTGTTAGACTGTGCTATTCATCCAGTCGCAAGACAATTCAAATTATACTTGCAAAATAATCTGCTTATTATAAATTTAAAAAAAAAAAAATGTTTTTTGAATTATTTCAATCTAATGAGAAAATTCTGTTTTATCTGTAATTCAGATGTTCACAAAAAAGCTTTAGTTTTTGAAATCATTAATAAAAATCCATTTTTAAAAAGCTACGAAATTAGTTCTAAGCAAGTAAATTATTTTTAATTACCTCTGCATTATACTGCAGTTTCATTTCCTCAATAATTCTGTAATGTTCCACATTTTCATGCTCATATTCTGACTGGAGAAAAGAATGTTCATAGTGTAGTTTTGTTAGAGCTGTGTGTGCCTCAGAAATCTCTTGCTCCTGTTTCTGGTACTTATCATAATACTCTTTTTCAATATCTTCCCGCAATTTCATTTTTAAGATTTCCATTTTTTGTGGAGTCATGGCCTGAATAATAAAATAATAAAATTTAAAAACATAAACAAATCGGTTACCTACAGCTTCAAGAAACAGTTTCATTTACAGAAGGCAGCAGTAGTAATATTTTAGAGTACGTACATTCACTTAAACAGAATTTATTATGAACCTTTGATTTCAGCTCCTCCACTTCAGTCTTAGTTTCTTCTAATTCCCTTTTGATTTGTTCAAACAAAGCTTCATAATTGTTCTTAACTATGCGAGCTTCCTCGATTGTCTTTGATAGCTCAGACTCCATCTGCATGTACTTATCTTGCAACCTATAAAAACAGGAACAAAAACTCCAGAATAACATTATCTAGTAAACAGTGCTTGATTATGTGCATGCTTATAAAAAGAAGTGCTGTGAATAAAACAAGGATTTAAATGATGAAATTAAATAAATGCAATGATCTGAGAGAGAGAGAGAGAGAGAGAGAGAGAGAGAGAGAGAGAGAGAGAGAGAGAGAGAGAGAGAGAGAGAGAGAGAGAGAGAGTAGTGCACACACACCTTTATGTACCTATTTTAATAAAAAGAATTATAAGAAATAATTAATTTGTTTAATTTATTATGAAATAAAACAAGTTTCTTCTTTTGATATCTATTCAAAGTTATTTTAGTTCAGATACTGAGATAAGGCTTTCAAAGGGAAGGGGGACAACTATCAAAACATTTCATAAAACAAGTTATTGTCTCCCTTGAGTTTTGTGAAAACGATTCATATTAAAAACAATTTTAAATAACATCAGAAAGAAAATTTAAATGTAAAAAAAACGAATTAGATAAATAAAAGGTATTTAATTACACTGCATGTTCAGTCTTCAACAGCTGAAAATTTGCTTTGTGTTGTTCAGCTCTCCTTGTTTCATCAGCCAACATCTTCTCTAATTCACTTTCCCTGGTTGTCCTGGCCATTGCAGTCTGTTTCTGTACATAAAAAAAAAAAATATTACACAAATTTTTATAAACACATCTGTTTTTACTTTTTTTTCTTTCTAAAACTGTATTACTCTATGTTCCTTACAAATGAAATATAAGTGAAATATAAGAAAAGCAACTAAGTATATTTAAACGGCAGTAACGTTTTATTCTTTAAGTTATAACATTCTAATATCTTCTTTGGCTATGACAGTAAAACATTTGTTATAATCTTACCACTTTAACAGTTATTTGTAGCTGAAATGTACCTTAATGTGCTTTGTTAACCTTTTTTGTTGCAGTCTCTTGTTATTATGCCATTCAAAGGTTACGCACAAATAAATAATGTGACTGGAAAAATATACAGTAACTTTTAAATGATTATTATTAGGTTTCAGTTGTAAACAGTTTATCTATAATAGATACATGTGATGATATGTTTACACGATAATAAATATATAGTATAATATTGGCCTGTATCAGTGAATCAGTGAATGGTGGTAATAATTAGCCAATTATATTAGCTTACAAAACAAATAAATAAACAGATACAAATTTTAAGCTGATCGATTACTTTTTCTTCAACAAGTTTCAACTTGAAAGTTACATACCGCTCGCTCTCTAGACTCTACAATCTTTGAATTTATAGCTCACAAAATACTACGTTCTGCTATATGCATTGCACAGCACCATTTTAGACATAATGAAAATGCACTTCACTCCAATCTGCATAAACTACAACACAAGTTATTTCTCCTTTTTTCAAAAACAACTTATGTTTCGTCTTCCTTTTATTCATCTTCCGTTTAAACTTGACAACAAAAATGCTACGCATGTGCACAAAGGATATTGTGTTTCTAGAGTTACTTCCCTTGGAAGCGAATTTTTTTTTTTTTTTTTTTTTTTATACAGACATATCTGTGGTTCTGTGCTGTCATAATTATATACAGATACCGGACCAATTATCCGGACTTCTTGGGGCCTGAGGCATTCCGGATTTCTGGATTTTCCGGTTTTCTGGTACCAAGGCATCTAAATAATTAGGCATGAACATTTTAAAATTAAAAACATAAACAAAATTGACGATACACAACTGTGGCGACTCCACACGTAAACAATGCGGCGAGTGAATGAACGCCACGCGGCTTGAAAGAGTAGTTCCGATCTGGTGAGGACAACACCCACGTGCGCGAACTATGAAAATAACGTTGGGGAAAATAAATTCCGTTTTTCTGGTCTTCCGAGTTTCAGGACGCCGGATGATTGGTCCGGTACCTATATAGTGATGGAAATGCCCTTAGAAGCGTTTATTTAGATGGCCATTTCAATATTTCCAAAAATGGAGGACTTTACCCCCAAAAATGGCGACCATTATGTTTTATCTAAATTAAACATATGATTAAATGATTAGTACAGAATCTGCGCCCTCTTCTTCCCAATCAGCCCCACGCGCCTTAGCGGACCCCTAGTTAATAACGCTTGTTTTCGTTACTGCATGTTTATGGTTGATAACCAAGCAGACAATAAGAGAGGAAATTACAAGTCGAGTGGTTACTCGACCTTTTTCAATTAGTAACAGTGGATATTTTTATGTACCTTGGCACTAACAAGAAGGTATTTGTTTACATTGGCCTTTAGTAAGGCAGTCGTAGGATACCTGTTACAGTGTTTGTTGTAAAGTATAATGTAATTAGGGTATAATCACAAACAAAATCAAAACTAAAATATCTTTTTTTTTTTTTTTCAAAATCAGCATTGAAAGTATATGAAATATATGAAAAAACAAGAGAAAATCTCAGTTACCTTGATTGTTAGAGTGTGTCTTTTGAATAAATAAAATAATTACATGTACTACAAAGTATGTGTTAGTATAAAAAAATCATTTATTAAGAAACAAATTAAAATGTTTAACTTAAAATTTAATTTCCAGTAATAGTATTTATTTAGTGTATTAAACATATCTCTTCCATTTTATGAAATAGAGGTGAAAAATATATAATAATTATGTTAAATTTACTGTTTCAATTATTTTTTTTTTAAACAGTTTTAGTAATTTCGACCGGTCAAAAGGTTTAAGCGAAATATCAAAATTTTTCTACGCTGCGTATTCCACTCTTTCAGGCTGTCTGGGCCTGTCGCACTCTCATCCTCTCCGCAGACTCCTATCTCTGATTCCCGTCATTTACAGTAATTTTGCTTTTGGCATATTCTTCAATAATTAATTGAACAAACAGCTGATAAACAACCATTTTGCTATCCGATGCCTTAATGAGTGGCTTTTACGTTGACAACTCTGGCTTGCCACCTGTTCCCGAGTAGACTATCGTTAGATAGATGAAATCGATGCTACTGTGGAATTAGCGTATTGTTTTTCGCATGTCAGATTGCTTAAGCCCACGTGAAACATAATGATACTCAACAGGCACAAGCCATTGTTACGACTGAAGAATAATGACATGTCTGACATCAGTAAAATGTCACAAAATGATTAAAAATTGAAAAATATTTCTATATTAGATTACCGTTAAAAAAAAAAAAAAAAAAAAAAAAAAAAAAAAAAAAAAAACGAAGGTGAAATGTGTTGATATCGTAAGGTAGAACATAAATGGAACAGATATATGTATACATTAATAAACTGAAATATGTGTATTAAATTAAAGGAAAAGAAAAGGGGGAGAGGGGAAATAATAATAAACTGAAAAAGTTAAATAAAATTAAAAATCAATATAAATGATCCAAACATAAAATTCCAATAAAAATGAGTCCTTTCGATGGAAAATTTACTTTACCATAAGGATAATTTTCCGCTATATAATTAAATTGTTTATTATTTCTTGAACGGTTTGTGAAGATTGTATTTTCAATCATAAATAACAGCAATTATGTATGTTTGTGAAAACTGGTATTAGCCTTGTTGGTATATAAATTAACTAAAAGCTGAATTTATGGCTGAATAAAAATTATAGCGATAAATGATTCTATATATTTCATTCACTTGAACTTTTGTTAAGTGTCTGTTATTATTATTATTATTTTATTACTATTTATTTATTTATTTTTAGTTCAATTTAATTATTATTATTATTATATCCATTAATATACAAAAGTTCAAGTATTGTTGCTACCACAAAATACTAAAAACAAATATAATTTTAAAAATAATTAATACTCACTTTTATTCCGGCAGACATAAAATTCTGACTTCTCTTCATTATTTTACCTCAGTTCTTTACCGTCTGATGGAAAAAGAATGAGAAATTATCGTAATATACACAGAGAGTGGAATAGCCCAGGGGGGTTGCAGCTTGTTACAATGGTTTGACCCATTGATTGCCTTTCTGAAACCCCCCCAGCACGAATGACATTTTGATTCATAGCACAACCACATATAATGTAAATGTTTAAACTATACTTTGATATTTTATTTAATTATAACTATAACATTTTTATTATGACCCGGATTGGTTTTATGCGGCTGCGTCTACAAAACGCAGACGACAGATATGAAAACGTATTGGGCAGATGTCACTCACTCATTTGATCACCGCATTGAACATAATCAGTCATTGTTTGCTTGTTAATTCTAACAAACAACTTAATTGGCGGTATAACTCGGTAATAATACGGTAATTAGAAACTCGACGAGGGGACATGCAGGATGACTAACTAGAATGAAATCTGAGGTGAGTTTTGTAAATGAAATATCTGTCACTTCCAGATTTAACTTCAACATCGTACTGACCATAGTGGGCACATGATAGAATAACGCCATCATGTACCACCCACCCATCTTCATCAACAACAGGGTAATTATCTTACTCCTGTAATTAACCAGGTATCAGAATAATAGTTCTGTTCACTGGAAACAGTTTCCGAAACATTAGTATCATCTAATGCCTTTATATTGAGGTGTAAAATATTTTCAGAATTAAGTGCGTAATGAATGAAATTGATAAATACTTATATCCAGTATTAAAATCAGTTTAGAAATAAAATTATATTTCGTTATACACGTACTTATGTCAGATATTAAAATTAGTTTAGAAATACATTCCATTATATACATATATATATTTAATATTAAAATCACTTCAGAAATAATTAAATTCTGATATTTTTAATATACTAGCTCGAAATCCAAAACAATCGCATTAATCGTTATATTGTGGGGGAAAAAAGAAAAAAATCTTACAAATTAACTTTTCTAACAATAACATTCCATATTCCGTTATTTTATTTATTTTTTAAAATAAAAAATACTTACAAAAGCACTCAAATTCTACTGCAACTTATGTTTCATCCAAGATAAATTCTATTAAAAACATGCCTTACTACAACTCGGCTTAAAAGCAGACATTCTGTTATTTTATTTTTTTTTTTTTACTTTATTATTATTTTTTTCTCTCTCAGTTTCTCTCTGTAAATATACCCTTTCTGTTATACACGGAAAAACACAATTAGGACATGCTCTTAATGTATTTCATGCTGACACGAGTTAATGAGAATATTAGCATCTCTTCTTCGCTTCTTACTGACTCCTGTTTTCCCATTTAAGGTTTATTCTAATTACAGCCAGTTGCAGATTAAAAGGGTAATGTGCGGATAATGGGTACATTGATTTTTGCCTTGGCTCAAGAAGGAATATTGATATAAGTAACGCTATGTGGCGTGCCTTTATGTCCTTTGAGATTTCAAAGATTCACTTTCGAAAGGTTACGGAATGACAATAAATGACTTTTCACAATAACTGTTCAGTTTTACTGGGCTTTATCTATATACTACATCATCATACTTTTTGATACCGTATTATACGACTAGATGAACTAGTATTCAGTAGATTTCGTGCGTGGAGGAGTTAATCATAGAAATTTGTAGGTTGTTTTTTTTCACTGTGTCTGTTGATTAATATTTATAGCGTGATTAACTAACTCACCGAGCATTCTTTTTGAGAGCTCAGATTTCATTTAAGAGTTATGACCAAGACAGATTTCGTATTTTTTTCTCAGTGAGTTTTTACATTAATGAATAATCATGAAAAAAAAAAAAAATAAATAAAAATATAAAATAACGCACCAATATGGCGAAAAGACACAGCAACCTATATTTTCCCTGTGGCCAATGTTTTTTTATTTATTCATTTATTATATTTACTTTTTTAAATTTTATTTTCATAGGCGTATGGGGAGGGATGGGGCGCATGAGCATTGACTGGTCCGAAATTTTACACAGATAAAAGCAGAAGCACCACTTTCTGATAAAATCTTTTTATCAGTCAACGACAGACAGCACAAATCACTCAAAACGCAATTTAAAACCAGTACTATTTCCAGATTGATTTGTCGATGATTTTCTCCTCTGACTTGCTCGAATTTAGGACGGCAGTTGATCTCCTACTCTCCTGACTGTTACGCACAGGTTTATTTTTAATTTTAATTAATTGATTATTATTTTCGTCTTCTTCTTTACGATGAAAGTTATTTCATCTTATATCAACCACAGTAAAGGCGTCGGTTTATCAGATCACGGATTTCCTCTCAGTAAAGGTGAAACAGACAATATGATACCTTATTTGCTGTTAATTTCTAGATGGTTAACATTTTGGTTCTGTCGGGTTTGGTTTCAACTATAATTTCAGTGACACGGTAATCTCACATAATATCAATATATATATATATATATATATATATATATATATATATATCCAGGATTTATTTTTACTTCTTCTTCTCCTTTTTATTTATTTATTTATTTATTTATTTATTTATTCATTTTTTTTTTTTTTTTTTTTTTTTATTAATTAATTAATTAATGATTATGATTATTATTATTATTATTATTATTATTTAATGGATCTTACGTTATTTTATTTACTTCATTCCGTGACAACCTGATATAAATAATGTGAAAACAAAATTGTTTTATATTTATTTATTTACTTATTTTTATATTTTATATTATTTTTGTTATGGTTAATTATTATTGAGAGAGAGAGAGAGAGAGAGAGAGAGAGAGAGAGAGAGAGAGAGAGAGAGAGATTCAACAAAAACCTAAATCAAAAGGTGCGTTCTATAATTGTTATACAAATCTAATGTTGCTGTCTTCTACTGACCGATATTGTTTTTATTTATTCATTTATTATTTTGTTTAATTATTGTTTGTTCGTTTGTGTCTGTTGATGTAGTTGTTTGTTTGTTTTGGTGGGTTTTTTTATATGTATTTCTGATATATTTTCTTTCTACTGAACCATCTTTTCTGAAAACATGAACCGTTCCTGTTGACTAACTAATGGTATAATTTATTTCTATTACAAGTATTTCTATAGGTAATGGAAATTAATTTTTGTATGTTCGGAGATACAAATTAACATCTGCTGAAGTTTTATTTATCCCCAGCAAGAGTTTTTAATTTTTATTTTTTTATTATTTTTATTTTTTTAAATACTAAAACTCAGTAGGAACTGAGAATGAAATAAAAATTTGGGAGATAATTCGCTGATAATCGATAAACTGTGATAGTAGGATTGAGATAACTGGATAAAAATTTGCTAAAATTTAATTTGTATATCATATTATATGCATTATTTATTATTATTTTTTATTTATTAAGAAAGAAAAATGGTTTATAGTATCACAGTGTCGCTAGTTAGTGCTAGTTGAAATACTATACATTCAATGATTCAGTCGTTGTCTGCTAAAAATAAATTCAACACGTGATTCATCTTGTTGACATTCTTTTGATCATTACGGTTGTTTTCATTGGACATCTTAAACAGAATGACCAATCATACAGGTTGAATCATAGGCATAACGCCAGTGTCGCCATTACAGGTAAACGCAGGTAAATTATTAAATCATCTCGACTCATTTTCTACAGCGTTAAAAAACATTGTAATAGTTTGAATGACTTTCTTTTTAATGATGAAATAAAAGTGAATTTTTTCTTTCGTTTTTCTATTGGTATAATAATGTAAATTCAGTTTTAAAGGAGCCAAAAAAATACTAGAAGTTATCAGGATAATCATAATACTAATTCATATACACTTCCGGAAAGACTGTTTATGGTCTTGTTAAAGGCTGAAAATGTCTCTTCCCAAGAAAGACAGAAAAAGAATACTTGCTCAGATATGGGGCACACCTACACGGCACGACATCGATTTCTTCGACGAAGGAAAGCAGATCGTTGTCACATCGACATACAAAGACATAGTTCCTTGGTGGCTCCGAATATTACAGTCCGTTTACCCCGACATTTCGTATAGAGAGAAGAAAGATATCATGAAGTTAAAGCCTGTGCCTGGAGTGGTTTTAAAACTAAATAAGTCCACGGGAATTCTAAGAGTCTCTGGAAAGAATCACTGGCCGTGGTTTGTGGAAAACTTTTCAAGTCTGATGGAGCAGGGAAACGAAGGAGCAGAAAGTCTCTCCGATGTGTCAGAAAATTCTGTGACAAGGTTCTTGCAGCTTGACAAAGACGATGAAGAGGTTTGTACGAAATATTTAGTGCCATCAGTTTTAATACTGTATACGAATACAGACATATGTGTAAAGAAGGCATTAATCGTAATCATTCCTACGACTGACAAATACCACCATTTTTAGAGAACTCGGTCTGTACAAGCAATTTGATACACGAATATTGATATAATTGTTACCCATTTTATTAATTTAAAATGCAAGTTCATATATTATTATGATATATAAAATCTTAAAATAATGAAAGTTACACTTATCTATTTCTGTTAGTAATTATTTATTTGAACTTGGCTGATTATCTTAAATACAAATTTATTTAGTCTTAAAATTTAACTGTTTTATATATATAATAATATATTTAATATAATTATAATTAAATGTCAGTTATATAATATAATTATATATAATTAAATGTCACTTATATTCACAAATTATTAATTTGAAAGTAGTGTAGTATGACGTATTAAGTTCTTTGTTAATTTTTAATCTTATTAATTAAAACAGAATACCAATGCTTTTTTTCACTGTATATCACAAATGAAAGCAATCACTTTTCAGTCATAAACATTTGAGCTAGATAGCTAATGTAAACGGCCTTTTAAACTTAAGGTATAATTTTCCTTTTCACAGTAACTATATCTGTAGGAGAGCCTTGAAAAACTAGTTAAAGTTAGTAAACAACCTATAAAAAAATCTTTTCTGAAACTTTTCACTGCAAGCTTTTAAGATGACATTTTGGTATTGATGGTTAACAGAGCAGTGATTTTTATTTAGAATTTAACATAGCTGTTTTCACATTTTGTTATGCTCTGTTTGCTGTTGTAAAAAGATATTTTCAGTAAAAGGTACACCTATCTGTCATTTGGCATTTATGCATACACACATACATAATTACATACATACATACATACATACATACATACATACATACATACATACATACATACATACATACATACATACATACATACATACATACATATATATATATATGAAAGTCAAATTCTGTGACATAATTTTATTAGGAAATAAATATTTTGAAAACTTATATCAGTTTAAAAATAGCATTTTTTTTTTAAAAAATAAGCATGATTTAAGCTCTTCTCTTTCATGGATATGTGAATGTATGTCGCTCTTCATCATCAAACCCCTTCCCTCCCCAAAAAATAAAAAATAAAAGACAACAAAAAACAAAAATCTCTAGTAATCATAAGAGATTTCCCCCAAAACATAATTAAATGCTGATGGTTATATTTATAAAATATATTTGTTTACTTCATTATTATTTAAAATATTGCAGGTACAGGACTTGCTGGATATGATTCCAGAAGGCGGTGGAATCATGGCTCATGACTACATCATGCGTGTTTGGAAAAGTCTTATTGATGACTGGTGTGGTGTTGGGGCAGCCATTTTTATTGTGACGCCAAAAATAGACTCTGAAAGGTTGTTCCAGATTATGTTGTTGATGATTCGAAACAAAGGAACTGGATTCAAGTTGACATTGGTAACACCAGTTAAAACACCAGACGGTGAAAAGTTCTCTAAGATAATGGACAAAACGAAGAGACGTATGAAAGAAGTGAAAACTCCAAGACAGACGAGGCTTGTGTCCGATGTAAAAATTACGTGGGTGGAAGAAACACTGGAAATTAGGCATGAGAATTTTTCTACAAATTTTATTGCTGCTTACAAAGATGAAGAAGGCGAAGTTTTGACCACAACAGCATCTTTCAACAAGAGCCATTTCCACTTCAACCAGAAAGACAACGTCTGCTACAACAGACTTCCTACAGCTGATTTGAAGAGAAATTACCTATTTCCTCTAGGAATAGGAAACAATCTGTTTTGAATTTGTCTCAGTTACAAGACTGAAAGTGTGCATTTATCGTATTTTTGGACAAAACTGTCCTGGTTAATTCCTTCTGTTATGTCTAAGTTAAAAATGTAAGATATTTATCTAATATACCATTCAGTGAGTACTGTGAAACTGAAAACTGTAAATAGTGCAATTACAAAAAAGTATTAAAATATGATTAAGAATAAACATGTTTTGTGTTTATGTAAGTATCCATTTTACAAAGCACTTTAATCTTATATACTCAATGGCACATCTTGGTATGAATTAGTTGGTTTTATTTTTAATTTTCTTTTAAGTTCAGTATTTATGTAAATAATTAAGAGTATAACTATGTAAATAAAATATTATATTTTATTTATTATTAGCCAAATCAATTTTCCGATCTCAGTAGTAACACAATTTTTATAAATTTAAAAAAATAAAAATGTGAAACAAAAACACCATTAATCTACACGTTTTCACTTGTATATCAGTTATATGCAGATTTTTAATTTTCAGTTTTTCTATAATATAGTCTTCACCCTTATAATTAAGAATAACGGGGTATAATGTTAATAATAAATATGTCTCAGTTATTGTCATACTGATGAATATTATAAACTGTAATATGAACAAATTGGTTTTATTTATTTGTAATTAGTCTAATATGAGTGGGCAACAAATAAAGAGAAAAATCATCATTTCTTAGAATGTTGTTTCTTTTTCAGTCTGTGTGGTTTACTGTTGTAGTTTAAAATGGTCCTCTCTGCTAATCACAAGTTTTCCAGTCACAGCAGCATTAAGATAGCTACTTGAATGTATATTTAAAAAAAACCACATAAATTTTACTCTAAATAAAATGTTATTATTAATAAATATAAAAATCTCTATTTAATTGTCTGCGATAGCTGTTTTTAATAAGCATAAGTTGCTTTAAATATGGAATATTAAACATTCTTCAACTTCTCTAAATTATGATGTAAATTCATCTAAACTTGTTATACATTTCTAAAATTAACAATTGTCTTCTTGTGATCCAGTATTGTTTTTGAAAAGGAAATCTTTACTGTCTGTGAATACAAACATTCAATGTAATATCTACCATCTCCAAATACCACAAATATTTTTATTGTAGTTATCTAGCTACTGTCTTATCCAAAATGCATCACATTATTTGTAATTTATTTATGATGTAAAGAAAGTAAAAACAGACTATGAACTGTTACAGAATAGTTTTCTAAGACTTCTTTAAAATGTTATTTATTAAAAGAACATTATTTAAAACTTCCAGATGTTAAACTGTATTATATTTGGTTAAGAATTTTTTAACTCGGTGATAAACTCTGTGTTTTTTTATTAGATTAATAAAAACTGTAGCAAACTGGTTTTTAGTATACCTGAAACCAAACAAAACTTGAAAATTTAAATTACCTTTAGTTTAGAGAAAAAAAAACAATGCATAACATTATTTATCATGTTTTGTTTTGAATTAGTTACTATGATCATATTAACACATATATTTGTTTATAAATGTGGATTTAAATCTGTTTAAGCAGAAAAAGTCTTCTGACATTTCTTAATAACTGAACTAATAATGTTACTTTTCAAATTAAGCTTGATAGTTAATTTCATAAAGGAATAATTACCTCAAGAAAAGAAAAACAAAAAACAACAAACACACAGTTCTGTTATGGATGAACATGTCCAGATAATTTAATTAAAATCAGTCCAATTGTTTCAAACACCCCTGCAAGTTTTTTAAACAGAGATTGTACATGATTTTTTTACAATATTCCAAAAACACATATGTGCATTACAATAATATATGACTGTCCATGATGCCACATCATTACAATCTGGTGAGAAATGAATAAATATGTCAGCAAAAAATAAAATAAAATGAAATAAAATAAATATAAAATAGACTAACCACCTTTACTAAAATCTCCCTTAAAATTGTTAACAGGTATTCTTATTTTGAGACAAACTGCACCAATTTCATGGTTAAACTGAACTGTACTATAAAAATCCTATATGACACATTAATTATTATATAGTTATTATACTGACAAATCAAAAGCAATGTTTATGCTAAAATTTATCAGGTCAGAGTTGTGTCACTTGTTGGTTTTTCCATTTCCTCCATATTAATATCTATTTGATAACAAATTAGATATAAAAAAATTTCAACTTGATCCAGATTTTCTATATATACAAGTTTGATGTGGTAATTTTTTTTTTTTTTTTTTTAAACAGATTTCTGTTATCTTACTTTTCAGTATAAATTATTTTTATGTACTAAATAAAAAAATTCATTAATAAAATCTAACAAGTATATTACTAATTTTTAAATATCTTCAATATGACACATATAAATATATAAAAAAAAGTATTATATGAAATAGTTATTTGAAAATATTAGCAAATTTGTAAAAATTATAAAATTTAAAAATTAATATGGGCTTCCATCAGCAATATAAATACATTTCTATTTTTCAAAATATCACAATATTAATAGAAATAATAATAAACCACCCCAAAACAAATGCAACAGATAAACCCCTCTGTTCTGTACCCATTAAGATAGTTAAGAAAATAAGAAATAAAATTTTACTAATTTAGTTGAAATAAAATTCAAATAAAATCTTGCATACTAGTGCAGTATCTATGCACACTAACTTACAGAAGGAACAACATTTTTATTCTAATGTCTATGCATATGTTATAAACTATCATTCATATTTTTTATTTTATTTAATCTGAAAGATATCCTTTCATTGAAAGGCTTTTAAATGCTTTGGCTCCTTTCAGTAATATAAATGTACAGTTCATATATTATTATTTTTTGCAGATAAAAAACTAAAAATAAAAAAAATTGTTAATTAAAAGAAGTTTGGAAAAACATTTCTTAATTTCTAAGTTGCTGGAGATTTTAATTTTTTTGTTCCTTTTTCATTACATTACATTCTCTTTTTTAAGATATAAAACACAAATTACAGTTCAAATTTATTCAGTTTATTTCATCAGAAAATCAGACCAAACAGTCATCTTTAACAATAGCCTGGACAGCCAAAATATTTTTTTATGAAATATGGACGAGATAGTATGCTTGATACTTTGAAATAAGGTGCATTATACAACAAGCAGATGGTTCTTTTTATAATGAGACTAGCTGATGCAGACTGTTAGGTCTTTCTTACATTTAACATTCTGCAAAATGTTAACTTTTTACTTCTTCTTTTTCTGATATTTCAACATTATTGTGTATTCACACAGCACGCACACAAAACTAACATGTATGATCAAGTTTTCAGTCATGTACCAACTCCAGTGGACAGATAGATGGTCATTTCAAATTTGTTCACTGAAAAATAAACTAAATGCAGTGATAAAATGAAACAGAAGTATTAATTATGAAGATTTTTACTTCCAATTTTCTACATATGAAGCTACTACTTGTTACCTTAAATAATAGAAGTTTTCTTGCTGCTGAACACTTTACATTTTTTTTTTTTTTAAATTGTAATGGAAAATTGTTTTCAGTTAATACACAACTGTTCTTGGAAATATTTAAATTATCTGCAATTTCTTTTAATTGACTGTATTTTGGGTAAATGATTATATTTATCAAGAATCAACAATATTAAATTTTTCAGTGATGAACAAATAAGAGTGGAGCATCTCTGTTTATTAGTTGGTTTGTCAACATTGCATGAACACACAGTGCTTGGAAACAATGACAAAAGCTGATGAAGACCATATATACTCGCCTATACTCCATTCTTAACATTCACCAACAGAACACTACATCAATTCGACTGCTAAATCAAGTTGTAGTAGTATCTGTTTAAACAACATCAGGGGCAACTGCTAAAATAATACTAAAACTCAATAAAAAGTAAAGTAAAAAAAGTAAACAACAACAACAATAATTTCCAATAACAGTTTCATTTTCATTAATTTGTTTTATCGTTATCATAATTATTATTATTATTAATTATTTATATATTTTTTGTCCACCACTGTGGCTAAAATCATATCAACAGCAAGTAAATACTAAAGTTAGTGAAAAACCAACAATTAACACATCCTTAAATGATTTGACTAACAATTTCAAGAAAGATGCATCTAATGGACGGATAAAAACCCATTTCATTATAGCTTAAATTTAATGTAAAAAAAAAAAAAATCCAGTGCTGATCAAACATCAAATCAGTAAGTATAACATAATTACTTTAAAAATATATCCAAAATTTCATTTAGTTAGTAAATATGATCTGCAACTAAACAATAGCAATATTTCAAAATTACAGGCGAGCATATATGGTAAAATTTTTTATCAACAGCTAGAGAACAAAGCACAGTTTTTCCATTACAGATCTACGTATACGCAATAGTTTTCAAAGCTTGCATAAATACTAATGACATTTAAAACTGGCACTAGTGCTCATCAGTTGAAAACATCAAGACAACATGTTCAAATAAATTAAGGCAAAAAATTCACACTTAATGACCATCTCATCCCACAAAAGATTAAAGAAAGGATAGAAGTATACATCATTGTACAGCAAGCAGATAAAAATTATACCAGTTCCCACACACAGTTCAATCACATAAAATCATTCAAAACATTAACACAGGTCACTATCTCACTACCCAAGTACATTTCACCTAACCCCAGATTTAAAAAAAAAAAATTACATTATGTACAGAAGCTCAAAATATATACACAATTTACAATGATAAATAATCTTGCAAAGGACCAAACTCTGGTGAGTTAGCTAGGCTAACACATCAGACAATGACATTCACATCTTAGCAGTAATTAATGATTACAACTGCAGCAATTCATTTCAAATGTCAGGCATGTTAAGCAGATGAAAAACAGGTTTCAGAGCCTCTGTTGCCATTTTCTTTAAACTTTTAAGGACGTTTTTAGTCTCCAACATGCCATTTTGTCAAGTTAAAAAAAAAAAAAAAAAAAAAGATTTAAAGGATCAGTTATGCCTGAATTTCTTTCTTTGTTGCTTGTGTCATCTGTATTATTTAAGAAGATTTACCATATGCACTGTCTTATTGTGAAACTAATTGTTCAACATTTTGCATTAAGATAATAAAAATACTACTAAAATGTAATAAATAAAACAGTAACACTGGAAATTTATATATATACTTTTCAAACACCAATTTCCTTTAACATGTCTAGGAAAGAAATACACATTGAATATAAACATTAACTGCATTTCTCACATTGTTTCACCACATATATAGTTTTTGTTGCTCTTTTTAAAGGAATATCCTGAACATATATAAACTTTAAAAGTCAGTTTTTCATTTTTACCAGATACAGTACAAGTCAAGGAATTCAGAAGTTCTTCACTTATGGGTGTAAGTGAATTAAAAAAAAACACACCCAAACTTGTATATCTCTCCAGGATATGTACAAACCAAGAGATTAAAGTGGTCATTTATAAATTCTTTCACAGATTTATTTGACAACTTCAGCTGTGTCTAGTTTCTATTTGTTTTCTTGTCAGAGCACAAATGAAATGGTGTAACAGCCGACCTACATTCACTTCTTCATCATAAATCACATTAAAACAGTTTTAAAAGTTCTCTGTGCATCAGACAATCACAAAATGCACCATCACATGTCATGTATCACTTTGGCAATGTTTTAAATTTCTGGGTACTTACAGAGTAGGCCAATACCAGTTTAATTGTAATTTTTTCATTTATAAATATGTCTTTAGTCCTCTAGTAGTGAAAAAATGTATCTCAGTAACAAATATAAATAATAACTGCAATGAGAATGATTGCTCCTACCTTATATTAATATTAAGTACATTATCTTTTCTGACCAAAAAAACAAAATAAAGAATAATTAAAAAAAAAAAAAAAAAAAAAAAAAAAAAAGAAAAATAAATAACATTATAAATAAATAAAATTATTAATACTTGATATATTGCCTTTAATATGAAATTAAATCCCTGAATAAATTTAAAATGGCACTTGTCTGCATAAAGCTAGATAAAAGCTGCATACAGACCAGAATACAAACTAAAGAGCCTACCAGAAGCTGCAAATTCTCTCTCTTTTTTTTAACAGAACCATGAACATCAAGGCATTATTTCTGTTTCAGTATGCAATAATACAGTGACCATCCAGAGGCAAAATAAAAATATATTTTCATGTTTTTGCAGAGACCAGTCAGATTTTGAATGGAATAGTGTAATACTGAACTATAGTGAAACGAACTTTCAGCATCTGTAACATGTATCTTATTTCAACTAACTGCAGAAACAACAAGTAATTAACATGATCATCAATATTCCTGAATTCAAAGCGTACGATTACTGCAAGAATTATCCAGTGGCCTACTCTGTAACTTGACATCAACTGTCTGTACATTCACAATGTTATGTGATGACTCAGAATTTCAAGCATAGACTATGAAGTGACATTACTAGAAGAAATTTCCAATGGCCAACTTTAGGTCCATTCTCTGAACACAAACTGCATCTTTTATTCATAAGCTGTAAATCATTTTGCAGACCTCAAACAAATGTTCCACTTTAAGCTAGCACATATTTTTGATATCCTGTTTGCAAAAGCTGTTTATAGTAATTTCAGAACTGATGTATTCAGCGGCCTTGATGAAAATCATCCAGAAATTTATATCACTGTGAACAAAACAATAAGCGATGTAATCGTATTTAGAAACTGCATTTGCGCCACTTTCCAAATCTATTACAGCCCATTCAAAAATTAATTATAATCTGTTTTTTTCCAATTGTGTATGTAATCTGACAGCAGTCAGAGAAATTATTTTGTCCTTCCCCAACCCATCCACACATGTTGTATCCATTTAAATGACTCTGTACTGAAACCATGACAAAGGCTTGTCAAGAAGCTGGCAAACAGACCATTCCATTCCAATGCAAACCCAACCAGAGTACAAAGAAGTTTGTCTGAAGCTGTTTAATTAAATCCTTCTAGCATCACAACAAGCACCTGGACTGAGGCTACTGCAGCAATGAGAAAGACTTGGTAAATGAGAGACTGGCATAACGTATTCCCAGCAGCATACAGGTTCATCAATAGTTGCCTCCCGTTAGAAATGAGAAGTGGGCAAACTGACTATTAATGGGTGTCTTTGGAGATGCACACATGTATCTGAAGTCCAAATCAAATGAATCAGTCCTGTGAATAGCAGGTTCTGACTTGCTTCGCTTTATCTTCGGTATCGATATATACAAGTTTTCCAGAATGGCTAGAATCTGCAAAAAACAAATGAAAGTAGAGAAATAAATTTCTTAAAAAAAGAAAAAAAGAAGAAAAGTGAAAGAGGAAGAGAAAAAGCTTGTTTTAAAATTCCAAACCAAAAAATTATCACATTACAATAGAACTAAATTACAATGAATTTTAAAAAAAGAAGTCCCACCATTTATGGAATCAGCAATAATTATGTATCCTTCATACCATTTATTAACTTTTGTTTTCTTTCCCTAACGATACTTTTAGCAACAAAAATAAACTTCTGTTGTTAAATTAAATAATTATATTCTCACCTGAGGAAACAAAGGTCTGTTGTTCCAGTCATACTGAACACAATCCTGCATCAAACGCTTGTAAATTTTGGGTGCGTCATTCCTAGCCTTTGAGACATCAATCCTCAAATATCCTTTTCCAACCATAAACAAGATCTGAATTTAAAATTTAAAAATTTAAAAATAAATTTGTATGCCTCTAAATATTAAATGTCAAAACAAATAACTGGTAAATAATACATAAATGGAAATTCACTGACATTTAATATTAAACTAAATTTTGGTCTAAATTTTTATCATGAGAAAATATTTATTATTTATCTACTACAGAAAAATATATTTTATTGTAATGAAATATTCTGTTAGCTGTTATATTTTAATTGATTTAACTCAGTTACACTGAAAATAAGGCAAAAATGTTTGAGTTTATACATAAAATTGACATTAAAAGTCAGGAAGTACTGTTCAATTTTAATTTATTTCTGAGAATACAATTATTAAAATTATTTCTTGTACACATACAAAACAAAATATCAAGTATTATTTATGGATGTTTTTACAAATATATCATATACACATATTTCTACCAGGTATAATAATATTACTTGACTTCTGATTATATTCAATTTCCCATTTAAAAAAATAATAATAATAATAACAATCCTGTCAGTGCAAAAACACAAATAAAACTGTATGGTTGATGGAAAAACCGATAATCATTTGTAAGAACAAAGAGAAAGTAGAAAATGGTGCAATGCTGATGGAAAAACACTCAATTATTTTAACTAGGAACAAAAAATAATGTGACTGTGTAACAGAATATAGTCTTTTTAAAATGAATGGAATAAATAAATAGTTTCACTCTACCTGCATCTGATCAGATACACCCACCTGATCTTTGTTATTAATGTGTTTGTAAGGCAACTCCTGTGTGACTAGCTCATACAACACAATACCAAATGCATACACATCTGATTGGAAAGTATATGGATTTGGAACTTTCATCTGGATAACTTCAGGAGCCTACAACAGAAAAAAATGAATTAAAATTAACTTTTCTCTGTTTTTTTCTTGTTAAACCTTTACTTTATATAATGTGAATTTTATATTTTTTGTTTTGGCTTAATAGTATCATTAGTCAATATAAAAACTAGTAAACAAACAAAAGAATAAAATTGATTTATCTATTTCATATTCATCTGAAAGTATTTTGTAACCGCAATAAATGGATGGCCATGTCAAGATTCCTACATATCCGGTTTCTAGGTTTTAAAATCACATAATGACCTGTATATCGCTAAACTTTCATTTTCATAGATCTTATTATCAAGTAGTTAAAAAAAGAACAGAAGAAACAGAGAAATTTACCATCCACAATATGGAACCTGAAGGTTGCTGAAATTGGTGGGAACCACTCCATCGAGTTTTCACTGTGGCCAACCCGAAGTCACCAATCTTTACCATCATATTCTCAGTCATCACTTCAGTCAAAAATATGTCTTTTCCCAGTTAAGAAAATAAAAAGTAACTATTCCACTCATATATTCCACTCATTAATTCAATTCAAGACTCCAGTACTTAAAAATATGATTCTACCATTATTAATTAACAAATTCAATAAACTAAATCACCTCCAGTTTTATTTAAATATCTTTCTTCATTAATTTCAAATGAACATTCTGATATTCTGTTATTTTTCACTTTATTAATTAAATGATCTAATTAGGTCTACAGTTTGGGTTCAACCCTGTTTCCAGTCAATATAAATTTATTATTCAATCTCATTTAATTACTGTACCTAATTGAACACTTGCTGAATATAAAATGGAAATGGACTTTGTTTTAGGGAATTTAAAAATGTTTAATTTATAACTAAAGTAATAACTAACTAATTAGCTACATAAATATATAACTGATAAACAAAATTAATAAATAAAAATAATTAGAAGTCAAAATAAAGAGAAAAAAAAAGGATAAAATTTAGAGTTTTGGTAGTGACAAAATAAAAATAAAAGGATACTGTTTGACTTGAGATCTCTGTGGATAATATTCTTTGCATGAAGATAACTGAAATGAAAAAACAAAGCAACCATCATTACCATTATTTGTTACCAATAAAAAAATCCAACATAATAGTACAAAAATAAAAATATAATTTAAATACAGTGGTACCTTGACTTACAAGTTTAATTTGTTCCATGACCGAGCTTGTATCCCAAGTGAAATTAATTGAAATACCATTAATCCGTTCCAGCCCCCCAAAACCACCCCATTTTTTTTCTTATTTGTAATGTGTTTTTAAATAAGAAAAATATATTTACAAATGACAAATATTATATAAAAAAAAAAAAAAAAAAAAAAGAGAATGTAAAGAAGTAAACTGGTTTGTAAAGTGTATTTATCTTGGAGATCAGACAAATTATTTCAATGCCTTTGGCTGGAGTTACAGCTTTTATCAACACTTTCAGCTTCAGTATGGTACATATTGTTGAAGTACTTTGCCTGTACTGCCTAGACATGTCGATTACATGCACCTCACTCATTTTTTTCAATGAATTCAAACTTTAATTCAATGGACATTATCCGCTTCTTCTCCACACATTATCTTAGGGTCCATGGCCAGAAAAAAGAAATTTGACAAAATACTGCTCAAAACTCGAGCACAACACAACAGAAATGCTTCGACGTCAAGGTAACCACGTGAAGTAAACAAGTGAGATGTGGGATGCTGGGTGGATGTTGTGTTGTTTGTTGCAACAACTAGTAGCGGTGTATCTGAAGCTCGCTTTAATCTGGATTTTTGCTTGCAAACAAAAAATTGACTGGGTGACTGCTCATAACTAAAAAAAACTTTTAAGTCGAGGTACCACTGCAGTTTGATTTCTTGTAAAACTTCAATTACAAAAAATTTCCCACATTTTAGCATGATTTTAATAATCAATGCTATTTCACACTACATACATAAAAGTTATATTAAAATAAGCTATTTTTCATGCATTTGATTGTTTTAATCCATATATAGACAAACATATGATTAAAAATTAAAATATTTATGATTAAAGAAAATAGATACACATAAACAATAATAAAAAAAATGAGAATAAACAGATATATTCACAAACGCATACAAAAATAAATAAAAATAAAACAACAGAAGATTAAACAAAATATAAACACACATATACAGCATGGCAAAAAAATAAAAAAATAAAATAAAAAGTAAACAAACAAAAAATCAGTTGCATGAAAAAATAGCTTATTTTTGTATACATGTTTTTCACAATAAAACAGTCAAAAGAAAAGAAAATAAATAAATAAATAAATAAATAAATAAAATAAATTAAAAAAAATAATAATAATAATAATAATAATAATAATAATTTCTTATGTGGTCTAAATCAAAGTTGACAAAGCAATACTTACTCCATTCCTTGAGCTGTCTGCTTAGCAATGAGAATAAGCTGATCCATTCGAAATTTTGTTTCTTTCACATGCAGATGTTTGTAGAGACTGTGACCGTCACACCACTGAGTGACAATCTCCAAGTGAGGTTTAGACAGGCAACCCATAAATAGCAAAATATTACAATGTCTAGTCTTCCTGCAAACAGTAATCAAGTATATGTTATGGTAACTGGATTTTGTTTTTGTGCAGTGCAATTAAACCATTATTAGTAAAATATATCAAATCTATTACAATGTCTAGTCTTCCTGCAAACAGTAATCAAGTATGTTATGGTAACTGCATTTTATTTTTGTGCAGTGCAGTTAAACCATATCATGAAAAATTGTATCAAATATATTAGAATTTCTAGTCTTCCTGCTAACAGTAATTAACTATATTATAACAACTGGATTTTGTTTTTGTACAGTTCAGTTAAAGCGTATCAGAAAAATATATCAAATATAAATATATATATTACAATTTCTAGTCTTCTTGCAAAGAATGATCAAGTATATTATGGTAACTGGATTTTGTTTTTGTACAGTTCATTTAAACCATATCAGTAAAATATATCAAATATATTACAATGTTTAGTCTTCCTGCAAACAGTAATCAAGTCTGTTATGCTAACTGGAATTTTGTACAGTTCAGTTAAGTGTATAAGTAAAATATGTCAAATTTATTACAATTTCTATTCTTCCTGCAAAGAGTTATCAGATACATTGTAGTAATTCAGTTTCTTTTTTGTACAGTGCAATTAGATTCAATTAAAACATATTAGTAAAATTTATAAAATTAAAATAATTTTCATGGAGAAAATTTAAATGTTGGCTAAATATATAAAACAGAAAAAACACAACTGAAAATAAATTTGTTTACAACTTTCCTTTTACAAAATTTTATCTTCTGATTATGATTAAGTTATTAATTCAGACTCAAAAGAATTTTTATATATTTTGTGTATGTTTTTAAAAAGTGTGTCTGACTAAATTATAATTAAAATCTTCATGCAATAATGAATAAATATTATTTACTTTATACATACTTAATCCTTGAGTATTTTTAAAATGTTACAATAATCATATCATTTTGAAAATCCATGTTCTTTTAAATTTAGCATCTTTGAAAAGTAAAATGATGTTACCTCAACACTGCAACCTCGTTTTTAAAGGCATGCATTTGAGCTGGTGTGGGGTCCGTAACATTCAGTTTTTTAACAGCAACTGGTCCATGCCAGTGGGCCTTGTATACTGTTCCAAATGATCCCGATCCAATTCGTTGATCATACACGATCTCAGAACTCTGAATCTCCCAGTCTTCATTTGAATCACGTCTTGCTCTCTGAAAATAAATATTTTCAAGTTTCCCAAACATCTTAGATACAAGTGAAAAAAAAAAAAAAAAAAAAAAATAATGAAATAAACAATTTTTTGTACTGTTGGAATGCTTCTTGTTTTCATGTTTCCAAAACATCAATTAAAGCATATCAATAAAATAAATAGTAATCACACACATCTCAATAATTACATTACTTTTTTATGTAGTACAATTTGGCACTATTAAAGCAAAAAT
Organism: Chrysomallon squamiferum; assembly: GCA_012295275.1. Taxonomy (NCBI): domain Eukaryota; kingdom Metazoa; phylum Mollusca; class Gastropoda; order Neomphalida; family Peltospiridae; genus Chrysomallon; species Chrysomallon squamiferum. The sequence continues at coordinate 26,107,602 of CM022671.1, forward strand.
AAAAACCAGATTTCTAATGGGACTGCAACAAATTAGTTTTGAATTATGATTTAAAATTATTACATCAACTGCAAGACAACATACCCTCTTTCCTGGCTCTGTTTCCACAGACTTTGCCCGAGGTCGAACGTATTTCACCTGACTTGTTGGTGAAGACTGTGCACTCTTAGTGGGACTTCCACTGGTACCGGCCATGTTGCCTGGCAACGTCAGTGTGTTCGAAACACTTCCTTCAAATACATAATATGTCAAATTAATCTTCATATTTTTGTTTGAGAATTTCTGCTGGAACATAAAGTTCTGCATTAAAAAATTAAGAAGAATATGATGAAAATATGTAAAATTATGTGGATTTTTATTTTTTAATGCATAGAGTGGTAATTAAAATCTACTTCAGGTATTTTTTGAAATCCTTTGAATTCCATAAAATATCTGTATTGGACTTTAAAAACAAAAACAGTGAAAAAAAAGATGAAAGTATTTCTGATTTTGTATGTGATCTAAAGCTATTATGGAAAATATTAAAACAAGTTAGGAAAATAAAGATTTAAATTTTATATTTTAAATATTATAGAAATCAAATTACATACACTTCTCCCCAAACCCAACCCCCCTAAAAAAAAAAAAAAAATAATAATAATTGAGATAAATAAAGATATAAAAAATAATGGTTGAAATTATTTGCACAATTAAATTCTGCTAGCAAAATTTCTGCAAAAAGAGTTAAATTATGAAAATATGTTCATTTTTTTTTGGCACACCTGTTTAACAAATGACAGAATTTTATGTTGCTTGATATTAATTTTCCAGTAATCAATTGTTTTTTTAATACAGGATGTAGTTTTATTAATCCATCATAAGAACAATAAATTATAACATTAAAAAGTTATTTATTACAATAACTGAAAATAACAGTGCGTTAACCTCAGTTCTTTTAATTAATGCAATTATAAATCATATAAATTAAAAGAGGAAACAAAAGAAAGTTATAATAAAAAAACAATTCAAACAAAACTTAGCAACAAACTGAAAAATAAGGTAACATGCAGAAAAAAAAAAAAAAAAAAAAAAATTTGTTTTGAAAATTGAAACAGAAAAAGTCCTCCTCCACCCCCCCAAAAAAAAATTCACACAAAATATTACACTAATCATTCACTGATTTATACAAAACTCAGGCTCTGAAATAAGTGAAAAGTTATAAAAAAATTCCTGGATCAATATCAAATTTCCCCAGTACTGCTATTATTAAGAATTTATCAATTTAAAATCATTTTATTTTATTTTCCCATAATGTTTTTCTCCAATTCTTAACAGTTAAAAAAAATGACACATGAAGATTTATCATAATAATGTAGTATTCATATATTTCAACAATTAAAGGAAGAAAATAATCTATAATACAGTGCTGAAAGCACATTAAAATTTAAAAAAAATACAGTAATATATAAAATAACAGTATTTATGATATAGTTTTAACTTGTTTTTTTTGAGTTTTTTTTATTTTATATATTTCAGATTTTGTTAAAATTAATATATGAAATTCTACTTTATCTCTTATAAAAAAAATGATTCAAATCAATGAACATTCTTAATTAAACTATCCTATAAATCTATAACAACCATACCACATTACAGTTCAAATAACTTGTATTAGTAAACAAACAAAAATTAACATAGTCCCAGTGTATGAAAACTATTTCTCAAAGTGTACACAAAATTAACTGTAAAACAAGAAATTTCAAATTCAAATATAAAAATAAAAGTAAAAAGTTTAAAAATATATTTTAAACTATTCCAATACTGCAAAAATGAAAATATTCAAGCAAAGTACTTGTAAATAATTATCTTTTACAGAATGTGTGTGTGTGTGTGTATGTTTAAAATCATTAACAACAAAAAAAAACCATGTATACTATTATAAATATTTCCTGTTAACCCATTTAATGAAAAGCTAACATTATATTTTAGTCTGCTAAATTTTTTTTTCTGAGATTATGTCTTCTTGTATTTAATATTTCCATTTCCTTATTCTTAAATTAATCAAATTAAATTATTCAAATCCAGTATTATGAAAAAATATAAAATAATACAAGTAATGAAACTGAAAAAAATATCTGCAATATTTACTTTTTCAAAGTTTACTACCAGGTTATTTCACTTTTACAGTACAAAACAAACAAACAAACAAAAAAATCTGAATGTATGAATTACTGTGGGGGGAATTATGCTGTTAAACTGGATGTAACTCCATGCTGAACGGGAAGAAACTCAACAAAATATAACTGAATGGTTGTGACCAGACATTTTTCGGTGGATTGGTTTTGGCTTAATATCTCAAGACAACTGTACCTATATAAAAATTTAAGTCCTATTCTGACTTCTATACTCTATTATTACTTGTTTTAAATTTAACAGTAATAACAAATGTAACAATAATAATAACAAAATTAATTACATAATAATAATAATAATAATAATAATATAAATTAACATTTAAAAAAAAAATCATTTTTAAAATTATTACAAATTAAAGTTTATTTAATGCAAAAAATATTAGTTATACTTAATAACTCCATAATAAGTAATGTAATTTTTAATCTAACTTATTTTATTTATTTCAGATTTTCAAAAACATGTAAGTGTAATACAAAACTTTGGTTTAGCATTAGTTGGTTATTGCTATTAACTTGTATGCTATTAAATGTCAAATTAAAAACTGATATTATAAAGGCATATTAAGGAAAGACTTTCAAATTAATTTTTTTTATTAAATATAAAAATATTATTAACAAAAAAGATTTTTTAAAAATCAACCAATTCCCCAAATAGGAAGAAAAAAAAAGAAAAGTATTAATTTAAAAATAAAATGTTTGTTTTCACAAAATATTAAAAAGTAGAAGAAAAAGTTAAAATCTCCACCATAACAATGTCACGTCTTTTTACCACTTTGTTAGAATTAGCCAAACTTTCAAATCTCCCAATTAAAAGGGAGATAATCATGCCTATCTCACCCATTGGTCCCCTTTGACTAGGCCCAAAGAAAGGCTTAGAGGGAGATGGTGCACTACTATCACTAGCATGTCTCTTATCTTTGTACATGCTATAGCGGTTACTGGCTGCCACAGGAACTCCTGTAAGTGACGCAAACAACATAAAATGCAACTGAAATTATATCCCCTTTATTTCCATTTGCCACAACCAAATTCATTATTTTTTTTCCTTGTTATATTCAGCAACACTGTCAAATTTAAATAATAATAATAATAATAATAATAATAATAATAGTAACAACAATAAATAAATAAATAAATAAATAAATAAATTAAAACACTTTAGAAAAATCTCTGCCTGATTTTTCACAATATTCAAAGCAGAATTATAATGAATAATAAAACAAATTATTTTACTTCAAAGATGTTGCAGAAAATCTACAAATTTTTGAAAGTTAAAATAATACTTACCTAAAGCTTTTGTATTTCTACCAAGATCTCTAAATCGGCGATTAAATTCCTGGTGTGCAAAATTAAAAAATTTTAGAAGTGGAAATAATAATAATAACAATGGCATGAACAAAAATTCAGCATAATAAAACTATTTTAGTTTTCTGATTCTAAAAAAAAACCTCTCAACATTTTAAAATATTTTTATCAGATAATATCTTTTTCCAATTAATGTTTATGTTAATTATCATCTTAAAATTTAATAATAATAATAATAATTAAATATATTTAGATTTTTGTTTTTTTTAGTTTAGAACAGAAAAAAAGAAATATTTATCACTTTACTGTAAAACAAAAACAATAGTACACATGTTAAAACAATGTTTATATTAATGAAATATGTCAAGAGGAATAATGAATCAAACCATTTAAGAACATTTCACATGACACAACATGTAGCACCAGTTAGTTAATATTTCACTGACAAGAATATCCTATTTCAAGATTTTATCTGTTAGCTAACATTATTGTACAACGTATACGTTTTGTTCATGCACACTGATGTTTTGAAACTATGCAGATTCTTACCACACTAACATCACAGTAAATCTGAAACCAAAGAAGGCTTATAATCAAAAGGAATTTCTGACAAATACTGTTAACATTAGCCCAAAGGAGAAGTTGTAAATGACAGAATATCAATATTTAACTAAAATCTTACCTGCTGGGTTATTTCTCCATTGTCGATCATGTTAGAACATACATTAGGTGCTGATGTTGACCGTTCTCGCTGACCAAGCTGAGGAGCTGGGGGTCGACTTCTGTGTCCAGTTCTTGGAGAAGGCAAACCCTGACTCTTACCAGCTGCCATCTGGTCAGCCAGAAACCTGTAACAGATATTTCAGTGTGGAATGAACTGGATTATTTTCATAAACATGCACTGCTGAAGTGGACTTGTCTGGCCAGATCTTGGCTACAATTTATTTGGCATTAATCTGCCTCAGAAAGTTTAATGTTAAAAAAGAAAAAGAAAACGATGGCGTGATAGCAAGTGATATCGAATAAAACAAAATGCAATGTATCTGTTAATAGTTACAAAATAAGGTCATATTAAAAAAGAAGTTATTTTAACTTACTGTCTGATCTGTTCACGAGAATTATCTCTCCGTGCTCTGAAATAAATCTCAAGGTCACCCTGGCATGTCCTTGGGACTTTATCTTCACAGCGCTGATGAAATTTGAGACCACACGTTTGACAGCGAAAGCCTTGAAACAATAGGTTTCTGCACATATCACAGAATGTCAATGAGAAAAAGGTTTTTCTACCCTGAAATAACGAGATTTAATTTAATTAGGAAATAGTGTGTTCATTAATCTACCATGAGAAAGAATTAACAGGATATGCCAATTTGAGTCAAGTCTAGTATATTGGTGATTTAAAAAAACAAAAAATGTATATATATATATATATATATATACACACACATATATGAACAGCCTAACCATATGAGCAAATAAACAACAAATTAATAATACACCTGATTCCTATACTGTTTTTAAAAATAGATATAATAAAATAAACATTTACCAGATATACAAAATTCTTTTTCACTGACAATTATTATTTATAGACATAAACACTTGTTAATATAAATAAAAATCCTAATTATTATATTATTAAACATGTTTTGTTTTATTTCTGATAATGTTTCAGTAAAGTGTAAATATATATACACACACACATACACTGGCAAATAAGTTGTATAAACACTACATTATCAAACATAACCTACAAAGTTATGAGAAAGGATAACAGCTCTTGGCATGGATCGGCCAGTCTGAATATTCTCCTCATCATTTTCAATCAGTTCTACAGATACTTCTTGTCCTGACAACTCTGCCATATCTGTGTTCCAAGTCAGTGGAATTCTGAAACAAGTGTGAAGAACATTAATAATTAGTCAATATATAACCATTAATTTTTTTTCATCAGAATAAACAATAATTGTATTATTAAACCTACAGGCACAAGATCTCCAACACACACCCACACACATGCATGCATGCACAGACAGACGAAGAAAATATTATTACTGTCTAATGATATCTTTAAACAGCAATTAAATCCAAGTTTTTATTTTGTGTTAAAACATTTTCTTTCTTCTTTTTTAAAATTATTTTAAGATACAGACACGGTAAAAACATATATAAAACTTTGAGGTTAATAAAAAAAAAAAAAAAAAAAAAAAAGAATGTACATATGTCATATTTTGAATGTAAATACCTTGTTTTGTGTCTGAATACATGACACTTGTTTGGATCCAATCCTCTACGTTTCATGGATTTTGCAAGACCATCACGTAAATTAACACCGGGAGTTGCTATAACCTTAAAAAAAAAAAATAATTAAAAAAAATAATAAAAACAAAGTTACAAACAAATAAAATTACATCATTTTGTTATTAAACTCAATAACACTGATTTTGTATTGCAGATTCAGAAAAATTTCTAACCAAGGCTTCACTACATTTGCACCCATAATACTCCAGTATGTCCCATACTTACAGAATATTATGTACAAATGCTTTGTAATATTTAAGTAAAAAATGTTTAATAATAGATAAAAAATGTGTAAATTATTGTTTATCACAATACTTTTCTTTAAAATTTCTTTACTACAATCTAGTACAGGAAATTTAAAAATAGAAGTTCACCCACAGTCCAAAATGTGACTAGACGATTTATGCCAAATTTATAAAATCAATAATGCATTATTGTTGAAAAAGAGAAGCTATTTATTATTATTCATTTTATAAACTTAATAAATATTCATTATAAATTATTTAACAGTTACATCATAACTGTACTGGTTGTACCATCTTTAAAAATGCTTTTTTTTATTTTTATTTTTTTTAAATATTACAAATAAGAACATTTAGCAACAACATAATTTTACTAATTCATGGAATACATGTAAGACTATGTCAAAATTCTGTCGACATGTATCTCATGACACTGATAGACTAACTCTAAGGTAAAATAATCCTCTGCTTGGTAGACAGAAATTCATTTGTAAATTTGGCAATTAATACATACAATGAATCTTCTTTTTTTCACCAATATCTAGTCACATTTCAACTTTTAATGAACATTAGTGTATATTGGTTTTTTTACTATTTAACTTAATATTTATTACCCAATCACAAAACACATACACACAATAAAAATTAAAGTGCTGCTTAATTAAATACTAAAACATTAACCTAACAAGATAGCCTAGCTAAGCAGAATTTATACTATTCATACAGTTACCATTATAAGCAAATTACAATCAAAAACTAAAAACCGATTTAAAAACAAATTAAAAAAAAAAAAAAAAAACAACAAACAACTTACTGTTGTCACCATGCTGTTTGGTAAGTGTGCCTTAATGCAAGTGTGTCCCCCGGGTGACCGTAAAGGTAACTGTGGACTGCGCTGACATACTGGTGTCTGTGACCAGATTGTGTTGGAGGTGCTGCTAGGGGTCAGGGGCCCAGGAGACTGTAGAGGCAATTCGGGATCTGACACTGACTCTGGTGTTGGACTTGCAGGAGGTGATCCTCGACCTATACTCATCTGTTCTAAGAGTTTAGCTTCACGAGTCTGATACTCATGGATTTTATTTGCGAGTTCTTCATATTCCTGTAAATCAGAAAAGTTCAACATAATCTTCAAAATAATAATCTGTTTGCTTCTTCACACAATAATGTATTCGTAGTTACAATTTTCATTTAAAAAAATACCCAGATCACTGTAATTACTTGATCGCTTACCTGAATATACATTGGTGGAGGATGTTGATGTCTGCCAAATTCAGCATTCATCTTCTCCAGCTTTCGTCTTGTAACCTGAATAACTCTCTGAATATTTTCAATCTTTAAAAATAAAAATAAAAGTTTTAAAAATTCAAAAAATAAATAAACAGACTATATATTTAAAAAGGTTATACAAAGTCATAATGTTAGCCAAAGCTTAATTAAGAAATTTGATCATATTAATAGGAATTCCAGTTTATATTGATTTTCATCTATTCCTCATTTTTTAAACCATAAAAGATAACAATTTCATCAAAGCATTTAGTACTTTAGAAAAATAAATGCAAAATAAAATATTGAAATATATTTTGTGTTCATTTCTATATAAAGATAACCAAACATTTAATAATGTGTTAATAATTATTAAAATCCAATGAAAAATAAGCAAACGAAATATATACATAGTAGTGTTGAAAATGGATGCACACAAGCTACATAAATTTGCATACAGTTTCCCCTATGCAGGAATAGGAGGGTGGCCTGCCCAGCCATTTTTTAGCACTAATAAACATATCTGAACAGCACTTTTTAGTGCCAGTAAACAAATATGAATGTCAATTTTTAGGGCTATTAAAAAAATATGAACAGCATATTTTAGCACCAATAAACAAAGATGAAAGGCACTATGTAGCACAAATAAACAGGTATAAACTGCATTTCTTAGCACTAATAAACAAATACAAACAGCACTTTTTAGTGCCATCAGATATTCGCAACAATTAAACTACAAGAACTTGTCAGTTCTACCCTTTTAAAGACAGGTAGTAAGAAAAAAATGCATCTTTTTCTACCTGCACCCTGACCCTTTTTCAGTTTGGGGGAAACATTAATGTTTGTTTTTCAAAAGTTGCTGATCTGATGGACTAGTTATTTTCTGGGGTTTTTCATATATTAAGTAAACTTATCATTGAAACAAAGGGTATACATATATATATAACAAATTATGAGTAACAATGCAGATCCATATTCAGTAGAATCTTTATCTTTAAACAAGGAAACGATCGATAACTTTTAAATCTAATTGCTCCAAAAAAACAATGATGCCCACAAGTTGCATTTATTTATGCAAAACAAAAAAAAAAAAACCCCAACATTTTTATAATAGTAATAATAATAATAATAATAATAAACAAAGATAAGAAAAGACCTGTCCCAAGGTGCCAAAACAGTACTTAATGCCATAAAAGATAAGCAGAAGATGATATCAGCTGGAAAGATATGTGAAATTCAGATTTTAGGCATGAGCTGAACTTGAACCTGCTATTCACAGAATATTCTAATTGTGTTTGACTATCAGTGATCATATTGGTTAATAATTATATTCAACACACACACAAACTAAGTAAATACTGAAAATGTAATAATTTTAGGGCAGTTTATAAAGTATCTATTCTATAAATAAATATATTTGAATACAATTTGTGTTTGTCAACTTAGTCTTCTTGCTGACAGATATAACTTTTCCATATTTTATTAGTAATTTGGGTTTTTTTGGTTTGTGTCTTTGGAGGGTTTTTTGGGGGATGTTTAAAAGGGTGTACTATGTGTATTCATTAATAATTTAATTACTTTGTGATTGTGAGGTCTAAAATAAAACACTGTCACACACTTTTAAGTTTTCAGAAACTATCTTCCATTTGATAAAATGCTAAAAAAAGCAAAGCTTTTATATAGAAATACTTAACAATTAACTTACATAGTACATAATTACTGATTATTTAATTGCATGTTGTTGCATACCATTGACTTTAAATGATAAAAATAATCTCTAAGTAATACTCTTGTTTTATTAAAATGGCTAATAAGAAATATTCTGTTTATGTAGTTGTAGATCTGTTATTATTTTTACATGACATATATTTATTTAAAAGATACTGATTTACATGAATTAAAATTTATAAAAATTTAAAACTATTAATAAATCTTAAACTATAATTTCATAAAATATTATAATCAGCAATCCATAAAATGTTTTTGTTCACACTAAAGATCAAAGTGGAAATGTAAATATACTAATCTGAGACAATAAAAACTATTTTTCTTATAAATTTTTAATTTAGTTCCCACTTTTATTTCTCTGTTATATTCCCATATTTAAATTTAAAATTTTAACATCAAAGTAATGATCATATAAATAAAAGTGAGTTTTATTTTATACACTTTATTCAGACTTTATTTAACTTTGAAAATTGTTAATTAAATCTTTATTTGATACATTTTGCTCATATAATTATTTTTTAACTACATTTTAAATTTAAAAAAAAATAAAAGTAAAAAAAAAGGAACTAAAAATAAAATAATAAACCATGTATTTTATTTAAATAAAATCTGAATTGAAAAGTTATAATAAAAATCTGTTTTATTTTTTATCATTACTTTGATGTTAAAATTTTAAATTTAAATATGGGAATATAATGGAGAAATAAAATTCAAAACTAAATATTAAAATAATAATTTTAAAATTATCTTATTATGTTAAAAAATGTAAGAAACTAATTGGTACTTCTAACTTAATATATGGAAATATATATAATTATGTATGGTTAAATACTTAATGATCTTAATGACTACATACTATTTATAAAATGATAGCCAATGACAATGTAAACAAAACTACATACGGTGGTGACACTAGACAACTAGTGCTTTTATTGACTGGTTTAACAGGGAAACAAAATATCAAAAGAGAGCCATTAAATAATATTTAAGATGATTCCAACATTAATCTGCAATGCACTGAATAAAACAGACCAGTGAATATCACTGGGAATTTTAAAAATGTAAAAAATTGTTTATATATAATACACAATATGCATTGTTATTAGTGCACCTGTGCTATCTATTTTTAGAATAGAATATCGGAATAGAATTATTTTTAGACAAACGTAATTTGGTTCCATTTTAACCAAAAATATTTACTCACTTAAATATAAATCAGTTTCTAAGAAACCGTTGTACGTAAAATGTACTAATAGGAATACTAATGAAAGTATTTATTGATGACAATTGTGGATTCAGAACGAAGCAGGTGCCCGTTTCACAAAATTTCAAGATGTTATGGTTGCATTCCCTGACATTTATGCAATCACTGTAAAACAACAGTACTCTTGATACTGCAGGATGGAATAATAAAACTTCCTACCTCATCTTGCAAATTTCCAGAAGAAAAAGCCTCATCATCTCGTGGCCCTATATTAAAATTTACAATATCCCCGTTCATTGTCGGATGATGGACCACCGCCATGTTCCTCTTTGAGAGATTTGGTCACGTGACCTCCTAAATTATCACTCTGCCTATATTTTACTACAATCTGTGAAGGGTTATCGTTCTTCTATTCCAAGGTTGATGAGAAGAAAGAACGAGATCAGATCAATAAATAAATAAATATCTTTGTGACATAAAAGTGGGAATAAAAAAAAAATGCATAATTTTATTTGAATATTTGAATATCTGATAATGTGCTAGGAATATTTTAACTGCACTACCAAAACGTAGAAAACTATAAAAAAAAAAAAAAAAAAAATAATAATAATAAAAAAATAAATAATAATAATAAAAAAATAAATAAAAATAAAAAACTTCAAAACAATAAAATATATTATAGATTTCAGTATATATCCGATGCATATTTAAAACAGATCTATTTATTTGTTCTATTGCAGTAAATTCTAATTATCATCTTAAAAGTGTTTGTGTTTTTTGTATTTTTTAAATAAAAAAAAAAAAAAAATTTTTTAGTCTCATTTATATATTTACAGTGTCATTTTGCACTCTGTCATGCACATATATATTCAATTACACACACAATTATATTCAATCTTTTAAGTCCAGAAAATGTGCTTGGATACCAAAACTTCAGTGAATTAAACCGAGTTCTACAAAATAACACACATATAAATTTGCCTCTCAAGTTCTCTATAATAAACCATGCAACTGTTGCTTTCCAAAAGCAATAATAATAATATTTTAAAAAGTTCAGTTATAGTTTCAAAAACTATTGCGATCACTGGTCAAATGCAAAATAATTAATACCAGTTACTAGAAATGGCAAAACAGTCTAAGTTACCACCTCCAAGAGAATAATTAACAACAATAACAACATAATAATAATAATAATAATAATAATAATAATTATTATTATTTGTGTAAAATGTAACTGAAAAGAAAATTATTTCCTGTTGGTGAGTTTCTGAGAATGATTTTAAAGATTTGTTTACTAATCATTCCTTCAAAACCAGATAATTTAGATAATAACTTAACTCATCATCGATTGTATTTAAATTATTTTATTTTTAAAGAAAAGTTATATACCTACACACATAATATAAAAATAAATGTTATTTAAGCTGTTGATGGATGAAAGAGTTAAATTCAATAACTTACATATCAAAGTAGAGAATGTCACAATATGTTATGGGATGGTCAGTGCTTTAAATATTAATATACAAGTATCAATAAAAATAGCACATATCCTAACTTTTTGATGAAAAGTTTAAATATCATTTATTTTTATATTTCGTTGTTATAACAAAATACTTTAACAATACTACATTTCCAGTTTTTTAGGAAAAATAAAAATAAAATAACAACAATATAAAACAATCACAGATTTAATTAAAAATAAATTTATTAAAAATAACCAGAACATGGATTACCCACATTGTATATATATATTTAATACAATAATAAACAATTAATAAACAAATATGTCAATAGTTGTCTCTTGTCATATGTCAGCAACACATGATAAAATAATATTTATTAGATAAACAACTTGTATTTGGCAACAACAAAAAAAAAAAGAAAAAAAGAAGAAAAGTTGAACGTTTCATTATTATTGGTTGATAATTAAAAAGTAGAGAAAATTGAAACAAATGAGATCATTGAATTTTTTTTTTTGTACGAGTTGAGTGATCTGGAAATCAGTAATCCAGTATTCCAGCATAAATCTGGTTAACTTTATTTAAAATTACCTGTATTTCTACACAAACTGGTCATTAATCTTTAAAGGTGCTTCTTGCTACATTTGCAAACATAGGCAAACTTTCCAATTTGTATTTTTCCATTTACTGTTAAAATCGGCTGTTCACCATAACAATGGTTTCAACAAATAAAGGAAATGCTTCTCACTGAGTCAAGCACAAACAAAATAACTTATTTCATTACTATTATTATTATTATTATATTTCTTTTCTTATTAAATTTTTGTTTTAAAATACATGTATAAATGAGAGTAATGTGGTAAGGGAAATGTCAATTAATCACCATATCTAAGTGTATCAGATTTTAAATTTCAACTCAGGTAATGTTCTTTTACAGTTTAATTATGAGTATGATATGATATCATGTTTGTTCCCATAGATACAGACCTTTTTAAGATTTAAGACTGTTAATAAACTTTTCTGAAGCAACAAGAGCGTTTTGTAATTCTTCTACTGTCAGAATATTGCAACTTTTAAGTGCCATCAGAAGTTCTTCTCTGGCATTGCCTGCAAAGTTGTTGGCTAGAAAGGCTGGAAATCCTCGGACACCATCACCCATTGTAAATAATGGTACTCTAACAACACCGTAAGTCTGAAAAAGAAACAAAGAGAAAGAAAATCTTCATGAAGGAGCGTAACTGTGGTTTCTTTCTAATGGAAAGATATAAAACAAAATAATTATATAACAGTTATCTGTTAATGTTAACTTTTTGTGGCCTTTGTTAGTATTTGTTTAAAAAAATATTGAGAATTATTAAGAAGACGGCACAGAGAATACTGCAAATCAGTAAAATTAGGAACAATATTTTGACCATTTCCCTTGTTCCATTAAAAACAAAGTTCTGGCTACAAATTGTCCTTAATTTTTATTACCTCGGTACCATATTCTGGTGCCTTTAGGTTATTCAGTTCCAAATCTGTGAATTCTTTCAGTGTCACCTCTTTTAAAAAGAAATGTAAGATCAGAGACTTTTTTGAATTAAGAAATGAAGCTATATGATCCTTTTCAGAGAAACAATGCTTTTTTAAATCCAGTCCAATTTCTTCTTCCATTTCTCGATTTATTCCTTCAACTGGAGTTTCTCCTGGCTCTATTAACCCCCCAGGGAATCCAAACACTCCATCAAATCTTAACTGCATCTGAAAGTATATTATTTAGCATTTTCAACATTATACAATTTATAGATAGCAATGAAATTTAATAATTCAAAAACAAATAAAACTGGAGAAAGACTTTAATTGTAAAATAATATTTAAATATTTGTGTATGTGTGTAAAAAAAAATAAGCAGCTACTACAGTTCAAATTCACACACAGCTCTTCTAGAATATAAATATATTTTATGGTAAAAATGCAAAAAGTATGTATGATAATGATGAGATTGAGAGAGAGAGAGAATTATTGCGTACATACCAACACTGCAGCTTTGGCATTGTAAAGGTCCCACAGTTGCCTGTCATCTTTAGCATATATCATCCCATGGGATGCATGTTTAAATGTTGAATACTTATTTTTAGCTTCGTTAAAGCTTATAACTTTAAAATCATTTTTGTTATCATTAAGACGACCATATTTTTCGTATGGTTCAAGCCACCCCCAGCCTGCATCAGCCATGTCAATCAGTGCGTTTTATTCTGCTTTTGTTATCATATTCGTTCATTCCTAGTTTGAAGTGATAGTCATCATAGTGTCATATACAGAATTACGTACATTGTACAGAGCGACGCTAGAAAGAGTAAAGAAACAATTTAAAGATATTAATTACATAATCAGAATCAACAGAAATATTATAATTTATTTATTTTAATTTTATTAATATTATTTTATACTGTTAATACATTTTTAATATATTATTTTGAATCAATAACTGGTCCCTAGATCAAGCATTCTCTAAATGTAGAAGATAGGAAAATATTCATGGCGTCTGCAAGATTGAAGTTTATGTCCATAAAGTTTTCAACTGTTTTTATTTGTGTCATTTATTTTGCTCTGGTGATTTGTACATCAAAAACATGTAATTCTAAGAATAAGGATATATGTGAAGGAACTAAAGCTGATTGTGGTTGCAAAACAAATCGCGAACATACACAGAAACAAACAGAAGCAGACGACATTTCATCTAGTCAGGCTAATATTAAATACCACCCATATCACAATGTTCAAAGTGCACATACTAGAACGAACCAAATGGTATATATTCCCGGAGGTACATTTTACATGGGTACAGATAACCCTGTCTTCGTGGCAGATGGAGAAGGACCAGCAAGAAAGGTTACAGTCGATCCCTTTTTCATGGACAAATATGAAGTTAGCAATTCTGAATATGAATATTTTGTAAACGAAACTGGATATAAAACAGAGGTAATAAGCACAGTTATTTTTTTTTTTCTTCTTCTTCTTCTTCTTCTTCTTCTTCTTCTTATTATTATTATTATAATGAAGCAGAAAACATCACAGCGAAAATAGATATGGTTTGCATTTTGGTATGCAGTTTTTATCAGTCTATAGATATAGTGTTTGAGGTTGTAGAAATTCATCATTTTATTATTATTATTATTATTATTATTATTATTATTATTATTATTATTATTATATAAAATGAATAGCTTAAAATAAACCTCATATTTGCATGATGGTACTGCTCAGAAACAAGACTTGTTAACATCTTTGCCAATAACAAATACATATAATGTTTTTTAGAGAACTTTAAATCTTATTTTAGAAAATGTTTAACTATATTTATCTATTTATTTTATTATTATTTTTTTTTTAGGCAGAACTATTTGGAAATTCATTTGTAATGGAAAAATATCTAAGTGAAGAAACACTGAAAGATATTACTCAGGCAGTATGTTACCTTTCTTTTTAAAATATTTTATCAGATAAATATTCAGTGATATATTTTTAATTTAAAACAAATAATAATAAAATCAATTTTTCAAAATGTTTTTATCTGCATACAAAATCAATCTAAAATCAATTTATTTTTCAAAATAATTGGTTTAGGTTTAATTTAACTACCTAAACAATTTTTCATATGTAAACCACTGATCTGTTTATTTAAATTATTATTATTATTATTATTATTATTATTTATTTTATTTTATTTATTTTTTTGGCAGGGGGATGTGGGGGTAAAATTTCTTTGTCTATCAGAGCCAGTTTTTATTATGTTCATATTTAGGTAGCTGCAGCTCCTTGGTGGCTACCAGTAAATGGTGCCGATTGGAGACACCCACAAGGCCCAGATTCATCAATCAAAAAAAGGTCTACTTATCTAAAATGTCACTATGTTTTTTAAATTTGATGACTGTTTTAGATTTTGTTTTGATATCTGATCTTTGAATGAAATTAAATAAAATTTTTTTATTAAACATACATTTTAGATTTTTATAACAATTTTTTTTTTTAAACATACCATTTAGATTTTTATAACCATTCTTTTTTCTATTTGTTAATTATTATTATTATTATTATTATTTATTAATTTTGTTCTTGCCTGTAAATTACAAAACTTATATATGGAAAACATCCTAGCTTTCTAAAATTTACAAAATATATTAAGTATATTAAATATTTGTGAAATAAATACCTATTATTTGTTTTTCTTTGGTGATTACTGCATTTTTTAAAATTCAGAATGGATCATCCTGTTCTGCATGTTTCTTGGAATGATGCAATGGCCTTCTGCAAATGGGCTGGAAAACGACTTCCAACAGAAGCAGAATTTGAATTTGCTTGCAGAGGTGGTTTGGAAGGAAGGTTGTTTGTTTATATTATATTTTTGCAACCTTTTAAATAAATATAATAATAAATTAACTTTCAGTTTTAAATTATTATTATTATTAATTTGTTAAGACACCTTTATTACTAATTTATTGGAAAACCTCTGGTAAATAACATTAAAAAGGTAGTAAATAATTAAAAATAAAAATAATAACGTATTAAATATAAAATGTAATTACTATTACTAAACATGAAATTTGTAAAAATGAATTGTGACAAAATTACTATAAACAAAACTCTTCTGCAGTTAACATCTGTTACATCTCATAACATTTTTGTATATCACTATATATTTGTTGGTTCATTAAGGTCATTCCTGGATTATATTGATTTGTAATTATAAAACAATAAAGTATATTCCATGAAACAAAATGGGCAGTTTTAAAGATTTTATCTATTAGATTAATACATTTCCTTTGTTAAGTATATTTAGACAACAGTTTGATTTATTTATACCTTTGCTTCCTAAATATTAGTTTAGAATGATTTTTCTCTCCCTCCTTCATTTTTTATTACATGGTCCAAATTAAATTATAAAGATTTAGGATATGTTGTGAATATCTCATCTACTACTATATTTCAGAACAAATACTGTTTATTTCTCTCAGAATATAATAATTAAATTGTAACAGAGAAGATATTCTGAATTATACCTAATTTGTAATTTGCCTTAGTAACAGAAATGTAATACCTGATGATATATTTACTTTAATACATGTAACAGCTGTGCCAGTTATGGGAAATCTGACATTATTGCACTACAATGTAGATTACATCATTTTCAGATCAGAAATTCATTAAAATTCTAACATTAATTTCAGTTTCATGTATCAAAATTTCATATTGTAAAAATTATTGTTTTAACATTTTTTTTTTTTTTTTTAATGTGCAGATTTGTACTGGATTTTTAGAATGAAGGTTCTTTTATTTATAGATTATATCCATGGGGTAACAAAAAGATGCCTAAAAACAAGCACTGGATGAATATTTGGCAAGGAGAGTTTCCAAAAGAGAACACAGCTGAAGATGGATATTTCATGACTAGTCCTGTTAGCCTAATCTCTAACTTTACAAATAAATTTTCTTTTAAAGATCTATAAATGAATATATTAAATTTTAATAATTAATGTAGAATACAGATATCAATTTTGTTAATTATATCAATAACAATAATAGGAATAGCAATGTTACATTTTTGTTTTTTAATTTATATTTAGATTAATTCTTTAAACTGTGAAATGAACTTCCCTAATTTTCATGAAATAATTTATCAGAATATTTATTATCATTCTCCAGAGCATTTATATTTTTATTTTAGGTTACAGAATTTCCAGATCAGAATAAATTTGGTTTGAAAAATATTGTTGGAAATGCATGGGAATGGACATCTGATTGGTGGCAGGTGAAATTTACCAAGCAGCCTCTTGATAATCCTGTTAGTAATTTAAGAATCTTCTTCTAATTTTGATTCATCCCCAGATTTTACATTTAAACTTAGATTTAAATCCACTGATTAGCATAATTTAAACTAACAGAAATCAAATGATTTAAAATAATATATTTTTTAATCTGGTATTTATTAAAATATAATGATTTTATAGTTCTATTACCCGAATAGAATATTTTAATTTCTGTCAGTATTTGTGAATGAATACTGAATAATTGATTATATTAAAATCTTTTAATAAAACATTTAGTGAGTTCTTTTTTAATAACCTTTTTATCAGTTTTATTATTATTATGTATATATTTTTTTTATGCTGGCTATCCTGAATAACTGTCTTTCCCTATAATATTTTATTTATACTTCTATTACAGAAAGGTCCAGCATCTGGTACTGATAAAGTTAAGAAAGGAGGATCATATCAATGTCATGAAGTGAGTACACCACTTGAAAAATAACCTTATATTCATCAGTAATTAAAAAAATATGTATTTTAAAATTTAGTTTTTAACCTTTCATTGCATAATTTATTAATGTTTTCATAAAATTAAATTCTTTGTTTACCAATTATTACGTTTATAAAACAAATACATATTCAGAGCAGCACTGGTTAATAATTTAATAATAAGGTATTAAACTAATAAAATCCTCGCTGCAGAATTAGTTCACTGATTAAAAAAAAAAACACAGATGATATATTCAACAGTAATAGATAAAAATGTGTCTTCAGAACTTAAACAAACATCAAAATTAAAATTTAACCTTCTGTCAAAACTTGCAACACAAGAAACTGAAAATATATAAATTATTTAAATATATTTTCATTTAATTTATTTTATTTTCAGTCATACTGCTACAGATACAGGTGTGCTGCCCGAAGTCAAAACACACCAGACAGTTCATCTGCTAATTTAGGGTTTCGATGTGCTGCAGATAAACTGCCAGATTATCTTTAACTACAGAATCCATGACAAGAGTTGTCTCTCTTAGATTGTTATATGGTTATATTCTACATAATTCCAGAGAGGTGTTCTTTATATAATTATAAATCACCGATTATAATACTTGACATATCATGTAATCCTTAAATTAATTTAGTATCAGTTTGGAAATCACAGATCATGAGAAAAGCAGAGCTGATTTGTTAGTTGCAGCAGTGTGTATCTTTTGATTTTTAATTAGAATTGATTCCAAATAGGTGATATGTAAATTTATAGAGAACGTGTAAAATAAGGAATTTTTATTGCTTTGCTTTGAAAATGAAATTTAATGTATTATTTCCATAAGAACTTTGATTCTTATATGATCCATATATTCTGTGTCAATGGAAATGAAAATTATTATCAGTGCCTATATCTTATCGAATTTGTTATTTTAGATATTAATATTTATACAAAGTTTTTGACAGAAATTTAGATTTTTGGACATAATTTTTAAAATCTGAAATTGTAAGATGTTTTCTGAATAAAATAATTACTTTATTTGTCTTGTTAATTTTACTTTTGTTTATTTATACATGTACATTCATTTCACCTTATTTCCAGAAATAAGTTTCATATATATCTGCTTTGTAACGTTACTAAATAAAAAAATAAAAAACATTTTTAAATTTAAAATCTGCAATATGGTTGAAGATTCTCGTAACAGTATCATCAAAATAAATATACTTCAAAACATTAATTTATAACTATCAGAAAATTATTAAATTTTTAATTTCACATACCATTATGTTTCAAAAAATGTATTCTTGTTGGACAAAATCAAATGAAAACAAAGAATTGAACTATATAAATAATAAATTAAAATTATCCACTAATATATAAAATATTTATTGATTAAAACAAAAATTGGTACAAAAATATATTGAAATATAAATATATCAACAATTTTACTGACATTTTAATTTCAAAGATTTTAAATTTATATATCTAACATCTACTCTGCAGCTGTGAATAATGAATCATCAAATGGTAGTACACCTCTACAAACTGTACTTCCACATTTACAAATTTTATTCCAACTTTTCTTATTTTGTTCTTCACAAGATGTATTACTGTCATTTAAAACTGACAGGCTAAAATTTCTGCCACTGTAGTCGTAACACAATTCTTCCCCTGAAGTGATATTTCTACATGCAAACAGTGCAAGCCTTGGGACATTATTGAACACCCTCACTGGAACCATTATCAAATTAGGGTCACATGAATGATTGATAAAACGCCCAATGTTGCCAATTTTTTCAGGATCGACAATAGTCCGTATTACACCTGCCGAACAAAATTCTTGCAGTACAAACAAATAATTCATTTCCTGACAAGTTTTATGTTGCACTCGATGACTGGCTTCTTGTTCTGATAATACCTCTCCAGCATATTCACAGACAAAATCAAATGCAGAGATATTTTCTTGTGTGTACAATCCGAAACCTTTTGCTTCAGTTTCAACAACAACCAGCTGGTATGAAATACCTTTTTGAACAACTCTGTTGCTACAAGTTTTTGGACAAGAACAGTTTTTGCTACATTCGACAATCACTTTTTTACTGTCAGGAGACAACAATTCTGGAAGAATTTTGCGACTTTCATCATAGTTTGGACCAAACTTTGTTATACATGAACAGTCTCTGCAACTCTCCTTACAGTCACAACCAGCCAAAAGTGTTTCAAAATCTTCATGTTTGCTATCAGGTCCTGGGATGTTGCAAGGCACATACTAAGAAATAAAGTGAAATGACTTTAGGAATTAGATATTTGTTATTTAATAATTTTTACAATCAAAGACAAATAGCTAACTTAAACATGTTTTTTAACACCAACATGTGATATATATATATGTATATGTATAACTTCTAATTCATCTTGTTAGTGATTGCTTAGTTATTTGATCATTAACTAACTAGGCGATGTTTAAGTAATATGAATAGGTATTTATCTACCTGAACTAATATTTATATTTCACAGTGACACACACACACACACACACACACACACATCCATATTTTAAAAGGTAAATAAATAAATAAAAATTATTATTGACATTTTAATATCAGTTTATCTAATTACATTATATTCGACTTTTTTTTTTTAAATCAGTTATAAAACCTACTCTGCTTTTATTTTTTATTTAAGTTATCGACGTAATTGAGTTTTCTTACGTGCATCATGCATGTATTAAATTTTAAATACTTAGATACATAAAATATTAAATAGGTTTTGATATCAAATTCAATACCATCTAAAATAATTATTTACGTTAATAAATTACGGTATTACCTTGAATTTATTCAGAATCTTAGTACGTAGTCTGTCATCAATGTAAACTGGAAATTTTTCGGTTCCTTCGCATAAATCATATTTAATGAAATTTTCAATCATTATGATCTTCTATAATACATACGTGTGAAAGACACATGTTACTGTTTTGTACGGATGTAAGTCTTCAGCCTTCGAAGATTATTTTGTGTGTCATGTGATTCCGAAGTGAATAATTTTAAAGAGCGGTGATGTGCGAAATCACTCGCACTTGCTGCTCCGTGTAAAAACTGTTTCGCTATTTATCGTACTGTGTTAGTACTTAATTACATGAAAAGTACCAGTAACAACAACAACAACAACAATAATAAATGCATAAAATCATTACACTTAGTTACGCTTATTTCTTTTTCTTTTTTTTTCTTTTTTTTCTTTTTTTAAATTTCACTATGTTACATTAAATTTTACTTCCATGATACATTTTAATTTTTTGGTTAATATATATATATATATATATATATATATATGTTTTTTTAAACAAAGAAATATAAAAAAAAAAAAAAAAAAATCAGTTTTAATTTTATTTCCATATTTTGGAAGTTTTAAAATTTTATTTGTATATTATTTTTTTAATTATTATTTTTTGATTTTTATAATCATTCCAATAAATTTTAATTCTATGGAAAAAGTCTTAAAATTTCGGTTTCTTTGTTACTTATTGAAATGTTTTCCTTATTACATGTTTAAATTTGTTATTTCAATCTTCCATATTTCACTGAATTTCTGTGATTTATTTCAGTTTTATTTCTGTGTCACTTTATTAAACAGATTCATATTACTTCTTTATATTTTATTTCCATCTCACTTATAATTTTTCTATTATAACCTTACACTGTAAAATTCTTAGAATTTTTTGTCCATTCAGTTCCTTTTAATATCTTTAAATTACTGCCAAATTACTTCATGAATTTCCATGTTTTGTTTTAAATTTTATTTCTGTGTTATGTCATTAAATTTTAGATTAATGTTATTTCTTTACATTTTATGCGGTTATATTTTATTTCTACATTACTTTTAAAATCTATGGCAAAAGTCTTTAAATTTTGTGTCAATATTAATTACCTTAAAGTTTTTTTTCTATATTATCCTTTATCCTACAATCACACATCTGAAAATTTTATTCACATTTTAATTATTTATATTGTATTTATTTCCTCTTACATCTTTCACATTTATTTCTTCCATTAATTAAAATAAAATAGAATTTTACTTCCTTGATACTTCTTTCATTCATTCTTTTAAATTTCATATATATATAAAAAAAAAAATTATAATTTTTTATTTTGTTTTTAATCTTTTTAAAATCTCAATTTTGTTAATTTATTTCAAGAAGTTCTTAAATTCTTTTTAACTTATTAATTTATTATTATTATATATAGTTTTTTTTACATAGCAAAATTCTTTTATTAATTAATTAATTCATTTTTAAAATTAGTTTTTTACTGACTTCTTTATGTTTTAGTTTCATCTTAATTTTATTTCCATGTTACTTTCTGAAATATTTTTCTAAATATTTCTATAACTTTGTAGAATTCATTTCTGTGTTATTGCATTAAAACTGATAATGTTTCCATATTATTTCTGTACATTTTATTTCTATGTTATATGTTTACATTATAGGTGCATGTTACTGTTTTAAAAGTTACTTCGGTAGTACAAACTTTTTAAGTTTAGTTTAGAATAATTTCTTTGAATTTTATTCTACTATTACATCCTTAAATGTTATCCATCTTTCTTGTTTTATTTTGAATTTTGAATTAATTAATTATTTTTACATCCAAAATTAATTACTTTCTTAAATTTTTGTTTATTTTTGGTTTCTTAAATTTTATTTCCATTTCTTAATTTTTAATTTTATTTTATGTTTCTTTTTAAAATTTTATTTCCTTATAATTCTTTAAGTTTTATTTACATCATGTTTCTTTTTAAAATTCTTTTTTAAATATTATTTACACATTACTTCTTTGAATTTTAGTTATTTGTAATTTCTCTAAAAATTTTACCATTTAATTATTAAATTTTATTTTTTCATTAACTTTGCCCATAAACATCTTGAAAGTTATTTATTTAGAATATATTTGTTATTTTTAAAATTTTGTTATGTCACTTCATGAAGATTTTTAGTTCTTTTTAGATTCATTTTTCAAGATTTTTAATTCTTTAAAAGTCTTTATATATTACATTTTTTTGCACATATTTTAACGTTAATTTTTTTTTCATCTGGGATTTTGTTTTTTATATTATCTATATATTACTTCTTTCAAATTTATTTTATGATTGAATTTTTATATCTTTGTTACTTATTTCTTTTGTTTCATTAGCACTATAAAATCCTTTCAATTTTAGTTCTGTCTTCTTCAAATTCTACTCAATTATGCTGATTGTGTGTTTCCACATTATGTCTTTTCTGATAAAAACATTTCCTATGTTATTTCTCTAAATAACTTTCCACATTATTTCCATGAATTTTGTTCAGTGTTGCATTTTAAAAATGTTTTCAAACTGTTGAAATTTTATTTGAATATAACTGTTTTTTACATTTTGTTACAGTTTAAGTTCTTTGCATTTTTCACATTCATTTCTGTCATTATATTTCAGTTTATTTTCATCTTGTTTTTTTATTATTATTATTTTTTTTACTTCAATTAATCTCAACTTTATGTCATTTATTCTCAACTTTATTACTATTTCATTTACTTAAATAGTTTTTAAATTTAAATGTTTATTTGTTATTGTTTTTTAATTACAAAATTTATATTCATGATACTTTTCCAACTTTATTTCCATATAATTCTTATAAATTTAATTTTAAAGCAGATTATAAATTGCTTCTTTACATTTTTTCCAGTTATGTTTAAATTTGTTACTTTCATTAATACTTTGTTTAAACCTTATATATTTTAGATCCACCTTCATTAATTTCCATGTTATTTCTTTAATTTTTATTTTGTGGTTTTGTTTTTATATCGATATATCATGATAATTTTTTTATTTATGTAATTTTTTATTTTTTATCTTTGGCAGAATTTTAATTTTATTACCATCTTGATGTTTTAATATTTTATTTCCATCTGATTTCATTCAGTTTTTATTTGCATGTTATGTTTTCACATTTTTGCTTTGTAGCAGGCCTTTTTATATTTTTTTCTGTTGCAAAAATTTGAAATATTTAGTTTATCTAATATTTTAAAATTTTGTTTTATGTTGTTTGTTTTTGTGGTAATTATATAATCAAATTCTTTCAATTTGAATTCAGTGTTATTCCATTCCATTTATTTATGGGGTTTTTAAAATAATTTGTTTTTAAAAATCCTTTTACCTTTTTAGTGTTAAATAGATAAATTATATTTCATATGTGTAATGTATTTAAATATTATCTTTTGTCTGATTTATTTAAATCAGATTTATTTTACATCTTATTTCTTTCAATTTCAATGTTATGCTTTTAATTTTTAGATCATTGTAATTTCTTTCATATTTTTACTCTTCTTATCCATGATAAAATTCTTTAAATTTTATTTCTATATATTTTTATTTTTCATCCTTTCAGTTTAATTATATCTATATTTATTTTTATTCCTTTTTTCATCTTTAAATTTGTCTGATATTATTTTTCTGAGTTGTTGTTGTTGGATTTTAGTTTTTTTAGATTTTGACATCTTTAAGTTTCACTACTTTAAATTTTAGTTTCCTTTAATTTCTTTAAATTTATATCAAACATACTTTTTACAAATTTTCTCACCTACATTACTTTTTAAATTTTATTTCCAAGTTAGTACATTAAATTTTTGTTAGTTCATTGAAATTTTGTTTTTCAAATAAATTTTAATCGATGTTACATTTTTATATTTTATTTTATTCTTCAGGCTTCTTAGTTAAATTTTATTTACATATTATTTCTTTATAATTTTGTATATTAGTTTATTTTTTTTTTATTTCTTCTTTTTTTGTTGTTGTTGTTATTGTTGTTCTATGACCAAATCTAATTAATTTTATTTCTGTTATTTGTTTGCATGTTACTTTTCTTTTTTTTTAATTCTATTTTATTTTACATATTTTCTCATAGCACATTTAACATTTAGATTTCCATGTTATTTCTTTTCATATATTTCCACATTTATTCTTTAAATTTTATTTCTATCTTGTTTTTATTTCACTTCTATGACAGGTCTTTCATGTTTATTACTGTGTTACTTTAGTAAAAAGTGAAAGATTTTTTCTGGTGAGAATACATTTTTAAAAAGTAACATGCAATAAAACAGAAAAAACAAAAAAAGGATTTTAAGAAGTTAGATCAAAAATAGAGTAGAAAAATGTGTGTATTTCAATTTTATATCCTTAAATATTTCAAATTTTAGTTCCATGTTTTAAATTTTATTTTCATCTTAGTTTTAAATTTTATTTTCATCTTACTTCTAAATTTCATTTTAATTTTATTTCCTTGTCCTTTCTGTAAATTTCGTTTGATATATATTTTTATGTTCTTTCTAAAAAGAATTCCACATTACTTCTTTAAATGTATTTAATAGTAACAAACTTTGTAATAAAATATAATAATTATTTTAATTTTTTTTAAATTATAATTTTCAAATTAAATAGAATGGTTCAAAATACTTTTCAAAAATCATTCTTTCAGATTAAATACATTATTATGACAATAAAAGCAGCTTTTAAATCTAGGTTGTGATTGAGTTATATCACAATGCAAGTAAATATCTATTACATAATGCCATAATAGATTATTTCTGCTTTTGTTAAAGTCTGATCATTCACTTTGAGAATTTCATGCAAAGAGTAATTTTTTGATCATAGTGGTTTTACCATCTTAGAAATATATTTTTTTCTATATTTATGTGAATAACTGTAATAGACTGATGTTTAATAACTTTGTTCTGATTTTTTTTTTTTTAGTTTAATTGTTACTTGTCTGTGATGTTTTTGGGATAAAACCATGAGAGAGGATATCTTGTGTCAAAGTTCAAGGTTTCTTTTACCTATTAGCAGCAAGACATTTTTTTATATACACTTGCCCAAAAAGACAAGACTGGATATTTGATTCAGTGATGGAGTTCTAAGTGGAATGGAAAACAGCACAATAAGACCTTTGAGGAGAAGTGATCCATTGACAACTGGACAAAAAAATCATTTGTGCTAATCATCAACTTTATCGTTTTTGGTTTTTACTTATCTATTCTTACATTTTATTTTTTTTATTTTTTGGTAACTACTTGAAATTTGAATGAACATCAACTTTTATAAACATATCATTTATTTATTTAGAGTTCTTTGTGAAAATTTTATTTTTGGTTAAGATGGAAACCATTTCCGGCAGTTTTAAAAGAGTACGAGAACTGAAAACATTCACTGTGGAAAGTCTGCAAGTAACTTTCTTACTGAGTGAGTGCAAGCTGTCTGGGCAGTTCCAAGTTGTTGCTGGGTTGTCCCATTTCCAACACGTGGCCTGCATTACTTGTTGGCATTGTGAGCTGGAACAAGTAGGGTGTCACACATTTCTCTCTACCTAGCTGCTTCACACGTAGCAGTCTTCAAAGAGTGGAACTCACAGCAGTCTCTTTCTCTCCCTCTCTCTCTGACCTCGCTCTCAATAGCTTTGGGTGCTTCCAGTTTAATCGGTTTTCATTGCCTCTGCTGCAGATGATCATTCATTCTTCTGGAATACTGAGTGATTCACATATGTTTTGCTTCTCACCAGTGATCTCATTACCAAAGTTTTAGCTGCTTCATGTTATCCACTTCTGAGGATATATAATCTTTTCTTCAGATAACATGTAAGAGCATTTTCTTCTCGTTTTTGGCTTGACCAGCGTATGTTTTAACGTAATTTTGTTAAAATTGGTGTGTTTATTTATCTGAAATATAATTATTTTTGTATAGTTTTGCTAACATGACATGGTTTTGCCATCTGATGTTTATTTTAGAATTGTATCATTTCACTGATGTCTAAAATGTATTTTAGATTATTTTTGTTGAAACACTTTGTTTTTATATATATATATATTGAAAATACTTTAGAATAATTTTGTTAAAATGGTATGTTTTTATATTGATATATAAATTTTAAAATAATATTGAAATGGTATGTTTTTTTTTGTCTGATATATATTTTACAGTAGTTCTTTTTTCGAAACGGTCTGTTTAAATTTGTTTATGTATTAATTTGTTTAAACATCTTCTAAATATATATGTGATATTTTGGAATAAATGATATGATTATATATTTGAAGTATATTTAAGAATAATTTTGTTAAAACAGTATACCATCTAAATATTTGTAACTAATGGAGAATTTCATTTCTTTTTTGTATTGTCTAATATTTGCTGTAGCTATTATGATTAATTTTGATAAAGCTGTATTTTCATACTGCTGATGTAATATGTAATAATGATTTTGTTAAAACAGTTTAATATATAAGCATTAGTAATTCATGTAGAATGTTATTTCTTTTATATGTTTTTGTCTAATATTTGCTGTAGCCATCATGATTGGTTTATTTTAATAATTTAAATACTTATTATTTCTCCATGAAGTTATAACGCAAGTGAATTTAAAAATAAATCCAAACTGTTCATCATTCATAAAAATCTGAATTTAAATTTTTTATTTAAATAAAAACAAACAAACTTGATACTTTGGCACCCCCCCCCCTGAAATCAACCCAGCACTAACAAGCAATACAACAACAACTAAACAAAAACAAGTAAACAAAAAATAAATTAGGAATTAATGAATGGAATTATGGGAAGAATGTTCCACTTCAGTATAGCACTAACTAGACAAAGGCTACATAAAGTACTATGGTTCTTGTTGACTCACCATCTAACATGTCAAAATGTAATCCGCATCTGGCTTATCAACATGACCCTAATTTAGAAAATGAGTGTCTATACCACTGGCTGGGTAGTAAATAATACTAAAACTGTTAATTGATATCTAACACATGTCTTTGTTTCAGACATGCTCAAACTGAAGAATCAAACACACACTGTTGAGCATCTACAGGAAGACAGCATGAAGTCTCAGAAGAAAACAAAAGGCCTTGCAACTGGATTTAAGTGATCAGCTTAAATTTTTTTTTTTTTTTAAAGAAAACAAAAGAATTAATAATGTTTCAGAGTGATGTACCAGGTGGGATCTTTCTCTGTTTGCTGTTATGTCTGGCAGCAAACAATGGTGAAAGATATGATGGAGAAACTATGGTTGTTCAAAAAACTGTTTTGGATAGTGTCAGTTTAGGACTACCTGATACGACAGCATATGTTGGAAAAATATTTCTGCTTTCTTTGGCAGACCATCCAGTTTTTGGTAGAGAGTCTGTCAAACTGAAGGTGAGATTTATTTATAGTTTTTATTAATAATTCAAAAATAATAAAACAGAATAAATATGTTTGTTTTTTATTGGATTAAAACAAAAAACCACAGCAAAAGTATTTGCATTATAAATAAACAGTAAGATAAAACATGCTATCATGGTCATGAGCTTGGAAAAGTGGACCTAAACAATATTTTTAAAATTTAGCAAATTTAGCAGTATTAGAATATGCATAACATTATTTAGCTACTCACATAATAAATATAAAGAAAGGTAGTTTAATACTATAAAATATGACAAAATGATAGCTTCAAGACCAAGTAATAATTAGTTTATTACAATATATAACAAATGAACAAACATAATCTCAATTAGACCTACTTGTTACAGCATCAAATATATAATATATTCTTAGTGAAAATTCAAAAATCAAAATGAGACAGATAAGTTAACATTCAGCTGAAAAATAAAGGAAACTGAAATGGGTCATGACAAATGGGGAACATATTATAAACAATAGGTATGGGTGGGGTTTCTAAGTGTAAGTCACGTATCTCAATTGTTTCCAGTAAGTTCTACTTCTTTCAGCAACACACAGTGTCAATAGTCTTTTTTTCTATATATAACTGTAGTTATACTGCATGCACTATTACATTTACCGCCAAAATTTAAAATTTAAAACTGAATGACTGTAAAAATAAAATGTATATATTCTGCTATATATATGTATGGATGTATGTATTGTCAGTGTGTGTGTGTGTGTGTGTGTGCGTGCACGTGCATGCACGTTTATAAATATAGGGAATAACTGGTTAAAGTCTTAAGATTTCAGCTTTACTCAGCAAAGGTAAGAATGCCCATTTGCAGCAAGCCTCTGCTGAGCTATTGAATCTGAGCAGGATAAAACTGATATATGAAGACCATAATCAGTTATAATGTGCATTTGAGATTTGAGCTGTTGGTATCTTATGGTATTTATTCTTGCAGTTTAAAATCATTGAAGAGTTTCAATTTTTGTGCCATTTTCTCCTACAATGCATTATTTGGAGGATGCAAGTATTTTGTCTTGCTTAGGGTGCACAATAGCCTGCAGACACACACACACACACACACACACACACACATATTTATTTAATGTTTTTAGGTAACATACACTGATCTCAGTTTCTTTCTTTTTCCATGACACTTTTTTTTCTTTCTTTCTTCTCTTCATTTGTCTTCATTTATAAATATCCTCATCCTATCTTTGTTGTTGTGGTTGTATATAAAACATTATTAAAATGTAGAAAGGGGCATTAATTAAGACATGTACCTGTTAGTCAATTATAACTCGATTTTTTTTTTTTGGTTAAAACAAAGCATAGTAATTTTGTAACATCAATAATTAAATTGCTACAGATACAGTGTTTTTCATTAATATTTTTTCATTTTATGTCTTAATGGCTGGTAGACACAAATTCCAAGTTGATGAAGGTTGGTTAAGCCTTTTTTCAGCATAATTATAAATATAGTGTAAAATTCTTTGTTAAAGTATGTTAGCTCATAATTCATAAATATTAGATTTAAAAAAAAAAAAAAAAGATTTATGATTCTATTGACATATGTTTACTTTATAAATGTTAGAAACAAGTGTGTTTTTCATCATTTTAACAAGAGACCTTTTATATCAGTTATTGAAACAGAAATCTGTCAGGTTTCAAATATTTGGCACAAATTCTAAAACACCATTATCTTATCATGCTCAAAATGGCATTTATGAACTTTGAAATCTATTCTTCTATATATAAAATATATATATATATATATAAAAGAAAAGAATACATGTATGTGTATGATTTTCGTTTGCTGACCTGAACAAACTGAATTTTCTGTTGAAATGAAGTAGTGTTGATCAAGTGAGTATTGGCAACATATTTGTTGAGGACAAAAAATGAAGAGATTCATCATATATGTGTAATATGAAGGAAAAATTCAAAACAATGTTTGCTTGTCAGCACATTAGCTTTCTTAAAATGCATTCTAAAAATAAATTCTGAACATATAGCAGTACTTTATAATTCAGTAATGTAGATTAAAACTTAAATATAATATGAAAATAACTTCAAAATATTTTCTTAATGGAACCATATTACATTGCTTCTTAGAGTATTTCAGAACCATACACATTTGAGACTTCATAAAAAATGTCACTTACCCATTACTACATTATTTGGGAATTTTCTTGTCTCTGGTTTAATTCACCACAAAATTATTTCACCATGGGTGAATTGTTCACCAGTTTGTTTAAGAAGCATTGCTTTAATGCATGTCTTTGCTTAATCTGCAGGTTAAAAAAAAGAAGAAGAAGAAAAAAAGAAAACTGCCAAGAAACAACTAACAAACATCAATAATCCCTCTCTTGAACTCCCCCTAAAATAACAGCCTTGCATTTTACCAACAGGTTAAAAAGAGAGATTATATTATTATTATTATTATTATAACTAATCTAATTTTTTTCTTGGAATAAATAATATTAGAAGTAATGATTTATTGAAAAATTTGAAATCTAATATTTTAGTTGTTACAATCTAAACATGTTAACAGTGTAATGTTGATATTGTATTTTTTTCCAGTTGAATAAGGCAGTGCTTATGCTTAATAAGTTTAAGTTATTGTCTGTTATATGTTCCAGACAGTGAGCTAGGACTGATCTAACAAATGCTGTGGAATATACTTTTCAGTTTATGGGAAGAGGCATTAAAATGATCTCTCACTGTATAATCATTAGAAGCTGTCCATAATGTGGCAACAGCAGATTTCTCTTGTCTGCTTTTCTCGTTAGTAGCCAGAAACATGTAAATTATTTCAGACTCTTTAGCCCTCTTGAGTTCCTTTAGTGACCACTGTCAAAATTTAGATTTTAGTGATCAAGGTTATAACTGAATCTCTGCTGTTTCGTCAGTTCAGTATGATGTCTGGGTTTTGTCTATGTCTACTGATATTCAAAGTTTTGACACTGTATGGTCATAACCATCTTTGAAGTAAAGAGACCAATACTGAAATATACTGAGGCCATCCTTAAATATTAATTTGTTCCTTCTTGACATTATACTTTAAATTTTAGTAAGTAAATGTTTAACAATAAATACTATATGTCTGTTGAACTGAAATAGTTTTGATGTAAATTTAATTTTAAGAAGGTTATAATCTGTAAATTTGCCTCACATAATAAAAAGGCAGCCTGACCTCTCAGAATATTTCTCTTTACACTATCTGCTAATTTGACTGAACATAGCTGTAACAGGTCCCCAGTGAAGATAATACTGATTAAGTTACATAGTCAAAGGAATGGTCAGTTAATTTTCCCCAACATGTAAGAGCCTAAGGTTAGAGTTATATTTCTTCTAACTGACCAAACAAAGATATCTGTGATTAAGTTAAGGTAAACAGACTGGTCAGATTTATTTTTAAGGATTCCAGGACATAGGGTGATGGTTGTAGTTTCTGTTAAAAATGTATAAGAAGATGATAATGTGGTGAATATCATCAGTGATTATTTGGAGGGATTTTTCTGAAAGTTATGGATGTAAATATTTTGTTTGATGAAACTCTATTGGAAATATATTATTTGTAACTAGTATTAGTAATTTTTATTTTTTTTATTTTTTTATAATTAAGATATTTTTTGAATGATTATTTATTAATATGTCCTAAGATAAACAATATGTAATTTGTTCAGCACGTTAAACCTTGTGTGATTGTCAAAATTAATTTTCACTTGGAAAAATATCTTCTAAAGAATATTTAGTTCAAATATTTAAGTTATTTTTCCTGATGGTTAAGTATTCTTGAAGGATTATTTCAGTTATGTGTAAGACAAAAATAAAAGTAGAAAACAGAAAACATATAATAAGAAACAACTATAAAGAAAAAGAAGAAGAAATAAAAGTTGCTAAATAAAAAAGAAAGCAAGACTTCCAATAATGCTAGAATCTGGTTTATTCCCTCAAAACATCGTCAATTTAAAAACAAATATCTAACTGATGAGTTGTTCAGGGTTGTTCCTTTTCACAACTTTTCACTAAAAACTGATAACTACGTAACTTGTTCTTTTTTTATCTGGATTTACATACATTTTCCAAAATTACATGGTTTAAACACTCACACACACAAACACACACACACATATATTAATAATAAATAATAAAATAAATACAGGATTGGCATAAAGATCATAATTACAGAAATTCCTGCAGTTACAATACTGGAATGAAATTAGCTTTCTTAAAACACGTTCTTAAAAAAAAGAAAAAAAAAAGAAAGTAAAACTAATGAAATAAATATCATAACAATTTATATTAATAACCGACTGAAGTATTAATGTTTTAGATAATAAAATTTTACATTAATAACAAACTAAAGTATTAATGTTTTAGATAATAAAATTTTGTATTAATGACAAACTGAAGTATTAATGTTTTTATTAATAAAATTTTACATTAATAACAAACTGAAGTATTAATGTTTTCAATAATAAAATTTTACATTAATAACAAACTGAAGTATTAATGTTTTAGACAGTAAATTTTCGATTAATACTAGAAACACACATGTACTGATACATATAAGACAAATATTATTAGTTCAGTTTTTGCTGACAAAATATATCAACAAGACTGAACAGTAAGATCTGGTGATGTACTCATGGCAAACATATTTTGGCATCTACACAAATACAGTTCATGTAACAGACCTCTATCTGGGCTCTGTTGCTGACTTAAATCTTATCACAAATGTACAAATATTCATAAGATGTCAGCCATTTTCTTTCTTTACGTCATTTACTTCTTCTTCATTTTTTTTTTTTTTTTTTTTTTTTTAACCTGGTAACAGAACTGTGGTTTTGAAAATAAAAGTAAAAATAAAAATAAAATAAAATAAAATAAAACAAAATAAAATAAAAGAAGAAGAAGAAAAGAAAATTAAACGTGTCTTTAACAAGGACAGTGTTTGATAAATTAGACTTTAATAAATTTCACAAGCAGATGAGATAACTGGCACACATAGTTTTGAACTGGTGGCTTTCATACTGCATTTACATCATCTTAACCAGATAGTGTTGATGTGGTTCATTGTTAACATACTCTCTCTGCAGATGAGTTTATTCAGCAGTTCCTCATTTTTATCAAGTGTACAAGATTTGGAAAATTGAAACATTTCGTCCAACTTAAAACTTGTTTTTGTCAGTTTGAAAAAAGTTATTTATATCTCTTTAAAAGACATAAATAAAAAAATATGTAATGAATGATGGGACGTTTTATGTTATGTTTAGCTTATATTATATAAAAAACCTCAAAATACTCAAAAACATTAAAAAAAAAAAAACAAATATTATAATAATAAAAATGATAGCTAAATCTTAAAAATAATGACTAAAAGATATTCTAATGCTATTTTTGTTTCTTTATGGCTTGGATTTTTTTTTTTTTTTAATTAAATTTTTTCAACATTTGTTTCCAGTGTTGTAATCAGAATTAATGTTGTTTGGACTAAATATTTTGTTTTAATATTTGATAAAAAAAAAACACAGTTTATATAAAAAAATTCCATAACCAATAGCAACATACTCGTTTTTTTTAGTTTTTTTTACTAAAACCAAGCCTTTATAACAAACTGCTGAATCCTGTCCAATGGTGTAGTCATGGTGATGTTGAATTTATATTAACTTAGAAATAAACCTTTTACATGAAATATTTTACTGGTCAATAAGTGCTTTATTCACAGTGGAAATAAAATAAAAAATATAAATTATCGCTATAATAATAATATCAGCTCAATTTCTTAGTATTTTTTTTCTAACCTAAATGCATTATTTGTGTAAAACAAAATATGTGTTTATTAACGTAATTCTTTCTTGAATTGTTGGTGAGGACTTCACAGACATGTTGGTACAAGATAAAAAAAAAAAAAAAAAGTAACAAAATTAAGAAAATAAATACATAAAAATAAA
The DNA here is from genome assembly GCA_012295275.1 of Chrysomallon squamiferum. Taxonomy (NCBI): domain Eukaryota; kingdom Metazoa; phylum Mollusca; class Gastropoda; order Neomphalida; family Peltospiridae; genus Chrysomallon; species Chrysomallon squamiferum. The sequence goes on from CM022671.1 coordinate 26,141,743, forward strand.
AGGTACATATATAACATAATGTTGTCTGTCACATGTTTCAAAATGGAGGAGAAAAAGAAACCTCCATCACATTCTGTTCAAGACCTCTGGTAGGTCCAGATGTTTATATAACAATATAATGACTGTTCATAACTCAGTCTCATTCTGATGTCTAATTAAATGAAGAGTGTGTCCCTTTTTAATTGACAAAAAATATATATTTGTGATGGGACTTTTTATGTTGTGTTTAGATAATGTTATATAAACAACCTCAAAATGCTCTGTTAAAAAAAAAAAAAAAAAATCAAAATTATAGCTAAATCTTAAAAATAATGAATAAAAGGTATTATAATACTGTTTAAATATTGTTTTTGATGGTTTTGATGTTTTAATTTTCATTAAATTTCTTCAACATTATTGCAGTCTCATTGGACTCAATTTGTTTTTAAAAATACTTGTTATTGTTATTGTTTATATATATATATATATATATATATATATATATATATATATATATATATATATATATATACATATACATACATACATACAATAACAATAAATATTTTTATATATATATATATATACATATACATACATACATACAATAACAATAACAAGTATTTTTTTATATATATATATATACATATACATACATAACAATAACATACATACATACAATAACAATAACAAGTATTTTTAAAAACAAATATATATATACATTCAAACACCAAAAACCAGTAGCAACATTGACAGTTTTTTTTGACTAAAACCCAGGCTTTACAATAAGAATAGCTTTAACAATCTGCTTTTTAATCTGTTCCCATGGTGTAGTCATGGTGATGTCGAATTTTCATTAACTTAGAAATAAACCTTTTACCTGAAATATTTTACTGGTCAATAAATCCTTTATTTACAGTAGAAAAAAAAAAAAAAAAAAAAAAAAAAAAAAAAGTTCTACTGCTACTGCTGCTACTACTACTACTATTACTACTACTACTACTGCTGCTGCTGCTGCTGCTATTACTACTACTATTACTACTAATACTACTAATAAAAACCTTTGGAAATCTGAGTGTGGGTTCAAAATATAAATGTTGCTGTAATAATAAGTTCAGCTCAGTTTCTGACTGTTTTCTTTCTAACCCCAATATATTATTTATGTAAAACAAAATATGTGTTTACTAACGCTGTAACTCTTTCTTGAATTGTTGGTGAGGACTTCACAAAATTGGTTACAGACAAAATGGAACAAGTACAAAAAAAAAAACAAAAAATCAATTAAGAAAATAAATACAAAAAAATAAAAGGTACATATATAACATAATATTGTCTGTCACATGTTTTAAAATGGAGGAGAAAAAGAAACCTCCATCACATTCTGTTCAAGACATCTGGTAGGTCCAGTTGTTTATATTACAATATAATGACTGTTCATAACTCAATCTCATTCTGATGTCTATTTAAATGAAGAGTGTGTCCCTTTTTAATTGACAAAAAATATATATTTGTGATGGGACTTTTTATGTTGTGTTTAGATATTGTTATATAAACAACCTGAAAAAGCTCTGTTAAAAAAAAATAAAAAATAAAAGATAAAAAATTCAAGATGATAGCTGAATCTTAAAAATAATGAATAAAAGATATTATAATACTGTTTAAATATTTCTTTTTTGGTTTGATGTTTTAATTTATATAAAATTTCTTCAACATTATTGCAGTCTGAATTACACTTGTTTTCACTGGACTTAATTTGTTTTTAAAAATATTTGTTATTATTTATATATATATATACATTCAAACACCAAAAACCAGTAGCAACATTGACAGTTTTTTTTGACTAAAACCTAGGCTTTACAATAAGAATAGCTTTAACAATCTGCTTTTTAATCTGTTCCCATGGTGTAGTCATGGTGATGTCGAATTTTCATTAACTTAGAAATTAACCTTTTACCTGAAATATTTTACTGGTCAATAAGTGCTTTATTTACTGTAGAAAAAAAATATATAAATAAATAAATAAATAAATAAATAAGTTCTACTGCTGCTACTACTACTACTATTACTACTATTACTACTACTACTGCTGCTGCTGCTGCTATTACTACTACTATTACTATTAATACTACTAATAAAAACCTTTGGAAATCTGAGTGTGGGTTCAAAATATAAATGTTGCTGTAATAATAAGTTCAGATCAGTTTCTGACTGTTTTCTTTCTAACCCCAATATATTATTTATGTAAAACAAAATATGTGTTTATTAATGCTGTAACTCTTTCTTGAATTGTTGGTGAGGACTTCACAAAATAGGTTACAGACAAAATGGAACAAGTACAAAAAAAACAAAACAACATACAATAAAAATAAAAGGTACACATATAACATATAATATTGTCTGTCACAAGTTTCAAAATGGAGGAGAAAAAGAAACATCTAACACAAAAAATATCAACTAATTCCAGTTTATATCAGATTGTTCATAACTGAATCTCATTCTGATATCTAATTAAATTGAAAAAAATATATATAATGTATGATGGGACTTTTTATGTTATATTTAGGTTCTATTATATAAAAAACCTAAAAATGGTCAGTTAAGAAAAAAAAACATTCCCAAAAAATAAAAATAAATTCAAAATGACAGCTAAATGTTAAAAATGACAAAAAGATATTTAATTAGTTGTTTTCACTGGAGTTAATTTTTTTTTTTTTTTTTTAAATATTTGTTAACAGAATTGTTAGAATTTATATATACAATCCAATTAACATCTTTAACCACAAATTTATATGATATTTCTGATCAGTAAATCCTTCAGTTGCACTAGTATTTAGAAAATAAAATAGATAAATACATATATACATATATATAAAAAAAAAAAAAGTCAGATGTCATAATCCATTAAAACGAGAAAACTAAAAAAAAAAAAAAAACATTTCAAGATTTATATATTAATAGTAAATATGACTCTTAATTCCATGAATACCAGTTCCTTTCCATTTAAAATGTATTATTTGTACAACAGTTAAACAGTTAGACCTACTTGTTTATTAATGTTACTATTCTTTCTTGTTTGTTAATTGTATTTTATCTGCTGTTACAGTTTTAATGAATGTTGAAATGCTTTAAAATTTATTTCTAATTTTTAATTTCCTAAAAGCAACATTATTGTAGAATCTTCATGGGTTGTTGCTGTGTTTTCACACTGGGACAGCTAATGACGTCTTAGAAATTTATATGACTTTTTTATATTTTATTTTTATTGATTATTAAATCTTTCATCTGTAAATGTCAAAAGATATTAAATTTCACAATCAAGAAGACAAAAACTAAAGTCAAATCTACCAGTAAATTCAGAATTTGAGTTTTAATTATTGTTCCAGTTGAGCAACCTATTTTTTTTTCTAACCTAATTTGTTTCTTTAAGAGTAAAACAAATACTTCTTTATTGATTTTTTTTTTATTACTTTCTTGAATTTCTGTTGGTTATCTGCTGCTCTCACTATGGTATTGTGTTTCTTTTGTTTATAGTTATACTCGAATCACAAAACACACACATACATACACACAAAAGAGAAAGGAAGATTCATGTAATGTTAACTCTAAAAACACTGTTATTTGTTATTGCCTCTTGTCTGCCAAACACCCTACACACACACAAACACACACTTACACACATGCACCCACACACATATCTACACGCACAGATGTATATTCTGTATACTTTCATTATGAGTTTAAGCCCAATCATTTGAAAAACATGTGAAGTATTTACTTCTCAGTCCAACTCAGTGGAGAAGCTGATGAAAATCTTACAGAGCTGTTTTTCCTGAATTCTTATGTTACCCCCTGCAGAAAGCAATGTGTCATAAACACTAATGTGAAGTCTTTGTGAGGATCATTTCCCTGTTTCAGACTCTACTCAGCCTGTAGTCCAAGCTTTCTGGTGCACCCTTTAGATAAATATCATGCACTATTTGTTTCACTTGGGTCAGTATACTTGTTGGTTTCTTTTAACACTACAGCTCTCTGATGCCACCATTTTTTTCATTAAAAAAAAAACTCATCTAGGCCCACCAAGGACATTATTTTCGTCAATGGCCAAAAATCCATCTATTGTATGACCATTGTGGAATTTGTTTTAAAATCTGTGTGCCAATGTCTTCCCATTCCTGACCTTTTTCACACAATTACTTTCTCTTTTAATATTGGTAATGATGATATTCAGAATTCTTTTGCAAAGAACAAACACTAAAATGAATAATGTAGCCTGAAAAATGAGTTCAGAAAATTTGAAACAGTATAAATATTGTGATGGGGCACTCACAGGCAACATCAGGCTGAGCTTGGGGTGTATGAGGGTGGAGGGAATACTTGCTGATGGGGCCAAAGTGTTAAGTGCTGTTTAATATTCATTCCTTAGGACTGCATATATTTAGAGTTTTACCATTTGAACTACAAGTATTTAGAATGTGATCATTTGGATTGTATGTCTTTAGAATGTAACCACTGGAGGTACAAGTATTTAGAATGTGACCATTTGAACTTGGACTACAAATATTTAAAATATAACTATTTGCATTGCATATATCAAGAACATAATAGTTTGGATGTAAAAGTATTTAGAAAATAAAAATTTGGACTACAAGTATTTAGAATATAACCATTTGGATTATGAGTGATTAGAATGTTTCATTCAGTTGTCAAACCATTTATCTGGATTTCAGAAATCCAAAATGATCTGAAAAGTTACCTTAAACATGTATTAAATCAAGCCAGTTAAATACTATTTCGTTCTTTACTTTTCATTATTTGTATTATATTTTATGTACACAGAAAACTGGAATATCTAGAAACCTGCGTCACTCAAGTTGCCAAGCTTGCCAAATAAATGTTTAGTACCAGTAATAATAACAATAATAATAATAACGATAATGATAATAATAACAATATTAAAACCCCAAAATAACTGAAGAAGAAATAAAGATAAAATAAATCTCATTGCTACTGAAATTAATTCAAAAACATTTAAACAATGACTGCCAGATCAGACACAGTCTGTGTAGATTTATTTGAAGATGTCAAAGGCCATCGTCTGCTGTTTGGTAGTTTGTTGCAGAGCCAGACAGTGCTATTTATCTTGGTAAATTTGGTTAATGTGAAAATCTGGTGCTGCTGTAAATGAGAAATTCTTCTCTTCTCACTACGAGAACTGGCAAGGTTTCACTTGTAAACAAGGTACCTTAGGAAAGTGCTTTAATGAATGCATGACTATTTTGGAATTTGATATTAAAATGTAATTAATGGATAATTTAATCTCACAGTATTGAAAGAAAAAGGTTAAAAGTAAACATACATATACACAGAGAGAGGAGAGAGAGAGGAGAGAGAGAGAGAGAGAGAGAGAGAGAGAGAGAGAGAGAGAGAGAGAGATAGAGTTAATAATAGATTAATTTATGAATGAACATAGAATTGATTTGTTAAGTATATAATTGATTTCAGGAGTAAATGATTGATCTGTATGAGTTAATGATCTTAATAATAATAATAATCATCATCGTTGTCATTGTCATCATCATAACCACAATAATAATAATCAGAACAACAATAACAACATCAATGATAATAACATATATTTATAAAGTGCTGCAAATGCCATTTTAGTACTTGATATCAAGTAACGAGTATGTCTGACTGTTGCTTTAAATAGCATTTCTTTCTGCAAGTTTGACAATGAAATATTCTGTTAGACAAACATTTTCTGAATCCATATATAATACCATTCTTGCATATATACATCTCAGATAAAACTTGTTGTTTTATTTTGAAAATCTTAAAAGTGTTAACTTTACTTTCTGCCAAAATCTATGTTTATTTCTGCATCAGAATTCTTGATATGTTGGGCTTTTTTGGTTTTTTTTGTTTTTTTTTGTTTAAAAAAATCATTGATAATAGGAAAGGAAAAAAGATATAGAAATGTTCTGCTGGAAATACTTGTAAATTAATTCAAAGAACTTTGCTTTGTTTACTTAGTATTTAATTTAGCAGTTGAAAACCAAACTGGCTAGATGTTTCGTGTTTACTTTGTTGCTAAACTCTTAAATTATAATATACTCTGTACAAATTTCTGTAAGAAGCAAGATGTAAACATGCATCATATGTAGATTGAATGAGCTAATATCAAACATGTGTTGCTGGACTGACTAGTTTTCTTGGGAATCTTTTTTCTTTATAACTGAAATCGTTTCATCATGAAGGTTATGATGTTAAAATGTCTTTTTCTGAATTCTTGGAAATCCTCTCGAGCACAGCTTAAACCCCCCCCCACTGAAATAGCTTTTATTTTATATTTTTAATCTTTCATTTCATGAATCAGAGAACTACTGAATGGATTTTTCAGTACGTAATGTTATCATTAATAATCTAATAAACCACTGTGTAACACTGAATATTAAAACATTATCTTTATTTTGTTAGTCTGTTTAGCAGTAATTGTTTTGTAGGTTTATTTTTTTTCTTTTGTTTAAAAGAGAGAAGGGATAAAAAAGAAAAAGAAAAAAAGAGGTGTATTTATTTGTAGATAAGATAACCTCCTAATCTGTTATAAACAACGGAATTCCAGAACGTGTATACTTACAGTAATAGGTTGCGAAAACGGTGTCAGCAATGTCTGCCAGGACTAAGAGTTAAGAAAGAAAAAGTATTTACAGCTGTTGCTACTGGCTACCTGGTAGGGCCATGTGCTGCAGGTATTGTTGGCTCAGACTAATGGATTCAGATGTTTTTAATATGTTCTGGGTTAAAAAAAAAGTAGGATTTTCAGTTTATTGAATCCCTATGTTTGAATTTCACCTGATAAAAAAAAAAAAAAATTGTGATCCTGTAGGTCAGACATTAACAACAATTTTTTATTTAATTTTTTTTTGGCTGCAGCCCTTTTGGAATCTAACATTTTTCAGGAGTGTCCCTCTTTATGTTGCCAGGGCCTTCTTGGAGGCCATGTTACCTCCCCATGAGAATAGCACTGGTAGGTCGTAAGATCAGTTCCAACTAAATGTGTAGAATTCCAAACAATATATTTCATAAATAAAGACTGATGTTTCTTTTTCCAGCAGGTCTGAAAATTAGTGAAAATTATTCTAATTGTTTATGAAAAGTTTCCTTTTTTTTTTCTTTTTATTATTATTATTTTTTTCTTTCTTTTTAAGAAAACTAAAATTAAAAAAATATTTCCAGTTAATAAGTCAAAAAATTAATAATCAGTAAAAAAAAAAAGTTGAGACTTAAAATCTGTTGTTAATATAAATTAAAATAATAATTTTATTTAAAACTTTTGATCTAAGAAATTATTTAATTTAAAATCATTTGATATAAAAAAAAATATATATCGTCAAAAATCATTTGATCTAAAATAATATGTAATTTAATATCTCATGATTTAAGACAGACTTTCCTGTTGTTAAAAAGACAAGCCTTCATGAAAAGCTAGCACTGTCTTAGGTGATATGCATGACAAGAATATAGAATTTTAATTTTTTTTTCTATAATTCTTTTTGGTATGGGTAAGTACAGCTAAAATTCTACACTTACAAGATTACCCAGTTTTGACATAACATCAGAACTTTCAAGAGAAATAGATTTTCTGTTATGTGGAATAGTTTAAATAAAATTTAGACCTGAAGTATGAAACAGAGATTAGTTACAAAACATTTTGAATAATGATGCTATACAAGTAACTAAGGGTACTGAAGAAGATAACTAATCTATTCAAAGAAACCACATTTCTTCTTGACCTAAAATAATATGTGTTTTAATATCTCTTGATTTAAACTTTAGAAACGGTACCAAAGAAGTTAACTAATCTATATACAGAAACCACTATTTCTTTTTGACTATCTGTTTCTATCTAGAGAAAAGAATTTCTTCTCATAAACAGTGTTATCTGGATTAGTTTGGATTATTACCGAATCACTAACACCTTTACCATCACTCAGCAGTGATAAAAATCAGCAGCTGTTACCAAAGCAAGAGTGGAAGATCATCATAACAATTTAAGATTCCATCAAGGGTTATCTGCTAGGTGTAAATTATAAAGACTTAAACCTGTTATCACTACATAAATAAACTGTGAAGGTTTTTTCTTCTTCCTTACCAACAATGTGAAAGTGATTTGATTATGTAATTTTCAAAGAAGACAGTTAACAGTTCAAAAATAGATATTTTATAAATTCATTATTATAAATAGGTATGAATGTTATTTTTGAATGTATGATAATAATCAGGAATAAAAAGCTTTTGATAAGAAAGTTAAGAAAGTGAATGAAAGATTAAAGGTTATGTCAGCATATGAACACTTTATGAAATCATAATTATCAGGTGTAGGTAGGTAGGTAGGTACATAAATGTGTGTGTATGTTTGTATGTATGTATGTATGTATGTGTATATGCATGTATGTATGTGTGTATGTATGTATTGTTTGATTAAGTAAGTATGATTTAATGCTACCATCTCATAACAGTTAGCAGCAAGAAATCTTCCATATGTGCCAACCAATAGGCAGGAAAATACATACCATGGTCATGTATATCACATACCAGGCCATTAGGTAAACTGTTCTGATTCCAACAAAGTTAAATGTTTATGTTACCTGTATGTATTTTTGTGTGTGACCTGTGTGTATGTCAAAGCATATGTGTGTAAGTACAGATGCAGTGATGTGTGCATATATGTGTGTGTGTGTGTGTGTGTGTGTGTGTGTGTGTGTGTGCAGGTGTTTGTGTGTATATCCACTCGTCTGTGTACTTTGAGAAAGAAGCAAATGACAAAAATAACCTATAGTGAGAAAAACTGATTTACAATGATTCAATACTGTCATGAAATATAATAATATTACAGGATAAAAATTGTTGTTGTGTCAAAGTGCTGGCTTCCTGAGGAAGTGTATCTATATCTGAATCATAGGTTTATTTTTATGTTAAATAATAGTCTATCAAATGCTTAGAGAAAACATGATATAGGCCTGTGTGTGTGTGTGTGTGTGTGTGTGTGTGTGTGTGCGTGTGCATGTTTATTATAGTACATATATGTGTGTTTACATGTATGTATCTACAATAAAAAATGCTATACAAAAAAATTAATACACAGATTTTCTATCATTAATTTTTACTGTCAAAATCTTTTCAACTGTTGATAATTAAAATATTTCGAATTTTTCCAAGATTAAAAAAAACAACTTGTTGGGAATTAAAAATTCTTCAACATTCTCCAAATTTTCAGAGAACTGTTTTAGATTTTATTGTGTGATTATTAATCACTTTCACTAACATGTGTGATTCTCATCATGTTTGTTTCACTTGTTTCTATATAGATTCCCTGTCTGCTATAAAGAATAATATGTGTTCTGTGTAATATTATATGTCTGAGGTTCACCAAAGTGTTCTCTTTAAGGAAGATTGTTTTTTTTTAGTCCTTTCTCTAGAAGATGTAGTTTGATCTTTTGAAGCTGTTTTTTCAGTGTTTCTAAAACATTAAAAAAAAAACCCCAAAACAACCCAGTTTATTATATGATACACCAAGAAAGCTTAAAGTTTCTTACTGAAAACTAAACATGGTTTTTGTATCTTCAAGTAAATTTATTTTCCTTTTTCTTTCAGTATGGTGAATTTAAACAGAATTGTTTTTCCCCCATTATTTTCTTTTGTTTCTTTTGTTTTATATGCTATTTGTATCTATGAGGATTACTGGTGGAGATGAAGAGTTTTTAATGAGATTGTTTTGTTTTTAATGGATGTTCTGATGAAACTTATACACACAAAATAACACTGAGTAACTTTACTTTGTCTAAAACAAACATGGCAGCGTTAGTGAGGGGAGCATTTATTGCAGGAATTTTACCTGGGTGATGATATCTGCAGTGTTTATTGGCTTTGCATTCCTGAAGATCATAATTACAGTTTAGGTTTTTCTTCTGAAGACTTACGAACTGTGAAGATACAAGACTAATAATACATTAGTATGGTATGTGGTTAATGATGCCAGTAAATGGAAAATAATCTATTTTCAGTGGTTTGTGAAGATTTAGGGGATATAAGTGTGTCTTTAAAAAACATTTCTAAAATTATTACTGAGAAGAATATAATAAAATGACTATATATATATATACTACAGAAATCCTCTAAATATATATAGAATTATAATAATTTGAATAAATCATTGTTAACTTGACATATATTTTTACAACAGTTATTTCATCACAGCTTACAATAATTTATTTACAAAGCATGAAAAATTGATAATCATTTAGTAAATAATTTTAAGCAGAATTGGCAAATATTAAGAAATTTTTAAAAATTATAAGAAAACAAACAACTGTGGATAAAATAACAACACTCCTCCTGCTACTACTACTAGTATATAAAAACATTTTTTAAAAATCACCCACTGATAGAGGTTAGTCTTTACTAGTCTAACATATGCTTATAATTAAGTAAATATGCTTGTTTAATTTAGAGAGATTATGCCAGTTACTGCAATTTAAGGAAAAAGCCATCTTATTATGAACAAGATTAGTCCTAAGAAACCCATCACTCTGTTTACAAATCATTTTTCTTTGTCCCAGAATTCCTTTAAAAAGATTAAAATCTCACACTGCATTTTTTGCATTTCACTGGATTAGTTCATCAGTGTTACTAGTGTTTAACAAGCTCCATTCATTACGAATGCATCTCATTTTCTGGCTCTTTTGGCAACTACAAATGTATTTCTTGCTCTCCGTCTGTTTTAACAATTACAAATGCATATCTTGCCCTCTCTGGCTCTTTTAACAATTACAAATGTATCTCTAGCTCTCTGCCAAGTTTAATATTTACGAACATAGCTTCTTATTCTCTGTCTGTTTTAACGATTTCAAATACACCTCTTGCTGTCTCTCTCTTGCTCTTTTAACAATTACAAATGTATCTCTTGCTCTCTACCTCTTAACAATTAGAAACATATCTATTGCTCACTCTTGCTATTTTAACAATTACAACCATATCTCTTTTTCTCTGTCTATTTTAACACTTACAAATGCATTTCTTGCTCTCTGTCACTTTTGACAATTTCAGATTTATTCCTTGTTCTGTGCCTGTTTCAATAATTATAAATGTATTTCGTGTTCTTTATTTTAACGATTACAAATGTATCTAGCTCTCTCAGCCTGCCTCTTTTGACTAGTTTCATCATTACACCAACCATTAATCTACCAGAGACCATGTGTAGTCTATATATTTGTTTTAGCTGAACAAAAATGACAGGCCTGTACAGGAAACTCCAAATGTTCAATGTTCTTACTTGCTCTGGCCAGCCAGAAATAACTTGCAGGCAGCTGGCATACAGTGTACATGACTAGTGGGAATGGTAGAAAAATTAACGCATTCAAACATGTGTTATTGACATTTTATTAAAGAGAAGTGAAAGTTATGCTGAGTGTAATGTACATTTGGTGTGTGTTTGAAAAACCGTTTGTAATAAATAATGCAAGCAACAAATCAAGTAATTTTTGATTGAAAAATGAACGAATATTTAACGGCACTTACTATCATATCAGTATGTTAGAGTTTTGAAATCTGTGTTTTGTACATGAAAACTGCTAAAAAATTGAGGGGAAAACAATTTAAAATTTAAAATGAATTTATTCACTAAAAGAAAAGATAGCCTTATATTGAGAACACACACACACACACACACACACACACACACACACACACACACACACATTATGGAGTACTGCTGTACAGATCAGTGAAATGTTATGTTTTCTAAACTTTGATGTTTTAAAATGGTCTCCACCCAGTTAAACAACACCTGATAAACACTCAGTATGTGGATATATCTAATTCAACTGATATCACTTTTAAAAAGTGAAAAACAAATAAAGCATCTCGTTTCATTATATCAAATATGTTTTTAAAGGTTTAAGTTGTGCAAGTTTTGTTATTTTTACTTTTATTTTATTTCATTTCATTTATTTTTATTTTTTTTATGTGTGAAATTTACACAATTTTTTCCTTTGTACATATATCTGAGAAGATCTTGTAAACTTTAAGTATTTACTTCCTTTAAGAGACAGACAAAGAGAAAGAGAGAGAGAGAGAAAAAAAAGAAGAAGTGGGAAATAGAAGAAAGTCTTGAATACATTTTTAAAAAAAAATATGAATACGCATTTAAATATTTATTTTATATACTTAATTAATAATTATTAATAATAAACTTTTTTTTTTTAGGTGATATTTTAAATATTCATTCCTTTTTCATTAAAAAAAAAAAATATATATATATATTGTTTTTATTATCAGGTTAATTTTCTGTGGATTATTTTCTAACAGACAAAAATTCCAGAAAATGTTTGTTTTTTAAAACACGTGGTTGTCTGGATGTTTTTACCCCGTCTGGTGCTGCTCTAGCAAAATACACTCTTCTTCCTGAAAGAAGCTTCACTTCCTGTTTTTGTAATGCTTTTGTTACCATCTGACCCAGGAGTGCATCATGTGCTGCATCACATCACTCATCATCAAAAACAAATAAATTATTAAATAAAAATTACAGAGAGGGATAATAAACTTTAAAAAAAAACATCAACAACATTAACAAACAATATATATATATATATATTAATTAATTAATTGTGAGAGAAAATTAACAAAGAAAAAGAAAATGAAAACCCAAAGAAAAACTGTAACAAAATGCTAGCACTATAATAATAATAATAATAATAATAATAATAATCATAAAAATCCTATTTTACTATAAACTTAATTTAAAATGTAATTTAAAATGTAATTTTTCTAATTAATTAATTTGAATGAAAAGATGACAAATACAGCAGAAGTTATTTACTTAAATTATATGACACAGATTTGACTTCATACGCCGAAAAATATTGTAATATTTGATTATATCAGTCACACAAGTAAACCATCCTGTTAACAAATAGAAATAACTGATACAGTGTTCAACTGAAATAACCAAGTTAACTTCTGATAACTTTCCATAGACGTCAGACATGTTAACAACAACTTGCTTATACATAGCTGTTCTATAGTTATACACGAAATTTATAACTGTTTCTTTTGTTTTGTTTTTATTTCTGAGTTAACCTTTAGATAACATTAAGCAATGTTAAAATAAAATTTATTACATGTGATTTTCTACAGTGAAAAAAAAAAAAAAAAAAATTAACTTTGTTATTTCAAAGAAAATTTTCAGTGATGTTAAACATATTACAATGAACTTTATCATATATCATTCTTCCACAGTGACAATAACAAAATTTACAGAACTGTACGCAGATTATTAAAGTAATCTAGTCAGAATTTTGTCAGAAATCTACTGCACCAGCAGTTCTATTAAAAGTTGAAAAGCTTAACATATATAAATCTTAGATAAAAATAATAACATGTCACACAGAGGTAAAATTCTGTGTGCTAGTGGTTTGAAAATCTCACCGAGTAGGTGAGATATAAGAGGACAAAGTATATTCAATGCAGACCTGAACAATGTAGAACATTCTTCCAACAGAAAAAAAACAAAGATGTAATCAGATGGTATACACAAGGCAGAAAAGAGTACACTATAGTTTCATGTAAAAAAAAAAAAAAAAGACTCTGTGTTTCTCTTTATTTTGTAACATGACTCCCTCATTCTCACAGAAGATTGCTTTCTGTCTGTTCTTTGAAGATGGTTTTTCCATGAACCATGTCCTCCTGTTAACATTTGTTCCACTTACAAGTCAAGAGTTCACATGGCTTACTGCACATTTTCATTTAGTTCATCAGACTAAATTCAATTTCAGTTCTGGAAATTAGTTTTGTTTCATGATCTCATTTGCATCTATCAGAGATAACACCATTACATCCATTATTTTGTTGGTGGCTTTTTTTTTTTCTTCTTTAAAAAAACCCAACAATTCTATGGTACCCACAGAAACCCATTGTTTAGTAAGAACTTTTAAAACAAATGTTGTGTTATTCCTTTATTAAATCACATTTTACAATTAACTGGATACTTCTGATCAGAAAAATAACATACTTGAATCTTCATTAAATTTCATAAAGGAATCAAATTTTTATTCATTGTTCAGTAATAACTTATTTTATATAATTTCAAACTGAAAACATATTCACAGTGAACTTAACAGTAAAAGCTTGACATAATAAAAACAGCATTTAAAAAACGAAACAAAGAAAAATCTTACTGCAAAACAAAAATTTTATCAACAGACAAAAATGAAAAGAATGAAAAAGTAAAAAAAAAAACCAACAACCCCAAACCCCTCAAAACAAACAAAACAAAACACAGCACCCAAAAATTTTGATATTAATTTTCTGACATATACTGAAACGAAGTTTAAAACATCAGAAATAATTTCTTCCTTGTTAACATTAGCTTCATTTAGAAAGATGGCTTATAGTAAACCAACCTTCTGCAACAACATCAACAATAATAATAAAAATAACAACGTAAAACAAAAATCCCACCAAAGCAACAGCAATAATAATACAAAATAACAATACTGCTACTACTACTACTACTACTACTACTACTAATAACAACAATAATAACATTAGCAATAATAATAAAAATAACAAAAATAACAAAAAAAGACCCAAACAACACCAAAACAACAACAACAACAACAATAACAATAATAACAGCAGAAATTCTTATTTGTAATTGTACACAAATTACAATTTAGAATTTCTGCTGGTTTGAGCCAGTCTCATTATACTGATAGATGGGAACACAGTCCATAGTTCTGACAACTGTGATAAATGTGATGACACTGGAATCTTGCAGAAAATACAGTTAAAAAGTTCAGGTGATGAACTGACATCTTCAGAAATATTCTTTTGCACATGTAAAGTCTGCTGAGTTATGGAAAGGCAGTTTCAAAGATTTGTTGTTTTATATCGTGGTGTAGTATTAATTATTAAGAAAACAGGAGATATCGTAGATTTGTATTATTGGTGATGTTATTTTTATGTGTATTCATTGGCATGAAGTGTTTTAACTGATGACAAATATTGTGCTCTGTGGTTGAGTGTGGGTTATATGTGTGCAAATGTATGCATGTGTGTATGTGTGTGTATTGTGATAATTAGCTTTGTCAGTACCTTCTAAAGTAAAATTAAGATCCCTGCATCATTTATTATGCAGAATGACAAAAACAACAACAGTAATAACAATAATAATCATCATCATTAATGAAAGAAAAAAATAATTAGTAAATAAATAAATAAAATAATAATAGTAGCAGTAGTAACAGTAATAGTTTTAATAATAATTATTATCAACTAAATTTACAGTCTGTTGACACACTTAGTAATGTACAGTGTCATATCTCCTCATGAATGTTTATACCAAATGAACATTAATTTACTTTTAAAATATTCAGCTTCCCTCTGCCGTTGTTTAGCAGTTTATTATGACAGTCATTAAAACGGTGTGAAAGTGTTTTTGTATTTATTTTGGAACTTAAGAGGTAATTGATGCTAAGCATACAAAATGAGTTTCTTAAATCATTTTTAGATACAGGATGGGAAAATGATGACGAAATAATGATGCCTGCAGACTGACATTTATATATTCTGTGTTGCTGAGTGAGCTCATACAATTTGATCCGCCCAGTGAATGCTATGTTACCCAGTCTATGTTGATTTTTTTCACCTTATTAAAATAAGAATAATATATATATATTTTTTTTTTAAATATTTATTCAGTTCAGTTAATATTTTTGAGTAAACAATATATGAAGATAAAATATCATGAAAAATTCACAGGAAATTCATAGTTAAATATTCTATATAAAAAAAATTAAACAAAACAAAATAAAATAAAAAACTAAAAATAAATAAATAAAGTAAATGAAGAAGAAGAAAGATATATTTTTCATCAGCTGTTTTGACAATGGATATTCAAAAAAATTATGTTTTTATTTGTTTTGTTTTGTTTTTTTAACCTATATTATAAAATGTTGCTTAATGTTTTGAATCTTTTTTTAATCGTTGAGCAAACATGTTTAAACATGTAAAATCCTTTAATAAAAAAAATGAAATTAATCTTTTAAAAAATTTTCTGGAAATTCAAGATATTTACTAGATTAACAGCGTAGAACTAAGTAAAAATTAAAATTAAAAAATTAAAATATATTAATTAAAATAAAATAAAATAAAGTTTTCACATATTAGTTATTTATGTCACCGATAACCTTTACTCGCTTCTGTGCTTCAAAATGGCATATGTTGGTCTCCATGATAACATAGGTTTCCATGACATGAGAATATGAAGTATATTTATGTTTATTTAACTTTATATTATCAAGAAAGATAAATAAATCAGATACATCAATAAATAAGAATAATGAAAACTAAAACAATTTTCTTTAAATTTAGTAGTTATTCTACACAATCCATCAATCTCTGTTTAACACATTGAAACCAATAAGATTCATGAAACAAACAAACAAACAAAACTACCACAAAACTAAAATCAAATAAAACTTTAAAAAACCCCAATAATAATAAAAATTAAACAAAAAACAAAATAAATAAATAAATAAATAAATAATAATAATAATAATAATAATAATAATAATAATAATAATAATAATAATAACAAACAAAGTAACAAGCAAACAAAAAAATAAAATATAATAAAAAATAAAATAAAATAAAATTTCCATATTTTGCTACACATCCCATAAATTAGAAAATAACATTTATTGGCTGGAATATTCTAAATTTGTGAGCACCTTTTGGAAAGGGAAATCATTAAGTATGTGTATACAGAAGAGATAATCTACTGACTGCTTAAATCACAGATGTGCTCAGGATCAGAAGACAGGTTATTTCACAGGCTTTAATTCCTGAAAAAAAAAAAAATATATATATAAAAAAAAAAAAAATAATAGAAAAAAAAATAATAATAATAAAATAAAATAAATAAATAAATAAAACGATAACAATGACATGTAAGAAAAATGATAATATACATATAAATTCTGCCCCCCAAAAGAAAAATGTATTAGTTTATAAAAAATTCAGTGAGTTGAACAAAAATCATTAATTTAATTATTAAAATGTCCTTCTATGTTACTGTCTGAGATTCGTACAGATGTTCGCTAATATGCTTCACTTGTGGTCTTCACAGTTTCTGAAAAACATTGCAAAGAAAATGTACCTGTTAATGCAAGCTGCTGAACTATTTTGTTTATATAGATTATTAGGTAACACAAATGTTCCAAAAATAATAATAATAACTATAAAATAAAACGAAGATAAGAAAGTATTAGATATGTAACCAGCTGAAACAGAATTATAAAATAATAAAAATATTTTTTTTTAAAAACAGATAAAATAAAAATAAAAATTACTATAAAAAAAAAATAAATAAAAGAATAATAATAAATAGTAAATAAAATAAAATAAAATAAAATTTGCTTATTTTGCTACATGCCCCATAAATTAGAAAATAACATTTATTGGCTGGAATATTCTAAATCTGTGAGCAGTTTTTGGAATGGGAAATCATTAAGTATCTATACAAAGAAGAACAGGTTATTTCAAAGGCTGTAATTCCTGAAAATATACTACAAAAAAAAAAAAAAAAAAAAATTAAAGAAATAATTTAATAAAATGATAACAATGACATGAAAAAAATAGTGTTAATATACGTATATATTCCAAAATGCATTTATTTATATAAAATTCAGTGAGTTGAACAAAAATCATTAATTTAATTATTAAAATGTCCTTCTATGTTACTGTCTGAGATTCGTACACATGTTCAAAAATGTGCTTCTCTTGTGGTCTTTTCGCAGTTTCTGAAAAACATTACAAAGAAAATGTGCCTGTTATTGCAAGCTGTTAAAATATTTTACTTATATAGATCATTACGTAAAGAAATTATAACACAAAATAATAATAATAACCATAAAATAAAATAAAGATAAAGAAAGTATGAGATATGTAACCAGTTGAAACAGAATTATAAAATAATAATAATAATAATAATAATAATAATAATAATAATAATAATAATAATAATAATAATAATAATAATAATCTTTGGGGTTTTTTACCTGTGTAGTTCAGATGTGTATTTTCTGATTGTATTTTTTAATTTTAATTTTTAAAATCACTGCACATTCTCTGTATTAAAAGTCAGATACATCAAATTGATGCATATGAAGTGACTCACTATTTATTTCATGCACTTTGATCTTTATTAAACAAAAAACAATGGAAAAACTAGATTTAATTAATATAAATTTCACTTAATCAAAACTAATTTTAACAATAAAACAAAATAAAATAAATAAAAATAAATAATTCTGAAGCTGTGTCAATATTTGACTTTTGTCAGATTGTGAGCGATATTTTTAATTCCTTTGGCTGTTAAATTTGAACAAGTATATTCATTATTAATTGTACTTTTATCCATAAATGTTTCAGGTTTTCACATGCTAGGAATCCGTGTTTCAAAATTTGGCTCTTTATCTATTTATTTTTATTTTTATTAATTATCATCATCATCATCATTTTATTATTATTAATTAAACTTTTTCCTTAGGTCTCTGATAATTTAATTTGCACAGATTCAACAATTTTGCATTTACTAGTAGCCCAGATTTATTATCCAAGGCATCAAGCTGGACTTCATTACAAGATAAGTTTCAGAGAGAACATAATACCAATACTTACAAAAAGAAATTTCTTTAATATATAAATGAATACCTGAATACCATAACTTTAGTCTCATCAAGATTAATCTTCATTCCAATAGCTGTGCAAATCTTAAAGAAATTTAATATCAGTTTTCAGCTGAGAGGGTGGAAAAATTAGTGTGGCTAATACCAAAGGTATGCATATTCTGCATGTTAACTGAAATGAATACTCCATGATTTTTGAGGAAAATTTTTTTTGTTAAAAAAGTATGACAATTTGAGGTCTATGAGAGCACAAACGTTACACTTGAAATATTCAGAAAGGCTGTTTACAAAGTGCAAAGTTTACCAATATGCTGATGCAGTAATGCTTCCAGATTTTTTTGAGACACCAGCCACAGTTACAATAGTAAGACATTATACTGCACTGTATCAAATGATTTTGAAAAAATCTACAAATAAGAAATTAAATATCCCTTTTTTCTTTATGAATATACTTCCTAAAAGCTGCATGCAGAGTAAAGTAAGTGACACAAAAACCTGCCTGGATTTCTTCAGTTATTTAATAAGGCAATCATTTAAAATCAATGCAAAGAATCAGTCAGTGAAATCTCTCTATGGTTATTTTAACATTAAAGCATGAATGTCCCAGATGAAAATGCATGTACCAGGTTATCAAGAGTTTTTCGATCTGTTTATAATGGATAACATCATAATGCAGTTCATGCTTTAGTTTTATCAAAACTTAATCAGGACACAAATTTAATGGCAAATATAAAGGGAAATGTACTCTTACTCCTGATAAGGTAACTGTCTTGTTTGCCTTGTTGGGAATACTAGTTCTGTCTTCACTTTGAAAATGAGAAACAAAATGAATTAATCTGAAAATCATTTAAACAGGTTCAAAATGTGCAAGATGCAGACTAAATGTCTGTGTTGCTTGTTAATCATTTAAAACATGGTAAAATATTTTATTTTATTTAATTTTTAAAACAATTTTATTTCTTCTGTTAGAAAAAAAACAACAATAACAACAAACAAATAAACAAAACTCATTATCCTCTGAGTTCATTTAGATATCATTAAATGTCTTTTGTAAATGTCTTCATTTTCAAACAATGAAGAAATAACTAAAAGGTTGAAAAAAACAAACAAAAAAAACATTACAACTCCAGACAAATGCATCCAACAATTGTAATTATTGGTTTTCTGTAGACTTTTCCTTTTGTTATTATGTCATATTAGAACATTATTATTACCAGCTGTCTGCATTATGTTTTCAGTTAAAAAGCCAGATAACTGGAGATACAACTGTCCAGATATCCCATCTTTTCAGTTACAATACGACTTTACTATTTTTACGTTACAACAATAAAGCCACTGTTAACCTCTCCTTTGCTTATATTTCCTTTTTTATTTCATTATTGTTATTTTTTTTAAAGCCGTTTATAATACTTTTGGCATGCTTTCAATTGTCATAACAAATGGACCATTACCTGGTTATTTGAAACATATACAAACACAGACAGGTCACCCAGGCACAAACCCATCACTCTTGTGCTGTCCAGATTTTCTCAGAAACAACAGATCTCAGACATTTTGCATTTCTAAGACAAATGGAATTGCTGATGGCCTGTTGACCTTGAGATAACTTAATTAACCTGTTCCTTGTTGATTCTCACCACCATGGGCTATGATCAAAGGACACAATCATCTGCTGAGCACCTGTTTAGATTCTTCTTTACAGTAGTTTGTGTGGGCGAAATTCTCAGTTAAAGTCTGTTTTACAAAGAAACAGTTTAAAAGGTTTTTTCATTCTTTTTTGAATAAATAAAACATTAAAAAAAAAAAAAAAAAGAAAACAACAACAAAAAAGAACTACAAAAAACAAAAAGCCAAAAACAAATAATAATAAAAATAATGGAAAAAAGGGAAACAAGTATATTTATACTAATATTAGCATAGTGTACATAAAATAAAGGCCTAACACTGATGCACAAAAAGGTGCTAATATCAATGGTATAAATTTCAGAATGTATTAGTTTATTAAAAAAAACCCTAAAAAAACCCTTAAAAATGCAACAACAACAACAACAACAACAAAATATAAAACAAACCTCCCAGTAAATATTAATTAAGTGTTAATTGTTAGCCTTTAATTTCATCCTGGACTATTTTAATGCTTCAAATTCATACACATGTTCTTTTCTTGATTTTTTTTTTTTTGATTTTCTTGCAAAGTGCACATGAAGAACCAAATTATGTTCAAAAAAGATTAAACGAACAGTAACTGCAACAACATTACATTCGAAAATCTCCTTTGTTATTAAGTCGTATCACAACATTAGTATTTGCAGTCTTTGTTTATCATGGTAAAACAATTAAATTCTCCTACCTAACCATTTTGTTTTTTTCACTTTGACTTGCTGATGGATGCTCTACTCTATGGTCAATAAATAAAACAATGATCTGTGATGATATGCTGTTTACATGTCTTCTGGGGATTGTGAAAAAAAAAAAAAAAAAAAAAATGAAGAAAAAGTATGGCTTCCTGTAGAGACTGTGGGCTGTTCTTAAACATCTGAGTAAATAATAACTTTACAGTCTGTTCAAAACGATAGTCTGTCTTGGGAAAAAAAATGTGTGTTCTCTTTTACAGGCAAATCAAAGCAAGTTAATGATCTGTGTATAAAAAAGCTCCCAGTGGAACTGTTGATACTCACAAAGTTAAATGTTTATTAATGTGAATGTTAATTTTAATTAATATCAGCTTTTGCTGAATAATGAAGAAATTCTGGCTGATTATTTGAGAAAATATTCTTTGTTGTTTTTGTAATCCATTAGAATTTGTGAGTCTTGTTTTAATTAGTGGGATTTGTTAGAATTTACCTTATTTGTAGTTGTAGTTTTGTTGTTGTTGTTGCTAATTGCCGTTGTTGTTTTGTTTTTGTTGTTGTTGTTATTATTATTATTATTATTGTTATTACTGATATTATTATACCATTTTCAGATAAATGAAGTTGACAAAACAGACATTCCTGACTGGTTGAATTACGATTCCTCAAGCCGCTTGTTGACTGGTGTTGCTACATCGCACAACCAGGGCTCCGTATTCATTCAGGTGGCAACAGTTTGCGAGACAAAACAAAGAGAGAGGTGCCAGCCTGAGACTGATGTTTTTCAGATCACAGTTAAGTACGAAGGAAGAGGCTCCCAGGCTGATGATGACAGTGAAAAATGTGAAGATGAAACAGTGCTGGCCAATTTAGTTCTTTGTGTATCACCTGACAATTTAACTTTATCACATAAATTGCACTTGATCTCAGGCATGGCAGATTTTCTGTCAATTCCTCGATCAACACTGACTATTTTGCCATCTTCGGGGCAAAAACTGTTAGCAGTGGAGAAAGGTTATCAGATAATTTCTGCAGGCCCTGGTTCAGGAAGTATTTGTGATCTCAATAAAAATGTAGAACTGTCTTGGTATCTTGCATGTTCGACCATTAAGCATTTGGCCGACTTTGACAAAATTCTGCAGCACAATATCAATGTTGGCCGAATTGAAAAAGAAATTGGACAGAAAATTGTTGGCTGGTATGTAGCATCACCTAACTCACTGATACATTTTCAAAAACGCAGACGAAGGCAGGCTCGTTACAGAACAGCTGTGCCAACTCCAGTTTTCTCTCCAGTAGTTCCAACCAGGGTTGTACAAAGTCACACTGAGGAAAAGATTATAGTAACATCCATTCAAGATTTGTCTTCTACAAAATATGCACCCAGCAGGTTCACTGTGACCCCAACTCTGACTGAGACATCAGTTTCTTCAACTTCTGTAATCCACAGTCTTTCACAGTCAGTGACACCAACAAAAAGTACTGAAAAGTCCATCTCAACAACAGAAGTTCCTGATCTGACTCCAGTATACACAGAAAAAACAACACAGGTCAAGACTGTTGAAGGTAATTTTACAACAGTGAAATCAAAACTAATTGTTAAAGAAAGTAGTTTCACAGAAATAATACAAAGCACAAGTTCTGAAACTAGATCGTATGATAAGTCTCTTCCTTCGGCAACCATTTCACCATCTTCAACTTCTGAAGTCAAAGTTATCATAGCAACGCAGCCACCAATACCAACTACAGTTTCTCCTGGCTGGACAGTGCCACTGGAGCCCAGTGAAAGTCTTTATCATTCATCATCAACGTCAGTGAGAACAACACCACCAATGAAGACTTCATACTTGACATCTTCATCATCCACATCTCCACTACCTCCTACTACAACATCTAAGACTGTCACAGAGGAAGCTGTAGGTTCAGGTTCAGGACATGGTGATACTCGAGATGATGAAATTGAATCACCAATATCTGGAATGACATCTGATATTAAGGAACTTGCACACAGATCTATTGTAAAAGAAAGTACCATATTGGCAGTGCCAACTGCAATATCAACGGACTCTTATGGCATTCTTCCTACTCAGACAGTTTTAATTAAAGGTACAGAAATAGTGGATAGCAGAGTGGAAGAGCCTATTACTAAAGATGCTAGTATTCTTTCTGATGTTGTGACTAAATCTCATGTCATTCAAACGACTGCATCAGAGCAAACTACAAGACAGCCATCAGAAACAACATTACCTGTTACTTCAGAAGATCAGCTAATGTCACCTTCTATTGATTCTAGTTCATCTTCAGACATGATTTTCTCAGGCTTTGGAAGTACAGAGGATGCTGGTGATCTAGCTTCTGAAATGGTAAAGAAAATAGCATCAGAATTTAA
Source organism: Chrysomallon squamiferum (assembly GCA_012295275.1). NCBI lineage: Eukaryota > Metazoa > Mollusca > Gastropoda > Neomphalida > Peltospiridae > Chrysomallon > Chrysomallon squamiferum. Next base: position 26,165,211 of record CM022671.1, read on the forward strand.
ATTCTCTCCAGTGTCTAGCACTCCTGTTATAAACAAATCTCCAGGTGCTGATTTCTTCTTTGAAAGTGAAAGTGATCAGCTACACATGTCAAGATATCTTGTCGATAGCATGATGTCAAAAGTCATGATTGATTCGAGCAAGCCTGTTGAAGAGGTCATGGAATCTGGTTCAGCTGATACATCTGGATCTGGCCAGCCTCTGATAGATGACGAAGAAGGAAGTGCTGTTTCAGTTAATGTTTCAGCTGTGCTTATGCCTGGCCTCCAGACTATCTCTCCACATCTTGCTCAAAACACAACACCACCTCTTACAGGAAGTTCAGATTTGATTTACACTCGCATGTCATCAACGCCTGTTGTGTTCAAGGAAATGGTTCTGCTTTCCACTTCTGTATCATTATCAAGCCACGACATACAAAATACTTCTGGGGTATTCATTCCACCAGTTCAGATAATTCCAACAACAGTTGTATCAGAAACAGAATCACAAACCCTGGTGTCTCAGGAAGTCTTTAAGCCAGAAACAACATCTGGACAGTTTGCTACTCCATCAGGAGATTCAGAAATGGCTTCTGCTTCATCTGGACTGGACACTGAAACAACAACAGTGCTGGCACCTGCTGATCCAGGAAGATACACTTCAACAGAACAAACAACTACAAGAACAACAAAGAAACCTAAAACAACAAAGAGTAAGAAGCACTGGAAAAAGACAACAGTCCCCTACTTAGAGACAGCATCTGGATCCAAAGAGAAGAGTTGGATGACAACTGAAATCAGTGGACAAGCTACATTTACTACCAGGCCTGACATGACATGGCCACCTTTCTTTCACAAGACATCAACTGCAGGTACATTTATTCTTTTTTTCAGTTTATGCTGTTAAAGACTCTATGAAGGAAAAACGTAATACATAATCTTTTGTTTTCAGGTTCTAGGATTGCATAATTTAATATATTTCTCACAATGTGAATAAGTAATTATTGTTTCATAAGTATATCTTTTCAGTGAGCTGTGTTCTATTTATGGTTAATCATATATTGTAAAATTTTATTTCTGTGCATAATGTATTTATTGATAATTCAAAATGTAAAATGCCTGTATTTAAAGTAAATGTTTTTGAATTATATAAAAAGATGAAAAGTGAAAAAATAAAACAAAATAATTTAATCAGCATTTTGCTCAGAAAGACCAGTTATATTTAATCTTACATACATCTGTGTTTTAATAGTTAATAAATATTCTTCATCTTTTTTCTTCTTTTTTTTCTTACTTCATTTTACAGTGGTCAACAGTGTTCCTTTTTTGGAAAATCCAGTAGACTTTATCTCAGCAAGTCTAGGTAAATACTTTGAATTTCCTGTTCCAAGGGGAGTCTTCTATGACATTGAGGATGGTGACACTCGGGCACTCAAATTATCAATGACATTACCAAACAAACATGCTCTTCCTCCTGACTTCTGGCTGCAGCTAGATTCAGAGAAACAGGTAATATCTGGACTGCCCTTGACAGTTGATCTTGATACCAGTCACCATATGATGGTGATCCTTGTCGCAGAAGATTCAGGAGGTCTGAGAGCTAAAGATGAAATCAAACTTTATGTAAATCCTTCTTCATTCACACGATTCACTCATAAATTTATCATGACATTTGCTGTCAATTTTGCAGAATTCATGAAGCAAAGAAATAACCTTAGTTTTCTTCTGAAGAGACTCAGTTCTTACTTTGGAGATCGTACACCTGAAAACATCTTAGTAATGGACATCGAGGTTGGATCACTTGTTCTTTCATGGAGTAACACCACACTGAATGGAAACATCTGCAACTCAAAAGCAATTGGTCAGATTTATCACAAACTAGTCAGGAAGGATGGCAAAGTTAGAAACTCACTTAATCGTCATTTGGGATCAAGCTTTAGACTCAAAGACGTCAAATATGAAGCTCTAGGAATGTGTGCTGAGAGGGTAACTGTACCTCCTGACACAACAGCCACATCATCAGAAGAAGTGACTACCAATTCAGATACTGCATCATCATCACCATCATCAGGTCTGAGCATATGGGCTCAAGTGGTTCTGCCAGTGATGATAGCGCTGTTGCTGCTCCTTCTCATTCTGCTAATCATCCTGCTGATTAATCGTAGAAGAAAGAGAAGACAACAGAAGCAGAAACCAGAGAAACCCATTTTCACCAACGACAGACATCCAGTTATATTTCCCGATGAACTTGAAGGTGAAGACACAAGCTTAAAACCCAAGAAACCAATTGTCTTACCCAATGATACAAACAGAAGCCTTTCTTCGTCTCCAAGAACAACATACTATTTTGAGGATGATTCCCCATCAGATAATGCCAGTAACACAGGGACTGGCAGCAGAACAGGCTCCGGACGCAGGAAACCAAAGTCACCACCACCATATTACCAGCCTCATTCTGATCCTCCACCTTACCGACTACCCCCACCATACCTCACCAATAACTCTTCCACTGTGTAATAGTCGTGGGGACTTTTTCTGATTCAATTGATACCATGAATATAAAATAATGTCGATCATGCTGGAATTACTGCACTATGTATCCAGTACAAACCACACAAAAGTGCCTTCCTATAATAACATTACTGTATATATAAATGTTTGAATGATGATGGTGATTGTGAACTGTGTAAGTTCCTATAAAAAAAAAAAAAAAAAAAAAAAAAAGAGAGAGAAAAAAAACTATATGTGTGTGAAAACCTGCTAAAAGAATGTGGATCTTATGTTATTAAGAAAAGGTTCTGGTCTAAACCCAGGATTATTTTAAGGAACTGACAGATGAAACATCATACATCTTTTCATGCTGAACTGAATTTATCCTGCAAGTAAATGAGAGACATAATACAAACAGATATAAACTTAAAACTTCAAAATTCTTAATGTGTAACTGAAATTAAATAAATAAGTATAGGATAAAACATAAAGGAGATAAACACAAACCAAAAAAAAAATTAAAAATCTGAACATGTAAAATCTCATCTGCAGAAATAAGGATTCTGATGTGATTAAAAAAAGAAACTATGGAAAGAAAACAACTTTTTTAACACTGAAATTTGATATTAGAACATTAATGTACATGTGCAAATTAATGAATGTTTTATACATAACTGTTAAGGTATATATATATTTATCTGTTCAGTGAAATATCCTCTTTGCATCTTTCCACCATGTTTTGATGTGGAAATGTTTATTATTTCTCCAAACTTCAAATTTATTATTAAAGTTTTAACTACTTATATTTTTTGTGTTTACAAAGAATGAGAACCATCATCAACTTACTAAGACAAGACAGACTCCATTTTCATTGGTAGCTTTTATATCATCTACCAATGGAAATTAAGTATCTTTTGAGCATTAGGCAAAAAAACAAAAATCGTAACATTTTTTTAAAATTACTAATTATTATTTCCATGCATTTGGGGTAAATTAGTACATAAATATTATTAAAATATAGTTGCAGAGGACAGTTCACTTGAGTAATAAAAGAATATTTTATTTTGATGACCTAATTTCAAGTCAGAAATATAGTGTTTCATTTTTAATGATAGACAGTTTGAAAGGAAATCCATTGTCCAGGCTGAATTATCTGCATACGATAATAAACATGATACTGAGTACAGGTTTACTGTTTTGTCAATAGGTTTGTTTTATATATGATGGCTGTATATTTCTATAACAGCATGGGATATTGTTTATATATGATTTTTAGAATATGGATCTTGTAATATTCTGTTTTCTGGTTTGGTCTCTCAGTACAGACACACACATATTTGTAATTTCTATAATGATGTAAATATATAATTTACATGCTACTTTTTATGACTTTCACTAGATGATTGTCACAGTGCATGCAAACACACACACACACACACACACACACACAGACACACACTAAGAAATAAAGAAGCTTCACTTTTGGATTTGTAACATAATGAACATACTTTCAGTTTAAGACATACACTTTTAATTACAGTTCATTTACATATGTGAAAGAAAAGAAGACCTAATAATATATTCACCCATTTTATTTTTATTTTCTATTTTAGAAAATCACAGTGAAGTTACATAATAAATATGAACTCAGAGAGCAGATATAAATTTTTTTTAAATTTAAAAATAAAACAAAATCATTTTTTCCCATTTTATTACATTATATATTATATATATATATTATACATAAGGACTAGCTTTAATAATACATATAATTTAAAAAAAAAAAAAATATTATTTTTTTTATAATGTTGATACACACCTTATACACTGTTAATATATTTTATTTTCATGTATCACTATTATCAATATTATTATTTTTATAATTATATGCAATTTATTATTATTATTATTATTATTATTATTATTATTATTATTTAACTGTTTGTATGCTGTTAATGTGTTATTGTCACATTATTATTTCAACAGTAGTATTATTCCTAATCATGTGCCAAAGTACCAACATTATAATGATAAAACGACATCCAAAATGAATGGTGCTCCCAGCTTCATTGCCGTCCATATTAATTATTGCATTCAGCGTAACCTTTCTTGAGAATGTCCCATTTATTTTATTTTTTTTGAAAACTAAAATAAAAATACTGTAAAAATTTTAGTCAGTTATTTTAAAAAGTTTATTTTTGTATAATTTTTTTCATGTTGTATATATGTTTAAGATAATACTTTTTACAATTTCTATTCAGGATATAATTGTAAAATTAGGATTAAGATTAAGGAATAGATCCAAGGTAAAAAGCAAATAGTCAGGATTTTAGCTGTTGAAATTTAAAGGTTTGGGATTGTTATTCACATCAACACATATGTGAAGAAACAAAAAAGTTTTTTTTGCATTAGAACCATTTAATATTTTCAGTGAATAATGAAAAAAAAAGAAGTAAATTCCGTGATATTAAATTAGATATTATAAAAATTGTTCCCTGAAAGAAAAGTAAGATACTGCAATTCTTATGATTTTTATACAGATTTTGAACATAATTTACACAGATATACTTTGTAATCACTTTTAATCTCTATCCAGAAATATTTACTTTGGTAAACATTGTAGTTTATTGGTAAGCTTTGTATATAAATATGGTATGTAATTATTATTTTAAATGTATTGCATGTGTTTGTTTAAATGTCTGTGTAAAAAATAACCTATTTAATCACGCCTTTGAGACTATTCTGTGTGTTCTAACATACATGTATGTGTTAATATTGTTTGTGCTTAAGGCCATTTTGCAAACCATGTTTTGATATACATTTATGCCATTTTATAATCCAAAGAAGATATACATATAATAGAAAAAAGAAGTATTATTATTATTATTCATTTATACTTTTATGGGTTTTAAAAAAAAAAAAATCTGTATTATTGTTATTATTATTATTATTATTATTATTATTATTATTATTATAGTAGTAGTAGTAGTAGTAGTATTCATTTATACTTTTATGGGGTTTAAAATTATGTTTTTTTCATTCTGGCAAACATTCATATGAAACCTAATATGGTTATGAAAAGGCATAATAATTCTGGGTTCTTATGGCAGCAGTTGCATAATGGCTTTTAGCTTGTAATCTATTATTTGTGTTCCTAAACATAATTACTGCACTCAAAGAATCACAGCTAGAAGCAGATTATGTAAAAACAAGTTGAAATTTCTGTTTAAATTTCTGTGAACATTCTAGCACCAGTGTATGATAATAAATTATAAATATATATATATATATATATATAAATATTTTTTTTTATTTTTATTTTTTTATTTAAACTGTTTATAAGTTCAATTAATGGGATTATCAGCTAAAATCTGTGTATAAATTTGCATAAAAACTCAGGAAAAAACATTGGCTGGCTATATCAGTTACTTAATTACCTATCAGTAAAATCAAATACCACTGAGTGATAATAAATTAAATATACATTTATTTAATCAGTATCAATATTAGCAGGACATTTAATAAAAATATATATATATATATATATATATATATATATATATACACAGTGGTACGTCGGTTTACGAGTGCACCAACTTACAAGTATTTCAAGTTACGAGCATTTGCCTGGTTGATTTTTTGCTTTGAGTTGCTAAAAGCCAGTGCTGAGAAGAAGTGGATATGTCCATTGGATTAAAGCATGAAATCACATACAAAAAATGAGATGAAGTCGACTAGGCAAAGCAGTAAAAATGTAGTACTATTCTGAAGCAGGAGTTGATAAAGGCTATAACTCCAGCCAAAGGCGTTAAAATAATCTGTCTGATCTCTAAGATAAATGCTTTTACAAATCCAGTTTATTTCTTTACATTCTCTTTTATTTTATTTTTATACAATATTTGTCATTTATAAGTATAATGTCTTATTTAAAAACACAGGACAAAAAAAAATGGGGTGGTTTTGGGGGAATGGAACGGATTAATGGCATTTCAAATAATTTCAGTTGGGAAAACTGATTTGATAAACGAGCAAATTGAGTTATGAGCTCAGTCATGGAACAAATTAAACTTGTAAGTCAAGGTACCACTGTATATATATATATATATTTAGTTTTTGTTTTTATGAAACTATTTGCAAGTTCAATTAACGAGACCATCAGCAAACATTTGTGTGTATGCTTACATAAAAACTCAGGAAAAAAACATTGGCTGGGTATATCAGTTACTTAATTACCTATCTGTAGAATCAAATACTTAAACTTTTTATCTTAACCATTCTTGAAACAAGTTTTTACATCTTTCTGAATTACCATTTGGGTCAGATTGTTTATTCTTTTATTTTAATTAGGAAGAAATTCATATATATGTATGTATGTATGTATGTGTGTGTATATATATATATATATATATATATATATATATATATATATATACATACACACATATATGTATATATTCTGACACTACAAACATAGAAAAAATTAACGACAATTAAAATGATGGAAATTAACGAAGGGACAAATTTTTATGTAATTTTTCATTAATTTCAGTGCATATTTTTAAAATATTTATAACAGCTTTAAAAAACAACTTATAATTCAAATATTCAATTTCAGTGATGTGTATAAAAATGTGTCTCTTCAAAAAACAATAAAAAATAAAAATAATGTAATGATGTCATTCTAATGTATATTAATATTGTATGTACTATGGTGGATTTAGCTAATCAATCTAATTATTATGTCTTCTTAGAATTGTCCTAACAAGCAATTTATCTTAGTATGTATTCATATATTAAGTATTAAATGCTTTCCTACATACATACATGGCTCAGTGTTTTATTAATACATTGATACTGCTAAACAGGTATTTCTAACTGTGAAACTGAATATGGGACAGATTACTTTCAGAACTGACATTGGACTGACTACCAGTACTAATAATGAATATTAATAAAACTGGATGATTTGGAAATCCTAAAGCGAAAAAACAAAACAGTCACTGAATATTTAATAATATCTCAACACATTTAATATGAAGTCGTTTACTGTCTTTCATTATGTTGAAATGAAAAAGTATTGCTGCAACAACATAGGCTACTCTTTCTGATTAGCAGCAAGAGATCTTTGATTACAACCTGCCATTATAGAAGTGAGACACATAATGAAATGCTAACATTAAATATTTTCTAAGAATTAAGAAATGGAAATTTTTTGATTCTTGTGACTACACTGTGGTACAGCTGACATTAAAAACAAATTATTTGCTGGGTGGTTGAAAACTAAGATGTATTACATCAACTCCTACTTGTCACAAAAGTCACTAAACCTTTTCATTCTTGCAATATACATTATTTCTAAAACTGAATATAAGGATTGGTTTTGTAAATTATTGTCAGTTAAAGCAGTGTATTACAATTTATATCTGGCTAGACTAACTGTTGAAACTGAGAGGATTATTAACATGCATGGCCATAACTAGACTTTTTTTTTTTTAAACGAGGCAAAAACACTTAATCGCCATGTGGAAAAAAAATTGGGCATGGTACCTGGGGGCCTTAGGCAACCCCTAGAAGCTCTAACTTGAAAGATGCAAAATCTTCGATTCTAGCCATTTCCTGGCATTTTTTTTCTTAGTTCAGTAATAGCGATTTTTTATGTTTGCATTTTCTACTTTACCAGGCAAGAGTGAGTATTTCAAAATCCATCTACACAAGAACTGCACTAACCTAGCACCAGAAGAATTAAAAGCAGTTAGTAACCGTAGACATTAACAAACTCATTCAATGGATATTATTAATATTGGAACACAGATTTATATTTTTTATTTTTTAAGTAAAATCTTTGTATATATAAAAAAAAAAATTGTTATTTTGCCCCATTTACCTCAGTGCAGTTACGGCCATGACATTTAACCAGAATTTTTAATAATTTTTTTACAATTATAGATTAAAACAAGTTATAGTAAACACTTTGCTGTAGCTAACAAAAAAAATAAAAAAAAATAAAAATAGCATTACAATAATAATAAAAACCCCCTCCAGAAACTACTATTTTCAAAATAGAATGTAACCATAATTGTTGAAATTTCTGTAGCTAAGAATAATTTTTGACAAATAAATAAAAAAAATATTATAAAATGAAAAATACTGCCTAAAATGGTTTCATAAGGTAAAGAATAGAATTTTGAAAAACTAAATATTAAAATCACTGAGACTGCATACATTAAAAGCATAAATTTGAAACATCCTGCTTTCCATAATTATATAAAAAAAATATTTGGTACTGAAATTTATTTCAGTAGCAAAAAAGACCTGAAAACAGAACAACATACACACAAATTGGAGATTATTCAGTTTCATGTATCAGAAAAAAAAAGAAAGGAAACAAAAGTAGAGATGCCATATAAACTACATTTAGTCAGTTATTTGTACCAGTCATTTGATCTGGGATGCTTGGAAAAATTGGTGACCCATATTCCATATTTTCTTTTTCCCTTTAGGTAGATTTTAAATATAAATTAAACATTGAAATTTAAAGAACAACAGTATTAATAATTGTCTAAAGCCAGTTTTCGGTGAGCTGGATGAATAGTCTGGAACCCGCATCGGTTTTCTTCCCAGCTGTAAACTGAACGACATAACTGACGTCATATCTAAAATTATTTAAATAAATAAATAAACAAATAAAAATAGGTTAACAAATTAACTATTCTTTATTTTATAATCGATCATAGACCTATATGCATCTTCATTTATCACATTTCTTCAAGTAATTTGTTTCAAAATAAGAAATAGAAGACAAAACAATGTTTTTGGTATATCTCTTATTTGTGATGACCATGGTCATTTGTTAATGAACTCAATCTTGCTGTTTATTAAAATGTCTCATTGCAAATGTTATAGCCCGAAATTTCATTAGCTAAAGACAACAACATTATATTTTTTGAGTTTACCCAGTTTTGAAATATTAATGGTAAATATGAATGTTTTAAATGTCTGCTTTGAAAGAGTGCACATAAAAAAAAAAAAAAAATATTTCTTTGCTACTAAAATGAGCAAACTTTCATTATTCTTTTTTTAAAAACTGAACTGAATTAATGCAGTCATTTCTTTAATCAAAGATAACATTACATTTTTTTACTTAAAAATATTAATGATAAATCAAATATAGATCTGTTTTGAAAGATTGCACTAAAGAACAATTTCCTTCTACTAAAAGGAGAAACACCTTTTTAAAAAAAAAAATCAACTACAAAAAACCCCTCATCCTCCCCAAACAAAAAACCCGAAAAAAAACCAACTTTTTATTATGAATTTCAGATGTGTTACTTGTGGAATAAAAATTCTCCCTTCAACATTCCACCATGATAAAACAATTACAGACTGCTGAAAATGATTTTTTATTATGATGTGAAGAATGAAGTCCATTTTACATGTTACAAATGATGACAATCATTACTTGAAGATCATAAATCCTTAAAGGTTTTGGTCAAAGTGTTCCAGAAACACTGGACATTTCAGTTTGGACAAGTTTTATTATTGTGATTATGTCAGTATTAAACTTCTTTTATCATAAATATAAAGAGAAAAAAAATAAAGATTTATTTTTACCAAAGCATTAAAGATTAATTCTCTACTGCATTTGTCAAACTCAAATTTAATCTTTCCAAAAAATCAGTATGAATGTTGTAATTTTCTTTTTTCAAGTTTTGTGCATGAAATTTCAAAAGACATAGTTCTATAGTAATCAACCTAGTTAATTGTGAAAAAAGGCTGGTGCTACCATTAAGCCAACAAGAGAGTACACTTCAGAATGGTGCACAATGACCTTTAATGGTCAGTTTTCTTATTGAAAATGTTGATTATGTTTATGTGAATTAGTTCAAACCAAAAACTTTTGTTTATCTGCCATTTTTATTCACTCATAAAGGAATCATTCTATTTTGCATTGAAAACCACATGTAGTGTCATATGTTTTTATTAATGGATACTGTGCCTTTAATATTGATGTTGGCATCTTATGGTACTTATTCTTCCAATTTAAAATAAATTAAGCAGTTTCAAGTTTTGTGCTATTTATTTTCTCTTGGAAAAACATGTTTTCAAAAGTAGAATTTGGCAACTTTGAAGAGATGGTGCAAGCAGTTTACTTTACTTGGGTTGCAAAATTGTTGTTGGAAAATAATATTCTGTTCACATGTGGGTGTGAAAATTAAATGCACATTAACAACCAATAATAATAACAGTTTTATTTGATTTGAACTCTGTAATCCTGTTTTAATCAACAGACTTAATAATCACTACCTCTATCATCAGTTAGAGGTAGGTAACAGCAACAAATCAAGCATCCTCTAATTATACATAAATTATCTTCAACAAGTTTTGATTGACACTGTTTGAATAAAAACTTTTTTGTTTCTCTTTCACAATTTATGAAACTGTTCTTTATTAAAAAACAAAAACAACAACAAAATATTTACCCATGGAATTGGAACAAGAAAGCAAATATGTTTTTGCTTAAAACATAGATAAAAGGAATAAACATAAACTGATTTATAAATAATAAAAATCAAAAAAAGTTTTAAAATGAAGAATATTTTTCTTTTTTTAAATATTAACTTATAAGAAGAAATTATTGTTTTTTTAAATATTAAAATAATTTAAAGATAAGGATTATGCATGTCTTCACTTTTGGGAAGAGACATCATACCATTAACTGCATCTATTTCAGCTGTAGTCTTTGGCCAAACACTTTGGTTGTAGTCCATTTGTCTTGGCATGTACATAAAACCAGACACATCTCTGTTGTCTAGTGACATCCTTGTCATTGTCACAAGTCCTGATACAGGTGTGTCTTCAAAAGACTTTGGAAAGGACATCATGCAGGACACTGGTGGTTCTTCTTCACCAATGATTCCAGAAACTGGAGCCTCAGCCATGGCTAACATTCCTGTTACTGCTGCATCTTCTACAGACACTTTTGACAACTGCATCAAGTTATTTGAACCAGTGTTTTCCATTTGTGCTGCTTGTTGCAAAGAACCCATGTCCATATGATGCATTTTGTCTGGAAAAGAACTGGAAATAAACTGTGGATTTTCAACAGAATTTTCATTGGATTTCTGTGTTTTTGACTGTGTGAATATACCAGCTGCCACACAATCAAAATCATGCACCAGCTTTAGATGATCTTTGAAAGAGGATTTCCACCTGAATTCTTTACTACAGAAGTGACATATCAATGTGGGTGGGTTGTGCACTATTGTATGTTTCCTCAATGCTTTTCTGGTTTTGAATAATTTCTTACAGAGCCTGCACTGATGTGGAAATAGCCCTGGATCTCTGCTGTCAAACATGTTGGCAAGTTTCCCTGGCTTGGCATGAACGTTGTGGTTAGTGCGCATGTGCTGATTCAGTGAAGACTTCCACTTGAACACTTTATCACAATATTCACAAGTGAATGTAGGTTCGTTGTGTCCGTGTATGTGCTGCTTCAGGTGCTTTTTGCTCTTGAATGCTTTGGGACAGAGGTGGCAAGTGAATGCAAATCCTGTCGTGTCTCTTTTACCACAAACTTTCTCTTCGTGATATTTTAAATTTTTTTTGAATGTGAACTCCGCACCACAACCTCCGCAGAGGAACTGTTTCTGGAAATTGTGCTTCTTCACCTTGTGTCCATCAAGATTTTCCTTGGTCATAAAACCACAGCCACAAAGCTCACACGAAAACTGAGGTTTATTGTTGTGTACTTGATCAACATGTCTCTGTAGTGAGGTGTTGTGCTTGAATCGTATGCCACAGGTAGGACACAGAAAGGCCTCTGTGTGTGCTGACATGTGCGTTGTGTAATGCCACTGATGATGAAACTTTTTGTGACAGATCTCACATTCAAATGTTGCTTCCAGGTGATACTTCTGGTGGCGAACCAGAGATTTACGTGATGGATACCATTTGCCACATTTTTCGCAACACCATTCGTTATTCTTTCTTCTGAAAAAAAAAAAAAGAAAAAGAAAAATAGAACAACAAAACAACATACATTACATTATTATTTGTATAAATAATGAATAATATTCTGCTATAAGCATGTTAAAACCATTCAGCTTGCAAATCTTTAGCAGAAACAGAATGCGAATTCATTAATTCATGGCTTATAGAGAAAAACAATAGCAACATGTAACCTCATCTATAGCAAAATGATGTACCAGTACAATGATGATAACAGTAAAGAATTTATTTAGAAAACTAAGGAAATAAGGCATTAAAACTGACTTTTTAGGTTTTAGTATTCTCAGAATGTATTCAATAAAAGCCTGGACTAATTTGTTCCCTTCTTGATAGGTTTTATTTCTCTTTTTGGGGGACAAAACTTATGTATGACATTTTCCAGAATATTAAATGATGAAAGCATTGGTATATTCTACAGATAAAGACATTCTTCAAAAAAAAAAAGAATGTTTGTATTTCTTTGGATTAACAGAAATTTTGTTTAATATATTTCTGACAATTCTATACTTATTTGTATAAAGTGTAGCAGGAGATAACTAATTTCAGTTATATAAATTTGTGTTAGGAAAGATATAAATAGGACTTATATCAGTCTTGTTAGTAAAATAACTTTAAATTAACAACTCATTTAATGCTGTACCTTCCTATCACAGATTTCTCTTTCTTCTTTGCCTGGTTTATTTTATTAGTTTTCTTAATCTGTTTGATTTTTTTAATGGTATTTGGCAACTCATGAAGATCTTTTGGTTCAGTTTTAACTTCTACAACATCATTTTCACCAGTATTATTAATCAACATTTCATCATTCCAAGATGTCACATGTTCGTCCTGCTGTTCTGCAAAAGTACTAGAATTAAAGAAAAAAGTTATATAAAATCAGAACATTTTTTTTTTTTTACTATGACATTTCAAAAGAAAAAAAAAAAAAAAAAAAAAAAAAAAAAAGAAGATTTTTCTCAGGATATTCAAAGCCACCAATCTTAGCTTTTACTAAATCTTTTTATCCTTAATGTTGTATGTGTGTGTGTGAAATGAATAAAAATACTAGAATGAATACAAAGACTTTGTACTGTCTCTCAAGACCGAGAACTGTAAATAAATATTTATATTTTTACATATATTTTTAATCTGTAAAAGAAAATTAAAAAAACTTTAACAGTTTAGGAATTACTAAAAACAAATATATATATGTTATCACAAAAAACACAAACTTGTCATCATTATCTTCATCAGCAATCCCTTCATCTTTAAGATGGCCTAAATCGTTGTCATAAGCTTTGTCCTTTTTTTTATTCTTGTGCACTGCATCACTGACTTCATCAGAAGCACTTCCCACAACTGCATCACTGGTCTGTGAACTATTTTCAAATCTATACAAAAAGAAATATTCAAATGCTTTATCAACTAAATCTTGTCTGAAGCTAATGTATCTTAGTAATCTATTATTAACAATATTTAGACTGTTTATCTGGAAAACTTAGGACTGGCGATGACCCAGATTTCTGGACAAAGTCTTAAAATGCTCTTTGGAAGTGTAGCAGAACCTGACATATTAATGTTAATATGTTTTGACCACAGATTTTGTAGTAAAGAAGTGTCAGGTCTATTCAGGCTCTACCAAACCAAGCTTGTTTTTCAGGATGAAAATGCCTGTGCTCACTATGCATGAAATGTCAGTGAGGCATAACATCTATTGAATGCCATTGCCAGCAATGAGCCCAGAACTTTTCCCCATCGAAAAAGTCTGGATCAAGATAGGGAGATGTGTGCATCAATGTAAAAGTCTGCCAGACCTGTCAGCAGAACTTTGTCTGCCACTGTAAGGAGAGTGGAACAGACTCCCTCAAATGGCCACTGGGAGACTCATATGAAATTTGTTAACTGAATAAAAATGTTTTAGTGGCAGGATTACCCAGTACTGATAAAAAAATGTCAACTTTCAAATCTCACTTTTGACCCTAGTATTTTATCAAGATCTTTGGAGGTCATAAAACCAACTGTAATACTGAACTAGCAATTGTAATATTTTCCTAAATAATTCACTATTATTACATAATCATCCTCCACATATAATATTACCTTACAGTTCTGGCAAATATAAATTTGAGCTTTTCTGCTTCTTTTTTTTTTTTTAAAGTATATATATATACTTAAAATAATAAAATAATGAAAAGTAAATAATAAATTTATATTTAGTAACATCTAATTAATTCCTTCTAATGCCAGATAAATGGTATAGTATCTGGAGATGTTTTTAAAAGACCTTTTTGTCTCTTGACTTTAGTAACAAATATATTTTAGCATTTACTCATTTGCAGAAATAGTCAGATGATGGCCCTAACGATTCTTTTCAATCTATACAAAAACTAAGACTTCGAGAAGTAAACTGACTTAAAGTACATAACAATTTAATGATCAACTTACTTCCAAACAGCTACTCTTTTCTGTTAAGAAAAAATAATTTTTTATAGAATTCTGTATATGGACAAGAAGGAATGCATTTACCAAGGTCTTTGTTAAACCAGTTGTGGTACACTGGCCAGTGCTAGAAACAGCCTGAAAGAAGATCCAAGAACCCAGTCCAAACTGAAATAAATATTCTACAACAGGCAAGATTTTCATTTTTAATTGGATTATTCTGTAACATTCGATTGTGTGAAATGCTGGCTTTTTCCTGCAGTGTGTATATCTTTATTATATGTATGTAATATCAATAGTTGTTTATTTTCTTTTTCTCCTGTCTTTTCAATAGAACCTTGTCCGTTTCAAGTGTTTGACAATGATCTTGGTAAATGAAAACTGTGTTTTTTATGTAACCTTTAACAATTTAATGAATAATTATTACCTGTTTAACAATACTGTCGCAAATTCTTCGTTGGTCTTTAGTTTGTTAATATCTTTTAAGCGGCACCATCTCGTAAACTGTTCACCAATATCAATAGTTGTCAAACCCATATTAACAAAGAGTTATCTACTCTTTATCAATTCTCGAAGTTCATTTAAGAAGAAAACACGCATGACATTTTTAAATATACGAATAATAACTGAGTTCATCTGATCTACATAAATTTTGCGCTCGGTACTAAACATTATCCTAAAATTAAATATTTTGTGTGTCTATATATTAATAAATTCTTGACTTCTTTTTCTGTCAGTCCTACCGTAATAACAATAAGCGCCCTCTACAATTCAACATCAAAAATATGGGACATAACCAAAGAAGGAAATTTATACAAACGTATCAGTAATTCACTGGTAGTAGTAACGACAGTCAGTCAATAAGCATATTTATATTGGCTAAATAATAAAATAAAAATTTCCTATATGTTACATCACATTTTATTTTGTTACTTTTATTATTATTATTATTTATGTTGTTGTTATTATTATTTCTACTACATGTATTACAACTTCTAGATTGTTATTGTTGTTATTATCATTACTGTTTTCGCACCAGGTTGAGTGACATCTTAGCTGCATTTACAAAATCCGTTAGTCATATATATATTGCTATCCTTGCTGAATAAGCGTAGTTATTAAATCATTATACAGATCTATGATAATACTATTGTGTTTTCTGTTCTTAAAGATATGATATAGTTTATCTGTTCCTAGGAGTAATATTACTGAAATGCTTAATAACAGTTCAGAAAGTCCTGTCAATAGAATCAACAGATTTATTGTTTTTTAAAAAGAATTTATTCGATTTCATTGTTTTACACATAATACAATTTATTATGTTTACCAGAGAACAATTTCTAATTGGTTCAGTTCGCTTAAAACCTGCTAAGTATCAAAGAGTCTTAGACTTTAATCTGTAACACGGTATTTATTAATTTAACATTAATTATTATTATTATTATTATTATTATTATTATTATTATTATTATTACAGGTACCGAACTATTTATCTGGCAAGCTTGGGACTGGAGGTGCTCCGGATTTCAGGGTTTGCCGGATTTCTAGATACATACTAAATATACACTTCTTTTTTAATCCATCAAAAATCTTAAGTTATCTATAGAGAATATGATCTATAATAAATATGAAGAAAATTAAACGAAGAAAAGAAAGAACATAATTTTATTTAAACGATATCTGCACAAATTAATACACTTCTTAAACCACTTAAATTTCTTATAATATCGTGAATAATATATCAAATGAAAATTAAATAAATAAAAATAAAAAACATGATTTAATTTGACAGGTGTAATGAATTCTGTGAGAGATTTACCGTTACATAGCAACAGTATCACTAAAACCGTTCAGCGTGTACTATACGTCACGGAAACGACTAATGCAGCGAGTGGCGACTTAAAGCGTGACTAATTTAAAAGCAGTCCCTTAATAATAATAATAATAATAATAATAATAATAATAATAAATAATTGCCGGTTTTCTGGATTTTCCGGATTTCCAAATGCCGGATAAATGGTCTGGTACTTGTATTATTATTATTATTATTATTATTATTATTATTTATTTATTTTTTTTTTTTATTTTTGCGTGCATGTTAACTGATAAAGCATTGTAATGACAGGAAATATGTAAGAGATAACGACTTACCGGACAAGGACATTCAAAGTTGTCAATCACATAAGCAAATCAAGTGATTTTATTTTTCGTTACTGATTTCTGTTTCACAATTACTATTAACTGCTTTCTGTTTCATAGTATGAGTTGACTGTTGTTTGTGCTGCATTACGAAACTCGTAACTTCCGATTGTGCATTACCGATTTTAGTTACGACCTACATTTATAGGTATATGAAAACATATTTTTATTCCATCATTGATTTCGCTTACTTGGTGTATCAATAACTTTGTACGACCTTATAACTAACATATTTTAACTCATTAACGTAGAAATATTTAAATTTAATTTAGTTTTTTTGAAATGACTTCACAATAAAAAAATAAAAGTATGAAAAGAGACAATATCTGCAACAAATGAATGTTGAAATGTTGGATTTACATTCCTTTAGATCGGTCATTTTCGAGTTTGCTGTTACCATAAAAAATGTACCATTTAGTCGTACAAACACACGCTACGAGAAATCCAAGACCCCTATCATAAAATCACCAAATCGGAAATCTTTGGACATGTTTGTATCTACCTAAATACAACACTGATTAACGGTTACGTCATTGATTAACACGTGATAGCTTTAAATAAATTTAAGTTATAAAATTAAACACACACTCACAGACACAGACACAGACGCAGGTTCACGTTCAACAACACGAGACGTTTGTTGGTTATTCGATGAATCTTTCCTTTTGTAATTAAACGTTATTCTGCATCTGTAATGACTAAATCCATCCACTGTAATAGTATATTTTGGGACATAAACTGAGAACGGGTAATGTTTCAGAATTTCAAGTAACTAAGGATTATTAGTAGTAGCCAGCAGGGTGGGGCCGAAGGGACCATGGCCTACAATGGGTGGGTGAGGGGATCCAATAAGAGAAAAGAATTTACTAAATCTGGTTGATTTATATTTAAATCGAATAAAGTGTTTAATGCTTTTCTGATAATATTTCTCAGTACTAGGCCTTATACTTGTAAATGCGTGTGCGGAAGCCTGATTGTGAAATTGACAGCATTACTAATGACGCAGAAGTGAAGGAGTTACCATGACAACACTTCACTTATTTAAAGATTTATAATTTTGACCGCATTTAATACACTCAGTTCGCTAAATAAAATGTACAGTAGAATGACAGCTCTGTCTAATAAAATGACTTTTTGGGGAATGAAATAAAACCTATTCTTAATCCTTAAATATTAAAAATATTCCATAAAACATAGCTGATTTGTTAAAATGTATGTCCATGAAAGACGTTTGATTGTGTCTCTCTGTGTGTGTGTGTGTGTGTGTGTGTGTGTGTGTGTGTGTGTGTGCCCATCCTCACGAATATCATTGCAGAAAGCTACCTCATAGCAGAAACAAGAAAAACAAGTCACACAAACACACAATTAAAAAATAAAGAAATAAAAAATGATCATACAAACGTTATAAAAATTCAGAACTGTTGATATATATGAAATAAAAAAATTGTTGCTAATAAAATGCCAATCTTCGTTGCCAGTCATTCTGTAATACGCGTGTTTAGCAACCAGCTCATGAATATTTATAAACTACGTCATTAAACACGAATTCCAAAACGTGACTGAAGAGCATAAAACCAGCTCACCGCAAAGCAGATACCATTCGAGTCTAGCCAGCTTGAATATCAATGTAAAGATATATTTCTAGAAAAACAGAAAAGAAGAAGAAGAAAAAAGTTCCTTTTGACAATTAAACATTTGTTTTACATAACATAGAAGTATATTTCTGCATCTGAAAACATAAAACATCATGATGAACTGGGAAGAACCTGAAATGAAGCGATTTAAACGCAAAAGAAGCGAATCAGACTGGTAAGAAAACTATTACATTTTTAAAGTATATTTAATAATATTTGTTTCATTTCTAAATTTGTAAATTAGATCATTATGTTCAGTTATTATAATTATAATTATAATAATAATAACAATTATTAGATGGTTGGTGTTGATAATAATGTTGATTACGATGCTGATGCTGATAATGACTATTAGTATTATTATAAGTATAGTTACTATAATATAACCATAATGTTAAATCGATCGGAAATTTGTAGATAAACAATTTAAAAAAAATGTTACGCTAAATCTGGCCGGAGCGAAAGTTTAATTCTGTAATGATATATAAATTTCTCAAGATTAAAAACTCGTTTGAAATAAACTACAAAGCTCTGCCTTTCAATCTGTTTTAAGCGATATTTTATTTTTTATTATTATTATTTTTTGTAAAATGCCTTTTTAAATGTAATTATAAAACCATCACATTATTACAACAATATATAAGTATTAATATTTTAAGTTTAGAACGTCGAAATTTATTGATAAAAAATGTAATAATAATAATAATAATAATAATAATAATAATAATAATAATAATAATAATAATATTAGAATGTACACGTTCAATTAAGTCCAAAATTAGATGCTCTAGAATATATACACACATACGTACAATGGTTACAAATGTATACACACACGTACATGGTTGGCACATGTTATAATGTTTATTTTATTATTATTTTTTTTATTGCAGGAATGTAAACATTTCCAATTCTACTGATGACTGCGATGGAAAGAAAGGAAAACCTGTGAAGGTTAGTAATACTATGTGTAATAATAATTGTATAATTATGTTGTTGAGAGAGAGAGAGAGAGAGAGAGAGAGAGAGAGAGAGAGAGAGAGATCGAGAGAGAGAGACAGTGAAAAATAATCTCGACAGTGAAAAATAATCTTTTAATTTAGTTTGTCATTTAGCGTCCTCTATGGATGCCGTCTGCGATCAAAATATCAAGGGAAGGTACTCCTTCATAAATTATTTTTACCTCGAACATTAACTGCGATTTCATATGGAAAGAAAACAGACATGTCTCCACAGACCCTGGTGATTATGGGCAAATTGGCAGGCTTTTTTTTCTTAGTCGTTGTGCGTGAATGAGGGTGCGAGAGGGCACTCAAAAATGTGTTGGTAATATATTTCAAAGTTTTAATTATTATTATTACTTCTTTTTATTTTTAAATTTAATATGTTTTATTCCCTTATTTATGTACAACATTATATTTTACAGGATTCGGCATCACATAGGATCATTGAAAAACGACGAAGAGATCGAATGAACACGTGTTTGGCTGATCTCTGCAAACTCATACCAAGTCAATATTTGAAACAGGTAAAATTTCTGATAAATGAGTTTTAAATACGATAATTAGCAAATCTAACTAATCCTATCTCTCTCTCTCTCTCTCTCTCTCTCTCTCTCTCTCTCTCTCTCTCTCTCTCTCTCTCTCTCTCTCTCTCTCTCTCTCTCTCTCTCTCTAAACTGACTGTTTACTAACTTACAGACAATTACGATATTTACATATTAACTGAGTGAAAAAAGGTGGAAAATTAATAATAATTAAAGGTGGAAAATTTATAATATTATTAGGCTGAACATTTTATAGGCTCATATAAGTAAATTTATTAATATATGTATAATAATAATAATTTTTTTCAATTATTCCTTTATTTTAGGGACAAAGACGCACAGAGAAAACTGAAATTATTGAAATGGCAATAAAACTGATAAAAACTCTTCAAAATGATGTGGTTAAAAAAGGTGATTATATTTATTTTGTTGTTTTATTTTTAGATGCTAGTAACATTAATTTAGAAAGTGTTTTAGAATAGGAATCTTGACTGTATGTACATTTAAAAAAAACCCCAAAACCCAACAAAATCTTGCTTTATTATATTATTGGTATTTATTTATTATTTATTTATTATTGTTAAAATCTATTTGAGTATCGCCATTTTTAGTCGTGACGTCATCGCGTACAGTTTCTTCTATCTTTCTGAGAAAATATGCAGTTTGCAGTCCGTCACAAACATTTCGAAAAACAACTATAATAGCTGAGTTCAATCTTTCAGTAACAATATTATTTTATTGTCAAAAACAATTTCAAGTTCTTAAATACTTAAGTTCTTAAAGCTTCCAAAAAGTTTCTTCCAACAGGTAAACAAAATAAATGTCATTAAAAGTAAATGCTGTTCATAACAGAATACCTAATCTATTTTGGTTCATTACTATTACAAGAACAACAACTACTACTACCACTACTACTACTACTACTACTACTACTATTACTAGTTCTACCACTACTACTACTACTACTACTACTACTACTACTACTACCACTACTATTACTACTACTACTACTACTACTGCTACTGCTACCACTACTACTACTACTGTTACTGTTACTGTTTCTTATACTACTACTACTATTACTACTACCACGACTATAACTTTACTTCAGTATTCTAAAGGAACTACAGACCCGCTCTTATCAGTATTTATGAACAGTATATATATTATAACCAGAAGAATCCATTCAGTTTATATAATATATATATTTTTTAAATTATTATAGTGTCAGGGAGCAATTACGATAGTGACTATAACAGTTCGTCATCTTGTGTAAGTGGAAATGAAAGTGGCAGTTCGTCACATTCATTATCATCGTCTTCGCCAGACGAGAATATTTCGAGCGAACTGTCCGAAAAGAACATTCGGGAACATTTCAAGAAGACAGAAAGGGATTCGGACAGCGGCTTCAGCAACATGGATTCGGCATTTTCGTCTCTGAGTCTACCTCTGAGGAAAAGTGCCAGTGACCAGACTGGGTGGAGCAAAACACAGGAGTGTTACGAGGCGCGCGTGACCTCTAGCAGCACTTCTGGACATGGTTCGTTCTACAAGTTCAAACACAACATCAGTAAGCGCTTCTGTCAAGAGGAACTCAAAGTGCAGTCCAGCGACACGTCGTCGAGCAGCTCTCAGGAAGAGCAGATGATGGCATCACAACGACGGAACACGTTAGAAGCCATGATATGTAACTACAACAGTACAGAGAGCATGTCGTACCCGAGTTCCAGTGATGGCAGTCAAAGCCCACAGAACTGCAGTGGCAAGTCTTCGGGGGCGCTGCAGTCAGCCAGAACGTATGCAAACAGGGGCTTGTTTCTTCCTGGCTTTGTTCTGCATCCGTCCGGTAGTTACTACTTCCCCATCTCCATACATCCGGCAAATATACCCGCATCGCTCTTACTCGGCTCTGATAATATCTCTGACGTGTTCCATCCTGTGAACATACCTGTCCAGTTTTGTGCACCGAGCGTTACAACGAAAGGTACACAGATTCAGAATTCAGCCTAATTTAAAAAAAAAAAAAAAGAGAGAATAAGAAGAAGGAAAGAAAATAGTTTTCATTGCAATACAGCTATTATTGTTATTGTTATTATTATTATTATTATTATTATTATTATTATTATTATTATTATTATTATTATTATAATACCATATTTATATAATTTATCCAGTAAGTTCAAATGTTGTTTAGAGTGTAAAGTAATAAACAAAAATATTAAAATAGATGTAAATATAATTGTCAATATGTTAAAATGGTGGTAAATATAAATGAGTCACATTTAGAAATTGTTTGACATAATTAATAGACCAGCTTGAACATTTTAAAATTGGAAAAAATAAATCATATCTCTATATGAACAGAGTGGATTTGATAAGCTGGTAATTGATTATAAAATTATGTTTGAGAATTCTAAATGAACATTTCGTTTAGTCCTGTTGTTTAGTTAGTTATTAAGTTAGTCATTAGCGATTGCTGAGCATGTTTTAATATGCGATTTGTAATGTTGTTAATCATTGTTTAATAGTGCTATTTGATTGTTACGTGAATAAAGATTTTGTTTTTAACGTTTTAATATCACGTTATTTATTTATTTATTTATTTATCATAAGACTAATTTTTCGGTCGTAGTTTATTTTGTTACAGCATTGATATTTACTGACTGACACAGATATGATATATTAACCTGTGGGGTACACGTAACCGAACAGAAAGTACAAAACGAAAAGACCAAAACCCTGATAGTTAATTATGCCATCAGTAATGCACTGTTTACTTTGGTTCATTTCTGTGTCAAACTAACGAAATAATAAATGCTATGTTCTCGAATTTACAAGTTATGGCTGGGGAAGTAGCTGCATGTATGTGCACGTATGTAATAAAATGTGCACTTATGTAATCAAATGCCACTCCAGTAACGAGGTAAAGCTAACAGTCACAGTCACGTTATTGTCATATAGTTGACACATGTAACAAAATGTACATATACGAAAATCTCAAGAAAGCCGTCACTGACAGTTGGTAATGGAAATTGGGGAACGATGAGCCATTTTTTGAGATATTTGGCCATTTCACCCAAAGCTTCTTAGCTGTTGATAGAAAAACTGTTGATGCTTATAGAAACTTTAGATTACAATATAGAGCTTAATATGCTTTCTTCAATAACATCATTACGGGAGAAACTTATGTAACAGGGTCGTGATGACTCACCGCGCCCCAGGGAGATGGACCAATGAGCCACCCACTGTATGGTCCATGACTAAAAACAACACACGTTAATTGTTTAAAATTATTTCTATCATGAATTTCATCTGAAATGCACATGCTGTAATAAACTAATGGGTGAATTACGTGTTTTGCACACTGACGTCATGCTAGGGTTTATTGTGCTGTTGACTCAGTCTCCATGGTTACAGTGTAGTTTCACGGTCCTAAATTAATGCTGAATCTTATTGAAGATAGAGCACATCAAATCTGCCACTAAACTGTATAATTCCATTCTGACTTTTAGTAGATTTCACATCAGGTTAGGGAAGGACACCCAAAATCAAATCTGCCTCAACTGAGCTTATTTCTTCCTGGATAGGCTCAACAAATTCACAAATCACAGTATGGCTCGGAGATTTTCTGAGAAATCGTCATCTTTTGTGCTTACACCGATGTAGTGAACAGTGATGTTCATTAGCTCTGCTGAGAACAGACCTCTGTCTGTTTTCCATTCTTTCTTTCTAGGCATTCTTTTTATACCAGATACAGAATTCTGAAGAAAAATAAAACCAATAATTAATTATCTATAAATTAACATTGATTTCATCATTGGACTCCAAAATGGTTAAACGGACCCCACAGAATATGGCTCAGTGGTACCCAATACCACTTTCATTATGTTAATCGAGAGTACCAGAGAACCACGTGGCTGATAGACTAAAACTGTACTAGAAGTTAAAGAATAAATAATATAAAACAAAAGAATTACAAAACAAATATATAAAAAATAAATAAAGGAAAAGCAGACACAAACGTTTACAGGATTTGTGAAATATGTATTATCACCTCAATATTAAGTTGCAACAAATAAAACACCCCCCCCCGAAAACAAATAAATTATTCAAGGTAGTTCAAAAACATAATTTTTAACTGGTGTGTTAATGGCCTGCTCCAAAGCTCTCTAAACGATAAAATGTATAGTAGCTGCAATGATGGGAGATAGTTCTCACTACCATTATGCAGTCAGGAGTTTTTGGGTTGGTTCAAAGTTTCCTGTCGCTCATCGGTCCCCAATTTCCCCTAATCGTAAGTGGCTGACAGGATCTAAAAGGTCACCCAGGAAAACTTGTAATATTTTCTAAAAGGGCTCATTAAATCCCAAAATGTATTCAAAGGAATCAAATCGTAAAGGTTTTAAGCCTTATTTAAATCTTCTGAAAATCTACGCATTGTTATTTTATTTTATTAGGTTTATTATTTCTTTTCGCCGTTATCCACTGTTAAGGATCATAAACCTCTGACCCCAAACCCGCAACAACGAAGAATCAAACAACTTTCCTCATCCGCCCTTTGTTTATCTAATCGCTTTTTAGTAGGCAGAATATTTATTATAAATTTATTGAGAGAAAAACAAAAATTCGAAAGAATACACTTTCATTAATATTATTAGTAGGTTCATGAACAGCTGGTTGGAGTGTCAACAACAAAGGATTCAGTAATAATGATGACAAAAACAACAATACTACTACTACTAAATATTATTAAAATAACAAGATGGGCTCTTTCAATGGAGAGGTTGAATTTCATGTTCTACCTAGGAGTGGAAATATTTCTTTATTTTTAAATTAA
>CM022671.1:26195321-26425321 GCA_012295275.1 Chrysomallon squamiferum
ATTTATGTACAACATTATATTTTACAGGATTCGGCATCACATAGGATCATTGAAAAACGACGAAGAGATCGAATGAACACGTGTTTGGCTGATCTCTGCAAACTCATACCAAGTCACTATTTGAAACAGGTAAAATTTCTGATAAATGAGTTTTAAATACGATAATTAGCAAATCTAACTAATCCTATCTCTCTCTCTCTCTCTCTCTCTCTCTCTCTCTCTCTCTCTCTCTCTCTCTCTCTCTCTCTCTCTCTCTCTCTCTCTCTAAACTGACTGTTTACTGACTTACAGACAATTACGATATTTACATATTAACTGAGTGAAGAAAGGTGGAAAATTAATAATAATTAAAGGTGGAAAATTTATAATATTATTAGTCTGAACATTTTATAGGCTCATATAAGTAAATTTATTAATATATATATATAATAATAATAATTTGTTTCAATTATTCCTTTATTTTAGGGACAAAGACGCACAGAGAAAACTGAAATTATTGAAATGGCAATAAAACTGATAAAAACTCTTCAAAATGATGTGGTTAAAAAAGGTGATTATATTTATTTTGTTGTTTTATTTTTAGATGCTAGTAACATTAATTTACAAAGTGTTTTAGAATAGGAATCTTGACTGTATGTACATTTAAAAAAAACCCCAAAACCCAGCAAAATCTTGCTTTATCATATTATTGGTATTTATTTATTATTTATTTATTATTGTTAAAATCTATTTGAGTATCGCCATTTTTAGTCGTGACGTCATCGCGTACAGTTTCTTCTATCTTTCTCAGAAAATATGCAGTTTGCAGTCCGTCACAAACATTTCGAAAAACAACTATAATAGCTGAGTTCAATCTTTCAGTAACAATATTATTTTATTGTCAAAAACAATTTCAAGTTCTTAAATACTTAAGTTCTTAAAGCTTCCAAAAAGTTTCTTCCAACAGGTAAACAAAATAAATGTCATTAAAAGTAAATGCTGTTCATAACAGAATACCTAATCTATTTTGGATCATTACTATTACAAGAACAACTACTACTACCACTACTATTACTACTACTACTACTACTACTGCTACTGCTACCACTACTACTACTACTGTTACTGTTTCTTATACTACTACTACTATTACTACTGCCACGACTATAACTTTACTTCAGTATTCTAAAGGAACTACAGACCCGCTCTTATCAATATTTATTAACAGTATATATATTATAACCAGAAGAATCCATTCAGTTTATATAATATATATATTTTTTAAATTATTATAGTGTCAGGGAGCAATTACGATAGTGACTATAACAGTTCGTCATCTTGTGTAAGTGGAAATGAAAGTGGCAGTTCGTCACATTCATTATCATCGTCTTCGCCAGACGAGAATATTTCGAGCGAACTGTCCGAAAAGAACATTCGGGAACATTTCAAGAAGACAGAAAGGGATTCGGACAGCGGCTTCAGCAACATGGATTCGGCATTTTCGTCTATGAGTCTACCTCTGAGGAAAAGTGCCAGTGACCAGACTGGGTGGAGCAAAACACAGGAGTGTTACGAGGCGCGCGTGACCTCAAGCAGCACATCTGGACATGGTTCGTTCTACAAGTTCAAACACAACATCAGTAAGCGCTTCTCTCAAGAGGAACTCAAAGTGCAGCCCAGCGACACGTCGTCGAGCAGCTCTCAGGAAGAGCAGATGATCACACCACAACGACGGAACACGTTAGAAGCCATGATATGCAACTACAACAGTACAGAGAGCATGTCGTACCCGAGTTCCAGTGATGGCAGTCAAAGCCCGCAGAACTGCAGTGGCAAGTCTTCGGGGGCGCTGCAGTCAGCCAGAACGTATGCAAACAGGGGCTTGTTTCTTCCTGGCTTTGTTCTGCATCCATCCGGTAGTTACTACTTCCCCATCTCCATACATCCGGCAAATATACCCGCATCGCTCTTACTCGGCTCTGACAATATCTCTGACGTGTTCCATCCTGTGAACATACCTGTCCAGTTTTGTGCACCGAGCGTTACAACGAAAGGTACACAGATTCAGCATTCAGCCTAATTTAAAAAAAAAAAAGAGAGAATAAGAAGAAGGAAAGAAAATAGTTTTCATTGCAATACAGCTATTATTGTTATTATTATTATTATTATTATTATTATTATTATTATTATAATACCATATTTACATAATTTATCCAGTAAGTTGTTTAGTTAGTAATTAAATTAGTCATTAGCGGTTGCTGAGCACGTTTTAATATGCGATTTGTAATGTTGTTAATCATTGTTTAATAGTACTATTTGATTGTTACGTGAATAAAGATTTTGTTTTTAATGCTTTAATATCACGTTATTTATTTATTTATTTATCATGAGACTAATGTTTTGGTCGTAGTTTATTTTGTTACAGCAGTGATATTTACTGACTGACACAGATGTGATATATTAACCTATGGGGTACCCTTAACCGAACAGAAAGTACAAAACGAAAAGACCAAAAGCCTGATAGTTAATTATGGCATCAGTAATGCACTGTTTACTTTCGTTCATTTCTGTGTCAAACTAACGAAATAATAAATGCTGTGTTTTCGAATTTACAGCTTATGGCTGGGGAAGTAGCTGCATGTATGTGCACGTATGCAATGAAATGTGTATTCGGAAATAGTTCTCATCTGTGAAAAGATTTAGAAAATAATATACAGACAGCTCATTCGAGAAACCATTCTGTGTTTCTTCTATTTAATTCAGGTAATATTAATAATTAAAAGGAGATAATGCTTTTAAGGTAGTCATCAAGACCGTGTTCGTAAAATCAAATATGACGATTTTCTCGTAATTTTGCTACGATATTTTCTAAAGAGAGCCGTTTCTAAGTTAGCGGAATCCTAACTAATCAACAGCAGCCCTTTAACTTCAGTTTCAGTCTCAGAATATCTCGAACTTTGATGTTTAGATAATCACACAGAGATCTTGATGAAAATACCTCTTAGACTAAACTGGTGACTACCTGGACATTAACACAAGTACAAGTCTGTTACGCCCACTCCAGTAACGAGGGAAAGCTCACTGTCACAGACACGTTATTGTCATATAGTTGACACATGTAACAAAATGTACATATAAGAAAATCTCAAGAAAGCCGTCACTGACAAGTTGTAATGGATATTGGGGAACGATGAGCCATTTTTAAGATATTTGGCCATTTCACACAAACCTTCTTAGCTTTTGATAGAAAAACTGTTGATGCTTATAGAAACTTTAGATTACAATATAGAGCTTAATATGCTTTCTTCAATAACATCATTATGGGAGAAACTTATGTAACAGGGTCGTGATGACTCACCGCGCCCCAGGGAGAGGGACCAATGAGCCACCCACTGTATGGGCCATGACTAAAAACAACACACGTTAATTGTTTAAAATTATTTCTATCATGAATTTCATCTGAGATGCACATGCTGTAATAAACTAATGGGTGAATTACATGTTCAGCACAATGACCTAAGGCTAGGGTTTACTGTGGTATTGACTCAGTCTCCATGGTTACAGTGTAGTTTCATGGTCCTAAATTAATGCTGAATCTGCCACTAAACTGTATAATTCCATTTGATTTTTGATAGATTTCACAGCAGGTTAAGGAAGGACACCCAAAATCAAATCTGCCTCAAGTGAGCTTATTTCTTCCTGGATACGCAAATCACAGGGTGCCTAAGAGATTCTCTGAGAAATTGGACTTTAAAGTCCCCATCATCTTGTTTTGAACAGTGATGTTCGTTAGCTCTGGTGAGAAGAGACCTGATTTGTTAAAATGTATGTTCATGAAAGACGTTTGTTTGTGTGTGTGTGTGTGTGTGTGTGTGTGTGTGTGTGTGTGTGTGTGTGTGTGTGTGTGTGTGTGTGGGCCCATCCTCACGTATCTAATTGTATTCTGCACTCACTGCAACGAACAGTTTGGATATCAAAATAATTTGTTATAAAAATAAATATTAAATATTAAATAATAATAATAATAATAAGATAGAGAAGAATAATAATGATGATAATAATAATAATAATAATAATACAAAAAAGAGTTATAATAAAATAAATAAATAACTGATTACAGATTAACAGTTAAAGAAAAAGAAACTGATTACAGATTAACAGTTAAAGAAATAAAAGCTATCTCATAGCAGAAACAAGAAAAACAACTCACACAAACACAAAAAATAAAATTAATAAAGAAATAAAGTTATAAAAATTCAGAAGTGTTGATATATATGAAATAAAAAAATTGTTGCTAATAACATGCCAATCTTCGTTGCCAGTCATTCTGTAATACGCGTGTTTAGCAACCAGCTCATGAATATTTATAAACTACGTCATTAAACACGAATTCCAAAACGTGACTGAAGAGCATAAAACCAGCTCACCGCGAAGCAGATGGCATTCGAGTCTAGCCAGCTTGAATATCAGATATTATTCTAGAAAAACAGAAAAGAAGAAGAAGAAAAAACTTCGATTTGACAATTAAACATTTGTCTTACATAACATAGAAGTATATTTCTGCATCTGAAAACCTAAAACATCATGATGAACTGGGAAGAACCTGAAATGAAGCGATTTAAGCGCAAAAGAAGCGAATCAGACTGGTAAGAAAACTATTACATTTTTAAAGTATATTTAATAATATTTGTTTCATTTCTAAATTTGTAAATTAGATCATTATGTTCAGTTATTATAATTATAATTATAATAATAATAACAATTATTAGATGGTTGGTGTTGATAATAATGTTGATTACGATGCTGATGCTGATAATGACTATTAGTATTATTATAAGTATAGTTACTATAATATAACCATAATGTTAAATCGATCGGAAATTTGTAGATAAACAATTTAAAAAAAATTTTACGCTAAACCTGGCCGGAGCGAAAGTTTAATTCTGTAATGATATATAAATTTTTCTATGTCTTAAGATTAAATTCGGAGTACAATTCGTTTGAAATAAACTACAAAGCTCTGCCTTTCAATCTGTTTTAAGCGATATTTTATTTTTTATTATTATTATTTTTTGTAAAATGCCTTTTTAAATGTAATTATAAAACCATTACATTATTACAACAATATACAAGTATTAATATTTTAAGTTTAGAACGTCGAAATTTATTGATTTAATAATAATAATAATAATAATAATAATAATAATAATAATAATAATAATAATAATAATAATAATAATAATAATAATATTAGAATGTACACGTTCAATTAAGTCCAAAATTATATGCTCTAGAATATATACACACATACGTACAAACTTACTTACAAATGTATACACACACGTACATGGTTGGCACATGTTATAATGTTTATTATTATTATTTTTTATTGCAGGAATGTAAACATTTCCAATTCTACTGATGACTGCGATGGAAAGAAAGGAAAATCTGTGAAGGTTAGTAATACTATTTGTAATAATAATTGTATAATAATGTTGTTGAGAGAGAGAGAGAGAGAGAGAGAGAGAGAGAGAGAGAGAGAGAGAGAGAGATCGGCTGTCTTGACAGTGAAAAATAATCTTTTAATTTAGTTTGTCATTTAGCGTCCTCTATGGATGCCGTCTGCGATCAAAATATCAAGGGAAGGTACTCCTTCATAAATTATTTTTGCCGCGAACATTAACTGCGATTTCATATGGAAAGAAAACAGACATGTTTCCATTGACCCTGGTGATTATGGGCAAATTGGCAGGCTTTTTTTTCTTAGTCGTTGTGCGTGAATGAGGGTGCGAGAGGGCACTCAAAAATGTGTTGGTAATATATTTCAAAGTTTTAATTATTATTATTACTTTTTTTTTTTTTAAATTTAATTTTTTTTATTCCCTTATTTATGTACAACATTATATTTTACAGGATTCGGCATCACATAGGATCATTGAAAAACGACGAAGAGATCGAATGAACACGTGTTTGGCTGATCTCTGCAAACTCATACCAAGTCACTATTTGAAACAGGTAAAATTTCTGATAAATGAGTTTTAAATACGATAATTAGCAAATCTAACTAATCCTCTCTCTCTCTCTCTCTCTCTCTCTCTCTCTCTCTCTCTCTCTCTCTCTCTCTCTCTCTCTCTCTCTCTCTCTCTCTCTCTCTCTAAACTGACTGTTTACTAACTTACAGACAATTACGATATTTACATATTAACTGAGTGAAAAAAGGTGGAAAATTAACAATAATTAAAGGTGGAAAATTTATAATATTATTAGGCTGAACATTTTATAGGCTCATATAAGTAAATTTATTAATATATGTATAATAATAATAATTTTTTCAATTATTCCTTTATTTTAGGGACAAAGACGCACAGAGAAAACTGAAATTATTGAAATGGCAATAAAACTGATAAAAACTCTTCAAAATGATGTGGTTAAAAAAGGTGATTATATTTATTTTGTTGTTTTATTTTTAGATGCTAGTAACATTAATTTAGAAAGTGTTTTAGAATAGGAATCTTGACTGTATGTACATTTAAAAAAACCCCAAAACCCAACAAAATCTTGCTTTTTATTATATTATTGGTATTTATTTATTATTTATTTATTATTGTTAAAATCTATTTGAGTATCGCCATTTTTAGTCGTGACGTCATCGCGTACAGTTTCTTCTATCTTTCTGAGAAAATATGCAGTTTGCAGTCCGTCACAAACATTTCGAAAAACAACTATAATAGCTGAGTTCAATCTTTCAGTAACAATATTATTTTATTGTCAAAAACAATTTCAAGTTCTTAAATACTTAAGTTCTTAAAGCTTCCAAAAAGTTTCTTCCAACAGGTAAACAAAATAAATGTCATTAAAAGTAAATGCTGTTCATAACAGAATACCTAATCTATTTTGGTTCATTACTATTACAAGAACAACAACTACTACTACCACTACTACTACTACTACTACTACTACTACTACTATTACTAGTTCTACCTACTACTACTACTACTACTACTACTACTACTACTACTACTACTACTACTACTACTACTACTACTACTACTACTACTACTGCTACTGCTACCACTACTACTACTACTGTTACTGTTACTGTTTCTTATACTACTACTACTATTACTACTACCACGACTATAACTTTACTTCAGTATTCTAAAGGAACTACAGACCCGCTCTTATCAATATTTATGAACAGTATATATATTATAACCAGAAGAATCCATTCAGTTTATATAATATATATATTTTTTAAATTATTATAGTGTCAGGGAGCAATTACGATAGTGACTATAACAGTTCGTCATCTTGTGTAAGTGGAAATGAAAGTGGCAGTTCGTCACATTCATTATCATCGTCTTCGCCAGACGAGAATATTTCGAGCGAACTGTCCGAAAAGAACATTCGGGAACATTTCAAGAAGACAGAAAGGGATTCGGACAGCGGCTTCAGCAACATGGATTCGGCATTTTCGTCTATGAGTCTACCTCTGAGGAAAACTGCCAGTGACCAGACTGGGTGGAGCAAAACACAGGAGTGTTACGAGGCGCGCGTGACCTCTAGCAGCACTTCTGGACATGGTTCGTTCTACAAGTTCAAACACAACATCAGTAAGCGCTTCTGTCAAGAGGAACTCAAAGTGCAGTCCAGCGACACGTCGTCGAGCAGCTCTCAGGAAGAGCAGATGATGGCATCACAACGACGGAACACGTTAGAAGCCATGATATGTAACTACAACAGTACAGAGAGCATGTCGTACCCGAGTTCCAGTGATGGCAGTCAAAGCCCACAGAACTGCAGTGGCAAGTCTTCGGGGGCGCTGCAGTCAGCCAGAACGTATGCAAACAGGGGCTTGTTTCTTCCTGGCTTTGTTCTGCATCCGTCCGGTAGTTACTACTTCCCCATCTCCATACATCCGGCAAATATACCCGCATCGCTCTTACTCGGCTCTGATAATATCTCTGACGTGTTCCATCCTGTGAACATACCTGTCCAGTTTTGTGCACCGAGCGTTACAACGAAAGGTACACAGATTCAGAATTCAGCCTAATATTAAAAAAAAAAAAGAGAGAATAAGAAGAATGAAAGAAAATAGTTTTCATTACAGCTATTATTGTTACAGTTATTATTATTATTATTATTATTATTATTATTATTATTATTATTATTATTATAATACCATATTTATATAATTTATCCAGTAAGTTCAAATGTTGTTTAGAGTGTAAAGTTATAAACAAAAATATTAAAATAGATGTAAATATAATTGTGAATATGTTAAAATGGTGGTAAATATAAATGAGTCACATTTAGAAATTGTTTGACATAATTAATAGACGAGCTTGAACATTTTAAGTTTGGAAAAAATAAATCATATCTCTATATGAACAGAGTGGATTTTATAGGCTGGTAATTGATAATTCTAAATGAACATTTCGTTTAGTCCTGTTGTTTAGTTAGTTATTAAATTAGTCATTAGCGGTTGCTGAGCATGTTTTAATATGCGATTTGTAATGTTGTTATTCATTGTTTAATAGTGCTATTTGATTGTTACTTGAATAAAGATTTTGTTTTTAAAGTTTTAACATCACGTTATTTATTTACTTATTTATCATAAGACTAATTTTTTTGGTCGTAGTTTATTTTGTTACAGCAGTGATATTTACTGACACACAGATATGATATATTAACGTGTGGGGTGTACGTAACCGAACAGAAAGTACAAAACCCTGATAGTTAATTATGCTATCAGTAATGCACTCTTTACTTTGATTCATTTCTGTGTCAAACTAACGAAATAATAAATGCTATGTTCTCGGATTTACAGCTTTTGGTTTGGGAAGTAGCTGCATGTATGTGCACGTATGGAATAAAATGTGTATTCGGAAATAGTTCTCATCTGTGAAAAGATTTATAAAATAATATACAGACAGCTCATTCGAGAAACCATTCTATGTTTCTTCTAGTTAATTCAGGTAATACTAATAATTAAAAGCAGATAATGCTTTTAAGGTAGTCATCAAGACCGTGTTCGTAAAATCAAATATGACGATTTTCTGGTAATTTTGCTACGATATTTTCTAAAGACAGCCGTTTCTAAGTTAGCGGAATCCTAACTAATCAACAGCAGCCCTTTAACTTCAGTTTTAGTCTCAGAATATCTCGAACTTTGATGTTTAGATAATCACACAGAGATCTTGATGAAAATACATCTTAGACTAAACTGGTGACTACCTGGACATTAACAGTAACGAGGCAAAGTTAACTGTCACAGACACGTTATTGTCATATAGTTGACACATGTAACAAAATGTACATATAAGAAACTCTCAGGAAAGCCGTCACTGACAAGTGGTAGTGGAAAGTTGGGAACGATGAGCCATTTTTAAGATATTTGGCCATTTCACACAAACCTTCTTAGCTGTTGATAGAAAAACTGTTGATGCTTATAGAAACTTTAGATAACAATATAGAGTTTAATATGCTTTCTTCAATAACATCATTATGGGAGAAACTTATGTAACAGGGTCGTGATGACTCACCGCGCCCCAGGGAGAGGGACCAATGAGCCACCCACTGTATGGGCCATGACTAAAAAGAACACACGTTAATTGTTTAAAATTATTTCTATCATGAATTTCATCTGAAATGCACATGCTGTAATAAACTAACGGGTGAATTACATGTTCTGCACACTGACCTAAGGCTAGGGTTTATTGTGGTATTGACTCAGTCTCCATGGTTACAGTGTAGTTTCACGGTCCTAAATTAATGCTGAATCTTATTGAAGATAGAGCACATCAAATCTGCAACTAAACTGTATAATTCCATTCTGCCTTTTGGTAGATTTCACAGCAGGTTAGGGAAGGACACCCAAAATCAAATCTGCCTCAACTGAGCTTATTTCGTCCTGGATAGGCTCAACAAATTCACAAATCACAGTATGGCTCGGTGATTTTCTGAGAAATCGTCATGTTTTGTGGCTACACCGATGTAGCTAACAGTGATGTTCATTAGCTGTGCTGAGAAGAGACCTCTGTCTGTTTTTCATTCTTTCTTTCTAGGCATTATTTTTATACCAGATACAGAATTCTGAAGAAAAATAAAACCAGTAAGTAATTATCTATAAATTAACATTGATTTTAACGCTATCTATTCCTTTGAAACGCTGTTAGATCTAACGTTTCACCTGCCCATGGGACTCCAAAGTGGCTAATCGGACCCCGCAGAATATGTCTCATTGGTACCCAGTATCACATTCATTATGTTAATCATTAGTACCAGAGAACCACGTGGCTGATAGACTAAAACTGTACTAGAAGTTAAAAGAAGAAAAAATATATTAAAAAAGAATTACAAAACAAATAAATAAAAAATAAATAAAGGAAAAACAGACACAAACCGTTACAGGATTTGTGAAATATGTATTATCACCTCAATATTAAGTTGTAACAAATAAAACACCAAAAAAAAAAAAAAAAAAAAATTACTCAAGGTAGTTCAAAAACATACTTTTTAACTGGTGTGTTAATGGCCTGCTCCAAAGCTCTCTAAACGATAAAATGTATAGCAGCTGCAATGATGGGAGATAGTTCTCACTATCATTATGCAGTCAGGAGTTTTTGGGTTGGCTCAAAGTTTCCTATCGCTCATCGGTCCCCAATTTCCCCTAATCGTAAGTGGCGGACAGGATCTAAAAGGTCACCCAGGAAGCACTTGTAATATTTTCTAAAAGGGCTCATTAAATCCTAAAATGTATTCAAAGGAATCAAATCGTGAAGGTTTTAAGCCTTATTTAAATCTTCTCAAAATCTACGCATTGTTATTTTATTTTATTAGGTTTATTATTTCTTTTCATCGTTATCCACTGTTAAGGATCATAAACCTCTGACCCCAAACCCGCAACAACGAAGAATCAAACAACTGCCTCATCCGCCCTTTGTTTATCTAATCGCTTTTTAGTAGGCAGAATATTTATTATAAATTTATTGAGAGAAAAACAAAAATTCGAAAGAATACACTTTCATTAATATTATTATTAGGTTCATGAACAGCTGGTTGGAGTGCCAACAACAAAGGTTTCAGTAATAACAACGACAAAAACAACAAGACTACTACTACTAATTATTATTATAATAACAAGATGGGCTCTTCCAATGGAGAGGTTGAATTTCATGTTCTACCTAGGAGTGGAAATATTTTTTTATTTTTGAATTAACCTCTTTTTTTTGAAGGGGTCAGTGTGACTGACAGGTTTCATCATAACAAAACTAGATTCTGTTTATGGGGTGGTGGTCATTAGCTTTATGAGATGTATATAGTTTTAGAGTGAAGTGAAGTGAAAAAAAATTAACGTGCTAATCAGAGAAAGCTGTTTTGAAGCACGTTGTTTTAGAGTGAAGTGAAGTGAAAAAAAATTAACGTGCTAATCAGAGCAAGCTGTTGTGATAGCAACTGACTTATATACTTCTGCCTTTCAGCTGAATGACCAATCATGATGGAGCAAATGTCAACCGATTTATGTAAGTTCATAATCTCTCCAGGAACAAGACCACCTCAGCGCCCCTGCATGCATGGATTGGCATGGTAGTATCTCGGTAGTCCACGGTCTAACTTTTGAAGCAGATGGGGTCCCAAAGGTGCATCCTGTATGACCAACCCTGCTGCGGCTAACTAGCAAGTCCAAACAGAGGATGTAAGTCCCGAAAAACAATCTGGGTAGGAGAAGGCAACTAAGACTAAACCTCAGACTAACTTCATTAAGCAGACTGGGTCTGATGTAAATGACAAGCAACCACTGTAGGTATAGGTGTACTCGGACCAATGAAACAATCCGGTTAGCCACATTTGATGATTCCTAAACTAAGGGAATGCGAAAGGATCTGGCAGGAGAAGAACAGTTCACTTTATATGAAAAATGCTTCTGGAATATAATTATTACTATTATTACTACAGTAAATAATGTGCGTATGACAACAACAACAGTAACAACTATTATTATTACTGCTTTTACTAATGTAACTAGTTATGTTATAACTACTATTTCCTTTGGTTCTGCCACCATTGTAACTGCTACTTCTACCATTACTGCTACTACTCCTACTTCATTTTCTAATAACAGTAATTATGGTTGTTACTATCATACAGAAATAGTATTTTTCTCTGGAAAGTGATATATATATATAACAAAACGAAAAAAAAAAAAAAAAAAAAAAAAAAAAAAAAAATAAAAAATAAAAAATAAAAAAATATAGAAAAGATAAGAAGGAACACAAATTTGAATATAACAAATTTTATTAAACATAAACTCAACATTTTACAAAATAGCACTGTAGATAGCAGCTTCAACCGAAACACTGGATAAAGTTAACATCAGTAGCTATTCAAAATCACCGTTTACACTGAGTAATAACAATCTTACAATGTATAAAATTCATTAAATAACTCATGTCACGCTATGGATTCATGAATCAATTAAAACCACGAAATACTTCAAGCTATGGATTCATGCTTAAGGAAAATTTAATTGATTTTACATAACACTTATGTATATCAGTCAGATTATATTGATCCTCTCTAATAACAATATAACAAGATATAAAATTCATCACACAACTCAACACGCAAAGATAACTCAAGTCACGGAAAGAATTCACGAAGTAATAGAAATTACGCTATAGGAATACTATTAGATTTAAACTTAATTATTAACATTTAATGCTTCGATGGGAATGCAAGGACCGGAGAAACGAACGGGTATGCTAACTGGATGGAAGGCAATATTTGAACTGTCACTGCTGGAAAATAATGACTTTGGAACATTGGCAGGGTGTATGGAGACGGGGAAATAATGGCTGCCAGATGGATGAAGAACAAATCCTGGAAGATACAAGCTGATGTTGGAGCTGAAATCTGTGGAAGCCAGTTCTCCCGAAGATTTGTTACTGCAGTCTACCGAGCTCTGATTGAAGCTGTCGTCGCTGGAACTTGGGTAGGGCGTGGATTCGTTATTGTAGTTGGATGTCATTTTCTTCAAGATTCTCTCTCTTGCCGTCTCTTGGTTGTGTTCCTCCCGGGAACTGCTCGACGAAGTGTCGCTCTGCTGAACTTTCTGCTCCTGACGTGAAAAGCGTTGAGTGATGATCCGTTTCAGCTTGTATGTGCCTTGCCCGGAGCAGCTTGAAGTCGGGGATCCAGTGCTATAATGCGTCATTTCTGTACCGCGTTTTCTCATTGGAAGGCTCTTGGAAGAAAAGGCTGAATCCGTGTTGGTAAAGCCGCTGTCAGACGTGACGTCTTCGTTCTGTGCGGTCTTGTTGTTCATCTTGCCGTCAGTGGACGAGGAGCTTGACGAGCTCCAAGATTCCCGGCTTCTCTCCCTTGGTGGGTACGCGCTAGGATAATTACTGTCGCCTTTGTTGTTGCTCACTATCAAAGTGAAAACAGAACAAAATGAATGAAATGAAATGAAATTTGAAGATAGAAAATTAAAATAACAATACCCTACACTAAACAATAATAATAATAATAATAATAATAATAATAATAAGAAGAAGAAGAAGAAGAAGAAGAAAAAGAAGAAGAAGAAGAAAAAGAAGAACAACAACAACAATAACAACTGCATGTTATACGTACTTGTAGGAAGAAACTTCTTTGCGGCATTGCCAAGGTACTGCATCATAGAGATACAGACTTGATCCGACATATTGTTATCTTCAGTCTCCACCAGAAAGCGCATCACTTCATCCTGGCATTCTTTGAAACCCATGTAGAACTTGGAAGTGCAACACGGCTTGGCATTCTCACCCAGTGGAGTCAGACACATTGGATCCTGGCCTTTACCAGATTCTGTTAGAAAAAACAAAATTAAAATAAAAATGATGAAGAAATAAAAAATCAAAACTTTAAATAGAATTCAGGAATTAAATTAGTACATTTTAAAGCAATCGTTTCTATGAAAATTCGCTAACAATTTATGTCTAGTGTTTTCAATATAAAAGATAGGTACAATGATTAGTTTAGCTTTTTTTGTGTTGTTATTTTCGTCTGTAACATAAAATGTTCCATTTAAAAAGCAAAGCATACACTATCAAGTACAAACAAAATAAACTGTTTTGAGAAAGAAATTTCAGAATCGCAACGAATATTCATTTTCCTCCCTCCATTTCACTAACGTAAATTATATACTTACAAAAAATATCAATTACACCATTAAATTACTTAAATAACACACAAAAATAGCTCAAGAAAGAAAGCTTCGTTCATTTCAGAGAGCACTCACTTTTTTCGTCAGCATCTTTGTGAAGATCTTTGATTAACTTTATCGCCAGTTCAATTATTTCTGTTTTTTCAATCCGTCCCTGACCCTAAAATTATAAAAATAGTAATATTAATTTTAGAAATGTGTCAAAATGTTCAGTGTTCTATTCGTTCTGAACATAAAAAGAAAGAAACAAATACATATATTTATAAACATATGATTTAATTTTGTAATTTGCATCTATGCTATAATCTTTATAGGAGTCTGAATAAGTAGATCAGATGTAATAAGGAATTACGTAAGAACTTTTTATGTTAATTACACATGTAGACGTATACACACACATACATATATACATATATATATAAATATATTTCAATCTTTTATAACAGTAATGCTTTTATACTATTCTTTAATGTTTTGAATTATGATCGAATATTTTACAGTTTTATGTAACATTAACTCATTATTATTTTTGAAGAAGAGGTATTTTGATATTTGATTCTGAATAAAAATGAAACTCTAAAAATAAATAAATAAATAAATAAATAAATAAATAATAATAATAATAATAATAATAATAATAATAATAATAATAATAATAATAATAAATGTTTATAAAATGTTACCTTTTTCAAATAATGACTTGGCATCAGTTTGCCGAGATCAGTCAAACACGTGTTCATTCGATCTCTTCGTCGTTTCTCATTGATGCGATGAATTGTAAGGTCCTAAAATTTTTCAAGAACAAAAATAAATTAAATAATCATAAAAGGATTTTCTTTTTCCACGTGACAAGACTATTATTTTTGATCAGGAACTGTGTATCAGAACAAGTTCATAGGGTCGACATTTAGGGCGTCTTACTAATACGTGTTTCAGATGAAATTTAGACTTAATTGTTTATTTATATGTATACACCACCACACGAACACCCATGAGGCATGTGGAATTTGGGTATCAATTTGGTGAACAAATCCAATGTGGATTTTTAGTTAGTCCGATGTCTGAAGTGTTCAAATTTAGTCGATGAAGAATTGTGTCCTTCTGGTTACCGTCTTTAAAGATGGCTATCTGATCGTGTCCGATATAAAATATATCGGTAACATGACTATGACTTTTGACCAAAGTATATAGCTATTGATAAATATAGCTTTGAAAAATGGCGATAATTTCAATGATACGCTCTAATTCCAAAAAAAAAAAAAAAAAAAAAAAAAAATTGAACTATGAAAATAGCCAAACGATACTTTAATTTAAAATTTGAAATGATTCGACTTGATTTTTCTAAATTCATTATGGAATAAATATCAGTGACTTTATACAAGCGCGTATAAAATTTTATTCAGAACATAATACTCGAAAAATTTGACCGTTAGTTACAGCCATTATATCGGATCATAATCTATTAAATCAGACAAAAATTAGGCTCAAAGCTACAATCTGAAATTCCCATCAACTGATTTCGGACATCGGACTAACCAAAAATGCACATTAGATCTTTCATCAGTTTGGTACTCAGCTCCAAATTATGGGGACAAAGGAAGGAATAAAAATAATTTGTGACACTCACCCTCATCCGTTTTCCTTTCTCACCACACGACCCGTCAGATTCTCCTGTCGAAGTCATGAAACACATGTTCCTGAAATAATAATAATAATAATAATAATAATAATAATAATAATAATAAATATAATAATTTTCTGTGTTTTCGGTCATCGAAAAAAAAAAAATTCCCTTCAGTTTATTCTTTAACGTGTATGAACGATGTTATACGATGTTACTAAGAACAGTCCCGAAAACGACGGCACACAATGTGGAACAATGGCTGGAACGAGAAATATGCTAAGGAAATCGAAAACGAGTCGAATATTTTACCATTGAGCAATAAAATAAAAAAACTGCCTACATGTTTGTTCCCATCAGTTTGTGTTTGATATTTTTATTACATTTACTAAACTATGCACATCCAGATTTAATGGAAACGGAATTTCTTAAACAGTCTTTTCATAAAAATTATATAAGGTGTTTGTTGTTGGGTATATTTACAAACGACTGTGTCAAAGAATAAACAGTATTTCCACCTGGAAGATAAAGAACCGGCAGATTGATTTATTTTAATATTACTAACATTAACAAACAAAAATATGATGTTGTTTTATATGTTATTTTTAGAGATTTGAAAACAACAAAAATATTTGTTTTCTGAAAGCCTTGAAGCCCTTGCCAGCTGTCGCTTATGCCAATCCCAGATCTGCAAACTGTTAAATGATCGAAAAATGTTGTGAAATCAACAAATGTTGTGATCAAGATGATGTACACGTTCACGTTTGTAACAACGCGATATTAGAAACAAAATGTGATGCCCTTCATTCAGTACATCTGTTGTTTATATCCTTTTCTTTCATTTTTTTCATAAAATATTGTTATAAAGTAACCATCGAGTTTTGGCGATTTTAAACTCTGTCATGTGCAAGTATGCCGAACAAATTAAAAAATATGGTGATTTTATCGATTTGAGAAAAACAAATTATGTATTCATTAATATAGTTATTTATTTATTTAATTTTTTCTCTAATTACGTCCATGGAATTTACCGTTATGACTGTTTTGGAATACTTTATTAGAGTACTTTACAATTTTGTTATATTTCTTTTCTTTTTTTCTCTCTTTATCTTATTCATTTTCTTTCTTTCTTTTTTTTTTTTTTTTTTTTTCCTTATTCATTTTTTTCTTTCTTTCTTTTTTTTTTTTTTTTTTGGAAACAGCAAAAATTTAAAAATATCTTTCTTTTTTATTCATTTTTTTTTTACCTTATGAAATTTAAAATAGGATTTTTCTTTCTATTTTCGTTTTTCTTTTTTCTTTTTGAATGATTATGAAGATATATATTAATTTTATACGTTATAATTCTTTTAAGAAATAGGTTATTATTATGTGAATTTCTTAAAGTAAATGAAATATAAAAATGATAAGAATATTTACTCACGAATCTAGTCTAGAAGCATTGTCGTCGTATCTGAAACGTTTGGCTGCAGGTTCGTCAGTTTCCATGAAGTTTTCCACGTAGAGCATTATTATTATTATTATCTGTACTTCAGTTTAAACTTTTCACTTGTATGAATAGGACACAACTACACTAATCGAACTAGAAGTCGGAAATGATATTCTTCTGTAAAACTCCACATGTTTAAACACTGGCATCAGGCTTTTGTAACAAAATATTAATGAGCTGGTTGCCTGGTTACATTTGTTGCTAGGCGACTAACAGAGAGTGAGAAAGAGAACAACAGGAAGGACCATGGGCGGAAGCGAATGGCCATTTCTTTATTATGACAAGAAACATTACAGTACCCTATAACGAATCTGATTGGTTCCAGAGCCTCGTTCTTTATAGGGTTCGTTCGTTATAGTGTCCTTTAAAATACGTGTTGTATGGGGTAATCTCTTCCAGGCCCCAAATACACCTTCTTAAAAATGACAAATATAGAATAAAACAGTAAAACAAGTATATATATATATGTATGTATATTTAAATTTCTGAAATAAAAATTATCATTAATACTTTATCTTACCTTACTGTTGTTGAGCTTGCAGGAGAGGAAGCAGAGTGGTGGGGAGGAGATAATTACTGAGAAGATGTGGAAGGAGAGGAATCATCCTTCCTAGTCCTCTTTGATTATTGTCATACAGTTCTTTTAAAGAAGGAATCCAGGCTTGACGGCTTCAACCTGGATTTCTAGGCCTTCCAAAAGTTGGCCATCAATATTTTTCCGTTTTCGTAACGGTGACTCTCTCGTTCATTATGGGGTTCTGAGATTCATAGATAAAACCGTTCGTTATAGGAATATTCATATTATAATCCGTTCGTTATAGGGTATCCCACTGTAGTTATAAAATCATTAATATCCAGTAGTAACTGAAGATTCATGATAGTGCAAAAGGGCTCGCATTTTTTTTTGTAAGATCTTTTGCAAATGAATTCTTGATATTACCTAACATTTTATTTACTTTTCACAATTTTGTTAGTAATAAACAAATGTATTTAACATGCAGTGGTACCTATCTTTAGCTGCCCCCGAGAAGAGCAGGTGTGGACGCGTTTCCGAGTCTCGATTGTTTTTCAATGTTTATGTCCCTTAGATGTGCGGACACCATAATTATATCAAGCTGAAAGGTTCCGTATTGTCATAATATTTTTGTTTTCAAATTCCATTGACGTACTTAGAGACAAAATTAAATAAATAAATAACTATATTAATGAATACATAATTTGTTTTTCTCAACTCGATAAAATTAACCTATGATTTGTAATTAGAAACGTATCGGACTGGAAAACAACAAGATGTTCTGATTTAGAGAAACATGATGACGAAAACCGAACAGACATTTAAATTTTTCCTTAGGCTTTCTTCTCCATCTATAATTCATGTCACCCTATGAAAGTTTGAGAGAGAGAGTATATATGTACGTACGTACGTACAAACTGTTACATTTCATTGCCCCATTTTCTTCCTTTTTTAAATTTAATCTACTTCTTCATCTCATCTTATCTGAAAACCATAACTCTAAATCGTGACTATTTTCAGTCAAAATGTATTGAGTATCACAAAACATCTGTTAATTCTGATTTAACAGAGCTTTTCTGTTAGTAGAAATGGATAATCTTTTCTTATATATTTTGCTACAGATTAACTGGGGTCGGAAGGCTCATTTGATTATTTTATCTTAGTTGAGGTTTAAACTAAAGTATCGCCCTTGCGTTAGTAAAAAAGAAAAATCGCCAAGAAATCAGGATGGATTATTATTATTATTTTAAAAACTATTTTAATATAGTTTTATTATTATTATATTTTTAAATACA
Source organism: Chrysomallon squamiferum (assembly GCA_012295275.1). NCBI lineage: Eukaryota > Metazoa > Mollusca > Gastropoda > Neomphalida > Peltospiridae > Chrysomallon > Chrysomallon squamiferum. The sequence goes on from CM022671.1 coordinate 26,214,429, forward strand.
CTTCTCAGACTCCTTTCATTTGTATAATCCGTTCGTTATCGGGTATCCCACTAATATCCAGTAGTAACTGAAGATTCATGATAGTGCAAAAGGGCTTGCATTTTGTTTGCAGTTTCTTTGAAAGTCATAAATGGTATGTAAGACCTTTTGCAAATTAATTCTTGATATTACCTAAGCTTTTATTTATTTTTCACAGTTTAGTTTGTAATAATCAAATATATTTAACATGCAGTGGATACCTATCTTTAGCTGCCCCCGAGAAGAGCAGGTGTGGACGAGATTCCGAGTCTCGATTGTTTTTCAATGTTTATGTCCCTTAGATGTGCGGACACCATAATTATATCAAGCTGAAAGGTTCCTTATTGTCATAATATTTTTGTTTTCAAATTCCATTGACGTAATTAGAAGAAATGGATAATCATTTCTTATACATTTTGCTACAGATTATCTGGGGTCGGAAGGCTCATTTGATTATTTTATCTTAGTTAAGGTTTAAACTAAAGTATCGCCCTTGCGTTAGTAAAAAAGAAAAATCACAGTATGGCTCGGAGATTTTCTGAGAAATCGTCATCTTTTGTGGCTACACCGATGTAGCGAACAGTGATGTTCATTAGCTGTGCTGAGAAGAGACCTCTGTCTGTTTTTCATTCTTTCTTTCTAGGCATTATTTTTATACCAGATACAGAATTCTGAAGAAAAATAAAACCAGTAAGTAATTATCTATAAATTAACATTGATTTTAACGCTATATATTCCTTTGAAACGCTGTTAGATCTAACGTTTCACCTGCCCATGGGACTCCAAAGTGGCTAATCGGACCCCGCAGAATATGTCTCATTGGTACCCAGTATCACATTCATTATGTTAATCATTAGTACCAGAGAACCACGTGGCTGATAGACTAAAACTGTACTAGAAGTTAAAAGAAGAAAAAATATATTAAAAAAGAATTACAAAACAAATAAATAAAAAATAAATAAATAAATAAAACACACACAAACCGTTACAGGATTTGTGAAATATGTATTATCACCTCAATATTAAGTTGTAACAAATAAAACACAAAAAAAAAAAAAAATTACTCAAGGTAGTTCAAAAACATACTTTTTACCTGGTGTGTTAATGGCCTGCTCCAAAGCTCTCTAAACGATAAAATATATAGTAGCTGCAATGATGGGAGATAGTTCTCACTACCATTATGCAGTCAGGAGTTTTTGGGTTGGCTCAAAGTTTCCTATCGCTCATCGGTCCCCAATTTCCACTAATCGTAAGTGGCGGACAGGATCTAAAAGGTCACCCAGGAAAACTTGTAATATTTTCTAAAAGGGCTCATTAAATCCCAAAATGTATTCAAAGGAATCAAATCGTAAAGGTTTTAAGCCTTATTTAAATCTTCTCAAAATCTACGCATTGTTATTTTATTTTATTAGGTTTATTATTTCTTTTCGCCGTTATCCACTGTTAAGGATCATAAACCTCTGGCCCACAAACCCGCAACAACGAAGAATCAAACAACTTCCTCATCCGCCCCAAAAATCCACCAATAACACCAAAAATAAAGGTTATGAAAATGGGTTTATCTAGATATGCCAACAAAGGCTTATTTAATTAAGAAATAATTTTAGACAATATCCATGTATTTGATTTATCGGCTATTTGTACGGCAAGAACATAACAATAGTAATAGTTGTTTTCATATGACAGTCGTTAACCTTTGTTTATCTAATCGCGTTTTAATAGGCAGAATATTTATTATAAATTTATTGACAGAAAAACAAAAATTCGAAAGAATACACTTTCATTAATATTATTAGTAGGTTCATGAACAGCTGGTTGGAGTGCCAACAACAAAGGATTCAGTAATAATAATGACAAAAACAACAATACTACTACTACTAAATATTATTAAAATAACAAGATGGGCTCTTTCAATGGAGAGGTTGAATTTCATGTTCTACCTAGGAGTGGAAATATTTCTTTATTTTTAAATTAACCTGTTTTTTTTGAAGGGGTCAATGTCACTGACAGATTTCATCATAACAAAACTAGATTCTGTTTATGGGATGGTGATCGTTAGCTTTATGAGATGTATATAGTTTTAGAGTGAAGTGAAGTGAAAAAAAATTAACGTGCTAATCAGAGCAAGCTGTTGTGATAGCAACTGACTTATATACTTCTGCCTTTCAGCTGAATGACCAATCATGATGGAGCAACTGTCAACCGATTTATGTATGTTCATAATCTCTCCACGAACAAGACCACCTCAGCGTCCCTGCATGCATGGATTGGCGTGGTAGTATCTCGGTAGTCCACGGTCTAACTGTTGGAGCAGATGGGATCCCAAAGGTGCATCTTGTATGACCAACCCTGCTGCGACTAACTAGCAAGTCCAAACAGAGGATGTAAGTCCCGAAAAACAATCTGGCTAGGAGAAGGTAACTAAGACTAAACCTCAAACTAACTTCATTAAGCAGACTGGGTCTGATGTAAATGACAAGCAACCACTGTAGGTATAGGTGTACTCGGACCAATGAAACAATCCGGATAGCCACATTTGATGATTCCTAAACTAAGGTAATGCGAAAGGATATGGCAGGAGAAGAACAGTTCCCTTTATATGAAAAATGTTTCTGGAATATAATTATTACTATTATTACTACAGTAAATAATGTGCCTATGACAACAACAACAGTAACAACTATTATTATTACTGCTTTTACTAATGTAACTTTAGTTATGTTATAACTACTATTTCCTTTGGTTCTACTACCACTTCATTTTCTAATAACAGTACTTCTACCATTACTGAAATTGCATTTTTCTCTTCATTTTCTAAACAAAAGAAACAGTAATTATGGTTGTTACTATCATGACAGAAAAAGTATTTTTCTCTGTAAAAGTGTAATAATATATATATATATAAAACTAACAAAACAAATAAAATATATATAAAAAAAAAAAAATACATAAAAATAAAAAATAAAAAATAAAAAATATAGAAAAGATAAGAAGGAACACAAATTTGAATATAACAAATTTTATTAAACATAAACTCAACATTTTACAAAATAGCACTGTAGATATCAGCTTCAACCGAAACACTGGATAAAGTTAACATCAGTAGCTATTCAAAATCTCCGTTTATATTGAGTAATAACAATCTTACAATGTATAAAATTCATTAAATAACTCATGTCACGCTATGGATTCATGAATCAATTAAAACCACGAAATACTTCAAGCTATGGATTCAGGCTTAAGGAAAATTTAATTTATTTTACATAACCCTTATGTATATCAGTCAGATTATATTGATCCTCTCTAATAACAATATAACAAGATATAAAATTCATCACTCAACTGAACACGCAAAGATAACTCAAGTCACGGAAAGAATGCGCGAAGTAATAGAAATTACGCTATAGAAATACTATCAGATTTAAGCTTAATTATAACCATTTAATGCTTCGACGGGAATGCAAGGACCGGAGAAACAAACGGGTATACTAACTGGATGGAAGGCAATATTTGAACTGTCACTGCTGGAAAATAATGACTTTGGAACATTGGCAGGGTGTATGGAGACGGGGAAATAATGGCTGCCAGATGGATGAAGAACAAATCCTGGAAAATACAAGCTGATGTTGGAGCTGAAATCTGTGGAAGCCAGTTCTCCCGAAGATTTGTTACTGCAGTCTACCGAGCTCTGATTGAAGCTGTCGTCGCTGGAACTTGGGTAGGGCGTGGATTCGTTATTGTAGTTGGATGTCATTTTCTTCTCTCTCTTGCCGTCTCTTGGTTGTGTTCCTCCCGGGAACTGCTCGACGAAGTGTCGCTCTGCTGAACTTTCTGCTCCTGACGTGAAAAGCGTTGAGTGATGATCCGTTTCAGCTTGTATGTGCCTTGCCCGGAGCAGCTTGAAGTCGGGGATCCAGTGCTATAATGCGTCATTTCTGTACCGCGTTTTCTCATTGGAAGGCTCTTGGAAGAAAAGGCTAATTTTTTGAATTTTGATCGAATATTTTACAGTTTTATGTAACATTAACTCATTATTATTTTTGAAGAGAATGGATTTTGATATTTGATTCTGAATAAAACTAAACTCTAAAAATAAATAAATAAATAAATAAATAAATAAATAAATAAATAAATAATAATAATAATAATAATAACAACAATAAAACAACATTAATATCAAATCAACAACTACAATAAATAAAAAAAATAATAATAAAAAAAAAAAAAAAAAAAAAAAAATAAATAAATAAATAAATAAATTTATAGTTCCTAAATTGTATTCATTGTCCATATCATATTTCAATTTTTTTTTTTATTGTTTTCAAAAGAACCTGTTGGTATGTTCTTATTTTGATTTAATATTTAACAACATTTTCCAGAATAATAAGAGAATACGACATAGAACATTTGTGCATCCTCAGTAAAAAGAATACGATTTTATATTTCCAGCAGGATCTACAAGAATAATCCCACTGTAAATGTTTCGGCACTATGTAATATTACAAGAGAAATGCCCCATGTACACTGATACTACTATGCACACTCTAATATTGTCGTATCTCCTAATAAATGAACAAGCAAACAAACAAACAAACAAACAAACAAATAAAAATAAAATAAATAAATAAATAAATAAATTAATATTAAATAAGAAAACAACTAAGTATACAGCTGAATAAGTAAAAAAAAAAAAAAAAAAAAAAATACAGGTTTTTTTCATTCTCAGCTGAATCATAAGAACATTATTTCGTTACTGAAGTTTTGACCGCATTTTATACACTCAGTTTGCTAAATAAAATATACAGTAGAATGACAGCTCTGTCTAATAAAATGACTTTCTGGGGAATGAAATAAAAGCTATTCTAAATCCTTAAATATTAAAAATATTCCATAAAAAATAGGTGATTTGTTAAAATGTATGTTCATGAAAGACGTCTGTGTGTGTGTGTGTGTGTGTGTGTGTGTGTGTGTGTGTGTGTGTGTGTGTGTGTGTGCCCATCCTCACGTATCTCATTGTATTCCGCACTCACTGCAACGAACAGTTTGGACATCAAAATAATTTGTTATAAAAATAAATATTAAATAATAATAATAATAATAATAATAATAATAATAATAATAATACAAAAAAGAGTTATAATAAAATAAATAAATAACCGATAACAGATTAACTGTTAAAGAAAAAAAGCTATCTCATAGCACAAACAAGAAAAACAACTCACACAAACACAAAAAATAAAATTAATAAAGAAATAAAATAAGTGATAACAGATTAACAGTTAAAGAAAAAAAAGCTATCTCATAGCAGAAACAAGAAAAACAACTCACACAAACACAAAAAGTAAAATTAATAAAGAAATAAAATAACTGATAACAAATTAACAGTTAAAGAAAAAAAAGCTACCTCATAGCACAAACAAGAAAATCAACTCACACAAACACAAAAAATAAAATTAATAAAGAAATAAAAAAACGTTATAAAAATTCAGAAGTGTTGATATATATGAAACAAAAAAATTGTTGCTAATAAAATGCCAATCTTCGTTGCCAGTCATTCTGTAATACGCGTGTTTAGCAACCAGCTCATGAATATTTATAAACTACGTCATTAAACACGAATTCCAAAACGTGACTGAAGAGCATAAAACCAGCTCACCGCAAAGCAGATACCATTCGAGTCTAGCCAGCTTGAATATCAGATATTATTCTAGAAAAACAGAAAAGAAGAAGAAGAAAAAAGTTCCTTTTGACAATTAAACATTTGTCTTACATAACATAGAAGTATATTTCTGCATCTGAAAACCTTAAACATCATGATGACCTGGGAAGAACCTGAAATGAAGCGATTTAAACGCAAAAGAAGCGAATCAGACTGGTAAGAAAACTATTACATTTTTAAAGTATATTTAATAATATTTGTTTCATTTCTAAATTTGTAAATTAGATCATTATGTTCAGTTATTATAATTATAATTATAATAATAATAAAAATTATTAGTTGGTTGGTGTTGATAATAATGTTGATTACGATGCTGATGCTGATAATGACTATTAGTATTAATATAAGTATAGTTACTATAATATAACCATAATGTTAAATCGATCGGAAATTTGTAGATAAACAATTTAAAACAAATTTTACGCTAAACCTGGCCGGAGCGAAAGTTTAATTCTGTAATGATACATACATTTTTCTATGTCTTAAGATTAAATTCGGAGTACAACTCGTTTGAAATAAACTACAAAGCTCTGCCTTTCAATCTGTTTTAAGCGATATTTTATTTTTTATTATTATTATTTTTTGTAAAATGCCTTTTTAAATGAAATTATAAAACCTTTACATTATTACAACAATATACAAGTATTAATATTTTAAGTTTAGAACGTCGAAATTTACTGATAAAAAATGAAATAATAATAATAATAATAATAATAATAATAATAATAATAATAATAATAATAATGATATTAGAATGTACACGTTCAATTAAGTCCAAAATTATAAGCTCTAGAATATATACACACATACGTACAAACTTACTTACAAATGTATACACACACGTACATGGTTGGCACATGTTATAATGTTTATATTATTATTATTATTTTTTTTATTGCAGGAATGTAAACATTTCCAATTCTACTGATGACTGCGATGGAAAGAAAGGAAAATCTGTGAAGGTTAGTAATACTATGTGTAATAATAATTGTATAATTATGTTGTTGAGAGAGAGAGAGAGAGAGAGAGAGAGAGAGAGAGAGAGAGAGAGAGAGAGAGAGAGAGAGAGAGAGAGAGAGAGAGAGAGAGAGATCGGCTGGCTTGACAGTGAAAAATAATCTTTTAATTTAGTTTGTCATTTAGCGTCCTCTATGGATGCCGTCTGCGATCAAAATATCAAGGGAAGGTACTCCTTCATAAATTATTTTTGCCGCGAAAATTAACTGCGATTTCATATGGAAAGAAAACAGACATGTTTCCATTGACCCTGGTGATTACGGCAAATTGGCAGGCTTTTTTTTCTTAGTCGTTGTGCGTGAATGAGGGTGCAAGAGGGCACTCAAAAATGTGTTGGTAATATATTTCAAAGTTTCAATTATTATTACTTTTTTTTTTCTTTTTAATTTTTAATTCTTTTTTTTATTCCCTTACTTATGTACATTATATTTTACAGGATTCGGCATCACATAGGATCATTGAAAAACGACGAAGAGATCGAATGAACACGTGTTTGGCTGATCTCTGCAAACTCATGCCAAGTCATTATTTGAAACAGGTAAAATTTCTGATAAATGAGTTTTAAATACGATAATTAGCAAATCTTACTAATTCATTCTCTCTCTCTCTCTCTCTCTCTCTCTCTCTCTCTCTCTCTCTCTCTCTCTCTCTCTCTCTCTCTCTCTCTCTCTCTCTCTAAACTGACTGTTTACTAACTTACAGACAATTACGATATTTACATATTAACAATGAAAAAAGGTGGAAAATTAAAAATAATTAAAGGTGGAAAATTTATAATATTATTAGGCTGAACATTTTATAGGCTCATATAAGTAAATTTATTAACATATGTATAATAATAATAATTTTTTTCAATTATTCCTTTATTTTAGGGTCAAAGACGCACAGAGAAAACTGAAATTATTGAAATGGCAATAAAACTGATAAAAACTCTTCAAAATGATGTGGTTAAAAAAGGTGATTATATTTATTTTGTTGTTTTATTTTTAGATGCTAGTAACATTAATTTAGAAAGTGTTTTAGAATAGGAATCTTGACTGTATGTACATTTAAAAAAAACCCCAAAACCCAACAAAATCTTGCTTTATTATATTATTGGTATTTATTTATTATTTATTTATTATTGTTAAAATCTATTTGAGTATCGCCATTTTTAGTCGTGACGTCATCGCGTACAGTTTCTTCTATCTTTCTGAGAAAATATGCAGTTTGCAGTCCGTCACAAACATTTCGAAAAACAACTATAATAGCTGAGTTCAATCTTTCAGTAACAATATTGTTTTATTGTCAAAAACAATTTCAAGTTCTTAAATACTTAAGTTCTTAAAGCTTCCAAAAAGTTTCTTCCAACAGGTAAACAAAATAAATGTCATTAAAAGTAAATGCTGTTCATAACAGAATACCTAATCTATTTTGGTTCATTACTATTACAAGAACAACAACTACTACTACCACTACTACTACTACTACTACTACTACTATTACTAGTTCTACCACTACTACTAATACTACTACTACTACTAAAACTACCACTACTATTACTACTACTACTACTACTACTGCTACTGCTACCACTACTACTACTATTGTTACTGTTACTGTTTCTTATACTACTACTACTATTACTACTACCACGACTATAACTTTACTTCAGTATTCTAAAGGAACTACAGACCCGCTCTTATCAATATTTATGAACAGTATATATATTATAACCAGAAGAATCCATTCAGTTTATATAATATATATATTTTTTAAATTATTATAGTGTCAGGGAGCAATTACGATAGTGACTATAACAGTTCGTCATCTTGTGTAAGTGGAAATGAAAGTGGCAGTTCGTCACATTCATTATCATCGTCTTCGCCAGACGAGAATATTTCGAGCGAACTGTCCGAAAAGAACATTCGGGAACATTTCAAGAAGACAGAAAGGGATTCGGACAGCGGCTTCAGCAACATGGATTCGGCATTTTCGTCTATGAGTCTACCTCTGAGGAAAACTGCCAGTGACCAGACTGGGTGGAGCAAAACACAGGAGTGTTAGGAGGCGCGCGTGACCTCTAGCAGCACTTCTGGACATGGTTCGTTCTACAAGTTCAAACACAACATCAGTAAGCGCTTCTGTCAAGAGGAACTCAAAGTGCAGTCCAGCGACACGTCGTCGAGCAGCTCTCAGGAAGAGCAGATGATGGCATCACAACGACGGAACACGTTAGAAGCCATGATATGTAACTACAACAGTACAGAGAGCATGTCGTACCCGAGTTCCAGTGATGGCAGTCAAAGCCCACAGAACTGCAGTGGCAAGTCTTCGGGGGCGCTGCAGTCAGCCAGAACGTATGCAAACAGGGGCTTGTTTCTTCCTGGCTTTGTTCTGCATCCGTCCGGTAGTTACTACTTCCCCATCTCCATACATCCGGAAAATATACCCGCATCGCTCTTACTCGGCTCTGATAATATCTCTGACGTGTTCCATCCTGTGAACATACCTGTCCAGTTTTGTGCACCGAGCGTTACAACGAAAGGTACAGAGATTCAGCATTCAGCCTAACTTAAAAAAAAACAAAAGAGAGAATAAGAAGAATGAAAGAAAATAGTTTTCATTGCATTACAGCTATTATTATTATTGTTATTATTATTATTATTATTATTATTATTATTATAATACCATATTTATATAATTTATCCAGTAAGTTAAAATGTTGTTTAGAGTGTAAAGTTATAAACAAAAATATTAATATAGATGTAAATATAATGGTGAATATGTTAAAATGGTGGTAAATATAAATGAGTCACATTTAGAAATTGTTTGACATAATTAATAGACCAGCTTGAACATTTTAAAATTGGAAAAAATAAATCATATCTCTATATGAACAGAGTGGATTTGATAAGCTGGTAATTGATTATAAAATTATGTTTGAGAATTCTAAATGAACATTTCGTTTAGTCCTGTTGTTTACTTAGTTATTAAATTAGTCATTAGCGGTTGCTGAGCATGTTTTAATATGCGATTTGTAATGTTGTTAATCATTGTTTAATAGTGCTATTTGATTGTTACGTGAATAAAGATTTTGTTTTTAACGTTTTAATATCACGTTATTTATTTATTTATTGATCATAAGACTAATTTTTGGGTCGTAGTTTATTTTGTTACAGCATTGATATTTACTGACTGACACAGATATGATATATTAACCTGTGGGGTACACGTAACCGAACAGAAAGTACAAAACGAAAAGACCAAAACCCTGATAGTTAATTATGCCATTAGTAATGCACTGTTTACTTTGGTTCATTTCTGTGTCAAACTAACGAAATAATAAATGCTATGTTTTCGAATTTACAAGTTATGGCTGGGGAAGTAGCTGCATGTATGTGCACGTATGTAATAAAATGTGCACTTATGTAATCAAATGCCACTCCAGTAACGAGGTAAAGCTAACAGTCACAGTCACGTTATTGTCATATAGTTGACACATGTAACAAAATGTACATATACGAAAATCTCAAGAAAGCCGTCACTGACAAGTGGTAGTGGAAATTGGGGAACGATGAGTCATTTTTAAGATATTTGGCCATTTCACCCAAAGCTTCTTAGCTGTTGATAGAAAAACTGTTGATGCTTATAGAAGCTTTCGATTACAATATAGAGCTTAATATGCTTTCTTCAATAACATCATTACGGGAGAAACTTATGTAACAGGGTCGTGATGACTCACCGCGCCCCAGGGAGGGGGACCAATGAGCCACCCACTGTATGGGCCATGACTAAAAAGAACACACGTTAATTGTTTAAAATTATTTCTATCATAAATTTCATCTTAGATGCACATGCTGTAATAAACTAATGGGTGAATTACATGTTCAGCACACTGACGTCATGCTAGGGTTTATTGTGCTGTTGACTCAGTCTCCATGGTTACAGTGTAGTTTCACGGTCCTAAATTAATGCTGAATCTTATTGAAGATAGAGCACATCAAATCTGCCACTAAACTGTATAATTCCATTCTGACTTTTAGTAGATTTCACATCAGGTTAGGGAAGGACACCCAAAATCAAATCTGCCTCAACTGAGCTTATTTCGTCCTGGATACGCTCAACAAATTCACAAATCACAGTATGGCTCGGAGATTTTCTGAGAAATCGTCATCTTTTGTGCTTACACCGATGTAGTGAACAGTGATGTTCGTTAGCTCTGCTGAGAAAAGACCTCTGTCTGTTTTCCATTCTTTCTTTCTAGGCATTCTTTTTATACCAGATACAGAATTCTGAAGAAAAATAAAACCAGTAATTAATTATCTATAAATTAACATTGATTTTATCATTGGACTCCAAAATGGTTAAACGGACCCCACAGAATATGGCTCATTGGTACCCATTACCACTTTCATTATGTTAATCGAGAGTACCAGAGAACCTCGTGGCTGATAGACTAAAACTGTACTAGAAGTTAAAGAATAAATAATATAAAACAAAAGAATTACAAAACAAATATATAAAAAATAAATAAATAAATAAAACACACACAAACCTATACAGGATTTGTGAAATATGTATTATCACCTCAATATTAAGTTGTAACAAATAAAACACCCCCCCCCCCCGAAAAAAATAAAATTATTCAAGGTAGTTTTAAAACATAATTTTTAACTGGTGTGTTAATGGCCTGCTCCAAAGCTCTCTTATAAAATGTATAGTAGCTGCAATGATGGGAGATAGTTCTCACTACCATTATGCAGTCAGGAGTTTTTGGGTTGGCTCAAAGTTTCCTCTCGCTCATCGGTCCCCAATTTCCCCTAATCGTAAGTGGCGGACAGGATCTAAAAGGTCACCCAGGAAGCACTTGTAATATTTTCTAAAAGGGCTCATTAAATCCTAAAATGTATTCAAAGGAATCAAATCGTGAAGGTTTTAAGCCTTATTTAAATCTTCTGAAAATCTACGCATTGTTATTTTATTTTATTAGTTTTATTATTTCTTTTCATCGTTATCCATTGTTAAGGATCATAAACCTCTGGCCCCAAACCCGCAACAACGAAGAATCAAACAACTTCCTCGTCCGCCCTTTGTTTATCTAATCGCTTTTTAGTAGGCAGAATATTTATTATAAATTTATTGAGAGAAAAACAAAAATTCGAAAGAATACACTTTCATTAATATTATTATTAGGTTCATGAACAGCTGGTTGGAATGCCAACAACAAAGGATTCAGTCATAATAATGACAAAAACAACAATACTACTACTACTAATTATTATTATAATAACAAGATGGGCTCTTCCAATGGAGAGGTTGAATTTCATGTTCTGCCTAGGAGTGGAAATATTTTTTTATTTTTAAATTAACATTTGTTTTTTTGAAGGGGTCAATGTCACTGACAGATTTCATCATAACAAAACTAGATTCGGATTATGGGGTGGTGGTCATTAGCTTTATGAGATGTATATAGTTTTAGAGTGAAGTGAATTGAAAAAAAATTAACGTGCTAATCAGAGGAAGCTGTTGTGATAGCAACTGACTTATATACTTCTGCCTTTCAGCTGAATGACCAATCATGATGGAGCAACTGTCAACCGATTTATGTATGTTCATAATCTCTCCACGAACAAGACCACCTCAGCGTCCCTGCATGCATGGATTGGCATGGTAATATCTCGGTAGTCCACGGTCTAACTGTTGGAGCAGATGGGATCCCAAAGGTGCATCCTGTATGACCAACCCTGCTGCGACTAACCAGCAAGTCCAAACAGAGGATGTAAGTCCCGAAAAACAATCTGGCTAGGAGAAGGTAACTAAGACTAAACCTCAGACTAACTTCATTAAGCAGACTGGGTCTGATGTAAATGACAAACAACCACTGTAGGTATAGGTGTACTGCGACCAATGAAACAATTCGGATAGCCACATTTGATGATTCCTAAACTAAGGGAATGCGAAAGGATATGGCAGGAGAAGAACAGTTCCCTTTATATGAAAAATGCTTCTGGAATATAATTATTACTATTATTACTACAGTAAATAATGTGCCTGTGACAACAACAACAGTAACAACTATTATTTAACTGCTTTTACTAATGTACTATTTCCTTTGGTTCTGTCACCATTGTAACTGCTACTTCTACCATTACTCCTACTACTCCTACTTCATTTTCTAATAACAGTAATTTTGGAAAATTTAATTTATTTTACATAACCCTTATGTATATCAGTCAGATTATATTGATCCTCTCTAATAACAATATAAGAAGATATAAAATTCATCACTCAACTGAACACGCAATGATAACTCAAGTCACGCAAAGAATGCGCGAAGTAATAGAAATTACGCTGTAGAAACACTATCAGATTTAAGCTTAATTATTGCCATTTAATGCTTCGACGGGAATGCAAGGACCGGAGAAACGAACGGGTGTACTAACTGGATGGAAGGCAATATTTGAACTGTCACTGCTGGAAAATAATGACTTTGGAACATTGGCAGGGTGTATGGAGACGGGGAAGTAATGGCTGCCAGACGGATGAAGAACAAATCCTGGAAGATACAAGCTGATGTTGGAGCTGAAATCTGTGGAAGCCAGTTCTCCCGAAGATTTGTTACTGCAGTCTACCGAGCTCTGATTGAAGCTGTCGTCGCTGGAACTTGGGTAGGGCGTGGATTCGTTATTGTAGTTGGATGTCATTTTCTTCAAGATTCTCTCTCTTGCCGTCTCTTGGTTGTGTTCCTCCCGGGAACTGCTCGACGAAGTGTCGCTCTGCTGAACTTTCTGCTCCTGACGTGAAAAGCGTTGAGTGATGATCCGTTTCAGCTTGTATGTGCCTTGCCCGGAGCAGCTTGAAGTCGGGGATCCAGTGCTATAATGCGTCATTTCTGTACCGCGTTTTCTCATTGGAAGGCTCTTGGAAGAAAAGGCTAATTTTTTGAATTTTGATCGAATATTTTACAGTTTTATGTAACATTAACTCATTATTATTTTTGAAGAGAAGGCATTTTGATATTTGATTCTGAATAAAACTAAACTCTAAAAATAAATAAATCAATAAATAAATAAATAAATAAATATAATAGTAATAATAATAATAATAATAATAATAATAATAATAATAATAATAACAACAATAAAACAACATTAATATCAAATCAACAACTACAATAAATAAAAAAAAAATAATAAAAAAAAAAAAAAATAAATAAATAAATAAATAAATAAATAAAAAAATTTATAGTTCCTGAATTGTATTCATTGTCCATATCATATTTCAATTTTTTTTTTTATTGTTTTCAAAAGAACGTGTTGGCATGTTCTTATTTTGATTTAATATTTAACAACATTTTCCAGAATAATAAGAGAATACGACATAGAACATTTGTGCATCCTCAGTAAGAAGAATACGATTTTATATTTCCAGCAGGATCTACAAGAATAAACCCACTGTAAATGTTTCGGCACCATGTAATATTACAAGAGGAATGCGCGATGTACACTGATACTACTATGCACACTCTAATATGGTCGTATCTCCTAATAAACAAACAAACAAACAAACAAACAAACAAATAAATAAATAAATAAATAAATAAATAAATTAATATTAAATAAGAAAACAACTAAGTGTATAGCTGAATAAGTCAAATAAAATAAAAATAAAAATACAGGTTTTTTTCATTCTCAGCTGAATCATAAGAACATTATTTCGTTACTGAAATTTTGACCGCATTTTATACGCTCAGTTTGCTAAATAAAATGTACAGTAGAATGACAGCTCTGTCTAATAAAATGACTTTTTGGGTATTGAAATAAAAGCTATTCTAAATCCTTAAATATTAAAAATATTCCATAAAACATAGGTGATTTGTTAAAATGTATGTTCATGAAAGACGTTTGTTTGTGTCTGTTTCTGTGTGTGTTTGTGTGTGTGTGTGTGTGTGTGTGTGTGTGTGTGTGTGTGTGTACATCCTCACGTATCTCATTGTATTCTGCACTCACTGCAACGAACAGTTTGGACATCAAAATAAACTGTTATAAAAATAAATATTAAATAATAATAATAATAATAATAATAATAATAATAATAATAATAATACAAAAAAGATTTATAATAAAATAAAAAAATAACTGATAACAAATTAACAGTTAAAGAAAAAAAGCTATCTCATAGCAGAAACAAGAAAAACAACTCACACAAACACAAAAAATAAAATTAATAAAGAAATAAAAAAACGTTATAAAAATTCAGAAGTGTTGATATATATGAAATAAAAAAATTGTTGCTAATAACATGCCAATCTTCGTTGCCAGTCATTCTGTAATACGCGTGTTTAGCAACCAGCTCATGAATATTTATAAACTACGTCATTAAACACGAATTCCAAAACGTGACTGAAGAGCATAAAACCAGCTCACCGCAAAGCAGATACCATACGAGTCTAGCCAGCTTGAATATCAGATGTAAAGATATATTTCTAGAGAAACAGAAAAGAAGAAGAAGAAAAAAGTTCCATTTGACAATTAAACATTTGTCTTACATAACATAGAAGTATATTTCTGCATCAGAAAACCTTAAACATCATGATGAACTGGGAAGAACCTGAAATGATGCGATTTAAACGTAAAAGAAGCGAATCAGACTGGTAAGAAAACTATTACATTTTTAAAGTATATTTAATAATATTTGTTTCATTTCTAAATTTGTAAATTAGAACATTATGTTCAGTGATTATAATTATAATTATAATAATAATTGCAATTATTAGTTGGTTGGTGTAGATAATAATGTTGATTACGAAGCTGATGCTGATAATGACTATTAGTATTATTATAAGTATAGTTACTATAATATAACAATAATGTTAAATCGATCGGAAATTTGTAGATAAACAATTTAAAAAAAATGTTACGCTAAATCTGGCCGGAGCGAAAGTTTAATTCTGTAATGATATATAAATTTCTCTATGTCTTAAGATTAAATTCGGAGTACAACTCGTTTGAAATAAACTACAAAGCTCTGCCTTTAAATCTGGTTTAAGCGATTTTTTATTTTTTATTATTATTATTTTTTGTAAAATGCCTTTTTAAATGTAATTATAAAACCATCACATTACTACAACAATATATAAGTATTAATATTTTAAGTTTAGAACGTCGAAATTTATTGATAAAAAATGAAATAATAATAATAATAATAATAATAATAATAATAATAATAATAATAATAATATTAGAATGTACACGTTCAATTAAGTCCAAAATTAGATGCTCTAGAATATATACACACATACGTACAAACGTACTTACAAATGTATACACACACGTACATGGTTGGCACATGTTATAATGTTTATTTTATTATTATTATTTTTTTATTGCAGGAATGTAAACATTTCCAATTCTACTGATGACTGCGAAGGAAAGAAAGGAAAATCTGTGAAGGTTAGTAATACTATGTGTAATAATAATTGTATAATTATGTTGTTGAGAGAGAGAGAGAGAGAGAGAGAGAGAGAGAGAGAGAGAGAGAGAGAGAGAGAGGCTGGCTTGACAGTGAAAAATAATCTTTTAATTTAGTTTGTCATTTAGCGTCCTCTATGGATGCCGTCTGCGATCAAAATATCAAGGGAAGGTACTCCTTCATAAATTATTTTTGCCGCGAACATTAACTGCGATTTCATATGGAAAGAAAACAGACATGTTTCCATTGACCCTGGTGATTATGGGCAAATTGGCAGGCTTTTTTTTCTTAGTCGTTGTGCGTGAATGAGGATGCGAGAGGGAACTCAAAAATGTGTTGGTAATATATTTCAAAGTTTTAATTATTATTATTACTTCTTTTTTTTTTAAATTTAATTTTTTTTTATTCCCTTATTTATGTACAACATTATATTTTACAGGATTCGGCATCACATAGGATCATTGAAAAACGACGAAGAGATCGAATGAACACGTGTTTGGCTGATCTCTGCAAACTCATACCAAGTCATTATTTGAAACAGGTAAAATTTCTGATAAATGAGTTTTAAATACGATAATTAGCAAATCTAATTAAATCCTCTCTCTCTCTCTCTCTCTCTCTCTCTCTCTCTCTCTCTCTCTCTCTCTCTCTCTCTCTCTCTCTCTCTCTCTCTCTCTCTCTCTCTCTCTCTCTCTCTCTCTCTAAACTGACTGTTTACTAACTTACAGACAATTACGATATTTACATGTTAACTGAGTGAAAAAAGGTGGAAAATTAACAATAATTAAAGGTGGAAAATTTATAATATTATTAGGCTGAACATTTTATAGGCTCATATAAGTAAATTTATTAATATATGTATAATAATAATAATGTTTTTCAATTATTCCTTTATTTTAGGGACAAAGACGCACAGAGAAAACTGAAATTATTGAAATGGCAATAAAACTGATAAAAACTCTTCAAAATGATGTGGTTAAAAAAGGTGATTATATTTATTTTGTTGTTTTATTTTTAGATGCTAGTAACATTAATTTAGAAAGTGTTTTAGAATAGGAATCTTGACTGTATGTACATTTAAAAAAAACCCCAAAACCCAACAAAATCTTGCTTTATTATATTATTGGTATTTATTTATTATTTATTTATTATTGTTAAAATCTATTTGAGTATCGCCATTTTTAGTCGTGACGTCATCGCGTACAGTTTCTTCTATCTTTCTGAGAAAACATGCAGTTTGCAGTCCGTCACAAACATTTCGAAAAACAACTATAATAGTTGAGTTCAATCTTTCAGTAACAATATTATTTTATTGTCAAAAACAATTTCAAGTTCTTAAATACTTAAGTTCTTAAAGCTTCCAAAAAGTTTCTTCCAACAGGTAAACAAAATAAATGTCATTAAAAGTAAATGCTGTTCATAACAGAATACCTAATCTATTTTGGTTCATTACTATTACAAGAACAACAACTACTACTATTACTACTACTACTACTACTATTACTAGTTCTACTACTACTACTACTACTACTACTACTACTACTACTACTACTACTACTACTACTACTACTACTACTACTACTACTGCTACTGCTACCACTACTACTACTACTGTTACTGTTACTGTTTCTTATACTACTACTACTATTACTACTACCACGACTATAACTTTACTTCAGTATTCTAAAGGAACTACAGACCCGCTCTTATCAATATTTATGAACAGTATATATATTATAACCAGAAGAATCCATTCAGTTTATATAATATATATATTTTTTAAATTATTATAGTGTCAGGGAGCAATTACGATAGTGACTATAACAGTTCGTCATCTTGTGTAAGTGGAAATGAAAGTGGCAGTTCGTCACATTCATTATCATCGTCTTCGCCAGACGAGAATATTTCGAGCGAACTGTCCGAAAAGAACATTCGGGAACATTTCAAGAAGACAGAAAGGGATTCGGACAGCGGCTTCAGCAACATGGATTCGGCATTTTCGTCTATGAGTCTACCTCTGAGGAAAACTGCCAGTGACCAGACTGGTTGGAGCAAAACACAGGAGTGTTACGAGGGCGCGTGACCTCTAGCAGCACTTCTGGACATGGTTCGTTCTACAAGTTCAAACACAACATCAGTAAGCGCTTCTGTCAAGAGGAACTCAAAGTGCAGTCCAGCGACACGTCGTCGAGCAGCTCTCAGGAAGAGCAGATGATGGCATCACAACGACGGAACACGTTAGAAGCCATGATATGTAACTACAACAGTACAGAGAGCATGTCGTACCCGAGTTCCAGTGATGGCAGTCAAAGCCCACAGAACTGCAGTGGCAAGTCTTCGGGGGCGCTGCAGTCAGCCAGAACGTATGCAAACAGGGGCTTGTTTCTTCCTGGCTTTGTTCTGCATCCGTCCGGTAGTTACTACTTCCCCATCTCCATACATCCGGCAAATATACCCGCATCGCTCTTACTCGGCTCTGATAATATCTCTGACGTGTTCCATCCTGTGAACATACCTGTCCAGTTTTGTGCACCGAGTGTTACAACGAAAGGTACACAGATTCAGCATTCAGCCTAATTTAAAAAAAAGAAAAAAAAGAGAGAATAAGAAGAAGGAAAGAAAATAGTTTTCATTGCAATACAGCTATTATTGTTATTATTATTATTATTATTATTATTATTATTATTATTATTATAATACCATATTTATATAATTTATCCAGTAAGTTCAAATGTTGTTTAGAGTGTAAAGTTATAAACAAAAATATTAAAATAGATGTAAATATAATTGTGAATATGTTAAAATGGTGGTAAATATAAATGAGTCACATTTAGAAATTGTTTGACATAATTAATAGACGATCTTGAACATTTTAATTTTGGAAAAAATAAATCATATCTCTATATGAACAGAGTGGATTTTATAGGCTGGTAATTGATTAAAATATTATGTTTGATAATTCTAAATGAACATTTCGTTTAGTCCTGTTGTTTAGTTAGTTATTAAATTAGTCATTAGCGGTTGCTGAGCATGTTTTAATATGCGATTTGTAATGTTGTTATTCATTGTTTAATAGTGCTATTTGATTGTTACGTGAATAAAGATTTTGTTTTTAACGTTTTAATATCACGTTATTTATTTATTTATTTATTTATTTATCATAAGACTAATTTTTCGGTCGTAGTTTATTTTGTTACAGCATTGATATTTACTGACTGACACAGATATGATATATTAACCTGTGGGGTACACGTAACCGAACAGAAAGTACAAAACGAAAAGACCAAAAGCCTGATAGTTAATTATGGCATCAGTAATGCACTGTTTACTTTCGTTCATTTCTGTGTCAAACTAACGAAATAATAAATGCTGTGTTTTCGAATTTACAACTTATGGGTGGGGAAGTAGCTGCATGTATGTGCACGTATGCAATGAAATGTGTATTCGGAAATAGTTCTCATCTGTGAAAAGATTTATAAAATAATATACAGACAGCTCATTCGAGAGACCATTCTATGTTTCTTCTAGTTAATTCAGGTAATACTAATAATTAAAAGCAGACAATGCTTTTAAGGTAGTCATCAAGACCGTGTTCGTAAAATCAAATATGACGATTTTCTGGTAATTTTGCTACGATATTTTCTAAAGACAGCCGTTTCTAAGTTAGCGGAATCCTAACTAATCAACAGCAGCCCTTTAACTTCAGTTTTAGTCTCAGAATATCTCGAACTTTGATGTTTAGACAATCACACAGAGATCTTGATGAAAATACATCTTAGACTAAACTGGTGGCTACCTGGACATTAACAGTAACGAGGCAAAGTTAACTGTCACAGACACGTTATTGTCATATAGTTGACACATATAACAAAATGTACATATAAGAAACTCTCAAGAAAGCCGTCACTGACAAGTGGTAGTGGAAAGTTGGGAACGATGAGCCATTTTTAAGATATTTGGCCATTTCACCCAAACCTTCTTAGCTGTTGATAGAAAAACTGTTGATGCTTATAGAAACTTTAGATAACAATATAGAGTTTAATATGCTTTCTTCAATAACATCATTACGGGAGAAACTTATGTAACAGGGTTGTGATGACTCACCGCGCCCCAGGGAGAGGGACCAATGAGCCACCCACTGTATGGGCCATGACTAAAAAGAACACACGTTAATTGTTTAAATGTTATTTCTATCATGAATTTCATCTGAAATGCACATGCTGTAATAAACTAACGGGTGAATTACATGTTCTGCACACTGACCTAAGGCTAGGGTTTATTGTGGTATTGACTCAGTCTCCATGGTTACAGTGTAGTTTCACGGTCCTAAATTAATGCTGAATCTTATTGAAGATAGAGCACATCAAATCTGCAACTAAACTGTATAATTCCATTCTGCCTTTTGATAGATTTCACATCAGGTTATGGAAGGACACCCAAAATCAAATCTGCCTCAACTGAGCTTATTTCGTCCTGGATAGGCTCAACAAATTCACAAATCACAGTATGGCTCGGAGATTTTCTGAGAAATCGTCATCTTTTGTGGCTACACCGATGTAGCGAACAGTGATGTTCATTAGCTGTGCTGAGAAGAGACCTCTGTCTGTTTTTCATTCTTTCTTTCTAGGCATTATTTTTATACCAGATACAGAATTCTGAAGAAAAATAAAACCAGTAAGTAATTATCTATAAATTAACATTGATTTTAACGCTATATATTCCTTTGAAACGCTGTTAGATCTAACGTTTCACCTGCCCATGGGACTCCAAAGAGGCTAATCGGACCCCTCAGAATATGTCTCATTGGTACCCAGTATCACATTCATTATGTTAATCATTAGTACCAGAGAACCACGTGGCTGATAGACTAAAACTGTACTAGAAGTTAAAAGAAGAAAAAATATATTAAAAAAGAATTACAAAACAAATAAATAAAAAATAAATAAATAAATAAAACACACACAAACCGTTACAGGATTTGTGAAATATGTATTATCACCTCAATATTAAGTTGTAACAAATAAAACACCAAAAAAAAAAAAAAAAAAATTACTCAAGGTAGTTCAAAAACATACTTTTTAACTGGTGTGTTAATGGCCTGCTCCAAAGCTCTCTAAACGATAAAATGTATAGCAGCTGCAATGATGGGAGATAGTTCTCACTATCATTATGCAGTCAGGAGTTTTTGGGTTGGCTCAAAGTTTCCTATCGCTCATCGGTCCCCAATTTCCCCTAATCGTAAGTGGCGGACAGGATCTAAAAGGTCACCCAGGAAGCACTTGTAATATTTTCTAAAAGGGCTCATTAAATCCTAAAATGTATTCAAAGGAATCAAATCGTGAAGGTTTTAAGCCTTATTTAAATCTTCTCAAAATCTACGCATTGTTATTTTATTTTATTAGGTTTATTATTTCTTTTCATCGTTATCCACTGTTAAGGATCATAAACCTCTGACCCCAAACCCGCAACAACGAAGAATCAAACAACTGCCTCATCCGCCCTTTGTTTATCTAATCGGTTTTTAGTAGGCAGAATATTTATTATAAATTTATTGAGAGAAAAACAAAAATTCGAAAGAATACACTTTCATTAATATTATTATTAGGTTCATGAACAGCTGGTTGGAGTGCCAACAACAAAGGTTTCAGTAATAACAATGACAAAAACAACAAGACTACTAATAATAATTATTATTATAATAACAAGATGGGCTCTTCCAATGGAGAGGTTGAATTTCATGTTCTACCTAGGAGTGGAATTATTTTTTTATTTTTGAATTAACCTCTTTTTTTTGAAGGGGTAAGTGTGACTGACAGGTTTCATCATAACAAAACTAGATTCTGTTTATGGGGTGGTGGTCATTAGCTTTATGAGATGTATATAGTTTTAGAGTGAAGTGAAGTGAAAACAAATTAACGTGCTAATCAGAGCAAGCTGTTGTGATAGCAACTGACTTATATACTTCTGCCTTTCAGCTGAATGACCAATCATGATGGAGCAAATGTCAACCGATTTATGTAAGTTCATAATCTCTCCAGGAACAAGACCACCTCAGCGCTGTTTTATGCATGGACTGGCATGGTAATATCTCGGTAGTCCACGGTCTAACTGTTGGAGCAGATGGGGTACCAAAGGTGCATCCTGTATGACCAACCCTCCTGCGGCTAACTAGCAAGTCCAAACAGAGGATGTAAGTCCCGAAAAACAATCTGGCTAGGAGAAGGCAACTAAGACTAAACCTCAGACTAACTTCATTAAGCAGACTGGGTCTGATGTAAATGACAAGCAACCACTGTAGGTATAGGTGTACTCGGACCAATGAAACAATCCGGTTAGCCACATTTGATGATTCCTAAACTAAGGGAATGCGAAAGGATCTGGCAGGAGAAGAACAGTTCACTTTATATGAAAAATGCTTCTGGAATATAATTATTACTATTATTACTACAGTAAATAATGTGCGTATGACAACAACAACAGTAACAACTATTATTATTACTGCTTTTACTAATGTAACTAGTTATGTTATAACTACTATTTCCTTTGGTTCTGCCACCATTGTAACTGCTACTTCTACCATTACTGCTACTACTCCTACTTCATTTTCTAATAACAGTAATTATGGTTGTTACTATCATACAGAAATAGTATTTTTCTCTGGAAAGTGATATATATATATAACAAAACAAAACAAAACAAACAAAACAAAAAAAAAATAAAAAATAAAAAATAAAAAAATATAGAAAAGATAAGAAGGAACACAAATGTGAATATAACAAATTTTATTAAACATAAACTCAACATTTTACAAAATAGCACTGTAGATAGCAGCTTCAACCGAAACACTGGATAAAGTTAACAGAAGTAGCTATTCAGAATCTCCGTTTACATTGAGTAATAACAATCTTACAATGTATAAAATTCATTAAATAACTCATGTCACGCTATGGATTCATGAATCAATTAAAACCACGAAATACTTCAAGCTATGGATTCATGCTTAAGGAAAATTTAATTTATTTTACATAACCCTTATGTATATCAGTCAGATTATATTGATCCTCTCTAATAACAATATAACAACATATAAAATTCATCACACAACTCAACACGCAAAGATAACTCAAGTCACGGAAAGAATTCACGAAGTAATAGAAATTACGCTATAGGAATACTATTAGATTTAAACTTAATTATTAACATTTAATGCTTCGATGGGAATGCAAGGACCGGAGAAACGAACGGGTATGCTAACTGGATGGAAGGCAATATTTGAACTGTCACTGCTGGAAAATAATGACTTTGGAACATTGGCAGGGTGTATGGAGACGGGGAAGTAATGGCTGCCAGATGGATGAAGAACAAATCCTGGAAGATACAAGCTGATGTTGGAGCTGAAATCTGTGGAAGCCAGTTCTCCCGAAGATTTGTTACTGCAGTCTACCGAGCTCTGATTGAAGCTGTCGTCGCTGGAACTTGGGTAGGGCGTGGATTCGTTATTGTAGTTGGATGTCATTTTCTTCAAGATTCTCTCTCTTGCCGTCTCTTGGTTGTGTTCCTCCCGGGAACTGCTCGACGAAGTGTCGCTCTGCTGAACTTTCTGCTCCTGACGTGAAAAGCGTTGAGTGATGATCCGTTTCAGCTTGTATGTGCCTTGCCCGGAGCAGCTTGAAGTCGGGGATCCAGTGCTATAATGCGTCATTTCTGTACCGCGTTTTCTCATTGGAAGGCTCTTGGAAGAAAAGGGTGAATCCGTGTTGGTAAAGCCGCTGTCAGACGTGACGTCTTCGTTCTGTGCGGTCTTGTTGTTCATCTTGCCGTCAGTGGACGAGGAGCTTGACGAGCTCCAAGATTCCCGGCTTCTCTCCCTTGGTGGGTACGCGCTAGGATAATTACTGTCGCCTTTGTTGTTGCTCACTATCAAAGTGAAAACAGAACAAAATGAATGAAATGAAATGAAATTTGAAGATAGAAAATTAAAATAACAATACCCTACACTAAACAATAATAATAATAATAATAATAATAAGAAGAAGAAGAAGAAGAAGAAGAAGAAGAAGAAGAAGAAGAAGAAGAAGAAAAAGAAGAAGAAGAAGAAGAAGAAGAAAAAGAAGAAGAAGAACAACAATAACAACTGCATGTTATACGTACTTGTAGGAAGAAACTTCTTTGCGGCATTGCCAAGGTACTGCATCATAGAGATACAGACTTGATCCGACATATTGTTATCTTCAGTCTCCACCAGAAAGCGCATCACTTCATCCTGGCATTCTTTGAAACCCATGTAGAACTTGGAAGTGCAACACGGCTTGGCATTCTCACCCAGTGGAGTCAGACACATTGGATCCTGGCCTTTACCAGATTCTGTTAGAAAAAACAAAATTAAAATAAAAATGATGAAGAAATAAAAAATCAAAACTTTAAATAGAATTCATGAATTAAATTAGTACATTTTAAAGCAATCGTTTCTATGAAAATTCGCTAACAATTTATGTCTAGTGTTTTCAATATAAAAGATAGGTACAATGATTAGTTTAGCTTTTTTGTGTTGTTATTTTCGTCTGTAACATAAAATGTTCCATTTAAAAAGCAAAGCATACACTATCAAGTACAAACAAAATAAACTGTTTTGAGAAAGAAATTTCAGAATCGCAACGAATATTCATTTTCCTCCCTCCATTTCACTAACGTAAATTATATACTTACAAAAAATATCAATTACACCATTAAATGACTTAAATAACACACAAAAATAACTCAAGAAAGAAAGCTTCGTTCATTTCAGAGAGCACTCACTTTTTTCGTCAGCATCTTTGTGAAGATCTTTGATTAACTTTATCGCCAGTTCAATTATTTCTGTTTTTTCAATCCGTCCCTGACCCTAAAATTATAAAAATAGTAATATTAATTTTAGAAATGTGTCAAAATGTTCAGTGTTCTATTCGTTCTGAACATAAAAAGAAAGAAACAAATACATATATTTATAAACATATGATTTAATTTTGTAATTTGCATCTATGCTATAATCTTTATAGGAGTCTGAATAAGTAGATCAGATGTAATAAGGAATTACGTAAGAACTTTTTATGTTAATTACACATGTAGACGTATACACACACATACATATATATATATATAAATATATTTCAATCTTTTAAAACAGTAATGCTTTTATACTATTCTTTAATGTTTTGAATTATGATCGAATATTTTACAGTTTTATGTAACATTAACTCATTATTATTTTTGAAGAAGAGGTATTTTGATATTTGATTCTGAATAAAAATGAAACTCTAAAAATAAATAAATAAATAAATAAATAATAATAATAATAATAATAATAAATGTTTATAAAATGTTACCTTTTTCACATAATGACTTGGCATCAGTTTGCCGAGATCAGTCAAACACGTGTTCATTCGATCTCTTCGTCGTTTCTCATTGATGCGATGAATTGTAAGGTCCTAAAATTTTTCAAGAACAAAAATAAATTAAATAATCATAAAAGGATTTTCTTTTTCCGCATGACAAGACTATTATTTTTGATCAGGAACTGTGTATCAGAACAAGTTCATAGGGTCGACATTTAGGGCGTCTTACTAATACGTATTTCAGATGAAATTTAGACTTAATTGTTTATTTATATGTATACACCACCACACGAACACCCATGAGGCATGTGGAATTTGGATATCAATTTGGTGAACAAATCCAATGTGGATTTTTAGTTAGTCCGATGTCTGAAGTGTTCAAATTTAGTCGATGAAGAATTGTGTCCTTCTGGTTACCGTCTTTAAAGATGGCTGTTTGATCGTGTCCGATATATTAGTTATCGGTAACATGACTATGACTTTTGACCAAAGTATATAGCTATTGATAAATATAGCTTTGAAAAATGGCGATAATTTCAATGATACGCTCTAATTCCAAAAAAAAAAAAAAAAAAAAAAAAAAAAAATTGAACTATGAAAATAGCCAAACGATACTTTAATTTAAAATTTGAAATGATTCGACTTGATTTTTTTTAATTCATTATGGAATAAATATCAGTGAATTTATACAAGCGCGTATAAAATTTTATTCAGAACATAATACTCGAAAAATTTGACCGTTAGTTACAGCCATTATATCGGATCATAATCTATTAAATCAGACAAAAATTAGGCTCAAAGCTACAATCTGAAATTCCCATCAACTGATTTCGGACATCGGACTAACCAAAAATGCACATTAGATCTTTCATCAGTTTGGTACTCAGCTCCAAATTATGGGGACAAAGGAAGGAACAAAATAATTTGTGACACTCACCCTCATCCGTTTTCCTTTCTCACCACACGACCCGTCAGATTCTCCTGTCGAAGTCATGAAACACATGTTCCTGAAATAATAATAATAATAATAATAATAATAATAATAATAATAATAATATATATAATTTTCTGTGTTTTCGGTCATCGAAAAAAAAAAAATTCCCTTCAGTTTATTCTTTAACGTGTATGAACGATGTTATACGATGTTACTAAGAACAGTCCCGAAAACGACGGCACACAATGTGGAACAATGGCTGGAACGAGAAATATGCTAAGGAAATCGAAAACGAGTCGAATATTTTACCATTGAGCAATAAAATAAAAAAACTGCCTACATGTTTGTTCCCATCAGTTTGTGTTTGATATTTTTATTACATTTACTAAACTATGCACATCCAGATTTAATGGAAACGGAATTTCTTAAACAGTCTTTTCATAAAAATTATATAAGGTGTTTGTTGTTGGGTATATTTACAAACGACTGTGTCAAAGAATAAACAGTATTTCCACCTGGAAGATAAAGAACCGGCAGATTGATTTATTTTAATATTACTAACATTAACAAACAAAAATATGATGTTGTTTTATATGTTATTTTTAGAGATTTGAAAACAACAAAAATATTTGTTTTCTGAAAGCCTTGAAGCCCTTGCCAGCTGTCGCTTATGCCAATCCCAGATCTGCAAACTGTTAAATGATCGAAAATTGTACTGAAATCAACAAATGTTGTGATCAAGATGATGTACACGTTCACGTTTGTAACAACGCGATATTAGAAACAAAATGTGATGCCCTTCATTCAGTACATCTGTTGTTTACATCTTTTTCTTTCATTTTTTTCATAAAATATTGTTATAAGGTAAACGTCTAGTTTTGGTGATTTTAAACTCTGTCATGTGCAAGTGTGCCGAACAAATTAAAAAATATGGTAATTTTATCGATTTGAGAAAAACAAATTATGTATTCATTAATATAGTTATTTATTTATTTAATTTTTTCTCTAATTACGTCCATGGAATTTACCGTTATGACTGTTTTGGAATACTTTATTAGAGTACTTTACAATTTTGTTATATTTCTTTTCTTTTTTTCTCTCTTTATCTTATTCATTTTCTTTCTTTCTTTCTTTTTTTTTTTTTTCTCTTTCCTTATTCATTTCTTTCTTTCTTTTTTTTTTTTTTTTTTTGGATACAGCAAAAATTTAAAAATATCTTTCTTTTTTATTCAGTTTTTTTTTACCTTATGAAATTTAAAATAGGATTTTTCTTTCTATTTTCGTTTTTCGTTTTTCTTTTTGAATGATTATGAAGATATATATTAATTTTATACGTTATAATTCTTTTAAGAAATAGGTTATTAGTATGTGAATTTCTGAAAGTAAATGAAATATAAAAATGATAAGAATATTTACTCACGAATCTAGTCTAGAAGCATTGTCGTCGTATCTGAAACGTTTGGCTGCAGGTTCGTCAGTTTCCATGAAGTTTTCCATGTAGAGCATTATTATTATTATTATCTGTATTTCAGTTTAAACTTTTCACTTGTATGAATAGGACACAACTACTCTAATCGAACTAGAAGTCGGAAATGATATTCTTCTGTAAAACTCCACGTTTAAACACTGGCATCAGGCTTTTGTAACAAAATATTAATGAGCTGGTTGCCTGGTTACATTTGTTGCTAGGCGACTAACAGAGAGTGAGAAAGAGAACAACAGGAAGGACCATGGGCGGAAGCGAATGACCATTTCTTTATTATGACAAGAAACATTACAGTACCCTATAACGAATCTGATTGGTTCCAGAGCCTCGTTCTTTATAGTGTTCGTTCGTTATAGTGTCCTTTAAAATACGTGTTGTATGGGGTAATCTCTTCCAGGCCCCAAATACACCTTCTTAAAAATGACAAATATAGAATAAAACAGTAAAACAAGTATATATATATATGTATGTATATTTAAATTTCTGAAATAAAAATTATCATTAATACTTTATCTTACCTTACTGTTGTTGAGCTTGCAGGAGAGGAAGCAGAGTGGTGGGGAGGAGATAATTACTGAGAAGATGTGGAAGGAGAGGAATCATCCTTCCTAGTCCTCTTTGATTATTGTCATACAGTTCTTTTAAAGAAGGAATCCAGGCTTGACGGCTTCAACCTGGATTTCTAGGCCTTCCAAAAGTTGGCCATCAATATTTTTCCGTTTTCGTAACGGTGACTCTCTCGTTCATTATGGGGTTCTGAGATTCATAGATAAAACCGTTCGTTATAGGAATATTCATATTATAATCCGTTCGTTATAGGGTATCCCACTGTAGTTATAAAATCATTAATATCCAGTAGTAACTGAAGATTCATGATAGTGCAAAAGGGCTTGCATTTTTTTTTTTTTTTTTGCAATTTCTTTAAAAGTCATAAATAGTATGTAAGATCTTTTGCAAATGAATTCTTGATATTACCTAACATTTTATTTACTTTTCACAATTTTGTTTGTAATAATCAAATGTATTTAACATGCAGTGGTACCTATCTTTAGCTGCCCCCGAGAAGAGCAGGTGTGGACGAGTTTCCGAGTCTCGATTGTTTTTCAATGTTTATGTCCCTTAGATGTGTGGACACCATAATTATATCAAGCTGAAAGGTTCCTTATTGTCATAATATTTTTGTTTTCAAATTCCATTGACGTAATTAGAGAAAAAATTAAATAAATAAATAACTATATTAATGAATACATAATTTGTTTTTCTCAACTCGATAAAATTAACCTATAATTTGTAATTAGAAACGCATCGGACTGGAAAACAACAAGATGTTCTGATTTAGAGAAACATGATGACAAAAACCGAACAGACATTTAAATTTTTCCTTAGGCTTTCTTCTCCATCTATAATTCATGTCACCCAATGAAAGTTTGAGAGAGAGAGTATATATGTACGTACGTATATATATATACATACATACATACTCTCTCTCTCTCTCTCTCTCTCTCTCTCTCTCTCTCTCTCTCTCTCTCTCTCTCTCTCTCTCTCTCTCTCTCTCTCTCTCTCTCTCTCTCTCTCAAACTTTTACATTTCATTGCTCCATTTTCTTCCTTTTTTAAATTTAATCTAATTCTTCTTCTTCATCTTATCTGAAAACCATAACTCTAAATCGTGACTATTTTCAGTCAAAATGTATTGAGCATCACAAAACATCTGTTAATTCTGATTTAACAGAGCTTTTCTGTTAGTAGAGATGGATAATCTTTTCTTATACATTTTGCTACCGATTAACTGGGGTCGGAAGGCTTATTTGATTATTTTATCTTAGTTAAGGTTTAAACTATAGTATCGCCCTTGCGTTAGTAAAAAAGAAAAATCGCCAAGAAATCAGGATGGATTATTATTATTATTATTATTTTAAAAACTATTTTAATATAGTTTTATTATTATTTATTTTAAATACACTTCTCAGACTCCTTTCATTTGTATAATCCGTTCGTTATCGGGTATCCCACTAATACCCAGTAGTAACTTAAGTTTTATGATAGTGCAAAAGGGCTTGCATTTTGTTTGCAGTTTCTTTGAAAGTCATAAATGGTATGTAAGACCTTTTGGAAATTAATTCTTGATTTTATCTTACCTTTTATTTGTTTTTCACAATTTAGTTTGTAATAATCAAATGTATTTAACATGCAGTGGTATCTATCTTTAGCTGCCCTCGAGAAGAGCAGGTGTGGACGCGTTTCCGAGTCTCGATTGTTTTTCAATGTTTATGTCCCTTAGATGTGCGGACACCATAACTATATCAAGCTGAAAGGTTCCGTCATAATATTTTTGTTTTCAAATTCCATTGACGTAATTAGAGACAAAATTAAATAAATAAATAACTATATTAATGAATACATAATTTGTTTTTCTCAACTCGATAAAATTAACCTATGATTTGTAATAAGAAACGCATCGGACTGGAAAACAACAGGATGTTCTGATTTAGAGAAACATGATGACGAAAAGCGAACAGACATTTAAATTTTTCCTTAGGCATTCTTTTCCATCTATAATTCATGTCATTCTATGAAAATTTGAGAGAGAGAGTATATATGTACGTACGTATATATCCATACATATACTCTCTCTCTCTCTCTCTCTCTCTCTCTCTCTCTCTCTCTCTCTCTCTCTCTCTCTCTCTCTCTCTCTCTCTCTCTCTCTCTCTCTCTCTCTCTCTCTCTCTCTCTTTCTCTCTCTCTTTCATTGCCCCATTTTCTTCCTTTTTTAAATTCAGTCTACTTCTTCTTCTTCATCTTATCTGAAAACCATAACTCTAAACCGTGAGTCTTTTCAGTCAAAATGTATTGAGTATCATAAAACATCTGATAATTCTGATATAACAGAGCTTTTCGGTTAGTAGTAAACTGTTTGCAGGAGTGGGGGAAGTGAAACACTCATTCGGTGAGGTTAATTTTACAAATGATTTATTTTGCAGATAACTTAACTTTTATATCTTGTCTCTAATATTATTATCACCTGTTTGAAAACATTACTGGAAAGAAAAATGAATATTAAGAGTTAAATAATGCTACATAATTACAGTTAGAAATTGAAATGTAAGTGAATAATTGATGACTTTTGTAATTTATTTTAATTTATTATTATTATTATTTCTATTCCTCTGTTGCAAGATGGGTTAAAATATATTAATTTTATATTTAATTTATTACTTTAAACGTATGACAGACAAAAACATTACAAATGTAACCAAACTGTAGATAGTATGCAAAGCGGTGATACTCTAATAATAATAATAATAATAATAGTAATAAAACTATTTTAAAATATTTAAAAAAATGTATAACATGGATGTAATGAGGAGTGCATAAACAAAAATATCTCCTACCTGAATATTTTGGCTCGCATAAAACACACGCACACACACACAAACACAGGCCTACACAGAGGCAAGCACACAGACGTACATACATAATTTTCCATAAGCATGTATGACAAAATTAATTTGGTTGCAGATTTTTTTTTTTTTTTTAAATAGTTGTAGTAAAGAGGTTTATTTACACCTATATAAAATATATCGAATGTTTGTGTGTGCATGTTTGAAAACAGTTGGCAAACTATTTACTGCACTATAAAAATAAAAAAAGAGAAGGAAGGGTTCACTGTATGCCAGTACACAAGTAGCAGAGTTTGTTTTTCCACACAAAATTCATTTTTGATACTCTTATTTACACCGGTGTAAAGGTTATTGAATCGGTACGCATCTACTGGATATCGTGTCTGCATCCGGAACGCCAATGGGAAGTGATTGTAAGGATGCCATCTTGGATGATTCTGTCGTTCTTCACTTTTGTAATTATGGACGACAAATTTCAGTGTGCCACAGCACTTCTCGACTGTCTTCAGTTAAAACTGGACCTGAACCCTAAACAGAACAAATATGGAAGTTTTAGGGGTGCATGGTGAAAAATAGGGATATTCCTGTGAAGTATTTACAGGAACTAACTCGGTGCCATGTCTAGATCTTTACTGACATGCTGGCCGAATTGTTAATAAAAATCTTCGCCTCATCAAAAATGGCTTATTTTTCTTTCTTTCTTTTTCATTCTTTAACTTTCAGTATTATCTTCAACAGTTTGCTAAACATTTAAATATTACTGGAGTCCTTATAGTATTTTGTCTGTTATCACTTCTGTTAGTTTCTTGTCACTTAAAATTATTAAAAGATTAAATAAAATTGTTCTGACATGTATTAATTTCACAATTTGTTATCTAAATGTTAATCCAAGTAAGCTACACTTTTATACATTTTTCATTTGTGTTTCTTAAATGTTATATAAAATGAAAGTAAATATTTTAGTTATCAGTAGAAAACTTGTATGCATCTGAAATGAAACTTCTCCATTAAATACAACAACAATAATATACTAAATGGTGTTGCTATTACTACATCTAGTATTATTGCTACTACTACTACTACTACTACTACTACTACTAACAATAATAAAATAATAATTGTATTTTAATGTGTCACATTTATGAGTGTACTTGCTCAGACGTTATGCTAACAATGTATATACGAGTTTCCCAAATTCATATGCTACAGAACAATAATAATAATAATAAATTTTTAAAATAATATGTTTTGATGAAAACTGTGTGTGTGTGTGTGTGTGTGTGTGTGTGTGTGTGTGTGTGTGTTTGTGTGTGTGTTTATATTTGTATTCTATATATATATAAAACCATCCCAGAGTTTTATTTTTGGAAAGAAAATCAACTAGTCTAGACGACAGTTGCTAAGTAAAACCACCACTTTCTTAAAACATGTGACAATACCAACGTGCGTCACTAGTAGGTAAAATAAAAATAATTTTATTTGTTAAATATATTAAACATTTTCTGAAATTTTATTTGAAAATTAAACCAAGACAGTATTAATGAGAAAATAAAAAATAAAAAATTAACAATAAAATGCTGACAAACATTTTTATACACAAAAAAGCACAGAGAAATGCAATGTCATTCAATACTGCTTTATTGTATTTGTTTATTTTAAAACAACTTATAATCAGCAATGCAACTAATTAAGCAAGCACATAAATATCATCATTTATAATAAAGAAATTAAGCTGAAAGTATTGAATTAAATTTTAATAATGTATACATAAATTATATTTATTTAAACAAAATGATAGCACACACACACACACACACACACACGAACATATATCATACAATAAATAACATTTTTAAATAAAACATCTTCAATATTGAAACATGCCTTAAAATATTTATATATATTTTTTTATATTCTAAAAAGTGACATTTTTTAAAATAATGGATACATTATAAGAAATCACTGTGGACATGTATTGCTGTGAACTGAATGAAGGAGACAAAAATGTTATCAAAGGTACTGTTTACAAAGAACAGTAATGATTAAAACACTTTATTTATTATTATTCTGTTTTACACATAGGATGATTGCTTTTTTGAAATAGCTCTGTTATTAACTAGCTCCAGCAAAGGTAGCAGAGGCTTCGGCAAGGCCTTTCCTCCTGTTGAAACAATAAAAATAAAGTCAGTTAAGATTTTAAAACAAAAACAAATAAATGAAACAAAAAACCATGAACCAAAAAACACAAACAACCCCCCCCCAAAAAAAAATATGACAGACAAAAACATTACAAATGTAACCAAACTGTAGATAGTATGCAAAGCGGTGATACTCTAATAATAATAATAATAATAATAATAATAGTAATAAAACTATTTTAAAATATTTAAAAAAAATGTATAACATGGATGTAATGAGGAGTGCATAAACAAAAATATCTCCTACCTGAATATTTTGGCTCACATAAAACACACGCACACACACACACAAACATAGGCATACACAGAGGCAAGCACACAGACGTACATACATAATTTTCCATATTATAAATATGTAGGACAAAATTAATTTGGTTGCATTTTTTTTTTTTCTAAATAGTTGTAGTAAAGAGGTTTACTTACACCTATATAAAATATATCAAATGTTTGTGTGTGCATGTTTGAAAACAGTTGGCAAACTATTTACTGCACTATAAAAATAAAAAAGAGAAGGAAGGGTTCACTGTATGCCAGTACACAAATAGCAGAGTTTGTTTTTCCACACAAAATTCATTTTTGATACTCTTATTTACACCGGTGTAAAAGTTATTGAATCGGTACGCATCTACTGGATATCGTGTCTGCATCCGGAACGTCATTGGGAAGTGATTGTAAGGATGCCATCTTGGATGGTTCTGTCGTTCTTCACTTTTGTAATTATGGACGACAAATTTCAGTGTGCCACAGCACTTCTCGACTGTCTTCAGTTAAAACTGGACCTGAACCCTAAACAGAACAAATATGGAAGTTTTAGGGGTGCATGGTGAAAAATAGGGATATTCCTGTGAAGTATTTACAGGAACTAACTCGGTGCCGTGTTTAGATCTTTACTGACATTTACCGATGGCTTTACAGATAGTTAGGTAATTTGTTTCATCAGCAAACTGTATGACATATCCATTTTCATATTGCTGGCCGAATTGTTAATAAAAATCATCAAAAATGGCTTATTTTTCTTTCTTTCTTTTTCATTCTTTTACTTTTAGTATTATCTTCAAGAGTTTGCTAAACATTTAAAAATTACTGGAGACCTTGTAGTATTTTGTCTGTTATCACTTCTGTTAGTTTCTTGTCACTTAAAATTATTAAAAGGTTAAATAAAATTGTTCTGACATGTATTAATTTCACAATTTGTTATCTAAATGTTAATCCAAGTAAGCTACACTTTTATACATTTTTCATTTGTGTTTCTTAAATGTTATATAAAATGAAAGTAAATATTTTAGTTATCAGAAGAAAACTTGTATGCATCTGAAATGAAACTTCTCCATTAAATACAACAACAAAAATAATATACTAAATGGTGTTGCTATTACTACATCTAGTATTATTGCTACTACTACTACTACTACTACTACTACTACTATTAACAATAATAAAATAATAATTGTATTTTAATGTGTCACATTTATGAATGTACTTGCTCAGACGTTATGCTGACAATGTATATACGAGTTTCCCAAATTCATATGTTACAGAATAATAATAATAATAATAATAAATTTTTAAAATAATATCTTTTGATGAAAACTGTGTGTGTGTGTCTGTGTGTGTGTGTGTGTGTGTATGTGTATGTGTTTATATTTGTATTCTATATATATATAAAACCATCCCAGAGTTTTATTTTTGGAAAGAAAATCAACTCGTCTAGACGACAGTTGCTAAGTAAAACCACCACTTTCTTAAAACATGTGACAATACCAACGTGCGTCACTAGTAGGTAAAATAAAATAAATTTTATTTGTTAAATATATTAAACATTTTCTTAAATTTTATTTGAAAATTAAACCAAGACAGTATTAATGAGAAAACAAAAAATAAAAAATTAACAATAAAATGCTGACAAACATTTTTATACACAAAAAAGCACAGAGAAATGCAATGTCATTCAATACTGCTTATTGTATGTTTATTTTAAAACAACTTATAATCAGCAATGCAACTAATTAAGCCAGCACATAAATATCATCATTTATAATAAAGAAATTAAGCTGAAAGTATTGAATTAAATTTTAATAATGTATACATAAATTATATTTATTTAAACAAAATGATAGCACACACACACACACACACACACACACACACACACACACACACGAACATATATCATACAATAAATAACATTTTTAAATAAAACATCTTCAATATTGAAACATGCCTTAAAATATTTATATATATTTTTTTATATTCTAAAAAGTGACATTTTTTAAAATAATGGATACATTATAAGAAATCACTGTGGACATGTATTGCTGTGAACTGAATGAAGGAGATAAAAATGTTATCAAAGGTACTGTTTACAAAGAACAGTAATGATTAAAACACTTTATTTATTATTATTCTGTTTTACAGATAGGATGATTGCTTTTTTGAAATAGCTCTGTTATTAACTAGCTCCAGCAAAGGTAGCAGAGGCTTCGGCAAGGCCTTTCCTCCTGTTGAAACAATAAAAATAAAGTCAGTTAAGATTTTAAAACAAAAACAAATAAATGAAACAAAAAACCATGAACCAAAAAAACAAACAACCCCCCCCAAAACAATATGACAGACAAAAACATTACAAATGTAACCAAACTGTAGATAGTATGCAAAGCGGTGATACTCTAGTAATAATAATAATAATAATAATAATAATAATAATAGTAATAAAACTATTTTAAAATATTTAAAAAAAATGTATAACATGGATGTAATGAGGAGTGCATAAACAAAAATATCTCCTACCTGAATATTTTGGCTCACATAAAACACACGCACACACACACACAAACATAGGCATACACAGAGGCAAGCACACAGACGTACATACATAATTTTCCATATTATAAACATGTAGGACAAAATTAATTTGGTTGCAGATTTTTTTTTTTCTAAATAGTTGTAGTAAAGAGGTTTACTTACACCTATATAAAATATATCAAATGTTTGTGTGTGCATGTTTGAAAACAGTTGGCAAACTATTTACTGCACTATAAAAATAAAAAAGAGAAGGAAGGGTTCACTGTATGCCAGTACACAAGTAGCAGAGTTTGTTTTTCCACACAAAATTCATTTTTGATACTCTTATTTACACCGGTGTAAAGGTTATTGAATCGGTACGCATCTACTGGATATCGTGTCTGCATCCGGAACGTCATTGGGAAGTGATTGTAAGGATGCCATCTTGAATGATTCTGTCGTTCTTCACTTTTGTAATTATGGATGACAAATTTCAGTGTGCCACAGCACTTCTCGACTGTCTTCAGTTAAAACTGGACCTGAACCCGAAACAGAACAAATATGGAAGTTTTAGGGGTGCATGGTGAAAAATAGGGATATTCCTGTGAAGTATTTACAGGAACTAACTCGGTGCCGTGTTTAGATCTTTACTGACATTTACCGATGGCTTTACAGATAGTTAGGTAATTTGTTTCATCAGCAAACTGTATGACATATCCATTTTCATATTGCTGGCCGAATTGTTAATAAAAATCATCAAAAATGGCTTATTTTTCTTTCTTTCTTTTTCATTCTTTTACTTTTAGTATTATCTTCAAGAGTTTGCTAAACATTTAAAAATTACTGGAGACCTTGTAGTATTTTGTCTGTTATCACTTCTGTTAGTTTCTTGTCACTTAAAATTATTAAAAGGTTAAATAAAATTGTTCTGACATGTATTAATTTCACAATTTGTTATCTAAATGTTAATCCAAGTAAGCTACACTTTTATACATTTTTCATTTGTGTTTCTTAAATGTTATATAAAATGAAAGTAAATATTTTAGTTATCAGTAGAAAACTTGTATGCATCTGAAATGAAACTTCTCCTTTAAATACAACAATAATAATAATATACTAAATGGTGTTGCTATTACTACATCTAGTATTATTGCTACTACTACTACTACTACTACTACTAACAATAATAAAATAATAATTGTATTTTAATGTGTCACATTTATGAATGTACTTGCTCAGACGTTATGCTGACAATGTATATACGAGTTTCCCAAATTCATATGTTACAGAATAATAATAATAATAATAATAATAATAAATTTTTAAAATAATATGTTTTGATGAAAACTGTGTGTGTGTGTGTGTGTGTGTGTGTGTGTATGTGTTTATATTTGTATTCTATATATATATATAAAACGATCCCAGAGTTTTATTTTTGGAAAGAAAATCAACTAG
Source organism: Chrysomallon squamiferum (assembly GCA_012295275.1). NCBI lineage: Eukaryota > Metazoa > Mollusca > Gastropoda > Neomphalida > Peltospiridae > Chrysomallon > Chrysomallon squamiferum. The sequence goes on from CM022671.1 coordinate 26,252,261, forward strand.
TCTAGACGACAGTTGCTAAGTAAAATCACCACTTTCTTAAAACATGTGACAATACCAACGTGCCTCACTAGTAGGTAAAATAAAAATAATTTTATTTGTTAAGTATATTAAACATTTTCTTAAATTTTATTTGAAAATTAAACCAAGACAGTATTAATGAGAAAATAAAAAATAAAAAATTAACAATAAAATGCTGACAAACATTTTTATACACAAAAAAGCACAGAGAAATGCAATGTCATTCAATACTGCTTCATTGTATTTGTTTATTTTAAAACAACTTATAATCAGCAATGCAACTAATTAAGCAAGCACATAAATATCATCATTTATAATAAAGAAATTAAGCTGAAAGTATTGAATTAAATTTTAATAATGTATACATAAATCATATTTATTTAAACAAAATGATAGCACACACACACACACACACACACAACACATATATCATACAATAAATAACATTTTTAAATAAAACATCTTCAATATTGAAACATGCCTTAAAATATATATATATATTTTTTTATATTCTAAAAAGTGACATTTTTTAAAATAATGGATACATTATAAGAAATCACTGTGGACATGTATTGCTGTGAACTGAATGAAGGAGATAAAAATGTTATCAAAGGTACTGTTTACAAAGAACAGTAATGATTAAAACACTTTATTTATTATTATTCTGTTTTACAGATAGGATGATTGCTTTTTTGAAATAGCTCTGTTATTAACTAGCTCCAGCAAAGGTAGCAGAGGCTTCGGCAAGGCCTTTCCTCCTGTTGAAACAATAAAAATAAAGTCAGTTAAGATTTTAAAATAAAAACAAATAAATGAAACAAAAAACCATGAACCAAAAAAACAAACAACCCCCCCAAAAAAATATGACAGACAAAAACATTACAAATGTAACCAAACTGTAGATAGTATGCAAAGCGGTGATACTCTAATAATAATAATAATAATAATAATAATAATAGTAATAGTAATAAAACTATTTTAAAATATTTAAAAAAATGTATAACATGGATGTAATGAGGAGTGCATAAACAAAAATATCTCCTACCTGAATATTTTGGCTCGCTAAAACACACGCACACACACACACAAACATAGGCCTACACAGAGGCAAGCACACAGACGTACATACATAATTTTCCATACTATAAGCATGTATGACAAAATTAATTTGGTTGCAGGGTTGTTGTTTTTTTAAATAGTTGTAGTAAAGAGGTTTACTTACACCTATATAAAATATATCGAATGTTTGTGTGTGCATGTTTGAAAACAGTTGGCAAACTATTTACTGCACTATAAAAATAAAAAAGAGAAGGAAGGGTTCACTGTATGCCAGTACACAAGTAGCAGAGTTTGTTTTTCCACACAAAATTCATTTTTGATACTCTTATTTACACCGGTGTAAAGGTTATTGAATCGGTACGCATCTACTGGATATCGTGTCTGCATCCGGAACGTCAATGGGAAGTGATTGTAAGGATGCCATCTTTGAATTATTCTGTCGTTCTTCACTTTTGTAATTATGGATGACAAATTTCAGTGTGCCACAGCACTTCTCGACTGTCTTCAGTTAAAACTGGACCTGAACCCTAAACAGAACAAATATGGAAGTTTTAGGGGTGCATGGTGAAAAATAGGGATATTCCTGTGAAGTATTTACAGGAACTAACTCAGTGCCGTGTTTAGATCTTTACTGACATTTACCGATGCCTTTACAGATAGTCAGGTAATTTGTTTCATCAGCAAACTGTATGACATATCCATTTTCATATTGCTGGCCGAATTGTTAATAAAAATCATCAAAAATGGCTTATTTTTCTTTCTTTTTTTTCATTCTTTTACTTTTAGTATTATCTTCAAGAGTTTGCTAAACATTTAAAAATTACTGGAGACCTTGTAGTATTTTGTCTGTTATCACTTCTGTTAGTTTCTTGTCACTTAAAATTATTAAAAGGTTAAATAAAATTGTTCTGACATGTATTAATTTCACAATTTGTTATCTAAATGTTAATCCAAGTAAGCTACACTTTTATACATTTTTCATTTGTGTTTCTTAAATGTTATATAAAATGAAAGTAAATATTTTAGTTATCAGTAGAAAACTTGTATGCATCTGAAATGAAACTTCTCCTTTAAATACAACAATAATAATAATATACTAAATGGTGTTGCTATTACTACATCTAGTATTATTGCTACTACTACTACTACTACTACTACTAACAATAATAAAATAATAATTGTATTTTAATGTGTCACATTTATGAATGTACTTGCTCAGACGTTATGCTGACAATGTATATACGAGTTTCCCAAATTCATATGTTACAGAATAATAAATAATAATAATAATAATAAAATTTTTAAAATAATATGTTTTGATGAAAACTGTGTGTGTGTGTGTGTGTGTGTGTGTGTATGTGTTTATATTTGTATTCTATATATATATATAAAACGATCCCAGAGTTTTATTTTTGGAAAGAAAATCAACTAGTCTAGACGACAGTTGCTAAGTAAAATCACCACTTTCTTAAAACATGTGACAATACCAACGTGCCTCACTAGTAGGTAAAATAAAAATAATTTTATTTGTTAAGTATATTAAACATTTTCTTAAATTTTATTTGAAAATTAAACCAAGACAGTATTAATGAGAAAATAAAAAATAAAAATTAACAATAAAATGCTGACAAACATTTTTATACACAAAAAGCACAGAGAAATGCAATGTCATTCAATACTGCTTCATTGTATTTGTTTATTTTAAAACAACTTATAATCAGCAATGCAACTAATTAAGCAAGCACATAAATATCATCATTTATAATAAAGAAATTAAGCTGAAAGTATTGAATTAAATTTTAATAATGTATACATAAATCATATTTATTTAAACAAAATGATAGCACACACACACACACACACGAACATATATCATACAATAAATAACATTTTTAAATAAAACATCTTCAATATTGAAACATGCCTTAAAATATATATATATTTTTTTTATATTCTAAAAAGTGACATTTTTTAAAATAATGGATACATTATAAGAAATCACTGTGGACATGTATTGCTGTGAACTGAATGAAGGAGATAAAATGTTATCAAAGGTACTGTTTACAAAGAACAGTAATGATTAAAACACTTTATTTATTATTATTCTGTTTTACAGATGGGATGATTGCTTTTTTTTGAAATAGCTCTGTTATTAACTAGCTCCAGCAAAGGTAGCAGAGGCTTCGGCAAGGCCTTTCCTCCTGTTGAAACAATAAAAATAAAGTCAGTTAAGATTTTAAAATAAAAACAAATAAATGAAACAAAAACCATGAACCAAAAAAACAAACAACCCCCCCAAAAAAATATGACAGACAAAAACATTACAAATGTAACCAAACTGTAGATAGTATGCAAAGCGGTGATACTCTAATAATAATAATAATAATAATAATAATAATAGTAATAGTAATAAAACTATTTTAAAATATTTAAAAAAATGTATAACATGGATGTAATGAGGAGTGCATAAACAAAAATATCTCCTACCTGAATATTTTGGCTCGCTAAAAACACACGCACACACACACAAACATAGGCCTACACAGAGGCAAGCACACAGACGTACATACATAATTTTCCATACTATAAGCATGTATGACAAAATTAATTTGGTTGCAGGGTTGTTGTTTTTTTAAATAGTTGTAGTAAAGAGGTTTACTTACACCTATATAAAATATATCGAATGTTTGTGTGTGCATGTTTGAAAACAGTTGGCAAACTATTTACTGCACTATAAAAATAAAAAAGAGAAGGAAGGGTTCACTGTATGCCAGTACACAAGTAGCAGAGTTTGTTTTTCCACACAAAATTCATTTTTGATACTCTTATTTACACCGGTGTAAAGGTTATTGAATCGGTACGCATCTACTGGATATCGTGTCTGCATCCGGAACGTCAATGGGAAGTGATTGTAAGGATGCCATCTTTTATTATTCTGTCGTTCTTCACTTTTGTAATTATGGATGACAAATTTCAGTGTGCCACAGCACTTCTCGACTGTCTTCAGTTAAAACTGGACCTGAACCCTAAACAGAACAAATATGGAAGTTTTAGGGGTGCATGGTGAAAAATAGGGATATTCCTGTGAAGTATTTACAGGAACTAACTCGGTGCCGTGTTTAGATCTTTACTGACATTTACCGATGCCTTTACACATAGTCAGGTAATTTGTTTCATCAGCAAACTGTATGACATATCCATTTTCATATTGCTGGCCGAATTGTTAATAAAAATCATCAAAAATGGCTTATTTTTCTTTCTTTCTTTTTCATTCTTTTTACTTTTAGTATTATCTTCAAGAGTTTGCTAAACATTTAAAAATTACTGGAGACCTTGTAGTATTTTGTCTGTTATCACTTCTGTTAGTTTCTTGTCACTTTAAAATTATTAAAGGTTAAATAAAATTGTTCTGACATGTATTAATTTCACAATTTGTTATCTAAATGTTAATCCAAGTAAGCTACACTTTTATACATTTTTTTCATTTGTGTTTCTTAAATGTTATATAAAATGAAAGTAAATATTTTAGTTATCAGTAGAAAACTTGTATGCATCTGAAATGAAACTTCTCCTTTAAATACAACAATAATAATAATATACTAAATGGTGTTGCTATTACTACATCTAGTATTATTGCTACTACTACTACTACTACTACTACTAACAATAATAAAATAATAATTGTATTTTAATGTGTCACATTTATGAATGTACTTGCTCAGACGTTATGCTGACAATGTATATACGAGTTTCCCAAATTCATATGTTACAGAATAATAATAATAATAATAATAATAATAAATTTTTAAAATAATATGTTTTGATGAAAACTGTGTGTGTGTGTGTGTGTGTGTGTGTGTATGTGTTTATATTTGTATTCTATATATATATATAAAACGATCCCAGAGTTTTATTTTTGGAAAGAAAATCAACTAGTCTAGACGACAGTTGCTAAGTAAAATCACCACTTTCTTAAAACATGTGACAATACCAACGTGCCTCACTAGTAGGTAAAATAAAAATAATTTTATTTGTTAAGTATATTAAACATTTTCTTAAATTTTATTTGAAAATTAAACCAAGACAGTATTAATGAGAAAATAAAAAATAAAAAATTAACAATAAAATGCTGACAAACATTTTTATACACAAAAAAGCACAGAGAAATGCAATGTCATTCAATACTGCTTCATTGTATTTGTTTATTTTAAAACAACTTATAATCAGCAATGCAACTAATTAAGCAAGCACATAAATATCATCATTTATAATAAAGAAATTAAGCTGAAAGTATTGAATTAAATTTTAATAATGTATACATAAATCATATTTATTTAAACAAAATGATAGCACACACACACACACACACACGAACATATATCATACAATAAATAACATTTTTAAATAAAACATCTTCAATATTGAAACATGCCTTAAAATATATATATATATTTTTTTATATTCTAAAAAGTGACATTTTTTAAAATAATGGATACATTATAAGAAATCACTGTGGACATGTATTGCTGTGAACTGAATGAAGGAGATAAAAATGTTATCAAAGGTACTGTTTACAAAGAACAGTAATGATTAAAACACTTTATTTATTATTATTCTGTTTTACAGATAGGATGATTGCTTTTTTGAAATAGCTCTGTTATTAACTAGCTCCAGCAAAGGTAGCAGAGGCTTCGGCAAGGCCTTTCCTCCTGTTGAAACAATAAAAATAAAGTCAGTTAAGATTTTAAAATAAAAACAAATAAATGAAACAAAAAACCATGAACCAAAAAAACAAACAACCCCCCCAAAAAAATATGACAGACAAAAACATTACAAATGTAACCAAACTGTAGATAGTATGCAAAGCGGTGATACTCTAATAATAATAATAATAATAATAATAATAATAGTAATAGTAATAAAACTATTTTAAAATATTTAAAAAAATGTATAACATGGATGTAATGAGGAGTGCATAAACAAAAATATCTCCTACCTGAATATTTTGGCTCGCTAAAAACACACGCACACACACACAAACATAGGCCTACACAGAGGCAAGCACACAGACGTACATACATAATTTTCCATACTATAAGCATGTATGACAAAATTAATTTGGTTGCAGGGTTGTTGTTTTTTTAAATAGTTGTAGTAAAGAGGTTTACTTACACCTATATAAAATATATCGAATGTTTGTGTGTGCATGTTTGAAAACAGTTGGCAAACTATTTACTGCACTATAAAAATAAAAAAGAGAAGGAAGGGTTCACTGTATGCCAGTACACAAGTAGCAGAGTTTGTTTTTCCACACAAAATTCATTTTTGATACTCTTATTTACACCGGTGTAAAGGTTATTGAATCGGTACGCATCTACTGGATATCGTGTCTGCATCCGGAACGTCATTGGGAAGTGATTGTAAGGATGCCATCTTGGATGGTTCTGTCGTTCTTCACTTTTGTAATTATGGACGACAAATTTCAGTGTGCCACAGCACTTCTCGACTGTCTTCAGTTAAAACTGGACCTGAACCCTAAACAGAACAAATATGGAAGTTTTAGGGGTGCATGGTGAAAAATAGGGATATTCCTGTGAAGTATTTACAGGAACTAACTCGGTGCCGTGTTTAGATCTTTACTGACATTTACCGATGGCTTTACAGATAGTTAGGTAATTTGTTTCATCAGCAAACTGTATGACATATCCATTTTCATATTGCTGGCCGAATTGTTAATAAAAATCATCAAAAATGGCTTATTTTTCTTTCTTTCTTTCATTCTTTTACTTTTAGTATTATCTTCAAGAGTTTGCTAAACATTTAAAAATTACTGGAGACCTTGTAGTATTTTGTCTGTTATCACTTCTGTTAGTTTCTTGTCACTTAAAATTATTAAAAGGTTAAATAAAATTGTTCTGACATGTATTAATTTCACAATTTGTTATCTAAATGTTAATCCAAGTAAGCTACACTTTTATACATTTTTCATTTGTGTTTCTTAAATGTTATATAAAATGAAAGTAAATATTTTAGTTATCAGAAGAAAACTTGTATGCATCTGAAATGAAACTTCTCCATTAAATACAACAACAAAAATAATATACTAAATGGTGTTGCTATTACTACATCTAGTATTATTGCTACTACTACTACTACTACTACTACTACTACTATTAACAATAATAAAAAATAATAATTGTATTTTAATGTGTCACATTTATGAATGTACTTGCTCAGACGTTATGCTGACAATGTATATACGAGTTTCCCAAATTCATATGTTACAGAATAATAATAATAATAATAATAAATTTTTAAAATAATATCTTTTGATGAAAACTGTGTGTGTGTGTGTGTGTGTGTGTGTGTGTGTGTGTGTATGTGTATGTGTTTATATTTGTATTCTATATATATATAAAACCATCCCAGAGTTTTATTTTTTGAAAGAAAATCAACTCGTCTAGACGACAGTTGCTAAGTAAAACCACCACTTTCTTAAAACATGTGACAATACCAACGTGCGTCACTAGTAGGTAAAATAAAATAAATTTTATTTGTTAAATATATTAAACATTTTCTTAAATTTTATTTGAAAATTAAACCAAGACAGTATTAATGAGAAAACAAAAAATAAAAAATTAACAATAAAATGCTGACAAACATTTTTATACACAAAAAGCACAGAGAAATGCAATGTCATTCAATACTGCTTATTGTATGTTTATTTTAAAACAACTTATAATCAGCAATGCAACTAATTAAGCCAGCACATAAATATCATCATTTATAATAAAGAAATTAAGCTGAAAGTATTGAATTAAATTTTAATAATGTATACATAAATTATATTTATTTAAACAAAATGATAGCACACACACACACACACACACACACACACACACACACACACGAACATATATCATACAATAAATAACATTTTTAAATAAAACATCTTCAATATTGAAACATGCCTTAAAATATTTATATATATTTTTTTATATTCTAAAAAGTGACATTTTTTAAAATAATGGATACATTATAAGAAATCACTGTGGACATGTATTGCTGTGAACTGAATGAAGGAGATAAAAATGTTATCAAAGGTACTGTTTACAAAGAACAGTAATGATTAAAACACTTTATTTATTATTATTCTGTTTTACAGATAGGATGATTGCTTTTTTGAAATAGCTCTGTTATTAACTAGCTCCAGCAAAGGTAGCAGAGGCTTCGGCAAGGCCTTTCCTCCTGTTGAAACAATAAAAATAAAGTCAGTTAAGATTTTAAAACAAAAACAAATAAATGAAACAAAAAACCATGAACCAAAAAAACAAACAACCCCCCCCAAAACAATATGACAGACAAAAACATTACAAATGTAACCAAACTGTAGATAGTATGCAAAGCGGTGATACTCTAGTAATAATAATAATAATAATAATAATAATAATAATAATAGTAATAAAACTATTTTAAAATATTTAAAAAAAATGTATAACATGGATGTAATGAGGAGTGCATAAACAAAAATATCTCCTACCTGAATATTTTGGCTCACATAAAACACACGCACACACACACACAAACATAGGCATACACAGAGGCAAGCACACAGACGTACATACATAATTTTCCATATTATAAACATGTAGGACAAAATTAATTTGGTTGCAGATTTTTTTTTTTCTAAATAGTTGTAGTAAAGAGGTTTACTTACACCTATATAAAATATATCAAATGTTTGTGTGTGCATGTTTGAAAACAGTTGGCAAACTATTTACTGCACTATAAAAATAAAAAAGAGAAGGAAGGGTTCACTGTATGCCAGTACACAAGTAGCAGAGTTTGTTTTTCCACACAAAATTCATTTTTGATACTCTTATTTACACCGGTGTAAAGGTTATTGAATCGGTACGCATCTACTGGATATCGTGTCTGCATCCGGAACGTCATTGGGAAGTGATTGTAAGGATGCCATCTTGAATGATTCTGTCGTTCTTCACTTTTGTAATTATGGATGACAAATTTCAGTGTGCCACAGCACTTCTCGACTGTCTTCAGTTAAAACTGGACCTGAACCCGAAACAGAACAAATATGGAAGTTTTAGGGTGCATGGTGAAAAATAGGGATATTCCTGTGAAGTATTTACAGGAACTAACTCGGTGCCGTGTTTAGATCTTTACTGACATTTACCGATGGCTTTACAGATAGTTAGGTAATTTGTTTCATCAGCAAACTGTATGACATATCCATTTTCATATTGCTGGCCGAATTGTTAATAAAAATCATCAAAAATGGCTTATTTTTCTTTCTTTCTTTTTCATTCTTTTACTTTTAGTATTATCTTCAAGAGTTTGCTAAACATTTAAAAATTACTGGAGACCTTGTAGTATTTTGTCTGTTATCACTTCTGTTAGTTTCTTGTCACTTAAAATTATTAAAAGGTTAAATAAAATTGTTCTGACATGTATTAATTTCACAATTTGTTATCTAAATGTTAATCCAAGTAAGCTACACTTTTATACATTTTTCATTTGTGTTTCTTAAATGTTATATAAAATGAAAGTAAATATTTTAGTTATCAGTAGAAAACTTGTATGCATCTGAAATGAAACTTCTCCTTTAAATACAACAATAATAATAATATACTAAATGGTGTTGCTATTACTACATCTAGTATTATTACTACTACTACTACTACTACTACTACTAACAATAATAAAATAATAATTGTATTTTAATGTGTCACATTTATGAATGTACTTGCTCAGACGTTATGCTGACAATGTATATACGAGTTTCCCAAATTCATATGTTACAGAATAATAATAATAATAATAATAATAATAAATTTTTAAAATAATATGTTTTGATGAAAACTGTGTGTGTGTGTGTGTGTGTGTGTGTGTATGTGTTTATATTTGTATTCTATATATATATATAAAACGATCCCAGAGTTTTATTTTTGGAAAGAAAATCAACTAGTCTAGACGACAGTTGCTAAGTAAAATCACCACTTTCTTAAAACATGTGACAATACCAACGTGCCTCACTAGTAGGTAAAATAAAAATAATTTTATTTGTTAAATATATTAAACATTTTCTTAAATTTTATTTGAAAATTAAACCAAGACAGTATTAATGAGAAAATAAAAAATAAAAAATTAACAATAAAATGCTGACAAACATTTTTATACACAAAAAAGCACAGAGAAATGCAATGTCATTCAATACTGCTTCATTGTATTTGTTTATTTTAAAACAACTTATAATCAGCAATGCAACTAATTAAGCAAGCACATAAATATCATCATTTATAATAAAGAAATTAAGCTGAAAGTATTGAATTAAATTTTAATAATGTATACATAAATCATATTTATTTAAACAAAATGATAGCACACACACACACACACACACACACGAACATATATCATACAATAAATAACATTTTTAAATAAAACATCTTCAATATTGAAACATGCCTTAAAATATATATATATATTTTTTTATATTCTAAAAAGTGACATTTTTTAAAATAATGGATACATTATAAGAAATCACTGTGGACATGTATTGCTGTGAACTGAATGAAGGAGATAAAAATGTTATCAAAGGTACTGTTTACAAAGAACAGTAATGATTAAAACACTTTATTTATTATTATTCTGTTTTACAGATAGGATGATTGCTTTTTTTGAAATAGCTCTGTTATTAACTAGCTCCAGCAAAGGTAGCAGAGGCTTCGGCAAGGCCTTTCCTCCTGTTGAAACAATAAAAATAAAGTCAGTTAAGATTTTAAAATAAAAACAAATAAATGAAACAAAAAACCATGAACCAAAAAAACAAACAACCCCCCCAAAAAAATATGACAGACAAAAACATTACAAATGTAACCAAACTGTAGATAGTATGCAAAGCGGTGATACTCTAATAATAATAATAATAATAATAATAATAATAGTAATAGTAATAAAACTATTTTAAAATATTTAAAAAAATGTATAACATGGATGTAATGAGGAGTGCATAAACAAAAATATCTCCTACCTGAATATTTTGGCTCACAAAAAACACACGCACACACACACAAACATAGGCCTACACAGAGGCAAGCACACAGACGTACATACATAATTTTCCATACTATAAGCATGTATGACAAAATTAATTTGGTTGCAGGGTTGTTGTTTTTTTAAATAGTTGTAGTAAAGAGGTTTACTTACACCTATATAAAATATATCGAATGTTTGTGTGTGCATGTTTGAAAACAGTTGGCAAACTATTTACTGCACTATAAAAAAAAAAAAAGAGAAGGAAGGGTTCACTGTATGCCAGTACACAAGTAGCAGAGTTTGTTTTTCCACACAAAATTCATTTTTGATACTCTTATTTACACCGGTGTAAAGGTTATTGAATCGGTACGCATCTACTGGATATCGTGTCTGCATCCGGAACGTCATTGGGAAGTGATTGTAAGGATGCCATCTTGAATGATTCTGTCGTTCTTCACTTTTGTAATTATGGATGACAAATTTCAGTGTGCCACAGCACTTCTCGACTGTCTTCAGTTAAAACTGGACCTGAACCCGAAACAGAACAAATATGGAAGTTTTAGGGGTGCATGGTGAAAAATAGGGATATTCCTGTGAAGTATTTACAGGAACTAACTCAGTGCCGTGTTTAGATCTTTACTGACATTTACCGATGGCTTTACAGATAGTTAGGTAATTTGTTTCATCAGCAAACTGTATGACATATCCATTTTCATATTGCTGGCCGAATTGTTAATAAAAATCATCAAAAATGGCTTATTTTTCTTTCTTTCTTTTTCATTCTTTTTTACTTTTAGTATTATCTTCAAGAGTTTGCTAAACATTTAAAAATTACTGGAGACCTTGTAGTATTTTGTCTGTTATCACTTCTGTTAGTTTCTTGTCACTTAAAATTATTAAAAGGTTAAATAAAATTGTTCTGACATGTATTAATTTCACAATTTGTTATCTAAATGTTAATCCAAGTAAGCTACACTTTTATACATTTTTCATTTGTGTTTCTTAAATGTTATATAAAATGAAAGTAAATATTTTAGTTATCAGTAGAAAACTTGTATGCATCTGAAATGAAACTTCTCCTTTAAATACAACAATAATAATAATATACTAAATGGTGTTGCTATTACTACATCTAGTATTATTGCTACTACTACTACTACTACTACTACTAACAATAATAAAATAATAATTGTATTTTAATGTGTCACATTTATGAATGTACTTGCTCAGACGTTATGCTGACAATGTATATAATGAGTTTCCCAAATTCATATGTTACAGAATAATAATAATAATAATAATAATAATAAATTTTTAAAATAATATGTTTTGATGAAAACTGTGTGTGTGTGTGTGTGTGTGTGTGTGTATGTGTTTATATTTGTATTCTATATATATATATAAAACGATCCCAGAGTTTTATTTTTGGAAAGAAAATCAACTAGTCTAGACGACAGTTGCTAAGTAAAATCACCACTTTCTTAAAACATGTGACAATACCAACGTGCCTCACTAGTAGGTAAAATAAAAATAATTTTATTTGTTAAGTATATTAAACATTTTCTTAAATTTTATTTGAAAATTAAACCAAGACAGTATTAATGAGAAAATAAAAATAAAAATTAACAATAAAATGCTGACAAACATTTTTATACACAAAAAGCACAGAGAAATGCAATGTCATTCAATACTGCTTCATTGTATTTGTTTATTTTAAAACAACTTATAATCAGCAATGCAACTAATTAAGCAAGCACATAAATATCATCATTTATAATAAAGAAATTAAGCTGAAAGTATTGAATTAAATTTTAATAATGTATACATAAATCATATTTATTTAAACAAAATGATAGCACACACACACACACACACACACACACACACACACACACACACGAACATATATCATACAATAAATAACATTTTTAAATAAAACATCTTCAATATTGAAACATGCCTTAAAAATATATATATATATTTTTTTATATTCTAAAAAGTGACATTTTTTAAAATAATGGATACATTATAAGAAATCACTGTGGACATGTATTGCTGTGAACTGAATGAAGGAGATAAAAATGTTATCAAAGGTACTGTTTACAAAGAACAGTAATGATTAAAACACTTTATTTATTATTATTCTGTTTTACAGATAGGATGATTGCTTTTTTTTGAAATAGCTCTGTTATTAACTAGCTCCAGCAAAGGTAGCAGAGGCTTGGCAAGGCCTTTCCTCCTGTTGAAACAATAAAAATAAAGTCAGTTAAGATTTTAAAACAAAAACAAATAAATGAAACAAAAAACCATGAACCAAAAAAACAAACAACCCCCCCAAAAAAATATGACAGACAAAAACATTACAAATGTAACCAAACTGTAGATAGTATGCAAAGCGGTGATACTCTAATAATAATAATAATAATAATAATAATAATAATAGTAATAGTAATAAAACTATTTTAAAATATTTAAAAAAATGTATAACATGGATGTAATGAGGAGTGCATAAACAAAAATATCTCCTACCTGAATATTTTGGCTCGCTAAAAACACACGCACACACACACAAACATAGGCCTACACAGAGGCAAGCACACAGACGTACATACATAATTTTCCATACTATAAGCATGTATGACAAAATTAATTTGGTTTGCAGGGTTGTTGTTTTTTTTTTAAATAGTTGTAGTAAAGAGGTTTACTTACACCTATATAAAATATATCGAATGTTTGTGTGTGCATGTTTGAAAACAGTTGGCAAACTATTTACTGCACTATAAAAATAAAAAAGAGAAGGAAGGGTTCACTGTATGCCAGTACACAAGTAGCAGAGTTTGTTTTTCCACACAAAATTCATTTTTGATACTCTTATTTACACCGGTGTAAAGGTTATTGAATCGGCACGCATCTACTGGATATCGTGGTCTGCATCCCGAACGTCAATGGGAAGTGATTGTAAGGATGCCATCTTTTATTATTCTGTCGTTCTTCACTTTTGTAATTATGGATGACAAATTTCAGTGTGCCACAGCACTTCTCGACTGTCTTCAGTTAAAACTGGACCTGAACCCTAAACAGAACAAATATGGAAGTTTTAGGGGTGCATGGTGAAAAATAGGGATATTCCTGTGAAGTATTTACAGGAACTAACTCGGTGCCGTGTTTAGATCTTTACTGACATTTACCGATGCCTTTACACATAGTCAGGTAATTTGTTTCATCAGCAAACTGTATGACATATCCATTTTCATATTGCTGGCCGAATTGTTAATAAAAATCATCAAAAATGGCTTATTTTTCTTTCTTTCTTTTTCATTCTTTTACTTTTAGTATTATCTTCAAGAGTTTGCTAAACATTTAAAAATTACTGGAGACCTTGTAGTATTTTGTCTGTTATCACTTCTGTTAGTTTCTTGTCACTTAAAATTATTAAAAGGTTAAATAAAATTGTTCTGACATGTATTAATTTCACAATTTGTTATCTAAATGTTAATCCAAGTAAGCTACACTTTTATACATTTTTCATTTGTGTTTCTTAAATGTTATATAAAATGAAAGTAAATATTTTAGTTATCAGTAGAAAACTTGTATGCATCTGAAATGAAACTTCTCCATTAAATACAACAATAATAATATACTAAATGGTGTTGCTATTACTACATCTAGTATTATTGCTACTACTACTACTACTACTAACAATAATAAAATAATAATCGTATTTTAATGTGTCACATTTATGAATGTACTTGCTCAGACGTTATGCTAACAATGTATATACGAGTTTCCCAAATTCATATGTTACAGAACAATAATAATAATAAATTTTTAAAATAATATCTTTTGATGAAAACTGTGTGTGTGTGTGTGTGTGTGTGTGTGTTTATATTTGTATTCTATATATATAAAATCATCCCAGAGTTTTATTTTTGGAAAGAAAATCAACTAGTCTAGACGACAGTTGCTAAGTAAAACCACCACTTTCTTAAAACATGTGACAATACCAACGTGCGTCACTAGTAGGTAAAATAAAAATAATTTTATTTGTTAAATATATTAAACATTTTCTGAAATTTTATTTGAAAATTAAACCAAGACAGTATTAATGAAAAAATAAAAGATAAAAAATTAACAATAAAATACTGACAAACATTTTTATACACAAAAAAGCACAGAGAAATGCAATGACATTCAATACTGCTTTATTGTATTTGTTTATTTTAAAACGACTTATAATCAGCAATGCAACTAATTAAGCAAGCACATAAATATCATCATTTATAATAAAGAAATTAAGCTGAAAGTATTGAATTAAATTTTAATAATGTATACATAAATTATATTTATTTAAACAAAATGATAGCACACACACACACACACACACACACACACACACACACACACGAACATATATCATACAATAAATAACATTTTTAAATAAAACATCTTCAATATTGAAACATGCCTTAAAATATTTATATATATTTTTTTATATTCTAAAAAGTGACATTTTTTTAAATAATGGATACATTATAAGAAATCAGTGTGGACATGTATTGCTGTGAACTGAATGAAGGAGATAAAAATGTTACCAAAGGTACTGTTTACAAAGAACAGTAATGATTAAAACACTTTATTTATTATTATTCTGTTTTACACATAGGATGATTGCTTTTTTGAAATAGCTCTGTTATTAACTAGCTTCAGCAAAGGTAGCAGAGGCTTCGGCAAGGCCTTTCCTCCTGTTGAAACAATAAAAATAAAGTCAGTTAAGATTTTAAAACAAAAACAAATAAATGAAACAAAAAAAAATGAACAAAAAAAAAAAAAAAAACCCCAAAAAAAATAAACAAATGAAACTCAACAAAAACAAACGGAAAAAACAAACAACAATAAACAAAAAGAAAACCCCTCTTTTTACTACAGATAATTGTGCAGTGAAATTAAATTCAAAATATATAACAGCATTTTAATACAGCCTATTTTTATTAACAAGAGTACAGACTGTGGCATATGTATCAATAATACTGTGAAAGGAATTAAGAAATCAGGAAAAAGATTTACGTTGATAATTCACTCCGAATATTTTTAAATCCACATTTATTTAGCAAAAACCATACAGTTTTATAACATATGATTGAAAAATGATGGCCAAAGAACAAGTTTTAGATTTCAATTAATTTTCAGTTAGGTGAGTCTCCTGATACAACATTACAAATATTAACAAACTGATGTCTTGGGGCAACTGAGATACCTTGGTTACAGGAGTGATATTTATTTATTGCATTGCACTTTTTTTCTTTTTTCCTGTTACAGCATCATATATTTATGTAATGTATAATTCTGTGTGAATCATTTGTAATTTAACACAGTTTTAAAAAAAAAATTACAAAAATTGAAGATAACTTACGCTTCTGACAAAAATGTCTCGAATTGTACCCTGTCAACATCTTTACCTGCAGGTTCCTCATCAAAATGTTTTATCCCCAATGTAGTCATGGCTGGAAAAAAAAAAAAAAAAAATACAATAAAAAAAAACACATAAATATTCACTTTTTTTTTAAATTACATAATAATTATGTGAATATAATTTTAAAGCCAAAAGACAAATTGATTACCTTTCAAAATTCAAACAAATACAACTCTAAATATGTACTGCCATACATCACTATGTGCAAAAAAAAAAAAAAAAATGGAATAATGATGTTTAAATAAACTTATTTGTGGAATGAATTTGAATTGAAAGAAGAAAACAGTGAGTAAATTCAACAAATACAAAACATATTTTCAGGAGAAATACTGGTGATATTACTGATTTTACATTTTGTAATGAGTTTGGAATAAAGAAGAAACAGTTAATACCTTCTGCATATTGCTGATAAGTGACATGGCCAGTATGCGTTGGATCAAGCATTCCAAACAGAGAGATAATATTAGTATCATCAAACAAACAAGGATAATCTCGATGAGAGCTTCTTGACTTCATCAAATTCTGTAGGATTTCAATTGTGAATTTTTTTGGATCCTCTGAAATAATAATAAAATGAATTGATAAGGATTATCAGCAACTGATTTTCTATTTTTTTATTTTATTACTTTTTTTTTCTTCACTTTCTATTTGTTTATTTGTTTATTTTATTTATTTATTTTTTTTTTTACTGATGTCAGTGATTAAAAATAAATAAATCCTCAGTGAATTCATTTTTAAATGCTCTTTTTTTTCAACTTTTATTTCCACAGCTCATTTTTTAAATTCCTTTATTTACAGATTAGTATCCACTCTCTACTTAATTATTTAGTTAAATAAATAAACCTTTTCAGTTTTCATTTTTATTTGCAATCAGTAAATAATGTTAATCATGTAATTTCTGTTACAAAATAATATTTTTTTATTTAAATTATATTTATAATAACATTTAAGAAAAAGAAAAACTCAAGCCACACATTATTATTACTGCTATAACAAATGGGATACATGTTCTAAAAATAAAACCTTTAAATATACGATATAAAAAATTTCTATAAAATAATGTATAATGCCTTTTGTACTTAAAATTAGGTGGAGTTCTGTACTTATTATTTTATTTAAAAGTGTTATATTTAAAATAAACTTTTCAACATATTATATAGTTAGAGATCCATCATGAGATACATAATCTGGAACTGAAATATTTAGATCTCTAAAATGGATATCTTTAGCAAATTTGGAATGTGCAGATGTTCTCTGACGTTAGAATATGTGAATATGTTCTCTGCTGTGATAGATTCTTTGGTCTATTTTCCAATGCAGATTTGTCTGCAGGATTTTCTATTATTGCAACAACCAGAACAAACTGATTCATATGATTCAGAATATTCCCTACATTATACTGTGTCAAATTCTAAATGACCACTGATTGTGAGAATGCACCAACAATCTCTGTGAGGAATGGAAACACAGAAATTATTTGTTTTTGGTTTCTCATCCTTCTGTGTGGAAACTACTTCACTGGCTCAAAGATAATTCATATAATGAGATATTATGAGGAATGAATGCCTGACTACAGACATATCTCCATTAATTATGTATATTTAAGAAAGAGAACACACACAGTTGATTAATTTCTTATGAAGATTGTAACATTTGCTTGAAATCCCATTATTATCAATAAGAGTTATTTCACTTGAGGTGTGTGTGGTTTTTTTTTCAAATACAGATCAGGCAGGATCATTTACAATTGTTTTAAACAGGAATATAACAATTAAAAAATAACAAATATAAAAAAGCTACATAATATCAAGTAGATCCTGTCAGATCCATTAACAAAAGGTTTCTTAAATTGTATAGCTAAATATTTCATTCCTAAAGAGAAAAATTATATCACAAGTGTTGCACAGTATTAATTAAATACTAGTGTCATTTTGTTGAGCAACATAAGATATATGAAAAATGATCCAACCATTGTCATACATATTCAAAGTTTGGCCAGGTATTTCAGTCTCTGATAAACTGTTTTGCAAATTTGAAGACAATACTGTATATGACAATATAGTTCACATTTTTATATGCAGCCTTATTTTAGAATGTTTTTAATACAATCAATTCAAGAGCATAAAATATGCTGTTGAAAATATATGTTTTAAACTTCAAGCTTATTTTACATGAAGGTGACTATAAATATAACAAAGTTAAAAATATATATCATGTAAAACAAATGATTTGCAGATTGTTCTTTTTTTACAAATCCCAAATGACTGTCTTGAAGCAGAAACATTTTTTCACATAAAGTCAGTTAAGATTTTAAAACAAAAACAAATAAATGAAACAAAAAAACCCAAAAACTGCTTAAATAATTTTTCAGTTGCAAAAATAAACAAAAATGATTGTTAATTATGCTTTTAATGCTATGATGATAAGTTTAAATAATTATTATTTTAAAAACATTTCTTCATTACACTAATGATTAAATATCAGTATCGATAGATTCTTGGACTGAAATGCATAACTGTAAATAATTCTTTTACCGAAAATAGGTATCATGCGGATTCATATTAGTAACACGTTTAAATCGATATTAGTTTCCATACACCATGTTTATTAAAGTAAAATAAATCTAAATACATTACCTGGTCTGTGATATATAAGTTGAGTAGTTAAATTATTGAAAAGGTCTAAAATTCTATGTTTTTCCATATATTCGTGAGCTTCAATTTCTCTGGGACCCAACTCTTTACGTTCATCCGCCATCTTTACACAAATGATTTAACCATGACAACAGCTGAATAATAACATGGTGTATTAATTTTTGAAATTATTAAATTATACGTATAATGCCAAATATTATATTTTGAAATGTTTAAATTATTAAATGAATTTTAAAAATAAACACAAAGAAATATAATTTAAACATTTGTATATTTCTCCGGTACTGTCAAAGATGTCTGCACCCATAAAATGACAACGAGGATTGGAGGAATATTATACATTGTATCGTTGCATATATGTATTATAGCATCTTGTATATTATGAAATACAGTGATGTTGACATTGTTTTACGTTATAATTTTATTGAGTTATAAAGAATGATATACTAAACGAAGCACAGAAGCATATATTACCATCATCATCAATTGATCAAAGAAAAAAAGAAAATCCAAACCTAAAAAAAAAAAAAAACAGAAAAGAAAAAAGAAGTAGTTTTTAAATGACAACCAACAAATATTTGAAATAGATTTTCAAGGAAGACATATTTTGATGGATTGTTTATAAAAAAACCTTTAACAATGGATAAAGTTACAAATCGCGAGTTCGCAAGATCTCTAACGCTTTCACATAAAACAGCTTTTGTTTTAGACAGAAGTCAGTATTTTTGTAAATCATGTAAACAACCTATTGAATATGATGTACTGGTTCGAATTAAAACTCCAGGTATAATTCCCGCGGCTCCTATTACAAAGTCACTGTGGTGCTGTAATTTGGAATGTATGATAGAATATATGAGAATTGTTTATGACATCTATCCTGTTAAAAAATTGGTATGTTATATTTGTTTTGTATTCTTTTATAACATATTTGTTATTAAAAAGTTTTATGGTATGTTAAATAATTATTTGAAGATAGAATGTTCTTAGATTAAAAAAAGAAGAAAAACAAAAGAAGATATAAATGAAAATTTTTCTTCCTTTAATCATATATTTATCTATTTTGTAGATTTACATATTAGTTAATTAGATATTAGCCTTAAGAAATCTGTTTACATATATTTGTAAATTTAGAAACTTAAATTAAAATTTAGTGTAAATTCTTCCTTTGGTTATTTTTCAGATACGCATTATTGCTGGAAGTAAATCATTAAATAGCTGGACACAGAAAGAGCAAAACATACAACAGGTAGATTACAATTATTTACATAAATATAAATAATGAAACTAATAATGTAAACTGTTATTTGTTGATTAATAATTTTATCTTCGTAAAAAAACCTCCAAAACATCAACAGCAAACTAAACTAGTAGTTATAGCATTGATCAAATCTAGTTTTTAATAATAATAACAATAATAATAATAAATTAATAATAATGATAATGATAAATAACAATGGTGATGATGATAATGATAAATAATAAGGTCTAGTGTTTAATACTACTATTGATAGTACTGCTACTACTACTACTAAATAAATAGATAAAAACAGTTTGATAATAATAACAAAAAAGTAATAATAATAAGGTCTTATGTTCAATGCTACTACTGCTACTACTGCTAATAAATAAATCAATAAATAAATACAAACAGTTTAATAATAATAATAATAATAACAATAGTAGTAATAATAATTCAGTCTAGTGAGACTTGAGTTTAATACCACTACTACTATTACTACAACTGCTAATAATAAAAAATAATAAATAAATAAATAAATAAATAAATAAATATAAACAGTTTGATGACGATGATGACGACAATGATGATAACGATGTCAGTGATGATGATGATGATAATACTAATAGTAATAATAACATTACTAATAATAATTCTCTGTTGCAGGTTATGCTAGCTCTAGCACATCTGGGTGTACCTGGCAGTGATTCAACAGAAGAAGACTACAGTGTGATGCACGGACTCACGCATGCCATTGAGTCCATGTGTGAACCCAGTGAAGCCCAAATAGAGGTTTTAAATAGTGAGGGTGACGTTAGGAACTGTGGCCGAATAATATGTCTGACTTACATGAAAAAGTAAATTACAGTGATTATAGTTTTTTTTAAAAATGGTTTGGTCACACATAATATGCCCAAACAAAGTAACATTCATGGAAAAATGCATTTTTGCAAAGATTTGGTTTTTGAATATCATGCTTTACTTGCAGTTAATATAATGATTTTCAGTTTTAAATTTAATGTAGAGATATGTTTTTAAATTTATATTTAAAAAAGATAATTCAATCCAAACAAATTAACTGAGTTGAATCTTTTTCCATTTTATCCCTTTCAATTTTTATCAGAAGTTTTATTAGTTCTTTTGCGTTAAATTAAGAAACTGTATTAATAGGTTTATAAATAAGTATAATTATTATCTATAATTGAAATAATACTAAAAAATGTAGATTTAATTTCATACTTGTAAAATTATTTGTTATTATCTATATTTTTATATCTTTGTTTTAGTGATAACCATGTTTGTAAACAAAGAAACTGTATTAATAGATTTATAAATAATATAATTATTATCTATAATTGAAATAATGCTTGTTTCTAGTCTTACACTAAAAAGTACTGAATCAATTTCATACTGATAGAATTATTTGTTATTATTTATATTTTTATTTCTTTGTTTTAGTGAGAACCACGTCCGCATGTTAGAAGAATGTGTTCTGGATGCTATTACTGAACATAACAAGCTTGCTGCTTTACAAGACAAGTGAGTACTGACTATTTAATGCTGATTAATAGTAATTTGATTTTATATAATGTTAAATTAATATATTCAGTTATGTAATCAGGAAGAATATGTCATATCATAAATGACAGTGGACAATGCATAAAGTGATTGCAGGGTTTATTTGTATGCGAATACTGAGCAAATCTTGTAGTGCACACATGTTTATACATGTGTCTTATGGCGGTTATGCATATGGAAAATTATCCGTTAATCTAAAAAAAAAAAAAAATTATGTATGCATAAAGCATGATGTACAATTATGTACAAGTGCATTTAATTTGTTTATGATACACTTTTTTTTTAGTGCATCCCACATACACACACACTGAGTATATATATATGAAGTTATGTTGTACAGTATGAATCATTCAGAAGGATTTTTATATAATCAGTGTCAGTGCTGTTAAACAAACTTGACCAAACAAAAGTTACGTCCATTAGCTTCATTTGTGTATCCAATAGAAATGTCTTAGCTTTCCAAAAGCAGTAGTAAATTTCAGGGAAAATGTTCTGTTGTCTCTTGACTTCTTTCAAAAATATATCACTGAAAACAGCAATATGTTATCTGTTAAAGCAACTGTATAGGCAGATGAAAGATGTCTGCAGAACATGTAAATCATAGCCTATGATGTGACTGAAGCCAATTCATTTCTGAGTCAGAAAGTGACTGATCAAGCCTTTACTAGCAATAAGATAGTGCCTTGATGCTAAAGAAAACTTTTTTTTTATCCCTTTTAAATGTATTTCATCATCTAGATCTTTTCATTCTGATTAGTTTGAAATAAAAACTATATTTATAGAACAAACAGAAGTGGAATTATGAATTTTCATTTTTTGACCATGGAAAGTGTGTAGTGCAGACGAATGATTTTACCATGTTTTGCTTGACATACCAATGTAAATATACTTTGAAAAAAATGATACTGCATACCTGCAATAGAAAGTGTGACATGTTGTGAAATAAGTTTTGTCAGAGACAAACTTGATGAAGAATGGGCTGTTAAATATTTAGTTTTTTGAAAATGGTAGTTGTGTGCAGTTTTATAATTTTGGAACAGTCTGACTGGCAGTTTTGTATTTATTATCACTGACATCAGGATTACAGTTATAATTTGGAGTCATCTTTGTATTTCCTAAACAGAAAATCACTCAAGAGTAACTGTTGATAAAACATGTTTTATTCAGCTTCTTTCAATAGCAGCTTTACCTGTTAAAAAGCTCAAAGCAAAATATTTAATAACTTTTTATTGGATAGGCCTGCAGTGGTGCATCACCTGTCATCTGAAAGCATAGATAAAGAATAATACAGCTAACTGTATGAATGCACATCAGTGGAAATACTTATATACTGAGTGTGCACTGGGAAATGCCTTAGTTGTCAATAATTTAAAGTTGAGTTTAATTTCTGGAAATTTGTTAATATTAATTTATGTAACTGTCTTTGTAATAGCGATTCCTGTCACATAAGTGTCAGTCAGCAATATATAATTTGCATAAAGATTTTAAATTGGAATTACAGAGATATCTTTGAATTGTTTTGGTGTCTACTGGTCACTTACTCTTGAAAAAGTTGAACAGGTTGTCTGTCACTAGAACAGAAATAGTAACCACCCAGTTGTTTGACACTTAATTGTGATATAAGGTTGTGAAAATAACATATTCTTTGTTTATTTTATTTTTATTTTTTTTAAATATCGTTAATTATATTTATATCGATTTATTCTTTTATCTTTACTATTTCATAAATACATTTTTCATATCCTTATCTATGTCAGTAGTCTTTGATTGCAGTTTTATGAAATAAAAATGCTGTAGATACTTAAAGTTAAGGATCACATGTGAATAAAAGCTTCAAGCAATTTTTTAAATTAGTTTTTGTCCCATATTTGTTTGTGCATAGCCATGTTGTTAATTGTAACATAACTTTAGTTGTAATAAAACAGAAGAAAAATTTAAGCAGTTCTGAAAAGTGAAGTAAAAAGTCTGTTAAATCATTAAAAAAGTAAAGAAAAATTATTTTCACCATCGAATGTGTTTTCTCAGATCTCATTACTGATACAAATATTTCAAATTTTGTTGACTGTATACAGAGTTACTTCCCTTACAGTAACACCTTGGTTTTTAAAATCTGTTGTTTTTTCTTCATACAACCAAAATTTCAAATAAATTTTCATTTTACTTCTTTGAATTAATAATTTAATAAACATTTAAGTATATTTAATGTTTATTCAACATTTTTAATGTATATTTCATAAGAAATGTTTTCTATTAAAAGTATCTCACACGTACCATTTGTTATAACACTAACAGGTTGCTCAAAAAAATCAAATAATAACTTTAGACCATTCATTTTTGCAAGCACAGGTAAACTTTAATATTAAAATAGTGAATAATTTAGACATGAATTATAAATTTTTGTTTTGTTTTTTAATTTATTATTTTAGAATTTTATAATGAATAATAAATTGCAAAAACTGTGAAGTTTATTCTTTCTTTCATAAACAGATATTATTATAATATTGGAAAGAAAGCTAAATAGAAGACTAAAAAGTTTCACAGATCATATTTAACATGGTTATGTACTCTTTTAAGGCCATGCATTTCTGAATCTCTGATGTTAAATGGTATAAGACTAACTGTTATTTATTGATATGCATATTTACTGATATGCATATTTTTCTCACTGCTATTTGTCTTTTCCTGTTATGTTACCAATAACTGTTAATTTAATATGAGTTTTTCTTCTCTTTTTTAAAAAAAATGTTTAAATATAATTATTGAAAATTATTTTGTTATTTATTCTTTTTTCCTATTTCTCATTCTTTTTATTATTATTATTATTATTATTATTTTCTTTTTTTTTCTTTGACTATTTTTCTGTTGGGTTTCTTTGAGTATTCTCTCAACTGCAAATACCTGAAATAGGTCATGGCATCAGTTTCTTCCAAAGATTTATAGTTTCAGTGCACATGTTGCATTCACTATTTTTTACGTTTTTTTTTAATTTTCAAAATGAAACTGAATTTATTATTATAACAAATGTATCTTTATTTTTTATTTATTATTATTTTTTTAAATTATAATTTTTTCCATAATGTATGACAGAACACGCATGGTTATTATAGTTCATAACCAAAAGAAAGAACTTGGTCCTGCAAACTCTGTTTATATACTGCAGCAAAAATCCTCGCAGAAATTAATTTCAAATTTAAATTTTAAATTAGTTATAAATTATATATGTAAATTATATATAGCATAAATACGTCATAGTGTTACATGTTCCTATAGAACAAGTATGATGTATACTGTTATAAAGCTGTAAGTACAGGAGAGATTTATGGAACAAGCATGATGTATGCTGTCAACACTGCAAGACGATGTTTCAGGATGGTTGTACTATTTTTAATGAAGAAATCTTTTATTTTATTATTATTATTATTATTATTTTGTTTTTTTTGTTTAAAATGTTTAAGATGTTCATTTTGAATCTGGCTATTTCAGTTATGATGTGTGGCTTGTGGTTGCAGTGTATCCACTACTAGCTTTTGTATTGTATTACACTCAGCATGCTGTCGCACTTTCATGACAGAATTCATGGTCAAAAGAAAAAACTTGATTCCAAAAACCATTTTTTATATATATTCAACGGCAGTTCCCAGTAGATATTCATGGAGAAAATGTTTATTGCTTTACAGATGTAACATAAATCTTGTTTGACATTTTAGATAAGTAAACATATGTTTTCATCTTTTTTGACATATGTTATTTTAAATGTTTATCTTCAGAGAATACAAAGCTAATTAATTGGTTTTTCTTCATAAACAATACAGTGATTAATCATTCAGATGATAATGGATATTTATACCTTAGATAAATAGGAATTTTAGATAAAGAAAAACTAATATAAAAAAAATATATATATACATATATATAAAAAATAAACAGTAAATATTAAATAATACTGTAACATATTAGAAGTATTTGAAGACTAACATTAAATATTTTGTCTGGATTTTGGTAATATTTAAATATTCAAGCATGCTTGTTATGGACAGAGACTGAAATGTCACCAGAGAGTTCTGTTCAAGACAAAAATAAATTGTTTCTCCATCTCTCATTTATAAAAGAATCAACATATAATTACATCATTTCAACTTTTTTCTTCTCTGTGACAAAAATTGCATGTTTGAATTTATTTCGTTTTGTTTCTCATCAGATATAACATTTGTATTGTTTCTATTAATAAGTTTCATTGTGTTGTATTCAGAATAACAAGGTCACTAAAGTAGTCAAAAAATGATGTTTTAAAAAGCAATGTGATTTCAATTAAATACCTGTTATCTTAGCTAATAATTTTTAATACTCGAAACCTCATGGATAAAGTTTATATTAAAAAGAAAATATCAGATATCAAGAAACAGAAAAGATAACTTTCTTAGTAACATCTTAAAAAAAATACAAATCAAAGTGCTTTCCAATGCAAGACTTGCAAAACTGAATATATTTGTTCTTATTTATTTATTTATTTATTATTATTCATTTTAAATAAATATTAATGGTTGTCTAATTTACTCACAGAAAGGATGTTTTAAAATTGATTTAATGTCTCTTCATCTTGTTGCATGAAATCAGTTTGTTGCTTTAACTGAACATTTGTAAAATGATTTCAGAGCACGTCATTTTCTACTCTTGAATTTTCATTTACAACATTCAGTATATTTAGATTAGTCAGAGATTTTTAAAGTGGGTGTGAGCACTCCCTTAAATATATTTATACCTACAAATGCTTTAAATTTACTTAGTACCACCAACCTTCAGAATTATTTGAAAAGGGTTTCTGAAAAATGAAAACAAAAAACAAAAAAAGTATTAAGAACCAATGGTTTAGATGCAGGAGCTTCGACTTTATTATTCTGTTTTTACATTGTGGTCACACATATTTAATCACAGCAGAATATGAAATGTTTTTAATTGCTTATTAACAGACCAAAGCATATTCCACAGAAAGATTTCTGGTTGAGTAAAACTGGAAATTAACGCACGCACGTAGCCAGATTGGCAAACGTGTGTACCTAAAAGCATGTGGCTGTATTCTGTTACAGAATAGCTTCATTGCCATTCAAGCAATTCCTGCCTGACATATTCATTAAGAGAATTAATGGCCAAAGATAACAAGATAAAAGCAAGTTAGCCTTATCTTTTAACAAGGACGTAGCTGTTTCATCAAACAGTGGCAGCCTTCCATAAACATTAGTTGATGACAGTTAAACAAATAGCAATAACAGATTGCTAATAAAAGCCATGGCTCTTAAATCTGTGGAATCACTGGTATTGTATAGCTTTAAGCAGTGTGAAAATATAGTTGTAGGAAAAAATGTCACCCGGGGGAAAAATGGCACCCAGAAAAAATGGCACTGTGCAGATTTGGAATAAATGGTACCTTTTTTATTTTTTCTGTCTTGTTGCACTCCCAAAAAAAAATCCTTAAAAGTACTTTTGAAAATACAGTTTATTCATGCAGTATTGTTACATAGATGTATGTTAATATATAGCATCACTCAGCCACTTGATTTTGCTTAACAAAGTACAGTATTATATCAGAGTTTAATGTTATACATACACACATACATATACACACACACATACAAATATATATATATAGACACACACACACACACACATAACACACACACACACACACACACACACACACACACACACATGCTTTCACACATACATAGATGAATGAGTATCCTATTAAAGTATCCTCCAGAATGATATCATTCAGTCAACACACACACACACACACACACACACACACACACACACATATATATATGCACACACATCTGTCTGTATGTACATGTAAAGCATATGTGTGTGTGTGTGTGTGTATATATATATGTATGTATGTGTGTGTGTGTGTGTGTGTACATATATATTTGTATGTGTGTGTGTATATATATCTGTGTATGTATAATATTAAACTGATATAATACTGTACTGTGTTAAGCAAAAACAATTGATTTTATATATTAACTGAGTGAAAATATATTAACATACATGTATGCTACAGTATTTCATGAATAAACCGTATTTTCAAAAGTACTTTTAAGGATTTTTTTTAAAACAACTTGATAGAAAATAAATAAGGTGTCATTTTTTCCAAATCTGCACAGTGCCATTTCTGCCGGGTGCCATTTTTTCCAGTGCCATTTTTTTGGTATCATTTTTCCTGGTGCCATTTTTTCAATACCCCAAAAATACAACAGGAATCAAATGAGAGGAACACAGCCTGAAAAAGAGAACAATTTTTAGTTATTGTACTAGTTATCAAAAAAACTGTGGATTATTATTATTATTATTATTATTATTATTATTTTTCCTCCATTTCATTGACTTGTTCAGAACAGTTAAAAAATAAAACAAATAAATAATAATAATAAAATAAATATAATAAAATGAAATTTAAGCATGTGTTATATTTGTTTCTTTAACTTAAATATATATTACATATATGTTTATTTCTGAATATTGAAGCTTTCATTTCTTGCCAGTTGCTTAGTAGAATATTTATTTCTATTACTGAATTTCTTCAAACTTTGAACTCATTTACCTTGCCTGTAGTGCCAACCAGGCTTAATTCTTTGTTTGTGTTTTGTCACTCATTTAAAATTGACTAAAATATTTTAGTTCTTGAAAAAGTTTCTGATACACTGTAGTTTCTCTTAGATGTTTTTCAGAAGCAAATTTGTTTTCCCCTCTTGAAAGTTTAATGAATTGTTATAAAGGATTTTAGTAACTGAAATTGACTTCATAATGACATTATTTTAATGTATTTATGTTTGTGCTATGTGTATGTATATGCATATATGCATATATATATAAAACCCCAATTTATGGTGAAAAATTCATAAAAAGTTAAATAAAAAGTGATAAAGAAGTTAAAGGACATTTCAGATTTTAACAGTTTTTTATTCTGCAATTCTGAGGTACTGTGGTGTATTGACATCAACACTGAAGACACACAGAAATAGAACATTCATTCTAAGAGAGAAGATGTTCATACTAAGTTTCTTAGAAATATCACATTCATTCTAGAGAGAACATATTCATACTAAGTTTCTTTGAAATATCACATTTATGTGCAGTTATTCAGAAAATGTTCATACTTCATTCACAGAACATATTCCAAATCAGAAAGAAGATTTTCATATTAGGTTATACAGAAAGAAAATATTTATACTCTGTTTCATAGAAGATTTTCATATTAGGTTATACAGAAAGAAGATATTTATACTCTATTTCATAGAAGATTTTCATATTAGGTTATACAGAAAGAAAATATTTATACTCTGTTTCATAGAAGATTTTCATATTAGGTTATATAGAAAGAAGACATTTATCCTTAATTTCATAGGAAGTGGATACTGATATTCACAGGAAGAAGGCATTCATACCTAGTTATTCATGCTCAGTTACACAGAAATAAACAGATATTCAGTTACCCTGAAAATAATAATAATACAAAGTATTATGTACATTAAAATATTTGCACTATTAATACAAATTTTGGAATTCTCATTTCTAAATCACAAACGTACAAATACACACTGACAAACACATCTATTAACACACATACACAAACACGTATATTAACACACATACACATGCACATATATTAACACATACACATACACAAACATTTTTTTATATGATACAAACTGTTCATTACACAAAACAATTCATAACAGTTTAAAAAATGAAAAAACCCTCTGAAGATCTGTTCATAAAAAACAAATAATTTGTGCATTTGTTTTTTTAAATAAACCAACAACAAAAATCTTATTTAAATTGTTCACAATTATCCTATGTTCTAATATTAGCATAAATTTGCTTGCAAATATGAATTTAACCCATATGTTTTATTTTGTATTGATCTATGCACATACTGGGTTATTGTTAAACATTCATTCATTCATTCATTGATCTGTGCACATAAATAATAATAATTATTATTTGCCTCAACCAGGTTTATAAACCCTAAATATTAATATCTGTTAGGAAATTGGTAAATTTACTATGTGGATTTTAAAAAAATAATTAAACATGTTAAATATTTCCTTTTTTCAGAATTTTTTAATTTTAGGAAAACAATCAATATGTAAAAAAAATATATAAAAAAAAAAAATAAAAAATAAAAAAAAACAAATAAACTAAAATTAAAACTAAATAAATAAATAAATAAATAAATAAAAGAAATACTATGAGAATGCAGATTAAATAGACAGTGCATGATATAAGTTGTCTAATCAACAACATCATTCAGACACTGCAGATATTCACTTGAACTAGAAATATTTCTATTTCAATATTTAATAATTTTCTAATATTCTTTTTCATTATTCTGCAAAAATTTATTTGACGGTGGTAGCATTTATGAAATGCAGATGTAATTATTTACAAAATATATGTAGATCAACTTTTCCTCTGAATACCATATATATGTGTGCGCGTGTGTGTGTGTATGGTAAAATATTCACTCCCATGCACAATGTTTTTGAGTAATTTGTAAGGCTTCATTGAAGGTTTGTAATAATGAGTAATGGATGTTTTTAGATGAAGATGATCAGAAAAAATATATAATTATATATTGCATCTTTCACTATCATCATTTTTGCAGAATATTGCTGTACTTTATCTTATAGTATTTATACAAAATTATAAATTTATTAGGTTATTTTATTACTCTTTTTCAATTTTAAAAGTTTAATTTTAAGTTAAGCAAAATTGTTCATGAGAAAAAAAAAAAAAGGTTATAATTTTGTTATGATTAAATATATAGTTGATTGTCATCATGTTTTTTTAGTGTTTTATTTATCATATCAAAGACCATGGACATTTTGGAAAAAAAAAAAAAAAAAAAAAAATATTGTTCTGGAATATGAAACACTGTTTTCTCACAATTGTGATGATCGTCATTATTATAATTGCATTTACTTTTCGAAGGAAGACTGTACTGTGTTTTTATTCACTGAAAGGTTGTTTATGAAATTTATCATGACTTTATTTTTAAACATATGACTACATTAACAAATTGAATATTACTATCTGCTAAAAATTTACATGGCTGGTTACAGACCTGATTGAAGCGGTGGAATCTCTAAAGATATAACTGACAGTTTAAAGATTAAATCAACAACTGAATGAATGAAGTTTAGGTCAACAAGTATTTAAAGAAGTGCAGATCAACAACTGAATGAATGAAGTTTAGATAAACAACCATTTAAAGATGTTTAGATCAAGAAATGAATGAATGAAGTTTAGATCAACAATTATTAAAAGAACTGACTTTAAAGTTCAGATAAAAATGAGTGCTTATTGTTTAGATCAAATAGTGACTTTTAAAAGTTTAAATCACCAACTATTTAAAGATGTTTAGATATAAATGAGAGTTTAAATTTAAATAAATAAATTTAGATAATAAAGTTTAAAATTTAGATCAAGAACTATTTCAAATTAAATACAAAAATTATTTGATGTTTAGATCAGCAATTGACTGTTTAAAGTATGCATCACCATTCAAAGAAGTCTTGATTAACATCTGGAGTACTGTTACTTGAACATCTTTTACAATTTTAGGACAGAGTTAATTTAAACATCATTACTGAAATCTATCATACTGGAGATTCATTGTGTATATCATACTCATACTCCTTTTCATGATCCAGCATACCATTTGCCTGAACGTCATGGTCTGGTAATTTTTTCTCTGAATTAAACAACAAAAGAAAAAGTCGAATGATTAATTCCATTAACTCCATAATTGTCAGCACTGAAATGCCCATCCACAGACCAAGTGTTCCTCCAATATCTGCAAACAAATCAGCCAGATCATATCCTGGTAGCTGACGGAACTCGACAACACTCAAGTCTTCTAAATATATATTTAAACGAAGCAGATTTTGTCGAATAAGATTTGAAGCACGTTCAGCTTGTTCTTTTTCCGTCAGAGTATAACTCTGGTTTAAAATATTTTGTGTACGTGAATCATTTTTTATGTTAGGTAAATTAGCCAGATTTGATAAATACGTGAAAGCCTCATGCATGAAATTCTGCTCTATGGATTTACCGTAGAACTTCCAAAGAGCATCATACTGGTAGAATTCCAGAGGCCAGTAGGACAGAGACACTGATTTCTGGAAAGTTGTTTCATGACATGGCTGGAAACATTTGCATGAGATCTCATAGCTCCGGTCATTTGCCATTTCCTGAAGAACTCTCTGCTCACAGGCTAAGCTCTGAATCCGAATTGATTTTTTACTTTTTGTGTTATTACACTGATAGAGGTTTTTCCATTCAGGAACAACTCCACAGAATGTCACGTTGAGATCCTGAACTTGTGGTAATCCTGATGATTTACAACCACACTTCTGAATGATAATCCTCTGTTTACACAACTGTAGACATGAGAAAAATGTATTCCTGTATATCTGAGTGGCCAGCAGATCTTCCGTTGTACAGTTCCCATACGGTTCTGACAGTCGAGAGTGTATCACTGCTTTTAATCCAATGGAAGAAGAATATCCAGGAGGAACATCAAAACCATGATTCACTGGACTTGGCATAGTGTTTGCTGCATGAACAACAACTCGGACACCTCCGCTATGAAGAATATTTGAATCCAAATGATAAACTCCATAAGAACCCAGTGGTGGATCAGCATTATCCAATGAAATAATTAATGATAAACCATGCTGTGGTCCTGTGGCATGCATAAGAAGTTTCTTATCCATGCCTCCCATGTTGAAAGTGAAACAATTGTAATAATTGCCATCAAATGTTGTAGTAAAATTCTCCATTGTACAGTCCTCGTCATTAAATTTACAGTGAATTAGAAAATCTTTTATATTGTGACTGATGTACTTCGCTTCTTTTCCAAAGTTTTCGTAAAAGGCTCTGATTGAACTCAAATGAGCCTCTTGTTCACCAAAAGTAAAATTTTCACAGTTGAGAAATGACAGCCATTTCATCAGCTCATTGTCAGGGTTGTTGAGTAAAATTCTCACTTTCCGCATTGAAATGGGTTCCGTATTGCATAATGTCACTGATGGAAATTCCACAGGCATGCTGTCCTTTATCTCTGAGACCTCCACCACCTGAAACTGAAGATACTTCCTCACTAAAAGAGACAGCTGTAGAGTTGCAGCCGTGAAACCAATGATCACCAAAAGAGCCCAGATAACTTTTCTTTTTGTGTCCACAGAGGTGACGATTTTAGCAAATCCATGTGCATTGCTTTCAGAACCAAGTTCAGCTATCAGTGACAAAGCAGTTCTCTTGCATTGTTGTTGTCTCCTCCTTATCATTCTGTCTTGGTCATTGTAATAAGCAAACTTTCCATTGCTTGAGTATTTTCCTGCTTGTTGTCGGTTGGTTCTAAAAAAAAAATAAAAAATAAAAATAATAAAAAAAAAAAAGATGTTAATTACTATTAAATCATTCAATAAGATGAAATAGTTCTGAAATAAATATTTTTTTTTAAATGAATTAAAAAGGATATATATAAAATTAAATCATACAGGTAGTAAATAAAAACTTGAAAATACTAATTCCTGAAATAAAAAATAAAAAGAATTAAAAAAAATACATTTGTTTATCATTAAGTCATACAGGTAGTAAATATTGAACTGAAAACACTCATTCCTGAAATGAAAAAGGATTTAAAAATCAGATATATACTCTTTTTTTTATGATTAAATCATACAGGTATGTAGCAAATGTAAAACTGAAAATACTATGTTCTGAGACTTTTTCAGACTGAATAATATATCATTACCAGGCTTAAAGGTTTATTTGCTTGTTGTCATAATGGATTCAATCAATTATAAATACTTCACTTTTATGAGTGTACCAATATCTTTTTTTTTGTTCACTGCAGATTTTAATAATACAACTGTGAATACATCTGACCTATCTTCAGTTCAGTCCCTCTATTGATTGATTAATCACTTTTGTTCCAGGCATTAATTCTTTAGTTCTTTTCAGACCATCCATTCAAATTTGTAACAGTAAATAAGAGACGTACATGTTTTGAATTCAAATGAAACAAATGAAAGTAGGTCTTCATCACCTATTTACACTTGTTTTAGGAAATATGTACTGTGTTTTCACTTTGATTATATTAATAAAAAAATTTAATTAATAATAATAATAATAATTAAATAATAATAATAATAATAATAATAATAATAATAATAATAATAATAAATTATTTTTAAAATATCAGTCACCATTAAAATGTCAAAACAAAAAACAAAAAAAAAACATTTTAACCATTTCTCATTTGCATGGGAAAAAAGAAACAACAAGACATCAAGGAGGTTTGATCCTGAACCAATCACAGCTAGCAACTCAAATTACTGCTTCTTAAAGCTAGAATTTTGCTTTGAAATTAATACATTCAGAAGGTTTTGGATTTGATACGTAATTGGAAGAAAGCAAAAACAAGCAATGATTTTAAGAATGTGGAGAAAGAAGTGAGAAATGTACAGAGATACATCTAGGAACTGATGGTTCTGTTTCCTGTCTTCCTAGATTTACAATGGCACCGATTGTTAGTTAACAAAGCATGAAACGGGTACAAAAAAGAGAGCTAATCGGAATACTGCACTGTGCATTACAACCATGATAAACATGCAAACAATAAACAAACAAACAAGCAAATAAAACAATAAAATAAATGAAGAAACCAAGTCCAACAACAAAAAACCAAAAAAAAAACCAAACAATATCCCCTCAGAAAGAAAAGAAAGAGACAAATTAAGAAAGAAAGCAAACAACAGAATGTGAGACATCATTAACACAGAGATTAAAGCGAGTTTGACGTAATATATTTATCTTTGTTTTTTTCCTGTTCCTCTACAAGAAGATTTGACAGGATGACATGATTAGCATCTTTCTGTCAGCGAAACTCTCCATTTGACACACTGCCAATGTAATTCATCACAAGACCAACCTGCATATCCACTTTCTTGTAAAAACAAATATTTTTTTTGTGTTTTTATGCCAACAGTGGATTTGCTCGGTTAAGAATACATTATTTTGTGTCATGTACATATTATCTACTTCAAGTTTAAAATGTTATCAGAACAGAATAATATATAAAGTTTTATCAGTAGCAGTCTAATTTTATGATGGTATAAACTTAAAAAAGAAACAACATTTGTATATTTTGTATACTTACTGAAGTTCATTCATGCTTTTATGGTTCATGACCCATTTAAGGTGATGTTCATTACTGATTTCCTTTTTGAGTTATCATCTATTTTAATATTAGGTTGTTTATGTTTATACTTAGAATTATATTAATGTAGAAAATTAGAATTATTTTCCTGCATGCAGATAATATATGCTTGCATGCACATATATTTCATACCCATGCACATACAGTGCTCACAGAAATCACAATAATAATTTTCAAACACTTTTTGTTATTGCAAGAAAACATTATTTCTATTTTATGTTGTTTGTTTGTTTGTTTGTTTTTAAATAAATTCACTGATTTGATAATGAAAAAAAAAAAAAATCTAGGAAATTTTTTTTTTTTTTTTAAATTATTACATCTGCCAATATTTTGGTGTAATTTTTAAAACATCATCGCACAAATGATAAAAAAAAAAAAGAAGTTTTTTTACTAATGAAACAAATTAAATACAAATAAATGTTTGATTATTTACATACTTCATGTATACCTTACATACATACATTTGATAATATATAAACACACATTATTGCTTTAATGTTGTGGTATCAAAAATATTTACTTTTGTAATTATTTTCTGAGCTCTCTGATGCTCAGTCTTTATTGATTTACAACTTTGTGAACTATGACTAAACTGTTTTACAGTAGTTAGATCATTTCACAATTTTCAGAGTGTGTATCTTTTCCTTAGCTGCATATCAGTTTAGTTAAAGAGCCAAAGACACTACAAAACTGATCCAGCAGATTTTTTTTTCCAGTATCTCTCTCTTTCTCTCTCTCTCTCGCTCTCACATTAGTTAATTTTTTTTCATTTTAACACTCACTGGCAGACAGTATTTTATAGCACTGTGCAAAAGAAACAATTCTTGGCGTTTATTACAGATATCATCACATCATTGATCTAAATGCATCACTGACATTTTCAAGTGAGGATCCTATGCCAGTTTCCTGTTATCACTGAACTGATCAAATTGGCTGTATTTGTTCAAGTCCTAATATGTAGACATTAGGAGAGAACTGTTAAGTAAATAGAGGATGTGACTCAAGCATGGAAATATGCTCAAGCCAAAACAAATTAATAATTATGTTGTACATCTGAACCATTTCACCTTTCCTCCCTTTAAAAAAGAAAGAAAACAAATTATGTACTACATACTGATAGAACAGACACACACACACACACACACACACACACACACACACACACACACACATCTCTATGTATACTATGAGTACATACATAAAACTGACTGAATATTTCAGTTTAATATAATACTTTCACTGATCTCGTTTTGATACAAAGATCGTTGCAAAATCAGATATTTAAAAAAAAAAAAATTGATGTTTGTCATGTTCTTAACAAAAGTCGTTTTATTATTATTATTTTATTTTTGTTGTTGTTGTAAATTTTAGAAACTGAATGATTCATTTTATTTATGAAACAAAACTGATTCATATTCCTTAATTTTTTAAATCATATTAGTAACAAGTCATATCAAATTTACAAATCTAAATTTAAATATAATGAAATCATATGTTACTTGTTTGTTTTTTAAATTTACTTATGAACTTTAAATCAATAATTTCATAATGATAGAGCCATCGAAAGATATTGTTGAATAATGCAACAACCTACTATTAAACAGAAAACATCATTTTTTCTTTGATTAGATGTTAACATAAAATGTCAAATATTAGAAGATTTATAAGCCAAAATGAAGAAGCTAAACTAGTAAGAACAACATCAGCAGCTGTGATGTCTTCATGATGACATATGCACCAACAACATCGTGTAAATTGATGCCAGAGTGCTTAGATGGCCATGTGCTACTGTTTTTCACGGTGGGCATTGATTTAACAGAATTAGAGATGCTGTTCCTTGTGTTGGATCTTGCACAATGGTGAAAAACAGAAGTAATCCAAAGTGAAGCAATTCCAGTTGTTTTGTGTGAATTATAAAATTCAAAAAACAAAGTTTGATTTAATACTTGACAGCTTATAAGAGCAAAATAAAAAATAAAAAATAAAAATTGTATATGTGGTCTGTATCTTTGAATCAAAACTCATCCATAAATGTAATAATGATACAAAGTAAGGAAAAAAAACCCCAACAAAACCCAGTTAAATTAATTCTGATGGAATTATTGATTTAAGACCATTGTTTTAAAAAAAGGAAAAGAAAGTGTCTGTCTATTACTTAGTTTTAATTTCGTTGGTATTTCTTTCAGTAACAGAGGGTTCTGTGTATGTATGTCTGTCTGTCTGTCTGTCTGTCTGTCTGTCTGTCTGTGTGTGTGTGTGTATGTATGTGTCTCTCTCTTTATCCATCCATCCATCCATCCATCTATCTATCTATTGAGAGAGAGAGATGGAGAAAGACATATATATATATATATATTAGTTTTTTTAATTTAATTCCTGAATTAAAAATTTAGAAATGGTTCCAGAAATCTGCAGAGACAGATGCAAGTTTGAGTAAATCAATGATGCAGACTTCCTGCAAATTTGTGGTGTGTTTCTGGATCAGTATGGGGGGTCTAGTCACTTGTACTGCCTGGCCTCTGACAATAATCTAATTTGCCTGGAACTAAGAAGTAAATGAAAATGTTTTGTGATGTACAGCCATGTCACAAAAAATAAGAGAAATGACTCTTCCATTAATCTCGTAGACTGTTCTTCACATAAGTCATCTAATGCAGTGGCTAGTTTTCTCTGCTTCACTTTTCTTTGTGTGCGTGGGTGTGGGTGTAGTGTTGTTGTGTGTATGAGTGTATATGTGTGTGTGTGTGTGTGCACATACATACATACATGTTTTTTTGTTTCAGTTTATGAGTTCTTTTGTGTATGTTTATGTATCTGTATTTGTGTTTATGCCTGTGTGTGTGTGTGTGTGCATTGGGGTTTGTAAATTAATATTTGTGTTTATGTATTTCTTAGTATATGTGTCTGTGTATAGGTGTGTTTCTATGTGTGAATGTGTGTATCTGTTGGTATGTATATGTTTATTTGTCTAGGTGTATGTTTGTTTCTGGTATCTATATGTATGTGAGTATGAACACATGTATGTATATATGTTTGTGTCCTTATTACTTTATTTATCAGAATGGTTTAGTACTGATTGTTATGATGTGTGTAAAACTTTTCTCAGTTGTTGATGATGATGCTAAGGCATCCTGACTCACTTTCTGATACATTTTTACTTTCTCTTTCTAAATGCTATTTTTCCATCATAGTCTGTTTTCTCATTTTATGATTTGATTGTTCTATTTGTTTCTATAAAAAAAGAATATGAAACCATCAAAACAGTTGTCTGATTCATTTTGATAGCTATCTGGCCCATTTACCTAAACAGACAACCATCTAGAACATAATAGCATTTAACTGCTATTGCTTGTTGTTTTGTTTTGTTTTGTTTTGCATTATTATTCATTGTTATTATTTTTTTGTTATAGATAAATGCAAATGTTACAGGATTTTATACATGATTAATGGGTGGGTTTTTTTCAAATGTGATTTTTAGACTAACAGGTTTGTTGGCTTCTGCAAGAGTAGCTGTTTCAGAAATACATGAATATACATATATTTTCTGAATCCTCTTTTTGTTTTGTGTTTGCTTTGTTTTAGGTACAGATTAATTTGTTCTTCAGGCAAATAATGAAAGAACTAGCAGAAGAAGGACAACAAAGAATATGTGTCTTAATTTCTGTAATTAAAATGAAAAGACCATTTAACACTAGAGAAAAAAAACCCACACACACAAAAAACCCACCAAAAACCCCCAAACTATTGAAAAAAAAAAAAAAAAAAAAAAATTATATTAAAAAAATAAAATAAAATAAAATAAAATAAAATAACAAATAAAGACAAAAAGTACATTTAAAGAAAGAATTTTCGAACTATTTAATATGAGTATGAGGAGATTGGTCTTAGTTTGGGCTGTGCACTGTATTTCACCTTGTTATGTTTTTAAATTTGTATTTGATTAGCTGCAGCAAGCTGTTTTATGTTGGTACATTTCCATTAAGCTTTCCTTAATAAGTGCAGGGTAAAAGACTTGCTAAAATGAGGCCAGTTTGTTTTTTCAGTTTGGTTCAATGACGAAAATATGTTTGTTTATTATATACAGTTTTTAACAATAAAAAACAATAATAAAATAAATAATTACAATAATAATGCACACACAAATATACTTTCAATTGCACACAAACACACACACACACACACACACACACACACACACAAAACACTATGTGCACAAAACATAAGACATGGGCTTACAAACAAATTCAAATTCCATTTCACCGATTCTCACAGCTTTTCATTCTCCTATTTAACAGTGTCTTATTGCTGGTACAGAACATGATCTCTCTTGTTGATTCATTTATGATTTGTGGACCTCCTCCTCCTTCTTTTCTGAGAGAGAGAAAGAGCTGATAAAAATAAAACTTTAATCTCTACAGACCAAGCATCTTAGATAATGCATTATTTTCTTGCTGACTAGAATTTGCCTCATCGTCTTTATGGACTGTTTAGTGTTTATCAAACAGAAAACTGATATTTATCACTGAAGAAGATGCAGTAGAATTGTCACTAGACATGATACATGATAGATCATTGATCAGGATTGTCACTAAATATAAAATATATATCAAGGTTGTTACTAAAATAGATATATTGTACCACAAGGGTATCATTAAAATAGTTAGGTCATACAACAAGGGTGTCATTAAAATAGATATATTGTACAACAAAGCTATCACTAAAATAGATATTGATACAACAAAGGTGTCAGTAAACAAGATATATTAACCAGGTATGTCACAAATAGCATTTTAAAAATGTGTGAAATATTTTTATCTTAATCTGACAAAAAAAAAAAAAAAAAAATGATGCACTCAACAAGATGGTTGTTACTTCACAAGATATATTTGACCAGAATTGTGTAACAAACAAACATCACTAAACAAATACATCTGAGATTACTGTCACTTTTCATAAACCATGAAGAAATTTCATATAATAAAGCTGTCATAAACATCTAGTTTATATGGCAGAAATGACATTTAACAAATATTTTAAATTAAATTAAAAGGAACCAATCCACTAATTTTGCTCCACCTATTATCATTTAAACCACAGTGAAAAAAAGAACATGAAAAAGAAAAAATTATGATAAAGAATGTGCACTTATTTACAAATGTTTGGTATGTCTAGTTAGCACTGATTGAGACAACAAAGTAAATGTTTTAAGTATAAACTGAAATCAGAAATAAAATATATTATTTAGATGGTGACACACACATGTGTGTATATATATCTGTAAGTACTATAAAAGAGTGCAGTTTTATTTAATCTAATACTGAAAATGAAATGGTACTATTTCATTAATACATGTTGTTTTTTAGCCTTTTAAAAATATCTAATTGAGAATTATAATCTGAGATGTTATAAAATTCTGCAGTTGAAAGAGAAATCTAATTTGTAACGTAAAATCAAACATCAGTATGAATCTTACAGAAGATTACTCAGAGATGACTGATACGGTTGTGAAACTGATAACAGAATTGTTGTGACTAATTTAATTTCAAGGATTACTTCTGAAACTCAGCAGCTCGGTGTGTATGACTTCTGTGCAGCAATTAGATTTGAAATCAGTGCAGCATTTTATATAATGTCCAGAATAATTACTTACATGACCAAACAGGTTGAAGGCTTTAAAATATGTAGTCTGATATCCGAATGGCTTTTATTCTTTCAAACCAAATAGTAATTGTTAACATTTCTGCACTGGTATGTTTTTGGCAAGGATGTGTTGTGTCTGATTAATTGCTTGAAATAACAGAATTGAATTAATAGCTTGAATTAGCAACATTAAATTAAAAGCTTGAATTGGCAGATTTAATTACAAAACGTGACTTTTTTTTTTTTTTATGTTCTCTTTGTACAAATTACACTTTACAGGCACAAGTTACATCATTTCTACTGCAGTGATACTAGGATTCCATCGATTAGCCTTAACAGTTAGTATCACTGTATACTTTATGCTTGTGTGTATCTTACATAAATGTTGGAACAATATTTAAGTTTTGCTTTTTTTAAGGTTGGTGCTAGAGAACAGTTAAGAACAGTTATTACTACATCAGATACACATGGACTTAAATAAACTGCTTGATATACATTTGTCTGGAATGGGTGTTCCTGTATGATCTTCCATTCTTGAGCTCAGCTCTCCATAACTGTACTCACCCATATCCTGTTTTTCTAAATCTGTTCCTGCATTTCTTATTACAAAGTATTAAACTAGTTCTGTAACCACTGAAACAGATTTATGATTACTCAAGTGATATTTCTCACAGCACTGACTCTGCCAGATGAGAATACACAGAATTCTGCAATATGTTTATGACTACCAACTGCATCTGAATGGGCACCTGTCACTTAAGCATCCTACACTGGTGTATGTGTCTCCTCTGTAATAGCCTGCAATACCAGATCTTTCTGTCACAGTGAGGGGAAAAGCTGATATACACTCGTCATAGGCTGTTGATGCACACATAGATTAACATGCATGTGTGAGCCTCTTAGCATTTATATTATTAACACAGGCTAAATTGACATCAGTTACCCGCAGTTAAATGCAATTGAAACGAAACAATGATATTCCGTACTGCAGGATTTGATTAATGGTCTAATAGTCCCATATGAAAATCAATTAGAAACCCTAATAACCATTTGTTATGTTACATTAGATGTGTTTAAAATTCAGAAACATTTGATCAAGATTTTGATAACTGTCTGTGAAAAAGTAAGCTAATTCACCTCAGCCACTGACTGGTTATAACATGTAGATTTTGTGTGTTTGGTTTGAAGCAGATAAAAATACTTATATGTTTTATGTTACACTGATTTCAGAAAGTATATTTTCATTCCTTAATTTCTTTTTAAAAACAGATTTTAATTGTATTTCTTATCTTTTCTTTTTTTTCTTTTCTTTTTTTTTTTTTTCAGCCCTTTTTCTTATATTTAACATTTAAAACATTCATGAACAAGAAATAAATTATCATCTTTTTATGCTTTAAGTATCTAATTATTTTTATTTCCTTTGACAAGTTGTTAAAATTATTTAATTCACTCAATATTATTGCCAAGAATGTATTAGTTGAGTTTCTGTCATTGGCTTGTTGGTTGTGAAACACAGACCCCTCAAAGAAATACTGCTCTATTGTAAACTGGGACAAAAAAAGTAAATATCCTAACCAATGATATAATATAACAGAAAAAAGAAATGGTCAATGGATTTTTTTAAACAAGTTATTTGATTAGTTGCCCTTGCCGTTAAAATAAATCAGTATTTTCAAAAAACAAAAAAAAACAATTCTTAATGCATCAGTGAAATAATTTGATATGATAACACATTCTTATACACCTGTATGCCTACACGTTATCAGACAGACATTTGTGGAAAAAAAAAAATCATCTGAAAAAATCTGATGCGATAAATATGTTTTATAATTTATTTTTATTTTTGTGCAGATGTCAACTTTCAGCAAAGTCATGTATCAAGAGGATTTCTATTTTGGATAGATGTTTCTATAGAGACCAATGGATAATTAATTAGTTCAAAAAATAGATTTCTCTTAATACATTTAACTAGATTAATGTTGCTTTTGCATATATATATATATATATATATATATATATATATACACACACACACACACACATACATACATACATGCATTCTAATTAAATGCAGTTAAATTATTCTTCAGGGTAAAACCTTAATTAAAACTTACTAACAGGTTCAGTCATAAGAAGTAAAGTAATAGTTATTTTTTAGTTGGGTAACAAGAGGATATATTTGTTTCACTTATTTTGGAAGTGTGTACTTAAATTACTTTTTAGATCAGGACATTTTTAAAGGTTTTCTTTCAATCCTGTAAATTTATCACAGACATATATTTAAGGACTATGTAATATATATATATATATACATACACACACACATACACACTTTTCATAATATATATAAAATTATATAAATAAATTTAATAAAAGTAACTTCATTTTCAAATTCATTGTTTTTAATATAAAATTATATAAAATTATATAAATAATATTTTTTTTTTTAAAAAGAAACTTCAACATCGAATTCATTACAGATAAAATAATTTCTACAGGTACCTTGCATTTCCATTTTCTCTTTCACTGACTTTTTGCTTTTTGTTTTCATTTCTTTCCAATTTCGTATTGTCATAATCCATTGAGTAAGGCAGGAAAGTCTTAAAGTATCCCTCGGGCTGGGGCAGCACTGGCTCCATTCATACACTGCTAGCACTTCATTAGAAGCTTTGCTTGGGCACAGGTACAATTCTGTGTAGCCTTGCCTCGGTCACTTTTATAACATTTCTTACTTCTTTTTTTTTTCTCTCTTTCTCAGAATTGGGTAAACTGTTAGCATTACAGTGTTTATCCACTCTCTTTGAGTTACATGTTAGATAAGATGTAGGTTTGTGTGTATGTATGTGTGTGTGTGAGAGAGAGAAAGACAGAAAGAGAGGGAAAAGTTGTGTTAGTCGTGTACATGCACATGAGTTGTCGTTGTTTGTTTATGTTATTGTTCATATATTATTTTTGTTGTTTTA
Source organism: Chrysomallon squamiferum (assembly GCA_012295275.1). Taxonomy (NCBI): domain Eukaryota; kingdom Metazoa; phylum Mollusca; class Gastropoda; order Neomphalida; family Peltospiridae; genus Chrysomallon; species Chrysomallon squamiferum. The sequence goes on from CM022671.1 coordinate 26,296,224, forward strand.
TTTATATTATTATTATTATTCATTTTTTCACATTATAAATAAAATAAAATAAATACAAAGAGAAGTACACAAGTACTACTGACTTAATGAACTGTTTTTGTTATTTCAGTTTGTTTTAAAAGAATATTTTTACATACCTGTCTTATCTAAATGAGATTTTTTTTCTTTTTCTCTTCTTTTTTAATTTTTAATTGGTTTTCCACAAATAGTATGATTTTTTCTTCTTCTTCATGGTACGAGCTTATATTTTTAAAATATATTAAAACTTGTAAACATTTGAAAACATATAAATGTTAAGTCAAATGACTTATTCATAATACTGTTAAAAAAAAAATTTAAAAAAATTATGAAAAGAGATGAGGCATATATTTATAGCTGTTGTGTAAATTAAGAAATTGATGTGTAAAGACAAAACTGCAAAGATTAACTCATTTATTTACTTAATTAATGTATTTTTTAAATTAATTTTATTTTAATTATTTATTTATCTAATTTATTAATAATTAATTATTTGGTTCATATATTTTGTTTTATTAAAGAAAGACATTACAATATTAATCATACAGATAAAGAAAAGCATAAAAGGAAAAAATGTTGTTTCATTTAATTCTACTGAAACTCAATAAATTCAAGTATTTTTCTTTGCATATGTACATTAATAATAATAATAACAATATATGCATCTATTTAGCACCCCATACAAAACATTTGGAAAAATATTTACATTAATAATAATAAAAATAGTAATAATAATAACATAACAATAAACACAATAATAACAAACTAAGCATCTATATAGCACCCCTAAACAAAACATTTCCAAATTTCTTAACGTTAATGAGTACATGTGTGTAGAACTGTGTGTGGTATACAAGTTTGGGAATCTCACTTTATTTATAACTGTGTATATATTTATGTGTACACGAGAAACCGATGATGCAGTATACGTATGTTTCAGTTTATTTGTACACATCAAATAAACCAAATAAAGCAAAATAAACAATCAGTGGAGATTCAGATGTTTTATGCTGGCGTGTAGTTGTGTATAATGAGCTGCAGTTTTATGTTTAGTATTTTGAGCTTAGACATGGCAGATCACAGAGGGTCAGTTGTCCATGAACACACAGCCCTATTTCTTGTTCCAACCAAAGATATCCATCCCAAAGAGAGTTGTGTGCTTTCCTCATAATGTAAAACAGACCCCATGTCCCAAGATGGATAGATGGATGGATGAATGAATAAATGGAAGGATGGATGGATGGATGGATGGATGAATAAATGGAAGGATGGATACATTGAAATGTAGCCTATTAGATATTTTTGTATTGTGAGACACGTGTACATTAGAAATAGACAATTGATATCGAGTATTTTCTTTGTAGGGACTTGCAATTAATTATTATAATATCTGTCTATATACTGTATCTATAATTTCTGAATTTTGTCGCGAATGAATTACAGCTCTGTATTTACTATATGTTAATAAACCAGTGGTAAAATTGCCATATTTTTAAGATATTCTTTTACGTCATGTTTGTTTTATCATTATTATTAAAATTTCTATGCAAAATGTAATGCCACACACACACACACACACACACACACACACACACACTCACACTCACACGTGCCCATTCAAAGATTATGCTTACTTAAAACTGTGTGTGTGTGTGTGTGTGTGTTTACATGTATATCTATCTTCAATCGGTGAAAAAGAAAATAAATTCATATGGAGTTAATAAGTAAATATGTCTGTACAAACGATTTTTCAGGTGTTTTTTTTGTACAAGTCAGAGTCTGGTGTAGTCATTCTGCATTCCTGACATACAAACCTAGACCTAGATCACCTCATCTCTTTAATTGTCTTGTCCATTCCAGCATTTTGGACACTTAGTAGGACAATTGAAATAACAGAAGCAAACATCTACCAGCATTGCTTAGTTCTCTGTTGGCAGTTCAAAGATATCTGTATCTACATATATGTTATATAAAAGTATAACTATAGTCTTCTTGCAGATACAAGTATATATTATACAAGTATGTATTATAACAAGATACTCATCTGGCAGATACAACAAGTATATAGTAGACAGTCTTAGAACAAGATAGTCATTAGGCAGATGTAACTTAAGATATATTTTCTTTCAGCATTTTCCTCTTATTCTTATCCTAGAAGGATTTCTATGGTTGATATTTAGTGAAGAAAATCTGTCAGTTGTCAGTTTTATCTCACATAGAAAAAGAAAAAAAGAAAGAAAGAAAATATTTAAAAGCTGCATCTTTCTTCTGGCTTTTACTTGACAGTCAACAAGCACAATGATATTACAAATTAGATCAGTACTGGAGTGTCATGTTTCTGCTTTGTTTGGGAAAGTAATAAAGTGAAGTTTCATGATATATCAGTTTTCAATCTGTGTATTTCAGGTGATATTTAAAGTAAGTAAAATAACAACAATGGATATTTATTTATATAGAAGCTAAAAAAAATGGGTGTAAGAATGATGTTAGATTTCCTTTACAGAGACAAGGATAGATTTCGTTACATGTCATCTGAATTGCTCAACCCACACACTGTTAAAAAATATCTTAATTTCATTTTCTATGCCTTGTAGCAGTATAAAACATAAATATATGTTTGTATATATATAGATTTTTGTCTCAGTTTAAATGGTAATGTGCTAGAACGTGTACAATGAAGAAACTTAGCTAATTCAGAGGAAATTGTCACTTTTAGGAATGAACTTTAAGAACAAATAAAAGTAGAAATTATAGTTTTCTTCATCTTACTGTGAGTATTTCATTTGACTAGTGTGAAACATTTTTAGAAAATTTGGTCTTGTTTCATTATAGGTTTCATTTTCTATAATAATGCTGACAATAATGAAGATAACAAAAAAAAATTGTTATACTTATTTCAGTAGACTATATTTATTGATAAAAAGCATATATATATATATATATATATATTCAGATATATACAGATATAGAACCCCAGCACATACACACACAGACATGAAAGCACACACTCACACTCCTACATTTGTACATACATAATGTCAATATTGTTTTCTATCTAATGTGGGAAAATGTTTCTATTTCTTTTTTCTTTTTTCTTTTTTTTACAAAATTCTATGTTCTAATAACATACTACTGATACCAGTGCAAAACAATTTACAACAAAGAAGTCACGTTTGAAAATGACTTCAGCTCATGAATCAGAATATATGATAACATGGCCCATAATGATAAACTGCATTACAAGTAATAGGTACATTCTGAAAACAGGGAGAATATTTTACAAATGCTGTTAGGTTTAACGTACATGATGACGGATGTCCAAAGAAAAATGTTAATGAAATAAAATAAGAGTAAAAAGATATTGGGATGTTTAGAAATTCAATAATTTAAAAAAAGAAAAAAAGAAAATCAGAACAATAATACAAATTATAGATTGAAAAACATTGTTGTATTTAAAAAAAGATGATAATTGTTTATGAACAGAATTTAAGACAGTGTGTGTGTGTGTGTGTGTGTGTGTTTAATGACTGATCAGCAATAAGTTCATTAACAGTTCTTAAATTTTTCATAAACAAAACAAAAATATAATAAGACCTTCTCATAAAATCATTATTATGAAAGTAAAGAAATTAATAAATCAATTACAAAATATATATATATATATATATATAAATTTAGCTTTTCAGGTTATTAACATTTTCAAGAACATAAAATCATCCTATGATAATAATAATAATAATAATAATAATAATAATAATAATAATAATATAATTAAAAATAAAATGAAAGTAAATTTTTTTTTATAAATAAATATATTTATCATACACCACAAGACTTGTGGATGAACTTCAGAATTATTTCTTTACTGTTTATTTCCACTTTTTTGTTAAAAGCAGTCATGTATATGAATGTTTAATTATCACTTATCATGAAGCCTGTCAGGTGAAGGATTTACACAGCTACTCCAAACATTTTCTCCGATGAACACATCCCACACTCAATTTGGTGTTTGCTGTGACTGTACTGTTGGGACAACATCTTTTCGGCATGGCTCTAATGATGTTACAATACAGACCAAAGCCATATCTTAGATATGGATCACTGTAACACATTTACTGATGTTTGGTTTTCTCGAACAGGTTCCTTTTTTTATTTTATTATTATTATTTTTTTATTCTTAATCTTAGGCAGTTTGGTAAGCCGTAAGTTTATCCTTTTACCTTTAATGTGTGTGCTCTTTTACTTGATCAGGTTTAAATTTGTAGATAAAGAGCTTATTTTATCATTAAAAGAAAATGAAAAAAAAAAAAAAAAAAAGAAAACGGATGTAAGCCTTTTTCCACTATCAATATAAATTAAGTGGTCCTTTACTGTTGCATGTCAGTGATTATGTTATGTTGAATGTCTATTCCTTTACATCCTTACCCTCTCACGTTGCAAGAGTATATATTCCCATGTTTATGTTAAATGTCTATCCATTTATATTGTTTCTGAAATTGGATATACATTCCTTTATATACATAATTTGAATTTACAACCCTCTATATGTATAATTTTATGATACGTGCATTTTTGAGCTTAAGTTGAATTTATATCCCTTGATATCTCCGAGTTGAATTACATTTACATTTTTATTTATTTATTTAATTTTTTATAGTTTTTAATTTCATACATACATACATACATATAATGAATAAAAAAAGAAAAGACTTTAATTATTTCACAAACCTGAACAGTCGGTACATTTCCATGAAGCTTGAACCACCACATTGCACATCCTCCTACCCAACGTTTTAAAAAACATTCATTTACTGTTCCTTTATATATATATATATATGTATGTGTAAGAATGTAGGCAGGGTCTTGTATATAGATCTCTTTCAGTTTGAAACAGAAATTAATTTATGATATGTTCCAAAGCCTTGAGTGTGTTCCATTCAGCACATTCTAATGGATGGTGATACTTTAGAATATTAGTTGGAAATAAAACCATTCTGAATAAAGATTACGCGTAATTTATTAAATTAATAAGTAAAAGACTTTAATGTTAGTTATATGCCCTTCATCTATTGCATTTATATATAAACAAATTTACTGTTAATTATATTCAGTTAATTAATATAAAAAGTAAGTTTCTTGTAAATGTGTAGTATTAATTCATAAAATTAATATATAAAAGATTTTATTGTTAATTATAGACCATTATTTAGTTGCATTAATATATAAACAAATTTGCTGTTAATTATATACCATTAGTGTATTTAATTAATATAAAAATATGTTTCTGTTAGGGTTTAATTCATAAAATTAATATATAGAGGAATTTACTGTTAATTATATACCATTAATTTATTGTATTAATATATAAACAAATTTACTGTTAATTAGATACCATTAATCTATTAAATTAATTGATAAAACAATGTTCTATTTAAAAAAATTATTAAATTAATATATAATTGAATTTAGAATTTCAGTTTAATATTTCAAGATAATCTGGTCATATTTGTTTTCTTGAATTCAGTATTTCCAATCAGTGTAAATATTTTCGTGTGTGTGTGTGTGTGTGTGTGTGTGTGTGTGTGTGGGTGGGTGGGTGGGTGGGTGTGGGTAAAACATAATATGCAGTTATGAGTAATAACAGCCAGTCAGGATGAAAGAATTATATAAAGTATAACTTAATTGAAAAACTACAAAGAACTTTATTGATTTACTAATAGCAGTGATAGCAAAGAGGGCAATTTAGATAAAGCAATCTTGAAAATTGTGTGTTTTTTATTTTTTTTATTAATTTATTAATTTATTTATTTAATTATTTATTTTCACATTTTTTACCCATTTTAAAAACAATGTCCCAAATCTGATGCCAAAACACACTACCCACAACCTTCACAATGCTACTGTTGAAAAGTTCATGAATTTTAACACAAAGTCTGTGACTTGTTATCTTCTTGTTACTGTTAGCACTGTTTGAGAATGACAGTAGATCAGGGAAGTGTGTAAATATTTACCCAAAGTTTAGCAGTGTTCTGTTTGTTACCCATTAATCAGCTGAAAACAAGTATTTAGTGTGATCTATCTTCCCTTGTCACTGACTTAGCTGCTTGTGTAAGCACACAAGATGCGCTACAGACACTTCAGTGGAAATGGCTAGTCATACAAGTCAGTCCATGTGAAGCAACACAATATTTCTATGCTTCTGTGTATGTGTGTTCTGCTTGTATCTAGAGTGTGCATGTTAATGTGGGTATATGTGTGTGTGTGTGTGCGTGCGTGCGCACGCGCATGTATAAATCTTTCTCCCTGCCTGCCTTGTTAATAATAATTTTTTCAACATTTTTAATTTTATTTAATACTTGTTTTTTAAAAAAAAGAGAATAACAGTTGTGTGCACCTAGTTAATAGAAATTACATTTGTACCAAATTTGTAAAATATTTTGGAATGTCTGGGAGCTGAATATAAATTAATTGGCTGTTTAGTTTGATATTTTCATGTCTTTCTATTTTAACCCTTTCTTCTTCTTCTTCTTCTTTTTTTTTTTTAAACCTTTTTCTATCCCTCCTCCATTTCTCATAAAACCAGAGTTCTTCAACTCTGTACCAAAATAAAATAATTTTCATGTGTGTTTAATCACATGATGCTTGAGGTTCAGCAAAAATGTTCAAATTAAATTCTGAGCTCTGGAAGTAAATATCTGTACAGAAATGCCTACTCCAAGAAAATGGTGGCAGCTAAAAATCCAGGTAGTTAAGCTGGTCTGTCTCTGTTTGTTGTTAATAGACTGTCACGTTGTAGCAGATCAGTGTGGTAAAGTTATTAAGTTATTTTTAATAATTAAATAAATCAAGTTATTAAACTATTTTTAATTTTTAAATAAATCAAGTTAAGTTATTTTTAATAATTAAATAAATCAAGTTATTAAGCTATTTTTTATTTTAAATAAATCAAGTTATCAAGTTATTTTTAATAATTAAATAAATCAAGTTATTAAGTTATTTTAATTTTTAAATAAATCAAGTTATAAAGTTATTTTTAATTTTAAATAAATCAAGTTATTAAGCTATTTTTAATTTTTGAATAAATCGGTAATAATAATACTAACAACAACAGTAAGCAGTTATTTATTTATTTATTTATTTATTTATTTATTTATTATTATTATAAATTTTTTTTTTTTTTTTTTTTTGCAAAAATCAGTTCTGGAGGTTTTGGATTTTGATTTTTCACACAAGAATTACAGAAATGAATTTTAAAGTTAAAATATATAAATTTTTCCTGAACTCAAAGTAACCTTTTTATTTGCAGATATTTTACTAACATCCATAATGTTTTAAATTAATAAGCTTTCTTTTTGCATAATTCATTTTTATTTCATACAGTAGTTTACTGACATTAATAATGTTTTCTACTTATTTTACCATAATCTATATTGGTATAGAGACAGATCACATGTAAATGTATCACATTTGGTAAGTTATCTGGTTGCATGGCATTATTTCCATGGATGCTGAATTTTACATGGAAGTAATACCATGGTTACTGTATTTTTACTCTTGTTGCAGATCTCTAGGATTTCATCCTTTATATTTAATTCTGGGATGGTTTGGGTGTGAGTTTAAGAAATAATATGAAATTTCTAAGATGTTTTTCTGTCTCTCTAAGTTGAATACAAAATGTTGGCACTTTAGTTAGATATCATTAGTCGAAAGGCTTTTAAAACACACATCAGTTTCAATCCTAAAGCATTTCAGCCTTTGATCAATAAAATACAAATACAAATAATAATTATTATTATTAATATTATTATTATTCAGATAACTCAACAAATACATATAAGAAACACATTCAAATTTAGGTTTATTTCTGTAATTTAATTCAACATTTTTGGGATAATAATAATAATAATAATAATAATAATAATAATAATAATAATAATAATAAATACCCATAATCTGCTCCAACAAAAAAAAAAAAAAAAAAGAAGAAGAAAAGAACAACACCCCATAAACAACCACAATGGACAACCTAAAACAACAACCTCCTATCATATAAGTATTACTTGTATTTCAGAGTGAAGGAAAAGAGTTGAAATTCTAATTCCAAAGAGGAGTGTAATAGAACATATTTCATACTTATTTCAGCAGAATAGGCTGAACGTTATCCCCAGAGTTTTAATACAAGGAATTTCAATATAGAAGTATTAATTAAAAAAATATGCTTTCTGGCAGAAGCATAATCACTGAAACGATTCTTCATCTGTAATTAGGGAAAGCCATTCTTTCTTTCTGTGTTGAAAATGTACGAGATTATTACTATATGGAGTTTTTTAAAATTGTTTCTAAACAAGATGGAAATCATTATTTTTATATAAAGAAATGGTAGCCAATAAAATGTTTAATCTAAACAACAGCAACAACAAAAAAGAACAAAATAGAAGATAAATATATATCTATATATAATTTTGTTTTATTGATTAAAAAAAAAAAGAAAAAAGAAGAAGAAAAAAGCTCCCCACAAATGAACAACAATAAATAAATATAAAGAACTAATAATTAAAAATAAATGAATCCCAAATTAAAATAGTTCCAAAATGCTTGATTTAGAATTAGCAGATATATTATGAGATATTAAAAAAATTCACATATACCATTAAATTCATTTTAGTTCTCGTTATTGCATTAGATAAAATATACAAATGTTTTGTTCATTTTAAAAATACTTTTTCATTATTATTATTTTTTTTTTTATGTCTCAACTTAGTTAATTTACTAATTAAAAAAATAAATTAATAAATAAATAAAAATAACATCAATCTATCTATAGATAGAGATATGTAATGGACATCTGTATATATATATATATATATATATATAAATACACATACACACGTTTGTGTATGTATGTATGTATGTACGTATGTATGTATGTACATATATCTATAAACACACAGATACATAGATATAGAATATTAAATATATATTTTTGTTTCAGTACTTGACCTCATTGGCCTACTTCGGTGGCTAAAATACACAGTTTTCAGATGTTAGCTTAGTGAAAAATCTGCTCTTCTCATTAGCTTTCACACTTAGATGTATTTTGAGACAAACAGATAATCAACCCAGTTATGAAACTGACCTGGATAGAAATAAAAATAATTTCTAAGAGATAGGGTGTGCTGTTTTGCTTGCATGTCTATACACACTATCACTTGCATAGAAATACATATTTTCAGTATTGGATGTATAATTATCATTAGCAGGCTTGAGATAAATATTTCATTACTGGTCTTAGATAGCTAATAAATTATATTTAATTTGTTGGGTTTTTTGTTTAGTTAATTAAATTAGTTAGTTAATTATAATAATAATAATAATAAATAAATAAACTAAATGAAAATGAAAATAAAAGTAAAATAAAAATATAATAATAAAAAATAAAAAATTAAGTAATAAGAATAATAAAATTAATACACATTTAAGAAGTGATAATTAAGAATTATATGTTCCCTGTATAGAACGTCTATTTATGTTTAACTGGAAAATTAACAAATATGGTTAAGACAGTAATACTTCATGTATGTATCTGTGGTAATATGCATTTATTTTTATCCCATACAGTATTTTTCTTGCTCATCAAACCTGTTTTTAATATCAGTATTATTAAGAAGAAAAAAAAAAAATATATATATATTTTGCTTGGCTTAAGAATGAAACTAAAAGTCCAAAACCTGAAGAAGACATCTCCATATGAAACCATTCCAAAAGTTAAAAAAAACAAATACAGTCATTAGCTATTGCTTACTGAAGGTTTATGAAATTCATTTTGTCTGCAATATTAACGATTTACCACTTTACTTTGTATTTGTTGTACCCTGTATCATTACTAGACATTTTATGTAAATATGTCTGTTATTTTAAGTGTGTTTAAAAATATCATTAACTGAATATTATCTAAATGAGAACCTGCAAATTAATTTGCAGGATGTGGCCATTCTCTGAATATTATTTCCAAAAAAAAAAATTTCTTTTTTTTTAAATTTAAATATTATGAAAGAACACAAACATTCCAATAAAGAGAGAGAGAAAAAAAAAAAAATTAAAAGTATAATTATAAAAAAATAAAAATAAAAGAATGAATAAAAATAAAACCCCACAAAAACATTCCAAAACAACATTCATTGACTAAACATAGGTTCTGCCAAATCGACAAAAATTTTAATTATAGTAAAGTATTGTACCAGATTGATGGAAATTAAAGAAATACATTCTGAATTCTGATATAACTATTATGGTCATTAATGGGTCAGTAATTCATTTTCTTACAGGTTTTAATTAGTTAAGTGCATTTTTACCAAACTGTATTGAAATTAAGAATATTAAAACTGTTTATATAATAAAATCATTTACAAGTAAAGCATTGATAAAATTTTTTTTGATGTGATGCCATTTAGCAACAGATGAACCAGTATTTTTAAAACCTTATAATTTATTACTATTAATATTATTATTATTGTTGTTATTGTTATTATTGTTGTTGTTGTTGTTGTTGTTGTTGTTGTTGTTGTTGTTGTTGTTGTTAATTATCTCTATTTAAAATCTCTATAATTAAATGTTTGCATGAGAAATATAATTAATATTTTTTCTTTGTTCCATTTTTTTTTTTTTTTTTTGTTACATACTGGCATTTCAACAAATATTTCTACTAATTTCTTGGGTGTTTTTTTTCCTTTTTTTTTTTTAACTGTTATAAAAATAAACATAATGAAGTCTCGGAACATTTATGCTGCTGGAAATGAAAAATTTAATCAACATTAGTTGTGCGTTGTTCTCACTCGGTGGAGCAATACCGTTTTGCATGGTAGTTTTGTTTTTCCTGATTTGTGTCAGATGTTGCGCTCATTTGGCTAATTAAACAGACTGATTTTTCATTAAAATGTGTATAATTATAAAATTGTATTTATTAATAAATGCTGGTAAAATAACGAGGGTGAGATAAAGAAACTTCAGTGTATTGTCATAAAGTATTACATATTATTTAGTGCTGAATGAGATAAATTACTGTATTTTTGACAAGGATGTAAAATCAGGGGATTTTTGAGGGTTCAAAGAATACGATTAGTAAATATATAAATTCATAAATGGACCATTACATTTATAAATTTATATTCAGTTTGGTAGTATACTATCATAAATTATGTCACATTATTTAATGAAATAAAATATTATATTTCTGACATTTTAAAATAACTACATATTAGTAATGTATTGTTGTTGAGAAATGGGCAAAGCAGTGTATTAACATAATGGTACACTTTATTTAATACCGAACAGAATAAAATATTGCAAACTTTCAGTTCTGACATTTTAGAATCAGACAGGCTTTTATTTATTTATTTTGTTAAAAAATTGTGATAGACGTAAATTTATAAAAGGGACATTGCATTGGTAATATAATTTTACTGAGAAACAGATAAATCACTGTATTATCATAAATTATTTTATTTCATGCAGAATGAAACAAAATATTACAGCTTGTATTTTTTGTTTGTTATTAATTATATATTTTTTTAATTTATTTTTTTAATTCCATAATTTAATTATTATATACATGATATAAATTTATGCACACAAAATTTCCTTGGCTGTGTAATGAAGTTAATAAACATCAAGTCAGTAAATATCTTTTAATGTTGAAAAATATATATTTATGACTGATTGGATATAATCAGGCTTGTTTGTATTCAAAGATTTAATTATATAATGTATAAATATGGTGTAAAAACTTTATTTTCTTGTTAGTATAATAAAATTGAATTGTTGTCTGTGATTACATAATATCATTTAATACTGAATACTATATTGTAAATATATTGCTGGCCAATATTTTTGTAGTATATAAAAGATAAATTAATACGCAATGGGAGACAAAATCTTAAAATTTTTACTTTTTTGTGGTATGTAAGAGCTTCTGTTTGTATGTGAATAAAATGTGTAATTAATTGTATATGAATTTATTTTGTTGAATCTTTAACATTTTTATTTTTTTTATTTATAAATGTTTTTAGTTTTTTAAATAAAAAAAAAATTGTCTTCATTATTTGAAATTAAAAATAAGTAATTGAATAACTAGATTCAAACACATTTTTGAGAAATGAAATAGTTGTTTTTTTGGTTAATAATGTCTTACCTTCTAATAGCTTTTTTCCTCACCCATTTGTACTGTTGTGTGTTGGCATTCATTTTTAGAAGATTTCCTTCCAACTCACACATCGTTGTCTGATTAACAGAATCCACAATTGGCAATCACATAGTTTTATGCTTCAGTGTGATACCATCAACATTAGCTGTGTCATATTTTGTAGTTTCAGTTTCTTTTCTAAATTTTTTTTTTTTTTTTTTTTAAATTTTTGGGGGCATTTAGGTTTTAATGTTTCAAGTCCACCGTTTCACATCAAACTATTCTCATCATAGAATCATCTGCCAGAGTTAATTAAGTTTTTGTTTTTTTATTTTTTTCAAAAAGCATCACTTTGCTGTCTGATGGATATATGTTGAAATACCATCTTTTAAAATAAATATCTCGTATTACTATTGTATTTTTTAATCATTATTAAAAAAAAAAAAAGCAAAGAAGTTTGAAAGCCAAGAATACAATAACATTAATACAATTTTTTTTTCTAAATCCTAACACATCCTGTAATGATAATTTCAGATGAAGCCTTGCTAATGTATTTTTTCTGTTTTTGCCTTGTGACTGATTCAGAACTGAATTTCAAGTTGTAGGTTATATAAAGAAATATTCCAGATTGGTCAGTGGATTATAATATATTGCACTGCCTGTTGTCAACCTGTCACAAGTATAGCAAAATGAAGTTTGTATTTGAAAAGATTGTGTTAGTGGAAAAAAAAAAAAAAAAGTTTTATATTTATGTCAACCTTCGTTTATTAAAAATACAACAGAAATAAAATTTCCATCTTTATGATTTTGATTTGTATTGATCTTGCTCCAGAATATTAATTTGTTGCTGATGTTTGCAGATGGTGCAGTGGCAAAGTTTGTAAATGCTGATGGTATGAGTTGCATGAGGGTTTGGATTACAGCTACTTAGTGTATACAAGTATTGGTTGATTATTTCTGGTTATAGATACTGATGGTATACTAGTATTGGTTATAGATACTAATTGTATACTAATACTGGGTTTTATTACTGGTTATACACACTGATGGTATATTAATACTGGTTATTACTGGTTATAGATACTGATGGTATATTGGTACTGGTTATAGATACTGATGGTATATTTGTACTGGTTATTTATTACTGGTTATAGATACTTATAGTATACTGGTACTGGTTATAGATACTGATAGATACTGGTGCTGGTTATTTATTACTGGTTATAGATACTGATGGTATACTGGTACTGGTTGTTACTGGTTATATATACTGATGGTATACTAGTATTGGTTATAGATGCTAATGGTATATTAGTATGTGTTACAGATACTAATGGTATACTAGTATTGGTTATTTATTACTGGTCATATATGCTGATGGTATACTAGTATTGATTATTACTGGTTATATATATATACTGATGGTATACAAGTATTGGTTATTTATTACTGGTTATAAACAGATACTCTGATACATGGTAAACTTAGATACACACACACACACACACACAAGCAATCACACAAATGCACTGATTCACATTCGAATACACAGATACACACACATAATACACTTACTCACACATAATCACTCATACTCACTCACATTCACACACGTGCACACACGTACACTTATCTATCAGCAACCACTTACATAATTTAGGTTTGTATCTAGCAGAATGAAAATGTACATAGGGACAGTGATACGTTAAAAGAGGTTTTCAAGTTGAGGGTTATCATCTCATTGCTGCTATCATGTTTGTTTTTGGCAGATTGATAGCAATAGAAGTCTGTATTAGTTTACTTAAGTGATAACAAGATAAAGTTTTTTACAGAGCTAATTCATTGATAAAAGTGCTGAAATATACAGATTTCTCATATTGCACAAATTGTTTAGTCACTGGATAATTTTTTTTACACAAACATTTTTATAATAATTTACAACAAAAAAAAATCACAAAAGAATCAATCAGTTTCTTAGTCCATTCTATGTAAATAGTTATGGTTGAAGAAAAAGAATGTGGTTAAAAATTTGGAAGCCAAAAAAGTTAAAGTGTAGATAACTAGTCTGTGGATATTATTGATGAATGATGCCATTTTTTCCCTTTGAATCCACCTCTGATAAAGAAAGTTTTTCAAAACAGGAAAAAGAAGCTTATAAATCAATGGATGGCTTTGATACATTGTCCTGTAACAAGTTGTCCTGAATAATCAGTCAGTAAATACAAAAGTGCACATATCTTGGAGAGAACGGTCAGAACTTTAGGACACAAACTCTAATACAGCCAAATCTTAACTAAACAGAGAAACAGAAGTAAATCCAAGTTAACATTTATTGTTAATTAGTAATATCAAACACAAACACACACACACACACACACACATGAAAAGAATCCTCTATGAATCACTAAACATATGTCACATTATTTTTATACTTTATAATTAGCAAAGTTTTATCTCCAGCAACTAACAAGACCATTACCTGGTAGTGTGCAAAATGTATTTGGACTAAATCTTGGTACTGCCATAGTTACATCCTTTCTCTCTCTTACTATTATTATTACTTTTTTTTGGTTGCAGCTTTAAAAACCTGTAACATCATCTGTGGCTATCATAACAGATTATAAGTTATATCTTATAATGAGAGATGGGTCAAGTACATATTAAACACGTGGGTGATGTACTAGAATACTCAAACATTATTAGAAGCTGTTACTAAACACTTTTCTGGAGAGGAATAGATGATATTGTTATGAATTGTAGATTACCGAGCTTAATAATGATGATGATGATGATGACAATAATAATAATAAATGTAAACATAATATTTCTTTTTCCACACACACACACACACACACACACACACACGTGGATTAACTGCAAGAACTATTTTAATTTATCTTTATTCTGACATAATTAACATTCAAATATTGCTTCAAAATACAATTACTATCTTATACAGACTTACATTAATTAACTAACCCAGATTGTTTATATATATGTATTATTTTTTTTAAATTGATTTATTGCATTTATAGATTTTTCATCTTATGTTGCTGGGTACTGGAATACATGTTAATTTATATAATTTCTTGTGGATATTATTAGTATCAGAGAATCTGTTTTTGTTTTCCACTGCATTTGATTTCACCCAGGCTTTAGTGCTGTGCTTGTTTATGCCAGAAATTAACTAATTAAGTAATTACTTAGGGATTTATGGTCAGTGTAATTTGTGAAAAGCATTCAGTAATTTGTTTGACAAAATTAATAATTTCCAGGCAGAACAAATTTCACCACTGCATCAGAATATTGCAAGTTTACATTTAGAATAGAATATTACAGATTTACCTGTTTACCTGTGGAAGAGAATATCTCAAATTTACATTTGGAACCTTGTATTACATACATTTTTCATTTGGAATAAAATATTACAGAGTGATTTTGTTGGAGTAGAATATTGAATTTCAAACAGTCAAACATTATTTATAAAATCTTGCAGTATAATTTTTTTTTTATTGTTTTTTTTGTTCCATATTGAGTAAGTTTAAGTATGTTTTATTATTTATTTATTTATTTATTTTTCATCTTGGTTATTCTGAATTTATTTTTTTTGTAAGAGATGTGTCACTTTTTAATCTTCTTTAACATTTAATAATAAAGAAAAAAACAACAGATTTTTAATATGTGTACATAAACTATATATGAACACAGCCACAAACATAAAATGACATATAGAGTCATAAACGGACATTCATTTACATTTGATATTGATTATCCTCATTATTTTTCCGCAAATAATGTCTATGTTAGTCTTCATATTTTCACATACATATAAATTTTGATTTGTAAAATGAGCTTGTCTGTTCCTTTTCTTGATTTAATGACAAAGTATACATAAGGAAGCCACTAAATAGTTGTGTATGTAACATGATATCTAAATGACCAGTCTATCAGGAGGACAGGGAAATGAAGCTATTGGCAGTAGGAACTCACATGATTAATTCTGTGATGATATCCATAAGTTTGCACATTGTCTAAATATGTCGCTGATTGAATTTGTGACTTAGGATAAACTGCTTGAGTGAAAATAATTTAATAATCATATCACATCCATTTTCATCAAAATACAAATAATTGCAAAACTGAAGTTACTGAGAAAGAATAAATAACTTTTAGTTTTATAGCAAAATGTTTGGCTGAGCAAACGGCCTTTTCAAGTAATTTAATTTTTCTTCTAAGATAATTTATCAGAAGTGAAATCTGGCTTAATGAAAAGTGGATTTTATCTTAAGTTACTCTTCAAAGTAAATGTTTTTTTCTTTAAGAGTCACATTCTTTTGATGTAGAAGATACACTGAAATTAGAACATGGTTGATTTATCTTCCGTAACAGTAAATACAAATGGAATAAAGTTTATATTAACCTTTTTATCATATGCGTGTGTGTGTGTGTGTGTGTATATATTTATATATATCTACTGGCATCAAATGTAAGCTGTGCTAGAATACTTTTTTTAAAAATTTGGAGAATTAATCATTAAATAAAATACTTCTTCCGAAAATATTCAAAATTATTTACAAATTTTCAGGCAAAAAAACAATTTAAGATTTTATTTAATATCTTTACACTACTAGTATTTCAGTTTAGAAAAATGAACATATACAAACAAACAACCATTTAAAATTTTACTTAAAATCTTTATGCTACTAGTCTTTCAGTTGAGAAAAAGGAAAATATGATAAAATAAATAATTAAATCTTTGTGCTTGTGTCTGTGCTGGACATGCTTGAGATTAAGAAAAGATAATAATTCATGATTTTTTTCATGTTCAAATTCTTTTTAATTAAATGCAGAATAAATCTGCTTTATTTTTGTTACAATAAAACTTGTGAATAATGTAATAAAAATTAAACAACAGCAATAGAATAAAAATAACAAAACAAGTGATAAAGACATAGGGCAGGATCTGGATTTTCTATAATGAACTACCAATAATGACACATGGGATAATCGTGATTTTGTCATTTCCTTATTGGTGGCTTTTTACTGGTGTAAATAAATAAATAAATAAATAAATAAATAAATAAATATAAAATAAATAAACAACAGGAATTTTTTTTTTATTATTCTTTTATCAGTAACTACTCACACCAAAGTAGAAACTAATGTCTGCCATGAGGATAATCCATTAATCTATTTTCCCTTGAAGTAAATTAGTAAATGATTACAAAATAAAGATAGTCTTGTAAGAAAAATTATTACTTAGTGACTGCAGTTATCTGATTTCATTGCAGTAAAATAGGTGGATATGTAAATATGCCAGAAATAGTCTTATTTGTCTGTCCATAAAGATATCATTATTTCTATGGAATACACTGTATACTGAATGAATATTAATTTCTTCTTTCAAATATGTAAAAACAATAAGAAAAAAAAGAAGACCAAACAATTATCATAGAGCCATTAAAAATAATGGCAGATGCAAAACTATTGAATTTTCATCCTTTGCACAGAATTTCCAGATGAAGCTATTTTTAGTTACAGGACTAGTTATGGATTATTTGTTAAATTCTGAATATTTGATCAAACACAAATATCAGTAAAGTACATGATAACCATTTGGTCCATTTCTTAAATTATTTTTAAAAACATTTTCTTCAATATTTTTAATTTTTTTTTTTTTTTTTTTTTTTTTTAACCATTTGTAAAAAATACCATTTAAACAAATTTATTAATCCATTTTTTTAGTTAACAGTTCCTATTCAGGTGATGATAATGTGTTTTGGAGTTTTAGCCTAGTCTTGGTACATTTTGGAAATCTGTATATTAAAATACTGAGAGGATTCACCAGATGTGGCAGACTGCTCAAATATGATATAAACTCTTCATAAACAAGCATGTGTTAATCAGATGCACTAACAGTTACAATAACACTGTGCTAACAAACACATGTCTGCATTTTAAGTCACTGACCATACATATTAAAATGATATTATAGGATGTTAAAAGACAATTTTGAATATAATTTTCATTTAAAGAAAACCAAAAAACAAAAACCATTATCATGATTTTATGTCGGATTAATCAAACCAGTATGTTAAATCTAATATTTTTTTTTTTTGTATTGTTTAGGACAGCAGGATAAAAGAAATAATTGAGTTCTGTCTTAAGCAAGTTAAGGTAGCTTTATCCTGCTCAGGTCAAATGGTGAATACAGCTCAGCAAAACCTCATCATCGTAATCTTTACAAAGTTATCTTAAGACAGTAACCAGTTATTCCACACTCACACATACATATGTAAAATTAAGAGTAGAAAACAGAATGTTTACTTGATTTTGACATGCTTACTTAATAAGAATTCATGAGTTTTATTCCATATTCAGCTTGATTCCTCAGCTTAATAATGTTTAAAAAAATTTAGACATAGAAAATTAGGGAGACTAATTCTATATTAAAATGAGAAAATTATCAACTTTGCTGTTTTACTGAGTAATTATATTGCTAATACATTCATGAATTAATTTCATTATTTCCTTTGAATAAAATAAAGATTTCCTAAATTATCATCTTCAATAATTCTGACATGGGCATTGTCATTTAATGACAGTAATTGTAATCATGGTAGAAGTAGATAATACCTGGGCATTGTGCTGCACTTGCATATGATTTAGCCAAGATTGTTACATAACTTTGGTGTTCAATAACTGCTAGACCAACAGTCAGAATAGATGCTTATTAAGTACAAAAACAGTAAATTACAAATTAAGTATGACGTCCAAAAGAAGGTGTAGGTTTTTAAAGATATCTGCTTGAGGTGTATCTATCACTACTGAATGGGGATGTGAAAAAAATAATGAAAAAACTAAAAAATGACGTACCACAGTGAAAAACAGTGAAAAACAATCGTGAGGAGGCTAAAAATTGACGCAGCACAGTGAATAACTGTGAAAAAAATTGTGAGAAATTAAAAAATGATGCAGCACAGTGAAAAACAGTGAAAAGAATTTGTGAGAAACTAAAAAGCGACATAGCACAGTGAATTATATTGCTAATACATTCATGACTTAATTTCATTATTTCCATTGAATAAAATAAAGCTTTCATATAAAACTACATTTCTTACATTAGTTATGATGACACCTTTATTGTGAGTGGACATTTCCTAAATTATCATCTTCAATAATTCTGACATGGGCATTGTCATTTAATGGCAGTAATTGTAATCATGGTAGAAGTAGATAATACCTGGGCATTGTGCTGCACTTGCATATGATTTAGCCAAGATTGTTACAAAACTTTGGTGTTCAATAACTGCTAGACCAACAGTCAGAATAGATGCTTATTAAGTATGAAAGCAATAAATTACAAATTAAGTTTGAGGTCCAAAAGAAGGTTTGTTTGTTAAGATATCTGCTTGAGGTGTATCTATCACTACTGAATGGAGATGTGAAAAAAATAATGAAAAAACTAAAAAATGACGTAGCACAGTGAAAAACAGTGAAAAACAATCATGAGGAGGCTAAAAAATGACGCAGTACAGTGAATAACTGTGAAAAAAATTGTGAGAAATTAAAAAATGATGCAGCACAGTGAAAAACAGTGAAAAACAATCGTGAGGAGGCTAAAAAATGACGCAGTACAGTGAATAACTGTGAAAAAAATTGTGAGAAATTAAAAAATGATGCAGTACAGTGAAAAACAGTGAAAAACAATCGTGAGGAGGCTAAAAAATGACGCAGTACAGTGAATAACTGTGAAAAAAATTGTGAGAAATTAAAAAATGATGCAGCACAGTGAAAAACAGTGAAAAACAATCGTGAGGAGGCTAAAAAAATGACGAAAGTACAGTGAATAACTGTGAAAAAAAAATTGTGAGAAATTAAAAAAAATGATGCAGTACAGTGAAAAACAGTGAAAAACAATCGTGAGGAGGCTAAAAAATGACGCAGTACAGTGAATAACTGTGAAAAAAATTGTGAGAAACTAAAAAATGATGCAGCACAGTGAAAAACAGTGAAAAGAATTTGTGAGAAACTAAAAAGCGACATAGCACAGTGAATTATATTGCTAATACATTCATGAATTAATTTCATTAATTCCATTTAATAAAATAAAGCTTTCATATAAAACTACATTTCTTACATTACAGATAGTTATGATGACACCTTTATTATGAGTGGACATTTCCTAAATTATCATTTTCAATAATTCTGACCTGGGCATTGTCATTTAATGGCAGCAATTGTAATCATGGTGGAAGTAGATAATACCTGGGCATTGTGCTGCACTTGCATATGATTTAGCCAAGATTGTTACATAATTTTGGTGTTCAATAACTGCTAGACCAACAGTCAGAGTAGATGCTTATTAAGTACAAAAGCAGTAAATTACAAATTAAGTATGATGTCCAAAAGAAGGTGAAGGTTTTTTTAAGATATCTGCTTGAGGTGTATCTTTCACTACTGAATGGAGATATGAAAAAAATAATGAAAAAACTAAAAAAATGACATAGCACAGTGAAAAATAGTGAAAAACAATTGTGAAGAAGCTAAATAATGATGCAGCACAGTGAATAATTGTGAAAAAAAATTGTGAGTAACTAAAAAAAAATAACAGCACAGTGAAAAACAGTGAAAAAAAATTGTGAGAAACTAAAAAGCGACATAGCACAATGGATTATATTGCTAATACATTCATGAATTAATTTCATTATTTCCACTGAATAAAATAAAACTTTCATATAAAACTACATTTCTTACATTACAGATAATTATGCTGACACCTTTATTGTGAGTGGACATTTCCTAAATTATCATCTTCAATAATTCTGACATGGGCATTGTCATTTAATGGCAGCAATTGTAATCATGGTAGAAGTAGATAATACCTGGGCATTGTATTAGACTGGGATATCTTATAGCCAAGATTGTTACATAACTTTGGTGTTCAGTAACTGCTAGACGAACAGTCAGAGTAGATGCGTATTAAGTACAAAAGCAATAAATTACAAATTAAGTATGATGTCCAAAAGAAGGTGAATGTTTGTTAATATGTCTGTTTGAATGGAGATTTGAAAAAAATTCTGAAAAAACTAAAAAATGACGCAGCACAGTGAAAAACAGTGAAAAACAATTGTGAGGAAGCTAAAAAAAAAGACACAGCAGTGAAAAACTGAACAAAATTTGTGAGAAACTTAGCACAGTAAATTATATTGCTAATACATTCATGAATTAATTTCATTTAATCCATTGAATAAAATAAAGCTTCCATGTAAAACTACATTTCTTACATTACACATAATTATGATGACACCTTTATTGTGAGTGGACATTTCCTACATTATCATCTTCAATAATTCTGACATGGGCATTGTTATTTAATGGCAGTAATTGTAATCATGGTAGAAGTAGATAATAGCTGAGCATTGTACTGGACTGTTATTTAGCCAAGATTGTTACATAACTTTGGTGTTCAGTAACTGCTAGACAAGTTATAGGCTGTGGCCCGCCTAATTTCTCAAGGAAAATAACATTAATTCAAATTTTATAAAAATGAGTCTATTTTGTAACTACTAATATACTAAAACACATGTATTTTTTTATTTTATCATAACAGTTCCTGAAGTAAATGAAAATGAAAAATTTCTTAAAATAAACTATTCATAAAAACACAAAATCGCCTAAATTAGCACCTGCGGCCCGCCTGAGGATGAGCCATGTCTCATGTGGCCCGCTTCTTGAAAAAGGTTGCCCATGTCTGTGCTAGACCAACAGTCAGAGTAGATGCTTATTAAGTACAAAATGAATAAAGTACAAATTAAGTATGACGTCCAAAAGCAGGTGAAGGTTCGTTAAGATGTCTGCTTGAGGTGTATCTATTGCTACAGAACGGAGATGTGAAAAACAGTGAAAAACAGAAACAAATGATTAAGTATGACGTGCACACTAAGGTGAACATTTGTTAAGACATTTGCTTGAGGTGTGTCTCTCACTGTTGGAAATGTGAAAAACGCTAAGAATAAATTGTGATAAACTAAAAGGAGACATAGCACAAACTGAAATAAATTAAATATGACGTCCAAAACAATGTGAATGTTTGTAACAACAGCTGCTTGAGATGTGTGTGTCTAGCACTACAGAACAGAGACATAAACAACAGTGAACAAAAATTTGTGATGCAGCACAGTGAAAAATGGTGAAGAAAGATTGTGAGAAAGCCAAAAAGTGACAGAGGACAGTGAAAAACAGTGAACAAAATTTGTGAGAAAGGATAAAAGTGATGTAGCATAATGAAAAACAGTAGTGCCAGAAGTGGTTTTATTATTGTAAGTTAATGAGATAAGCTTAGATTAACTTGCAAAATAATAAATAAAAAATGTAGTGTATGCGAGTCCATAGTTAAGTAAAATATATAAATACAGAATATGTGATATTCCAATGTTTAAATGGAAATACATTGAGAATATATGATAGTTCAAGCACATAAATACAGAATATGTAATAGTCCAATACAAATATATACAACAGAATATATAACAGTCCAGTGTTAAATACAAATATGTAAATTAAGAGCATATGATAGTCCATAAATACAAATACAACAATAATCATCATTCATTGAAAAAGACATTACTCATATAGGTCTAACTATAAATAATGATTTGATAGTAAAATATTCATAGTCAATAGTTAAATACAAATATAATAATTATTATTTATTACAGAAGATATCTTTACTCTGAAAATTAATCTTACAGACTGACTATCAGTAATTATTCAATACCTAATTTCTGATAGTCCATAGTTAAATATCAGTTATTATTGTTTATTAAGAAAAATGTATTCAGTTACAGAACCAGTTATGGATTATTTGTTAAATTCTAAATATTTAATCAAACACAAATATCAGTAAAGCACATGATACCGTTTGGACCATCTGTTAAATTTTTTTTTTTTCTTCAGTATTTTAAATTCATTTTTTTTTATTACCATTTGTAAAGAATACCATTTAAACAAATTTATTAATCCATTTTTTTAGTTAACAGTTCTTATTCAGGTGATGATAATGTGTTTTGGAGTTTTATCCTAGTCTTGGTACATTTTGGAAATCTGTATATTAAAATACTGAGAGGATTCACCAGATGTGGCAGACTGCTCAAATATGATATAAACTCTTCATAAATAAGCATGTGTTAATCAGATGCACTAACAGTTACAATAACACTGTGCTAACAAACACATGTCTGCATTTTAAGTCACTGACCATACATATTAAAATGATATTATAGGATGTTAAAAGACAATCATGAATATAATTTTCATTTAAAGAAAACCAAAAAACAAAAACCATTATCATGATTTTATGTCGGATTAATCAAACCAATATGTGTAAATCTAATATTTTTTTGTTTTTTGTATTGTTTAGGACAGCAGGATAAAAGAAATAATTGAGTTCTGTCTTAAGCAAGTTAAGGTAGCTTTATCCTGCTCAGGTCAAATGGTGAATACAGCTCAGCAAAACCTCATCATCGTAATCTTTACAAAGTTATCTTAAGACAGTAACCAGTTATTCCACACACTCACACATACATATGTAAAATTAAGAGTAGAAAACTGAATGTTTACTTGATTTTGACATGCTTACTTAATAAGAATTCATGAGTTTTATTCCATATTCAGCTTGATTCCTCAGCTTAATAATAACATTTAAAATAATTTAGACATAGAAAATTAGGGAGACTAATTCTATATTAAAATGAGAAAATTATCAACTTTGCTGTTTTACTGAGTAATTATATTGCTAATACATTCATGAATTAATTTCATTATTTCCTTTGAATAAAATAAAGATTTCCTAAATTATCATCTTCAATAATTCTGACATGGGCATTGTCATTTAATGGCAGTAATTGTAATCATGGTAGAAGTAGATCATACCTGGGCATTGTGCTGCACTTGCATATGATTTAGCCAAGATTGTTACAAAACTTTGGTGTTCAATAACTGCAAGACCAACAGTCAGAATAGATGCTTATTAAGTACGAAAGCAGTAAATTACAAATTAAGTATGAGGTCCAAAAGAAGGTTTGTTTGTTAAGATATCTGCTTGAGGTGTATCTATCACTACTGAATGGAGATGTGAAAAAAATAATGAAAAAACTAACAAATGACGTACCACAGTGAAAAACAGTGAAAAACAATCGTGAGGAGGCTAAAAAATGACGCAGCACAGTGAATAACTGTGAAAAAAATTGTTAGAAATTAAAAAATGAATCAGCACAGTGAAAAACAGTGAAAAGAATTTTGCGGAAACTAAAAAGCGACATAGCACAGTGAATTATATTAATACATTCATGAATTAATTTCATTATTTCCATTGAATAAAATAAAACTTTCATGTAAAACTACATTTCTTACTTTACACATAATTATGCTGACACCTTTATTGTGAGTGGACATTTCCTAAATTATCATCTTCAATAATTCTGACATGGGCATTGTCATTTAATGGCAGTAATTGTAATCATGGTAGAAGTAGATAATACCTGGGCATTGTGCTGCACTTGCATATGATTTAGCCAAGATTGTTACAAAACTTTGGTGTTCAATAACTGCTAGACCAACAGTCAGAATAGATGCTTATTAAGTACGAAAGCAATAAATTACAAATTAAGTATGAGGTCCAAAAGAAGGTTTGTTTGTTAAGATATCTGCTTGAGGTGTATCTATCACTACTGAATGGAGATGTGAAAAAAATAATGAAAAAACTAAAAAATGACGTAGCACAGTGAAAAACAGTGAAAAACAATCGTGAGGAGGCTAAAAAATGACGCAGTACAGTGAATAACTGTGAAAAAAATTGTGAGAAATTAAAAAATGATGCAGCACAGTGAAAAACAGTGAAAAACAATCGTGAGGAGGCTAAAAAATGACGCAGTACAGTGAATAACTGTGAAAAAAAATTGTGAGAAATTAAAAAAATGATGCAGCACAAAAAAAAACAGTGAAAAACAATTTGTGAGGAGGCTAAAAATGAAAGTACAGTGAATAACTGTGAAAAAATTGTGAGAAATTAAAAAATGATGCAGCACAGTGAAAAAACAGTGAAAACAATCGAGGAGGAGGCTAAAAAATGACGCAGCACAGTGAATAACTGTGAAAAAAATTGTTAGAAATTAAAAAATGAATCAGCACAGTGAAAAACAGTGAAAAGAATTTGCGAGAAACTAAAAAGCGACATAGCACAGTGAATTATATTAATACATTCATGAATTAATTTCATTATTTCCATTGAATAAAATAAAACTTTCATGTAAAACTACATTTCTTACTTTACACATAATTATGCTGACACCTTTATTGTGAGTGGACATTTCCTAAATTATCATCTTCAATAATTCTGACATGGGCATTGTCATTTAATGGCAGTAATTGTAATCATGGTAGAAGTAGATAATACCTGGGCATTGTGCTGCACTTGCATATGATTTAGCCAAGATTGTTACAAAACTTTGGTGTTCAATAACTGCTAGACCAACAGTCAGAATAGATGCTTATTAAGTATGAAA
Source organism: Chrysomallon squamiferum (assembly GCA_012295275.1). Lineage (NCBI taxonomy): Eukaryota > Metazoa > Mollusca > Gastropoda > Neomphalida > Peltospiridae > Chrysomallon > Chrysomallon squamiferum. The sequence goes on from CM022671.1 coordinate 26,321,985, forward strand.
GCAATAAATTACAAATTAAGTATGAGGTCCAAAAGAAGGTTTGTTTGTTAAGATATCTGCTTGAGGTGTATCTATCACTACTGAATGGAGATGTGAAAAAAATTATGAAAAAACTAAAAAATGACGTAGCACAGTGAAAAACAGTGAAAAACAATCATGAGGAGGCTAAAAAATGACGCAGTACAGTGAATAACTGTGAAAAAAATTGTGAGAAATTAAAAAATGATGCAGCACAGTGAAAAACAGTGAAAAACAATCGTGAGGAGGCTAAAAAATGACGCAGTACAGTGAATAACTGTGAAAAAAATTGTGAGAAATTAAAAAATGATGCAGTACAGTGAAAAACAGTGAAAAACAATCGTGAGGAGGCTAAAAAATGACGCAGTACAGTGAATAACTGTGAAAAAAATTGTGAGAAATTAAAAAATGATGCAGCACAGTGAAAAACAGTGAAAAACAATCGTGAGGAGGCTAAAAAATGACGCAGCACAGTGAATAACTGTGAAAAAAAATGAATCAGCACAGTGAAAAACAGTGAAAAGAATTTGCGAGAAACTAAAAAGCGACATAGCACAGTGAATTATATTAATACATTCATGAATTAATTTCATTATTTCCATTGAATAAAATAAAACTTTCATGTAAAACTACATTTCTTACTTTACACATAATTATGCTGACACCTTTATTGTGAGTGGACATTTCCTAAATTATCATCTTCAATAATTCTGACATGGGCATTGTCATTTAATGGCAGTAATTGTAATCATGGTAGAAGTAGATAATACCTGGGCATTGTGCTGCACTTGCATATGATTTAGCCAAGATTGTTACAAAACTTTGGTGTTCAATAACTGCTAGACCAACAGTCAGAATAGATGCTTATTAAGTATGAAAGCAATAAATTACAAATTAAGTATGAGGTCCAAAAGAAGGTTTGTTTGTTAAGATATCTGCTTGAGGTGTATCTATCACTACTGAATGGAGATGTGAAAAAAATTATGAAAAAACTAAAAAATGACGTAGCACAGTGAAAAACAGTGAAAAACAATCGTGAGGAGGCTAAAAAATGACGCAGTACAGTGAATAACTGTGAAAAAAATTGTGAGAAATTAAAAAATGATGCAGCACAGTGAAAAACAGTGAAAAACAATCGTGAGGAGGCTAAAAAAAATGACGATTTCAGTACAGTGAATAACTGTGAAAAAAAATTGTGAGAAATTAAAAAATGATGCAGCACAGTGAAAAACAGTGAAAAACAATCGTGAGGAGGCTAAAAAATGACGCAGTACAGTGAATAACTGTGAAAAAAATTGTGAGAAATTAAAAAATGATGCAGCACAGTGAAAAACAGTGAAAAACAATCGTGAGGAGGCTAAAAAATGACGCAGTACAGTGAATAACTGTGAAAAAAATTGTGAGAAACTAAAAAATGATGCAGCACAGTGAAAAACAGTGAAAAGAATTTGTGAGAAACTAAAAAGCGACATAGCACAGTGAATTATATTGCTAATACATTCATGAATTAATTTCATTAATTCCATTTAATAAAATAAAGATTTCATATAAAACTACATTTCTTACATTACAGATAGTTATGATGACACCTTTATTATGAGTGGACATTTCCTAAATTATCATTTTCAATAATTCTGACCTGGGCATTGTCATTTAATGGCAGCAATTGTAATCATGGTGGAAGTAGATAATACCTGGGCATTGTGCTGCACTTGCATATGATTTAGCCAAGATTGTTACATAATTTTGGTGTTCAATAACTGCTAGACCAACAGTCAGAATAGATGCTTATTAAGTACAAAAGCAGTAAATTACATATTAAGTATGACGTCCAAAAGAAGGTGAAGGTTTTTTAAGATATCTGCTTGAGGTGTATCTATCACTACTGAATGGGAATGTGAAAAAAATTATGAAACAACTAAAAAATGACGCAGCACAGTGAATAACTGTGAAAAAAATTGTGAGTAAATAAAAAATGTTATGTTTTACTGATTTCTAACAAGACTGAATATGAAATATTGTTAAATACTGAAGTCATAACAATTCTTGATAAATACAAATATTAGTTATTTTTTAGTTTTTTTTTTGTAGGAAAACTATAAATAGGACTAAATATAAATGTTATTAAATACTGAATTTGTTAGTCCTTTTTAAATACAAATATAACTTATTTTGTTTTTAGTAAGAAAATTAATAACAGGACAGACTGCATTACTGTTAAACAATATATTTGTAACAATCCTTGTTAAATACAAAACATTTCTATCAAAACAATTTTATTTAATTATTTTATTTTGTTTTTACTTATCTTACTTCTTTTTTAATATTCTTTTTTTGATTTTTGATTTATTTTTGTTTTTAATTTTATTTTTTCTGATATCTTTTCTGACTAGTAAGTTTACAAATTCTTCACAGTATTGTTTGAGCTGTGTGGCTAGCTGAGGTGTGCTCTAGTTATAAAGTTCTTCTGATGACTTTAACAAGAGTGTACTTCCTTGTTAGCTCAATTGGCAGAACACTCTTAGTGTTAAATTCAATATCCCTGGTGGAATCTTCCTGGGAGATTGAATTAATTGTTACACGAATAGTAGTAGATGTGTTGGAACATTTTCTGTTCTTCTATCACAATTCATGAAAATAATCTTTAATGTCTGCCAGAAGCAAGCCTCTGAACTGATACTGTATAAATGCTGTTTCTTATTTTGGTTTAAATTAAGTATGCATATTTCTGTCTATCCATCTGTCTGTGTGTGTGTGTGTGTGTGTGTGTGTGTGTGTGTGTGTGTGTGTGTGTGTGTGAGAGAGAGAGAGAGAGAGAGAGTGTGTGTGTGTGTGTGTGTGTTCATGAGTGTGTATGTGTGTATGTATTTCCAGGTAAAGATTGTGTTCTTTTGTAAGAATTATTGTTAAAGAAAACATTGGACTTTTCACTGACAAACATAAACACACACACACACACACACACACATGAATACTGAAAACACGTGTGTTGAAAGTGTTTAAAATCAAGTAGTGACACAGTAACAGGTTCAGTAGAAAACTAATAGAATAGCTAAAACAGAAAAAATGAAATCTCAAGACTGTTTAAATTAATATACACCTGCGACATCACTTTTTGAACACTCCATTATTTTTCAGTAGTGAAGCAACATCTCCATAATTTTCCCATTACTAACAGTTATAAATTGCAAATGGCATTTTCAAAGATTAAATCACTTTAAACATGATGTTATTTATGTAGCAGAATGTTTTAGTAACACTTTTTATAAAAAGAAAAAAAAAAAAAAATGAAAAGAAAGAAAGAAAAGAAAACCTCCACTAAAAAACAAAAGCAAAAAACAACATAAATAAATAAATAAATAACAGAATTTGGGTATGCTATAATACTTCACACTATCTATCATGTTTTAAAGATGTAAGGCAGTGCTTTTAAAATGTGGAGTATTTTAACTAGAAAGATATCTTAATGATATTATTTAAAAACAAAAAAAATGATCATAAAATAAATATATGATAATAAATAACAGAATTTGGGCTTGCTGTAGTTCACTACATTCTCTGTCACCTCTTTAAGATGTAAGGGAAAGCATTGAAGATGTTATATAATGTTTATATTATTACTGTCAGATTCTTTGTCCATACTATCAACTAATAAATGAATGTGTATATGTAACATACATAGATACATACATATACGTGTGTGTGTGTGTGTGTTTTATTCTTAGATTACCAAATACAAAATATATATATATATATATATATATATATATATATATATAAAAGATATCTTTTAAAACTTCTGACATATTAACTCAATGGGTGTCTTTTGAAAGAAGAAACTTATCTTTTTTTGTTTTTAATTATTTATTCAAATAATGCACTAAGCACATTTATTTTTCCCAGTGATAAAACATGAGATAGATGCAGATTTCAGTATTTTATCTCTTTCGGCGGCTACGCATGATGTGTGCACCTTGTTGGCATTTGTTGAAAATGAAAATACACCAAAAAGCTCAACTCACAAAGAACTAGCCTGCATTTCTCTTCATCAAGAGAACCTTTATCCTGATTCTTTTGTTAATGCTGAGCACATAAACACCAAAACATTGATGTTTATGTCTGGCTCTGTAAAAAGGTAAGATGTTGATAAAGAAAACTTCTGTTCTGAAGAACACCCTAAAGCATCCCAAGTGTTTATGTGAAACTAATTAAAAAAATAAAAAGGTATTCATATATATATATATATATATATATATACACATACATACATATATGTATATACATACATATACATATAAACATAAACACTGTTTCATGATGTTGTGTGTGTGTGTGTGTGTGTTTGTGTGTGTGTACAGATAGGTAGATAGATAGTATAGGAAAATATGATCAGATTCAAAATGAATAAATTATTTTTTAAATGTATTAACTCACACAACTGTATTAACTCAGCAAAAGGTGTCATTATATTTTCATTATTAAATCAAAGCAGACTAGTATTATATATTTTTTGTATATTTATAATATCCAAATAAATCTTGTTTTAATAACTTCTTTTCTTAGTAGGATTTTTTTTTTTTAAATGTAAATATGTATTATGATATTGTATAAATTTGTAAAATGTACCTTTATTTTTATTTTTTTTATTTAGACAATTTTTTTTTTTTTAAATTTAGTCATTATGGCTGACTTTCACAAATCCAAAAATCTGTTTTTCATTATGTCTAAGTATGTGTTTTTCAGTAAGCCAATTCACCTGATTTTCACTAAACAAAAAAACCTATGTTTTTTTTGTTGTTTTTTTTTCTTTATAAACCAGTATACCTGTTTCTATGTCATTAACTGATTTCCTAACCTGTTAAAGATTTCATTCCCAGGGCAGTGTTCTTAAATTAAAGCTGTATGAAGATAAACTTATTTTAAACTAATAACAAGAATTAACAGAATCACAGGTTCCCCATGTTCTTAAGAAGTATCTTTAAAACCAGTCCCTTTTGTTGTTTTTTTCTCTTCAGCAGTTTGTTTTCAAGCTGTGGAGTGCTTCAAATTAATGCCCACTCCTGCTGTTAGACAAATACCAGTGTTAGTAGGTTAGTGAGTAAATGGGTTAACTGGGACAATATGACATGCTGGGCTAGTTGTGTTTAAAAGGATGAAGTAAATATGTGTGTGGAGAAATTTTTAGCCGAATATTAAAAATAACAAATTAAATGTATTGGAAATTTTTCTTCTGCTCAGTATGGTGTATGTGTGTAAAAACAAAAAATAATAATAAAAAAAAGATTTATAGTGCAACCCAGCAACCGTAATGTTTGACATTAATTTAAATATATGAGGCAAAAATAATAAAAATAATTTAAAAAAATATATTTATAGTGCAACCCAACAACCAGATATTAATTTATATATGAGGTAAAAAGGATAAAAAAAAAAAAGAAAGAAAGAAACAAGTAAATAATAAATTTTGTAGAAAGAAAAAAAAAAAAAAAACATAAAACAATAAATAATAATAATAATAAAAATAAAATAACATAAATAAATAAAATAAATAACATAAAAAGAAAAAAGAAGCCATTAAAGAAATAAAAGATATACTTAATAAATTAAAGAAAACACTCAAAAGACTAGAAGTAATAAACAACAAATAAGAAAACAAGACAAAACATGAAACAAAAATGATATAAAAACAAATGCAAAAACAAAACAAAAATCACCATGTTTCTCTTTTTACTCAACTGAAAACAAACCATTCATGAACCAAAACAATAAACCAAACATCAACATTTTTTTTTTTTCTTCTTCTTTTTAAGTTGTTCATGTTTTACTATGCACCATCTTTGATCTGAATAATTGTCGTGTTTGTTTTGGAACTGTTTGTCATGGGTTAACCATTCCACACATAATTTCTGGGTAATCATAATAAACAGATCTTTAAGCAATTGGTTCTGCTGAAACATTTGTGAAAGATTTTTGCATTTGACTGCCAGTTGGTAAGAGAAAACATCACTGCAACAGTTTAACAGACATAAACATGTTTATCAAGAGTCTGGTAGATGAGTCTAAGGAAGATCAGCTTTTGTCTTTGTTTCAACACTTAAGACTGAGATTTTTATTATAATTTTTTTTTTTTAGATGTTTTTGTTTTTAAGGAACAATTAATTTAAAACATTAGTTTGTAAAGTATGTTATTTGACTGTTGTTTTCATTTTAACATTGAAGTAAGAACTTATTTTTGATATTCTTATATAATGGAAATATCAGTGCAGAACCAGTTTTGTGCTATGGTTTTATTTATTTGTTTATTCATTTACTTTTAATTAATTAAGTGCATGCATGCATTAGTTTATTATATATTATTTTATTGTTATTATTTTCTTTATTTTTATAAGATAGTGAAACCATTTGTATTGTGTGTGTGTTCTGTGTGTACTCTGCATGCAAGACTTGTTTTAAAAGTTTTTGTCAGTGGAATATAGAATTACACATACAACAGACATCTTGTTTAAAATGTTAAAATAAAAAAAATAAAAAAAATAAAAATAATAATAATAATAATAAATTGATGATGATGATGATGATGGAAGAAACAAATATATTTTAGCTTTAGTAAATACCAACCAGACTCATGTTTCTTATTTGTTCCACAAATAATGATGTCTGTAGTCTTTAAGTTGTGTCATTTCTTAGATTCAGGAATTTGTGTCTTTGTTATCCTGCAGACACCTTAAAACCATGTCTGATTCCACTGTGTCTGATCACATCAAGCTGATAACACACACTAACACTTTAAACATTTCTTTCATCCGTATAACCTTTCATGTTTTTACTGAGTTCATGCACTGGCTGAACTCAGCTCCTTAAAACCTTTGTATAGGACTTTTTTTTACTTCACAGTTTAATCTACAGGTAGACCTTTACATTTATATCCAGACCATTTTTAATTCCATTAGAATGGCATGGAACAGATTCTGGTATTTAATCTGTCAACAGACACTATTCTGTTCCTATTTTCAGAATTTAATTTTTCAAAAGACTTCAGTATCAGATTAACGTATTAAAATGTTTAAGCACTGGAAAAGCCAGAGATGGGTCTTGTAATGGCAAATGTTCATCATGTCTGGGACGTTAGAGTTTTGTTAACTGTAGATCAGATTTGCTCTGATTCGACTGCATATCAGATGGGTTCTGCCTGAATTGTGGATCAGATTGGTTCTGATTCATCTTTAGAACAGATGGGTGTGCCAGCTAGTGTTAGATTAGGGGTGGAGAAAACACAGCAGATTTGTAAAATAAGAATCTTCATGTTCTCAAACTAACTGATCAGCAGGAGATCAGACTTGTTGAGATCTGATCATTTTAAACAGCTTTACAAGCCAAGGCTAGTATTTCTTAATTTATCCTTTTTATACACTTTTATTTTTTTTTGTATTTTTTAACTATATTAGAAACATGGTTGACAGAAATCTGTTTGTTTTTGTGTGTGTGTGTCTGTTTGTGTGTTTTTGTGTGACTGTTTGAGAGAGAATGACAATAATAATATTGTATATACGAAATATGCAGACAGAAGAAAATAAACAAAAAAAATGCATAAATATTATATGATTAGCATAACTATTTGTTTTGAAGCAAACTAATTTTATTGTCTCAATATATATATATATATATATATATATATATAAACAATATTCATAATTTCAGCTGCTGTTTTGAAAATATTTTATAATTTTGCTTTAAAATTATTTTTATTATTATTATTTAGTAGTATTATATAAATATTTTTCAGTCAAATACAAATTTCCAAAAGTTTCCCAAAATTTTGATCAAATCATTCTAGTATATATAAATGCAAATGTTTTTTTTTTTTTTTTTTTTTTGTTAGAACTGCTCAATATTAACAACAAAAACCCATTCCTGTTAAAAATTGTTTATAACTCACAGCAGCAGAAATTATTATTTTACTTCTTATTATTCTTTAAACCAAAATAATCCAAATACATTTTTTTTCGAGACACTTGATAACTTACAAGTGGATAAGCAATATTTTGAAGTGTTGTGAAACAAATATTAATTTTTTCATTACTTTTTCCCCGAGTTTTCTTCACTGAAATATTCTAAACAAGTGGGGAAATGCAGGAATTAGTTCTTCGATCTCGTGAGATTTCAATAAATGTAACATTAACAGTTTTTCAATATCACAAGCCAAATAAGAAACAGACATATATCAACATGCATTGCCCTGTAGCTGTTTCAGTTTTGAAAAAAACTCGAATTTAGTAATGATGCATTTCTTGCCAAATAAAAAAATAAAAAAAATAAAATAGAATGTGCACAACATAACTTCCACTTAAAATTCTTTAAAAAAAAATCTTTAAAACTTTTAGTGTGGAATTTAACAAGAGTATGCATGTTTGCAGTGGGATGTTAATCCAGTGATACAGGAGGCAGAGGGTCATCAGATCAGTCCCTCTCAATGGACCCATTAAACTATTTTTCATTTCAGCCAGAACTCCACAAACTGTTATTAAAGTAAAAAAAAAAGAAGAAGAAAATAAATGTTGTATTTATGCACTGCTATACTTGAAGCCGAAAGTAACATGTAGATAGACAATAATAACAGGAAAAATAGAGTAGTCTGTAAAAAAAAAAAAAAAAAAAAAAAAATAAAATAAAATAAAAAATAAAAATAAATACATAAATATATATATATATATATATATATTAAAAATATAGTTTTAACATATTTAGCATAAAATATATTTTAAGGAAAATTAAAAAAAGATAATAATAAAGTTATTTATCCATTTATTTATTTGTGAATGCTGCATATAAAAATAGAAAATAAATATAAGCTGACTGAAAAGAGTATTCCATGAAATTGCAATGACAGATTTTCTTTCTTGTTGTGTTAAGAGTTCTTAACCAGATGTTCCAAGCTATATAATTATTAAATTAAAATGTGCTGAATGTTACATACTGCTAAACAGGAAGAAGAAAGTAACATACATACAATAATAATTTAAAAAATAGAGTTGTCTGTAAAAGATATAATTTTAAAGTATTTAGCATAATATATATTTTAAGGAAATTAAAAAAACAATAATAAACTTTTCATTTTATTTTTATAAAGCATATCTTTCTTTCTTTTTTTTTTTCATAAGCATGTATTTTGCTTTCTTGCTTAAACTGTACAAATGCCTGACTTGCGTTATATAAACTGATACGAATACTATTCCAAAGCTTAATATTATTCTTACCAATGACTTATATCTTATCTCGTGTGTTTATAACCACCATACATCTCTGAGTATTTATTTCTGACTCAAACCAGATGTGTTTTATAATGTTTAAAGAAAAAGAAGAAAAAGAAAACGGAAAATATGCAATAAGTAGGGCAATGAGAATCAAAGTGGACAGTAACCGACAATTTAACTCTGATTAAAGATTATTAATATTTATCTAAGTCAATAGCTGCCTTCATCTGGCAAGCAAAACAAATAAAATTAGATTGTTAATGTTATTTAAATGTATAATAAATATCATTCTGTGTTTCCATTTCCTATTTTTTTTATGTTTATTATGTAGGACTGCCTAACAATTTGGCTGTCTAAAGTAATTACAAGAAAATGTTAGTGGCCTTCTATTGTTATTGATTGCAAGATCAGTTCCCCATCAGTGCTTATTGTAGACTGTTTCCCGGTTCACTCATTGCTCCATGACTGGTTTATCAAAGCCTGTGATATTTGATCTCCTGTCTATGGGTAGGTGTAAATGAAAAATACCTTTTATGCTACTTGTTAAGACTCATAATTATTGCCCAAATCTGTTAATTTGATGACTTAATGAATGTTAATATTAAAATGTGTTGTGTTATTAATTTTTATAAGTCAGTTTCTAATTATTCTTGTGATAAATAAATAAATAAATAACTTTATTATTGTTGTTTTTTAAATTTTCCTTAAAATATATTTTAATACTTTAAAATTACATTTTTTAAATATATATACATATATTTTTTTTTACAGACAACTCCAGTTTTCCTGTTATTATTGTCTTTCTGTATGTTACTTTCTTCTTCCTGTATAGCAGTGTGTAACCAGATTGAAACTTCGTTAGTAACCAGGTTTAAAACAAGTGAACTAATGATTACTGAATGCTGCCTGTTCTATAATTGGAAACTTAGACTGAAATTGTCACTGGTTTCTATCAGTTCACAGCTAATTCTTACTAAATTGCATGGCTTTCTTTTAACCCTAGGAGAACACAAAGTTGATATAAAAATTGTTTTGTCTAACTTGAGTGCTTGTGGTCAACTAAGAAGAAACAGGAAAAGAAGAAGAAACATTTTGAATTTAGAGCTGTATGTCAGACACTATTGTAACAAGGGAGCAAATGCACTGTTTACTATATTTGATTACATTTCTTTCTTTCTTTTGTTTAATTAGTAGGAAAATAGACATACAAACAAATAAATGTGTTTGATAAACAAGTGAAAAGATAATTGCCGGCTTTTAAAATAGCAGACAGTCATCAGTGAAGAAAAAACATGAAATATCACCGTGAGTTTTTCCACAACTTGTTTGCAGAATTTCAGTGGCACAATTATTTTAAATAACACTAAACATCCTGTTTTTTGTTTTTCAGTTATTTTCCCCATGATTATTGTCATAATAATAATAATAATAATAATAATAATAATAATAATAATAATAATAATAATAACAATCTATATTATTATTAATTCATGGAATACATCTTAATGTGGATTATTAAAATATATATAAAAGACAGTGTCAAAATATTTGTTGTAAGTGATAAGTGATGTCAGAAGCACTCACGTCAGAAAGACATTAACTTATATGTTAAGATATCTTTAATCCACAGGACATTCACACTAGCAACAGGACCATTTTATAACCTAATGGTTAATATTCACTCAGTGACAAAGAGGGTCTTATATCAATAACCAGATTTTCATTAACATTAATGCTTAAACCGTGCATACATCTAGAGTTCAGCAATTTGATGCAAATGGGCAATAAATATTTGTTCCTTATTAATGTGTGCATTGGCAGATATCCAGGCTTTAATTCCCATTTTAACATCTGGTGTGACGGAATATGACAAATTGCAGGAGTCTGAGTGGATATTATCTACAGTAAATAAGACATTCTGGTGCAGTTGCACTTTTATCATTGACGCCTAACATGGATGCACATCCCAGTATGTTTGGATATTAGTATTAGATTATTATATAGTCATACTGATTATGATGTGTAATCTATATGTGTGTGTGTGTCTGCGTATATATATGTGTGTGTGTGTGTGTGTGTGAAGAATGTATGTGTATATCTGTGCATGCGTGTGTGTACATCTGTATTTTCAGTTTCTTAACATGTACAAACTAAAGAAAACTTTCATCAGTATGAAAACAAATTTCTAAAATTAATTTTCAAAATTGTTCTGTCCATTGTTCATCCATTACTTTAATACATGATTGCAAACAGGCATCCACACACACACACACACACACACACACACACACACACACAGAGACAGACATACATACATACACTTGTACAATCATAAAATCAGTTTTAAAAAGAGAATTAAACTTTTGTTGATTTTTTAATATAACACTGGTATTAGATTTTTCTAAGATTAATTTTAAGAATACCTACATCCATCCATCTATCTGCCAGACTCTTGCACTTAAAATTAAAACAACAATAATAACAATAATTATACCAATAATGCCTGTATTATCTATAAAATTTTATTTTTAAAATTGCTTTTGGAAACGTCATTAAAACATTCACAAGTTGTTATAGAAACATCCCCTGTGAGACAGATACCAGTGAGTAAACTCCTACAGTTAATGACAGGATCTGTGTCCACTCTCTTAATACTGATTTTCATAAGCCTATTGATTTCCTCTACACTGTGTGAATTGCTTCTTTAAACACATATAATAACACTTATTCAAACACTGCAATGGATTTCATTTAGCATCGGCTGATTTAAACATTAGACAGATGATTAATATTCTTCATGCTGAACAAATTATTATGGTAATTTGTGTTAATAATTAATTTTAGTGCCCAATTTTATTGCTTTTTCATAATAAAAACAAATTTATATTTAATATTATAGAGGCATTTTATTTATTTTTTGGTTTGTGTGGGTTTTTTTTTTTGGTGTGTCAGTTTATTTTATTTTTTAATTATTTCAACATGTTCTTATTTCTTTTACACAGTACTACAGAAGCCATTTTTCTTTTTCAACAGTAATCTTTATTTGTTAACATTTATTACCTGGCATGGACTGGGAATTTTGTTTAATATTTTGTTTCTGAACTTCAGACATATTTTCAAAGTCAGATCACGACACTGCATGTATTGATTACACTGGGCTCTTGAAATGACAGACCTGTTGTTTTCTACAGAAAATATTTCAGCTATTCTCTCTCACGTAACAGTGAGAAGATGTAGTCTCGCTATTCAAAATGTGTGCAGTATTGCCAGTTCATTAACCTTTTTCACAAAGGCACCAACAATATCTGATCTGACAGACCACACAGCTTTTGTGTCAAGGTGTATCATCACAATCAGCAATTTTCTCTTCCCACACGATTACCAATTTGTTTCCACATTGCTTCTCAACTCTTAGTCACAGCGTTTGCCTCAGACACAAAAAAGGAAAAGGACCACATCATTTTGCTGTTTCAGTCCCTGAAGACAGAGAGAAATTTTGTTTTGAAAGAGACAAAACCAGATAACAAATTCCTCCTGGGATATTTCTCCTCTAACACCCCAAAATGCCAATTAAAGATTAAGTTGGTCTACAATTGGACTGGCTAAATTTGGGTTCCATTTCCAAATGTCTCTTGTCCTGATTGTTTTTAGGCTGTTTTTGTCGTATTTGTTGCTGTAATTGTGTCAGATAATGGGCTTGCTTCTCTAACAGGACTCGATGTCTTGTGGGGCATAAAATTGAACACACTGAATTGATTTGAAAAGTACAGTTATGACATTTCTCCAAACACTTTGTTAGCAAATGAATTCGTTTCTTTACATGTGTGTGTATGTATGTCTGTGTGTGTTTGTATGTGTCATATACACACAACATACATACGTATACATCTACAAACACATCCACAATCATCAACAACAAAAAAAAAAAATTCTTTATTTGTATTATGTTCTATATTTTTAAATCATTTTAGAAATACAATTTCTATTTAATAAATTAAGGAAGTGTTGAATACACATCTTATTTCTAGAATAATGAACCATTTTAAATGTGTGAATTATAAAAGGAATCACATTGTGCAAATATCAAAATATAATAAAACATTAAGCCATTATAATGAATGATTTCATATTCCGCAGCAGTGAAATAATAACATTCTAAGAACTTCTCTTTTTCAATGGATACAAATAAAGGTTTTTATTGATATTAAATAGGTATAATAAAATAATTTTAGAAAATCAAAACAACATATAAACCAAAAAAATCCAATCCAAAATAGACATCTATCCCCTCTCAGAAATGAGATATTAAATAATACCACAGATTTAAAACAATTTATTTATTATAATGTTTTTACTGTTAGAGCAGAACCATCATTCGTGCTGTTAGCATGACCCAGGACACTTTAACATCACCAGACTTGATGATGGTTGAGGAAATCTTCATAGTCATTTGTTTTAACAGTTTGATTCTCACAATAAAAAAGAATTAATAATCACATTCTAAAAAAACAATTTTATCATTTTTCAATTTCATTTTATTTTAACAATTTCCCCATTGTAGTTGGCACACAGGGCAACCCGCAAAGCTGTCAGTAGCTATAACTGTTCCTGTGTTTTGGTGTGTATAATTGGTAAAAAAATATATGCATTCAGTAGCGATACACTTACATTTCACATCTAAATGTTGAAATAAACAATGTGTTTGACAAAGCACAGAGAATCAGTATTATAAACTGATATTTGAATTTAAGAAATGTTGCAGAATAACATTATTATTTAATTTAATGGCATATGTAGTAATAACAACAAATTTTTTTGTTCATTTAACTGTCTTCGGCATCTTATAAATTTGTTATATAACACAAAGTGACGTAAAATTTTAGAATTTATTTATTGAAAAAGTTGAAAACAATAATAAAAAATAAAAATAGAAACAATATCAATAAATAAATACAAATTAACTATGAATTCATCTTGATGATGTAATAGAAGGCAGCAAACAGTTTAATAAAATAGGGAAATAGATTTATTTATTTTCATCTGTATTTATTTAAAAATGATAAATATTTCCATTCAAAATTGTTTTGTCTTGACATCATGGCTATTAATTTCAAACAGTTTTTATAATGTAATGTTCTTTACTTTCTCAACATTTATTGAAAAAAAAAAAAAAATGTATAAAAAATAAAATATAGATTTTAAAAATGGTAAATTCACTCACCTCTGACCGGGTATATATCCATTGCTGTACATGTTATTTAAATTTGACGAACAATGCACTTTCATCATTGTATGAACAAAAACATATAATTTTGTGTCAAATGACACAGCACACTTCAATTCTGTAAAGTGAACTCAAAATTTATTCCATTTCCATCAACAGAAAACAATTTTGAGAGCGAAACAGTAACAGACAAAAGAAGAAGAAGAAGAAAAAAAAATCAACAGAAAACAATTTTCCTTTTCCGAGAGCATTATGAGAAAAATAATAGAAGAAGGAGAAAAAACCCTGTCCATTGTGAAATGTAACAAACTGTAAGAATAGTTAACATTTCTGCTAGAAGTTGATCAAGTCTTCAGACTTCTCCCTCTGTGTGTGTGTGTGTGTCTGTGTGTGGGTGTGCCATTTATCGAATGTTGTACAGTGCAGTGCTGTTTAAAAAAAAAAAAAAAAAAAAAAAAAAATGAAATTCTGACATGATAATTTAACTTTTCCCTTGTGTGTAGATGTTAAGCACACCACTTACACTGTCTTACGACATTTGTGACAAGCCATAATGGGTTTGTTCTCCTTCATTAATGGACTTTGTTGATGATCATAATTGTTTAAACATCCTCATTGCATTCTGGAATAATAATACTTGACGTTCCGTAATTCACTTCGGACTATTATTAGAAAGAAGCAAAAAAGAAAGAAAGAAAGAAAAAAATAAAATAAAATAGAGAGGACTATTTCATTAGGGACATGTTGATGTAAATTATTTTTATTATATTTTTATTTTTGTAATATATTTATTTACCATCGCAATATTTTGTACTGCCAAAATTCTTGCTTTTAAATGGTATTTAAATTTTAAAAATGTTTTGTTTAAAAAATTTGTTGTTTGAAAACTATTAAATGCTGGTTTTAAAAAAAAAATAAAAAAAATAAAAAAATTGTTTTTTTGTCAAGAAAGAATGAAAAATGCTTTTAAGAACTGTGAGTCATTAACAATAATAAGTATTCACATTTTTAAAAATTTAATTATCCTGTTTACTGTGCAGAGATTATTTTATATCACTGTTAGTGAAACAAAATGAATACAGAAGTTGATCACCAAAAACAAGAATAATAACAAATATAAATAAAATAAGATAAGATAAAATAAAATAAATAAAATATAATAAAATATAATAAAATAACATAAATAAATAACATAAATAACATAATAACATAACATATAACATAACATAACATAACATAATATAATATAATATCATAACATAATATAATATAATATAATATAATATAATATAATATAAAATTAAATAAAGTAAAGATTTTCAGTAGTAAGGAAATATTGAACATGTAATTTTATTTCAAAAGAAATATATATGTGCAAACTTGGATGTTTTACTTAATTAATTAATTAATTAATTTTTTGTTGTATTTATTTGTGTAAACTAAAGAAATAAAAATGTTATTCCTTTCAATGAAAATAGTCTTATTCTTAATTATGTCATACAAAGATGCCAGTTTAATAAAAATTGGTGTCATTTCTTTTAAAAGGAAAAAAGGAACTTAAAAGTATAACATTTATATATATATACCTGTATTTATATATATATATATATATTACACCTGTATTTATATATATATATATAGCATGTCTGAGTTCAGAATAGCAAACCACTTGACAAATTCATTCTAACAAAGCTGTTTTCACTGAAAGAAGTAACATTCTGAGAAAATTCAAACAATAAGCAGTCATTAGTAGTTATTGACAAATATAAACATAAAACATGAGCTGGTTTAGATAAATAACACAGAAAACACATTTAATTTTCAAAAAAATATTAAATTCATCTTGTTACAATAACTATTAAAATACATATTAAAAAGATTACATTAAAAAAGCTCTTTTTTTCTTGTCCTCTTTTTCTTTTTTTCTGTTTAAAATGTTTAAAAAGTCTTCAGAAATGCCTGTTTATAAAATAGAAAATTTGTTGCTTTAAAAATAGCTTATTTATAAATATTTCTACCTTACCAGTATTAAAAGAAATTCTCCAAGGTCATAGAACATTGTTTTTATTCTTTCCTTTCATCTTCTTTGATGTCCTTTGTCCATGTGGACAAATCTTTAATTATACACATAGATATATATATATATACATTCATTTTTCACAAACTGCTCTTCTTGTACAGTTTATATTTCTTTGTATCAACCACATCTGTTTTAAATCCTTTCAACAAGCTCACGGTTTTTATTTTGTATGTGTTTTTTACCAAGTTTTCCTCTCTCTTTTTTTTTTCATTTCAACTAATGAGTATATTAATTTTTTTGGTGTTCTTTTTATTTATCTGCTTTGTAGTTTTTATTGTCTTTAGAGTTCAGTGTTTTAGTGTTTATCTCTTTTTCTTCATGGTCGAAAAATGGTCTACCAAGATGAGAAACAAATAGTCTTGTAAATAGCTTGAAGAAGATGTCCAAATGTTTGCATCCAGACATCAGTTTGGGCAGAAGATGCTCATTTTATGTGGGCAACAGCTGTGAAAATCCTTTTAGCATGCTACTCAAAGCAGCCGATTATTAATCTGTGGGTGTAAGTTGTTATTAACATTTTTTCCATTACTGAAGTGTTCTTGTATGCCTGTCTTGGACACAGCAGGACTTCGTCAGGAAGCTTGTGTCCAAGGCAAGTGTTATGAATGTGATTTGTTCCAGTTTGTTTATTAGAAGATTAAAAAAGATATGTATTGGTCTTACACCAGAGTGATCCATGATTCAGCTATAGATTCTTGTCAGTTTTCTTCCATGTTCCTATAAATATTTTTCCCACTTCAGCCTGTTCCCCTCTATGACTGGTTTATTAAAGGGTCAGGTATCGCAAAAACCTTTTGAGAAAAAATCTATTGCTGTTAATTAATAAGCATATCTCTTGTGGCAGTATCAGGTTTCATCTCTTTTTTTATTATTATTAAAAAAAATAATATCTAAAAATAAATAAATAAACCATTTTGTCTTTGAAATTTAATAAAGGTTAATATAATTGATGTTTTGATGTACTTTAAATATTTAGAGTTAAATATCCTTAGCTACCTCTTCTTCATAGTGCTACAGGATTTAAACCAGTATATTGACCAGTTTTAAGAAGGTTTTAAGCACAGTACATTGAATCTTATGCTTCCAATCATTTAAGTAGCAGTGATATATCTGGGATAATAACCCAGTTTTTAAAGGAATCCTCAGACCAGATACTGTGCTGCTGTCTCTCTTCAGTGATACAGAAGTCATCATTATTGCTTAACATGAACAAATACATTGGTCTGTTTAGTTCATGAAACCATAAAAAATGTCATGGATTTATTATAACCTCTTGTAACAACATCCAAAACTGGTCACAGTTGGAATTTTTAGTGACTATTTCTTTAACAAAAACATAGATCAGATTTCATTCAGGTCTGTGACTTTTTACTGATGTATCCAAAATTCTCAATTTTCGCACACAAAAATCATTTTGGGATTTTAAAAACATTTATTATTATTATTATTATTATTATTATTATTATTATTATTATTATTATATTTGTTGTTATTATTATTAATATTTCAGGATCTGTCTGAAGCTTGGTTCATTTTGTCAATACCAAGTCATATTTTCTGTTGAACCAATATAACAATGCACTTGTTGTTCTATCCTGACTCAGACACATGTTTATTTTTAAGTCTTACTCTCAGATTTGAGTGCAAGACCAAGCACAGTTCATTCAAAAAGTTGCCAGCATGGCAGACATATGTATGATTCTCTGATCATGATGCTAGCCTGACATAGTTTGATTACCACTGATTGTTGATGTGATCATGTCTTATAAAAGTGATGATAAAACATAGAATCTGAAATAATTTTCTATCCCAAACCAGTGCCATAAAATTGTTTTCAAGACAGCAACAAATTTTATCTAAATTTTATAAACATTTCAGTATATTAAAAAAAAAAGATTATGGGAAGACCCTTAGAGTCTGGAATAAATCAGTGCCTTGTATCTTCAGTTATCTTTCACTGCTTATCCAAATATAGTTTTGAAATTAGGTTTAATTGGGTGTTTTTTTTGTTTTTTGTGGGGTTTTTTTTAGTTTTCAAGTTATTTCTTTTATTAATTTATAGATAAACAAATATTTATTATTGTTACCAATTTTAGAACTATATATAAAAAAAAAATTATTTTCTTTTTTCTACCACCACATCCATATCAGACTTGCTTTCCTGCCCAGTGTGCAGCAATTAATTTAACATCAAACTAAATCTCTTCAGAAAAAACTCCTGTGAGACATTAAAATTAACTGTGTGAAGAATGATGTGGAACATATCTTTATCATACAGTTACGAGTGTGGTATGAGCTTTATTAATGCAGTGTGTCTAATTTTAGTAAACCCTACTTGTGAAACATTCCAGTTTTTAGTAGCTCACAGAAGTCTGGTATTTAATTTTTTTTTTTTTTTTTTTTTTACACTAAAAAACATTATTTTATTGTTAGATTTATAAATATATTACAGCTAAACTTTCTTCTTATATCTATTATTTTTAAATAGGAAATTTAGATGATGGAATCACAGTAACCTGGTATCAGTCCTTCATTAATATGCCTTTTTGCTTTTTTTTACCAATCCAACCAGTGATCGTGGTACATATGACCTGTCACATCCAGCCAGGTCTTATGTTGCACATTGAGCTTTAAACAACATCTACAGAGTTACACAAAAGATTTTCTGTTTTGATATTTTGTTAAAATTTTCTGAGAAAATGAGAGAATCCTTTTTTTTCTTTTTTTTTAGCCAGCACATTTATTTTTGCACAAAGCAAGGAAATACAGGATTGAATTGGATGTCAAAATGAAGTTTATGGAATCAGGAATCATAAAGTCCAGTCAGACAAAATGTGACTTAAGACTTTGTGAAGAGTTTCACAAGTTTTTGTTACTGTGGAAAGGTGCACATAAAAGATCCCTTGATATTGATGGGAAATTGTATTGTGTT
This sequence comes from Chrysomallon squamiferum, assembly GCA_012295275.1. NCBI lineage: Eukaryota > Metazoa > Mollusca > Gastropoda > Neomphalida > Peltospiridae > Chrysomallon > Chrysomallon squamiferum. Next base: position 26,341,490 of record CM022671.1, read on the forward strand.
AATATGATAAATATTGTAATTTATTTATTTTTTATTTTTTTTATTTTTTTGTTTGTTTGTTTGTTTGTTTGTTTATTTTGTGCTTGTGTAAGAGTGATAATAAACTTTTAATTCTTTCATTTGTTTAATAACAAGAAAATCAAAACATAGAATCTTACCATTTGTTTGATATTCTTTTAAATTTATTTATTTGGTCAAGTCTTTGTTTGTATTTTTATGGTGGTTGCCAACTATGAATAATAATGAAAAAAAAAGAGTACAAGCACTGCTTTTTTTTTGTGTTTTTTCAAAAGAAAAATTGTTTAATTTGATGGACATACTGACTGTTGTAAATAAAGAGAGTTGTGAAATCTGATTATTTTGTATATATGTAAACATACAGACACCCAATAATGTTTAATTTGTTTGCTTTCATAAACATTTGGTTGTCAGCAGCTGTCTTGTATGTCTTTTGGAAATGATTAATAACAATAATAATGTATGTCTATAATCACATACACAACCATACACACACAAGTACACACATACACACACTGAAAAAATGCTCAATATAACCCTCTTCACACACACACACACACACACACACACACACACACACACACACACACAAACACATATATATGAAGAAAAAAACTAACAAAAATTAATCACAAGATTATTTGTTATTATCTAAAAAAAAAGATTATTTTTTTATTTTCAGATGACTAGAATTTTTACAATTTAGTAACCAGTTTTAGATTATTTTTTTTCTCTCACAGTAAATTCACTCTGAATATTTGTTTTTACTGCAGCATTTGATAAGCGTGACAAAATGTAAACTTTTTGCCAGTTGCATTTACAGATCCCAATATTACATTAAGACGTTGAGTACTTTTGGTGATTGCTTATAGTGGTTACTATTTTGACATCCTCTGTATTTACAGTGAACATATTAGCAGCCACACTACAGTGAATTTAGAAGATAATCTCAGTATCATTCTTTCATCAGTTCAAGACACAGCCTGGATTTTCACTACTTCTACTCTTGTTCACAGATTAACAGTTATATGGCAGTACCCATCATTTTTATGAATTGGCCATGAATTCATATACCAAGTTTATCCACAACAACACACACACACACACACACACACACAAACACATGTACACACTCACGTTACACACACACATACAGACTCATAAACACATACATGCACACACACACAAGTTCTGTATAATTAAAAACATATACAACAAACAAAAACAAAAATTGTTTTGCAGTTAAACAAATATCTATTACATACTTAAATATATACTTAAACATATACATACATACATACATACATATACATACATACATACATACAAAGACAAAAGAAAACAAATACACCCAAACACTCATTAAACACCATAATATATTAAAACAAAATCAATTAAGTCAGACTCTATGGCACCAAAATCCCTCAAATTAAATTCATAACTGAATTTTTTTTTACCATAACTTAATAATTATTTCCCCATCATTGGAGTGCTCTGTAGTTATTAAACATCTTGGCTGTTTTGGACCAAATGTACAAAAACTACAAAAATCCACTCACATAATTGCTATAATTTCTTTGCACCAAGTGAATGATAAATCAATAATGTCAATTCTTATTTTTAATACATATTTAACTTTTTAATTTGTTGCAGTTTGCTTCCAATTGACAATCTTGAGTTGACTTTGGTTCACATCACACCTGTTGGAGATGAGTCAAGAATCACAGAGAAACCCAAGAAAGAGGTATGCAAAAAAAAACTAACTGACAGTGTGCAAATTGTTATTAATATTATTATTATTATTATAATAGGAATTTGGAAAATACTGGAAAGGTTTTAGAATTAATTTAAATCCTACATGTAATAAGATTTAAATTAAAAATATATTTATTTAAATCTTTATCCCATCAAAAAAACAACAACAATAATATTAAAATAAAATTAAATTAAAATAATAATAATGATATTATAATAATAAAAAAAAATAATAATAAAATAAAAATTAAATAAAAAATGCAAATAGAGCTGCTTCTATTTTATTTATTTTTTTGGACAAAATATTTACAAAAAAGGTCTCATTAACACTGAATAATTGAATATTGCACTTTTTAACAAAACAACAATTAAAACGAAAATAGAAGAACAGGCAAGAAAACAGAATTAGCTTTTTAGAAATCTGCTGGAGATTCTGTCTGGAATGGGAAATCACATTTTGATTGCACCAACAACAACAGACCTTGTTACTCACTGAAATATCATACAGCCTGCCACACACACATTATGTAATATATAAATAAACATATCATATCTGACTTCTACACACAACTTGTGAGCACTTGCTTGAGATCAATAGTAGCAGTGTCTTTATTGAATCTTTCACTTGTTTGATTTTTTTTTTTTATTGCTTTTGTGTTCAATATTTTTGTCTGATTTCAGTGTTGTGGGGTTAAAGTAGTGTGCATATTTTCTCCTGTGATAATCTGAGAGTCCTCTGGGATATTCTCTTCTTTAGCAAAATCACGATTCTCAAAGCAAAATGATCTGATTTCTGGCATCTTTTCATAACCAGTATTGACAAGTCCTACTTGGAGGCAGATATTTAGAAGTAATTATTCCTTGGAAGTTGCATTGTGTCTGACAGCAAAATATAAATACTTTCAGTAATGACTTACACAACCAAAGTTTACAATAATAATAATAATAATAATAAAAATCCCCTCAAAACACAGAAAATACTGAAGTTACTATGTGCTTTAACATTAACTGGAATAAAGATGACAAGAATGATTTTGTGCACAATAATATTAAAACTAAATGGATATATATATAGAAATTATATACTGGTTTATAAATTACCAAAAAATCTGCAAAATTAAACTGAATGGAAAAAAAACAATTATGTTAGAATTACGTTTAAAAACATTTACACATACTTTATTATATTTTGTTATTTTTTTATCTCAGTTCATGCATTTATTATGATAACCACCGTTTCATTAATAACAAATTATTGACATTTTGGTTGTTTTCAGCAGCTCTGTGTGTGTGTGTGTGAGTGTGTGTGTTAGAAAGGAACAATTTACATGCTAATGAAATAATAATGAGATGCAATTTCTTGTTTTATTATTTTCAATCATGCATAGTAATTACCTGCTGCTCTTAAGCATAACAACTTGTATTCATACTGATTATTTACCACCTGTTGATATGCTGTGATAGATTAAATTAAAATTAGAACTCAGTTATCTTTTACAACATAAAAGTGTTTTTCTTTTAACATAATTTAATTTTTCAGAATTAAACTATAACTGAATGTTTCTGAAGGCAGTGTATTAGAATGTACAACAACAAAACAAATTAAGAACTTTACAATATCATTAAATCATTTTTTTTATTATTATCTTTGCAAAACACAAGGTATACAGGTCCATTATTTTATTTTTTTTTTTTTTTTTTTTTTTCTTATAATGTTTCAATCATTTTAGCCAGACAGAGATTATTTACTTGTAGTATTAATATGAAAATCTTTCTCTTTCTCTTGAAAATAATTTACCAAGAAATAACAAAAAAAAATGATGATGAATGTCTGAGACCAATAATGGTGTACTACAAACGAAAATGGGGTAAAAAAGAAAAATGATAATAATAGTGTCTACTTCTTTAGGTAATATTTTGAATCCTACAACTGAAACAGTTGGAGACTCTTTTCCATTGATTTGTCTTTAATGACGGTAACTGGAATAAAGCTGGCGGCAGTGATTCATAAATCTAGTGTGAGATCTCGCCATGAAGTGTAGTGTATGCTGGTGTGAGTATGGACAGTCAATCACCATAAATACATCACTGAGATTTCACTGCATCAGTCCCTCGTACTTTATCGGTGTCAGCTCAGACTGTCCAAAGACCGGATGGTTAACAACACCACTGACATCGTTTAAACGATTCGCTTCCGCAAAGAAAATTGGCCAGCATTTTCACACAATCTTGATTTTGATAACGCTTATTTCAGCAATTTGTTTGAAAGAAATTCTGGTCAATTTGCTCAATTTTCTGCATTTTTTGGTATTCTCTTGATAAGGTTTTGACATTTGATCAGGCATTGGTTCTAAAGTGACTTTTATTACAGTTTTGTGGTTGACTGGTTAAAGAAAATGAACTCTCTAGTCACATCACATGTTTCAGATTTAAAACAGAAAAAACATTCTGAAGAATACCTAAATAACTTTTTTTGTCTCTTTCATTGTCTTTCTCTGCGTATTTTTTTAATCTCTTTTTCTCTGCTTTTATCTTTTTCTCTAAAAATGATTTATTTTTGTATTATATTTGTATATTAGATTTTATTTCAGATGTATATATTCTTTTTGTTTGTTTATAACTGAAGATGAAATATATTTTTCGGAGTCAAATTAAAAGTATCTAATCTCCAATAGTTAAAAAAATACTAAAATATATTAGTTATTATTATTATTATTTTAACTAACTTAGATCTCTTATTGTGAATTGAGTAGGGGAAGATTTAACAAATAAATAAAAATAATTAATAAAAGTTGAATGAAATAGGTTAATAAACACTAATGATATTAACATATTTTACTAAAAGGAGCCATTGCTGTTATTAATGAATTTTTGAATAAGAAATAATCTCTTCACCATTAATTTATTTCTTTTGGTAACATTCTTACAGAAACTAAAACTTTTACGTTATAAAGCAGAAATTAATTTTTTTTTTTTTTAATTTGTGCATAAGAATTAATTAAAATGATAATTATAAAAGTCTTTTTGCGTATTTTTTTTTTTTTTTTTTTTTTTTTAATGTAGATTTATATTATTAGTCTAAAGTTACAATGTATACTGTCTTACCTTTTGATGGCCAGAATGTAACAGCAGAAACAGAATTACTGTTACACAAACACTTTTTTTTTTTTTTTTTTTTTTTTTTTTTTTAGTTTTCACAGATTTCAAAATATAAATAATTTGTATCAGATTTCACCTCTGTTGTCAAGTGAGGTGATTCTTACACAGTCTGGCAAGTTTCTCTTCACAGAACTGAAATGGAGTTACTGTTATGCACATATAATCACCTTTTTGTTTCTTATATTGCAAAATATTAATAATTTGTTTCAGATTTCACCTCTGCTGTCAAGTGAGGTGTTGGTTTCACAGTCTGGCAAGTTTCTCTACAATAAACTGGTGGCTGAAGTTCAGAAACATTACAATTTGGGATCCACCACTGTCACTGGCATTCCAATGAAAGTAAGAACATTAAAGCATTACTTGTGTTTGATGCAAGTTAATGGAAGTAAGTATTATTTGTGTTTGATACTGTTGTTCATGAAAGGTAGAGCATTAAGTATTATTTGTGTTTGATACTGTTGTTCATGAAAGGTAGAGCATTAAGTATTATTTGTGTTTGATACTGTTAATAGCAATAAGAACAGTACAGTATTATTTGTGTTTGATACTGTTGTTAATGACAATAAGAACAGTACAGTATTATTTGTGTTTGATATTGTTGTTAATGAAAGTAAGAACATTAAATTATTATTTGTGTTTGGGACTGTTGTTAATTGCAGTAAGAACATTAAGTATTATTTGTGTTTGATACTGCTGTTCATGAAAGTAAGAACATTAAAGTATTATTTGTGTTTGATGCAATTTAATGGAAGTAACTATTATTTGTGTTTGATACTGTTGTTAGTGAAAGTAAGAACATTGCAGATATTTGTGTTCAGTACTGTTGTAGTGAAAGTTAGAACATTAATTGATTAAAGTATTATTTCATGTTTGATACTGTTGTTCATGAAAGTGAGAACATTACACTATTATTTGTGTGTGATACTGATGTTAATTTTAATTTTTTTTAAACTTTATTCATTCATCCATATGAACAGTAAAGTATATTAGTGTAAGTAAAAAATACAGTTTAAAAAACCAACAAAAAAAAACCATCAGTCAGAAGGTGTAAAATTAATTATTTTGTTTATGTATGTGGGCGTAATAATAATAATAATAATTATTATTATTATTTTTATTATTATCATTATCACATACTTTTTATATATTGCACACATAACAAAGTACTACACTAATAACACTAAAAAGTCTTCAAACGTGAAAGAAAATCATTGTCAGAGATTTCACATCTTATTACATTTAACAAGTGCCAGTCCATTCTTAAGCAAGATTATATCACTGGTAACTTTTTGTAACATCTGTGTGATCAGTGGAGGAAAGAGAATGTGAACGTGCAGTGTTTTGAAAGCAGCGTCAGACTGCCTGCAAAATGATCATGTCTTTTCATTATCTGCCTTAACAGCTTTATCCATTTACTGAAACAAATGCAGATTAATTGTATCTTACACAGAATCAAAACTTTGGCTGAAAACACAAAAAGGAATGTAAATAACACATAATATCTAGTTACTACACATTTTTTTTCCCTTCTTGTACACTTTGATCTGTTAACAGGGCAACGAGAAGAGAACTTCTGCAAGTGCTTGTTTAATTGAGCTGAATGGCTCTTGTAGGTTTGTGTTTGTGTTTTGCTTTTTCTGTATGTTATTATTATTGTTATTTCTTAACAGTGGCTGAAACATGAGTACAAATAAAAGGGTATTAGGTAATTTAGTTGAAGATATCAATCACTGCACTTAGACAGATGTGTGTGCACGTTGATAAACATGTTACAGGGTTCGTTTGGTAGTTTCATTCATCAAAGCCCTGCATCACTGCAGCCATAAGTGATTTATTAGTTTGTGGAGTTTTTATGACAAATTTGATTGGCAAAATAATTTTCTTTCCTTTGTTCTGCACCTCTTTTCTCCCATTTTTTTTTTTTTTTTTTTTTGTCTTGTATAATTTTTTCCTAACCAAATTCATTCTTATTTTTGAGATTGTTATTGAGTTAGGCTGCTGTGTGTTTCATTGCTAGTAATAATACGAGCTCATCACTGTTCAAATTCACATTTCATTTAAAATAATAATAATAATAAAAAAATAATAGTAATAATAATACAAATAAAATTATAGTAATAATTATAAAAAAAATAATAGTAATAATAATAAAAAAAAAATCTCTCCTTCAAACACCCCCCCAAAATAATAATAATAATAAAAAAAGTAATCTATAAAATAAAAAAAAGTATATAAACACACACACACACACACACACACACGCAATAATGTAATCAACATTTCAGCTTACACCAAATAACATACAAGTAACTAGCAGTGAGAAATTCAGTGCAGAACGTTTTATTTATTTCAGAGTTTTTGTTATTAACTGTCACTCACAGACTTCTAAGGCTAATTAAGATTCCAGACCAACTTTCTAATTCTGTGGCTTTTAGGTAATTAAATGGCCCATTGGCATTAATGTGACCCATTGACATTAGCGAAACTTAAAAGACTGCTGTCTAATAATCTAATAACACAGTTTTATAATGATATAGATTATTACAACACTGGGAACAAAATGAAAAAAATAAAATAAAATGAAAAAATTAAATATATACTGATATAAGAATATAGGTAGTAGTTTATAAGCAAGATGTATTTTTTATTTTTTTTATTTTTGTAAATTGCTGTTAATTTAATTGTTCCCAAAAAAAAAAAAGAGAGAGAAAAAAAAGATAAGCTTCCACCTAATTTCAAATCAAAATGTAGTAGTCATCCATGATTTTAAATTTAAAGAACATACATGGTGCAATGAATAGGTTAAAAACATTTTTTTTTGTTTACTGAAATAATTTTACTACTAATAAAGTATCACTTAAATTAGTTAAAAGTAAAAATGTCATGATGATTCATTGAGGCTTATGTTTCCTGTTGTGCAGTAATAACATTGTGTGAATGAAAATGTCAAAAACAAAAACCCAAGTAAACAATTACAAATAACAGTCTTTTTAATTTTTGAGTGTTATTTTTTTTTTTTTGTTGGTCATGTTCATGGCTTCTGAAGACACCATCCAAATAAGAATTTTAAAAAAATAAGATTTTATGCATCATCATATGTTTGCTGCTTTATTACACCAAAACTTGAATGACAGCAACATATAAACAAATCATTTTGAAGTGTATTTAGTTTTATTTAATTACTTCATAATCACTAAAATTATCAACCATTCTTATCATGGAGAAACAGTCCCTGACCATGTTTCTCTTTCCAGTTCACAACAGAATCAAATTCACTGGCACCAGTTTTGCCATGTTTTTTTTGTTTTTCTTCTTTTTTCATACTTAGAAAATGACCATAAAACTCATTTTGGTTTGGAAATAGATGATTGATTTATTTTGTTTTGTTTCATGTGGCTTCTTTGTTCTTGTTAATTTTGATCAAATAATTACTTAACCTGTGATTGATGAGGCGACTGTAGACCATCTAGAGCAGATTGGGTGTCACTGGTTTACAGTTGATTGATTAGCAGACTCTTTGTCATTGACTGATGTTTGAAATCAGAGGAGTGCAAACTTTAAGTGGATTTAGCTTTGGTCAAACAGGAATCATGTAACCTGTAGACTTAGTTTTTATTTCTAACTGATTGTTTATTTTTGTAAGAAATACTTTTACGGTAATAATAGTATTATTTAACATGTTTTAAATCGTGGTAGTTATGTTTCGTTTAAGAAAGGAGTTTTACATGTTAATAGCAACTGTTGGATATTGTGTGTATTTTTCAAAAATATAACTTAAAAGACATTTTTTTTTTTTTTTTTTTTTTAATTTTAGTTTATTTATTTTGTAAGGTACATCAAAAGTTATCATTTTGTAATTCTGAGATTGGGGAAATCTAAAAGTGTAGGTTCTCTGTCTTTACTTTTCACTTTTTCCAAAATATATTTTAAAATTTAAACATCCTCAAGAAATACAGCTTCATTTATGTTGATATTTACTATTGAGAAAAAATCAACACCAGCAAAAACATTTAAAAGAACATTTGGGTAACATATTAAGCTGATTTTGCAGCAGAGTGATGAATTTTTGTGACATGTTAGTTAATTAGAACACTTGAAATGTGTTAGATATAGAAAAGTTGCAGACCTCCGTGTCACTGAGGGAAATAACCTGATTGATTGCTTTGAATGGCAAAGCTGAATTTACTACAAAGTAATTATCAAAAAAGAAGAAAAAAATTGATTTCCAGATCCATTTCGATCAAAACATCAGAGTTAAGAAAAAAATTAAAAGAGATAACTTGAGACATTGTAAAAAGTGTTGAACATTAATTCAGCACTGTTCTCCTGATTTACAATCTTGGTTTATATCATTGGTTTTTTTTCTTTATCACAGTCATATGTGGAACATTTAATTGATCTGAGAATTAAATTCCCATTTTCAATAAATAAAGCTAATAAATGTTCCAAACTGGTATTGTGACTTGTCATCTTTGTTTGGGGTAAAACTGATAAAATGTCGTAGCTTTTCATCTCTAGATTTTTAATTCCCCATTGATGGACATGAGTTTTTACTGATTTATAGATTTCAACTAGTTTTTTCATTAAAAAAGATAAAAAAAATTTTGACATTAGTGAAAATGAGGTTTTTGTGTGGGCGGCAGTATGAAGTGTTTTGGATGTATTTGTTTCCTAATATTTATCATATTGTTTGTATTATAAATACTGTTATAATGATTACTGCTGAGGAACAAAGATTGAGATATGTACTGAGTGAGTCAGTATGTATGCACAGAGAGAGAGAAAGGAGAAAAAGGAAGAAGGAGAGAATGAAAGTAAGAAGATGGAGGGCAAGAAAAAGGAAGAAAGGAAAAGGAAAGAGATAGGATGAATAAGAGAAGAGAAAAGGAGGGAGAAAAAAAAAAGAGAAAAGGGATAGGGAGGGGAAACTGAGAAAGAGAGTTAGTTTGAATGTGTGTGTGTTGTGTGTGTGTGTGTGTGTGTGTGTGTGTGTGTGTGTGTGTGTTGTGTCTGTGTGTGTCTGTGTGTCTGTGTGTGAGTATTTATCTTGTTATAACACAGAAGCAGTGTTACACTGAGTTTTGAATTGTGTTTCAGGAAGAACAGAACGCCAGTTCATCAGCTAACTACGACGTAGAACTGTTACACCCTTCATCAGTTCATGATGAGATCTTCAAGACAGGTAACACAGTTTACATAAAACACTTCATTTTTAAACAAAATATTTCACATTGATAAATTGTAAAGATATGGTAAACAGTGGGACACATGTAAACAGAAATCAAAATTTGCAGAATATTAATGCAAAATGATGAAAAAGTTTTTTCTTTTGTAAAATATATATATAATTTTCTTTATTTCTGCAAACAGAGAAGAGATAGAAAATTTGTGTTCAACAGTTTTGGTTGATTATAGAGAAAATAAAAAAAAAAAAAAAAAAAAAAAATAATGATGAATGTAAAGGATGCATTTGCTTAAATTACTCTTGGAAATGTTTTTGATACTGTAATATAGATAAAAGTGATAAATAGCTTATTGCAGATCTAAATTCATTTATGCTTAGAATTATGGAAATGTTTTTCATACTTTAGTTTCATAGCCAGTTTTAAATTCCTGGGTAAAGAAATTTTCTGAAAATATTTTAATAGATTTTTTTATATTATTTTTGTATAAACAGACTATTTTTCTTAACTGAAATAATTCATAGCCTTTAAATTTATTAATATAAAGATAAATATTATATGCAGTACTTAAAGGATAATTTCAGTTTTAAACATAGACAGCCTCTCTCACCGATGGTGTTTTGTCAGAGATGTTAAGAGTTTTCGCTTTGATTGCAGTGGAGAATGTGGAGGGTTTGGTCATCCCATCAAAAGAAGGCTTGCCCACTGAAACAGTCACTCTGAAGTGGTGCACACCCAAATCCAACATCGTAGGTGAGGAAATAAGTGAAATAATCCCACAGACTTGCATGTTTATCTAGGGTCAATGAGATTGCAGCACTTGTTTTTAATTAATTAGAAAACAAAACATCTGTTGTGTCACTCACAATCAACAGCACCAAAATATCTTTTATTTGCTTTGTTCTCTGTGTAGTAGGTGTGTCAGTTTAAGACAGTAATTTTATAATGCTATAACACACTGACTAAGATGTTCTTGTTTTATCTGAAAGAGATTTCAACCTTTGTGTTTAATGACTTTTTTAAATAAAACTAAAGACACCTGTTTTGTCACTCTACAGATGCACTAGATCAGTCACCATGGTATCACTTAATAGGTGTAAAACAATAATGTTATTTAAAATGACAAAACTGCTTAGATGCTCTTGTTTCATATTAAAGATATTTCAATCTTTTCTTTAGTTCATTGAAGTTTAATGATTTTTAAAATATTAAAGACACCTGTTCTGTCAGAAACAGCAAATCAGTCATCAAAATCTATTTTACAGGTGTGTTAACTCACATAACAGTGATAAAACAATGTAACAAACAACCTGTGTGTACTCACAATGTCAAAGTTTTAATGTCTGTGTGTCTGGGGAGATTGCAGCACTTTTTTTTAATGTAATATAAATGACAACAGCTGTATCAGGCTAGAGTTTAACAACAAGTTGTCTTTTATTTTGCAGTATTTTATACTTTGACTATGACTTTAATTTTTAGAAGTTGACTATAAATTTGTGTCAACTAATCTTTATTTCTTAGGGGTGAATGTTTTTACAGGCAACTTAGACTGTATTCCAACAACACAGCTTGTATTTTTTGTTTTTTAAATAGAGTGTATTGTACTATTAGATAAAAAAAAAAAGTCAATGTATGCAGTATAGAATAACAGATATTTTAATAATGTATTAAACTAATTTTGGTTTAGAAACCTTTTAATAAAATAAAATATAAGCTCTTCCTTAAGTGTTAAAATGAAGACAAAAGACAAACAACTGATATTTTTTGAAATTAAACCCCAATGCTTTAAGGGAATAAAAAGAAAAATCTCATTCTTCAATGTTGAAACAAAGACAAAAGCCGATATTCCTTAGACTCATCTACCAGACTCTTAATAAACATGTTTATGTCTGTTAAACTGTTGCAGTGATGTTTTCTCTTACCAACTGGCAGTCAAATGCAAAAATCTTTCACAAATGTTTCAGCAGAACCAATTGCTTAAAGACCTGTTTATTATGATTACCCAGAAATTATGTGTGGAATGGTTAACCCATGACAAACAGTTCCAAAACAAACACGACAATTATTCAGATCAAAGATGGTGCATAGTAAAACATGAACAACTTAAAAAGAAGAAGAGAAAAAAAATAACTGTTGATGTTTGGTTTATTGCTTTGGTTCATGAATGGTTTGTTTTCAGTTGAGTAAAAAGAAAAACATCAGGTTTTTTTTTTTCTGTCTTTGGGGTGTTTCAGATGTTTTAGGTTGCTTATTGTCATGTGTATGTGAGTGTGCATGATTGTGAATTGTGTGTGTGTGTGTGTGTGTGTGTGTGTGTGTCTGTTTGTGTGTGTGTGTGTGTGTGTGTTTGTATGTGCAATGCATGAATGTGTGTGTACAAAACCATTTTCTTTTACCAGTTTTCTTTCCTTTTGCTAGCTGTGTGTCATCACTGTATAGAAAATTTGACTATTAAATATGACTATTAAAATATACTAAGATATTGTTAAGACTTCTGTTAGTTGATGTCTACAATGTTATTTCTTAACAGAACTACACCACTGTTCTGGAGCTCACAGGATCACACCGGTTGATGTAAACAGTCGGCCATCTTCATGTTTAACCAACTTTCTGCTAGGAGGTAACAACTATTACTCTTACATCTGTATACAGTTACATCATGAGAATATATATGTACATACATATATTAAAAAAATATATATATTATTATTGAAGGCTGTATACCATACACATTTTTGTACCATTTATGTAGCATCACAGTATATAATAAAAATTATTACAGACATCTGTATACGAGTACTGTATCAGTATTTGAGAAAAAGTATGTTTTTATAAAGACTACAAATAGCAGACAGGATTTATTTGTAGAAATAATACAGCTTTTCTTAATTTATCAAATTATATTTAATTAAAAAGATTATGTGTTGAAAGCTTTTTGGATATTCAATAAAGTGTAGTCAGCACAATTGTAATATATATGTAGATTACTTCTAACCACTCTAATGAGGTGTTTGATGAAGAAATGCATTGACAATAAATCTAGGAAATGTGCTGATCTGATGTTTTTAGGAAATATTGATGGAAGTGTTAAAACTATTGATTCCACCAATAGAATAAATCATTGATTAGAAAAGCATGTAAATATGGAATAAAATAAATGTGTTTGTAATTTATTGTTTGTTTAAAACATTTTGACTCAAACTGCTGTATGCTGATTTACACAGAGATTACCAAGAAATTCTTTAACAGTAACACACACATACAGATACACACATGCACATGCACCCACACACATACACACACAGGTTATGAATGATAGATAAATATGCTGTGTTGTGTTTTCTTCTTCTGATGTTTGTGAATTTATTTCACATCTTATTAGCAGCTAGTTTAGTGTTATTTGTAAAATACAGACAGGTGAAAATATGTTTTTTTTTTTTTTTTTTGATATAAATTTCTTTTGTATTAATGTTCATCACAGGTAGATCAGTGTTACTGGAACAGCCACGCAAGACAGGGGTCAAGGTCATTTCACACATGCTGACTAGCCACGGTGGGGAGATCTTCATACACACCATACCCACAGCACGGTCCATTCTTGAAGACCCTCCATCCATCAGCGAGGGCTGCGGAGGTCGAGTGACGGACTACAGAATCACAGTAATTAACTGACACATGTTATAGCAATAACTTAGAAACATTTCATCAGCAAGTTCACAGTGCATGTACTGTTTGTTCTGCATGGACTCGGAATCAGACAGGTTAATTAACTGAAGCTGACCGTGATATGGTGTTATTGTTTCAGTCTACCCGATGTTTTTGTAACTTAACTTGCAAGTTGTCTGTTAGAGAAATGTTGCAGGTATTTTCGTCATGGGGATGCTAAGATTTAATTTGAGCAATCTAACATAAACTCATTCCTTTTAACAAAAATTCCTCAAAATGTTTTCCCTCAATAAACCAGAATAATGTTTTTTTTAACTTAACTTACAAGATATCTGTTAGCGAAATGGTGCATGCCCTTTCTTCGTGGGATATACTGAGATTTAATTTGAGCAGTTTAACATAAACTTATTCTTTTTTAACAATAATTCTTCAAAGTATATTTCCTCAGTAAACCCACAATAATTATTTATATAACGAGATGTGATATATTCATCAGCACGTTTTTTTAAAAAAAGCATCACACAACACTGTAAGCTGTATGCAACTATATTCTGTATGATTGCAAACAGTGCCCCATGACAGGTTCATCAATGCTGTGGTATGTGCTTTACTTATCTGTGGGCAGGTTCATAGAAAAGATCCTTTGTTGCTAACTGATAAAGAGCAGTTCATCAAGTATTGACAGTGCATTTGATCTCTCACCATCTGTATGGTCTTTGTGTATGATGCCACAGACCTGTAGATTAAAATGAGTGGAATGTTTAATTAAAATATATCTTTCTTTATGCACTACAAATGCCTTTTTGAAATGGTTGGTGATAGTAAACTAAATGTGAAATACAGTCATCAGTATGCACACTCTGTGAAGGCATAAATGTTCTTCTCTTCTGGCTGACTAAAACAATCCTCTTTGTCAAGTGTCACACAATGTGTTAGATATTGATAGAAAAGTGCATGTGAAAATCCCATTGCTGCTAAATACAAAATAGTAAAAAAAACACACAAAAAAAACCCTGGTTTAGTCTCAGACATTGTCGTTGTTAATTCTTTAGATCTTTTGTCACCTTGACACATAATTCTTTGGATTCCACGTACTATTTTTCTAGTAAACCCTCAAAATGTGCAATAATTAAAAACAAGAAGTACAAATGCTTCATGTCTCTGATTTCCATTAAAACCAAGAAGTACATATATGTCTTGTCTCTGTTTTCCATTAAAACCAAGAAGTACATATACTTTTTGTCTTTCTTTTCTAGTATATCAAGAAGTATATATACTTCATATCTCAAATTGCAATTGAAGCCAAGAATTACATTTACTTCATGTCTCAGTTTTCCATTAAAACCAAAAAGTAAATATACTTCATGTATCTGTTTTCTAGTAAAATCAAGAACTACATACACTTCATGTCTCAAGTTTCCATTAAAATCAAGAAGTACGTATACTTCATGTTTCTGTCTTCTAGTAAAATTAAGAAGTATATATACTTCATGTCTCAATTTTCCATTAAAACCAAAAAGTACACATACTTCATGTATCTGTTTTCTAATAAAATCAAGAAGTCTCAGTTTTCCATTGCTGAAGTTCATTATGGTTAGGACACATATAATAATGTTTGATTTTGTTTGATTTCCCAGTTTCTGTGTTAATTAAAAATGGCTGGAATCCCAAGGGTTAAACAACAATAACAACAACAAGGATGATGACAACAATGACAATGTCAACAACTGAACAGCAATAATTATTATATTTTTTTATCAATTTATATATTATATCAATGTTAAAAAATGAACGATTAATTAAATGAATAAATAAAACAACAATAATAATAATAATAAAGATGACACTAAGTCAAGAACATAATAATAATAATAACAATAACAACAATAATAATAAATAATAAGGAACATACTCATTTTTTTTTCATGAAATTGCTTATTTCAGCAGCTTGCATGTCATATCTTGTTGATTTATAAGGGTCCTAGAATATTTTTTAGATAATTTGAATGCTTTATCTGGTTTGCTGATGAGATACTGGCTTCAAAATCACTGACCAGTAATTCTCCATCTGTTATTTATATTTTTTGAAATATTATTTATTGAGTGATAAAGTATTGGTCTGTGTCAAGAGAGATCTGATGAATGAGAGGAATTCTTTGTCTTTGTTAAATCTATAAGTTTTCTCCTCCTCTTTTGGGATTATCTTAAATGTGTGTAAGAAAACTAAAAAAAATAAAAATAAAAATTTGTTATTGATTTCTGACACTGGGATCATTTCTTGACTGAAATCTTTGTCAGGTGTAGCAATTTTCAACATTAAAAAAAAGTATTTTTTAAAATTTATTTAAATATTTATTTATTATCATTATAATTATTATTATGATTATTATTATTATTATTATTATTATTATTATTATTATTAGTAGTAGTAGTAGTAGTAGTAGTAGTAGTAGTATTATCAATCATTAGAAATTATTATTATTAGTAATGGTATTATTATTAATCTTTAAAGATTAGTGTATTCATTGAAGGGTTTTTATAACTAATTTTATCTGGGTTTTTTATAATGTTATTTATTTTAATTTGTGTGTGTAATATTTGTTTGAATAAACTATTTTGCAATAACATTAATTTAAATGACAAAATAATCAAGAACATAATTATATTTACTACTAATCAAGCTTACTATTTTAATATTAAAACTTTTCAAGTTTAAAATTATTAATGACAATATTCATAAATATTAATCAGTTTCATTTAACAATATTAATACAAATTTATCAATCATGGTCTTCTTTGTTCCTTTTTTAAAGTTCTGAAATTATAATTAATCCACAAGTAATATTAAAATTAAAAATAATTATATATGTATATATCTTCTTTTTTTTAGGATTTTGGAGAATTTATGAAAGAAAATCGGTTGGCACCAGCTGCTTCAAATATGGTTTCTGAATACAGTGATAAACCCATTGTCAGAGGTAATGTGTCAGAATATAATTTGGAAAAAAAAGTTTTTATTTTAAACATTAAAAAATATATTTAAAACTTTTATAATGTCTGTGAAGACATCTGTTGGATTTAATATTTTAGCTGTTAGAAAATTTTGGTCCTTGTGTATGTGTGTAGCTATCTACATCTATATCTATATCTATATCCATCTATCTATCTATATGTGTGTGTGTGTGTAAATGTATGTATGTTATCACACACACACACACACATACACACACATCTTGCTAAATGTAGATTTATATGTATATGAAAAATCTTTTTAATTGCAGCTCAGCATATTCTGGAACGTCTAACAAGATTCTGGCCAATGATCATAAGTGAAACAATCCTCTTCAATATGACCACTGTGAGTTTGTGTTGTATTTGAAATTTCATGTTTTCTTCTCAAGTTGAAGTATGCAGTTCCTGCAAATTAAGTTAACAGTCACAGTAAAAATACAAAAGACAAAAAAAAATAATAATAATAATTTTCAAACAATAATACCTACAGAAGGATAGGGGAAACAACTGTGTTCCTAACTTTGGACAAAAAAGTGAAAAGATTAAAAAAAAATTTAAATTTTGTTATTTATTATTATTTTATTATTATTACTCTTACGATTATTGTTGCTGTTGTTGTTGTTGTTGCTATTGCTACTGTTCATATTTGGATTTTAATTTTTATTAGAACATGGAGCCTCTGGTGTCTCTGATAGTGAAACCATCTCTGACAGAAGAGGAAGTTTTGGAATGTAAGAAAGTTATTTACCGCATTGTTGGCATGGAGAACAACAACGAGCCCTTACCTGTGCCAGGTGTTGGTGCGCGAGGGAAGGGACCTAAAAGGTACACGAGTTATAAACTTCGTTAATCCATTTTAAGGTAGATTATTGTTCACTGGGACTTCAATTTTATTCACCATTTGTAATTGGCTTTATGTGTTAGTGAAAGAAGAATCATCTTTTTACTACCGAAAAAAACAAAAGTTTGATGTCCTTTCAAGCTTGCTGCATGAAAAAGAACCCTTTGTGATAAAAAAAAATGGCTAATGCAATGGTGGCATGTAGATTTCCTTACTGACTTTTGTCATTGAAGAACATAGGTGATGGACCTAGTTGCCTGAAAAAAAAAAAAAAAAAAAAAAAAAAAAATGCTGAATTATTATTTAAGATTCAACTTAGCTCATCCTTTTAATGCATAGCTTAATGTGTATAAAAAATATAGTGGAACGGTGGTGTGTAAGGTTTCTTTCTGACTTTTATCATTAAAGAATCATTGAAAATAATTGCCAAAAGTTTTTAAAAAAATAATAATAATAAAAAATAAAAAAAAAATAAAAAATAATGGCTGAGCTGTTGTTGTTTACATTTCAGCATATCTTGGCATCAGAACTTCTTTTCAGTTTTATGTGAAAATTGCATCTATGAAAGAATGATATGCATGACAGTTAAAAATCTTTATACTTTTCAAAATTGTTTTGGTTTTGTTCATTTAGTATTTTGTTCTAGGTTACATACAGTTTGTTTTTGTTGTTTTTGCTGGCTTTTTTTTTTTTATCCTTCTTACTGTCATTTTCTAAATAAGTTTTATAGAGAAAATCTGAATAATAAAACAAGCTGAGTAAATGAGTGATTTACATTACTCTCTCTCTCTCTCTCTCTCTCTCTCTCTCTCTCTCTCTCTCTCTCTCTCTCTCTCTCTCTCTCTCTCTCTCTCTCTCTCTCTCTCTCTCTCTCTCTCTCTCTCTCTCTCTCTCTCTAATGATGATGTAATATTTTTCTGTGGCAGAGAAGAACAGTATCGGCAGCTGTGGAATGAAATGGAACAACTTGTTCGTAACTACTCCTGTGAGACGAACATGCACCAAGCTGTTTTAGAGTGTTTGATGGAATGTAAGAAACCATCAGAGGATTCTGTAAAATCGTCTCCGAAGAAAGGGTCAGAGAAGTCAGTAAAAGAAGAAAAAATGGAAACAGAAAGTGATCTACCTTGGAAAGAGTTTGACAAGTTTGTGTTTTTAAAAAAAAAAAAAAAAAAATGTACACACATTCACACACACACACCGAAACACAACAAACACAAACACACACAACACACTTAAACAAATAATTATAATCTATTTTGGATGTGTTTATACACTTACTCATTGTTTATTTATTTATTTATTTTGTTTGTTTACTTATTACTATTATCATCACAAATATGATGTTAAGGATGTTTTATATCCTTGGAAGTTGAATGACACTGCTTCCATCTTTTTTTTTTTTTTTTTTTTTTATATTCATTTCTATTACTATAACATAGCTATAATACTGTTATAAATACCATGAGTCTTTAGTTTATATTATCAATGGATTTATAATTAAGAGACCATTTTCATATCAAAATTTTATTACATTTCTTGGCATGAAATACAGGATTAAACATATTTAATCTATGTTGGTTGCCTTTCTTTTCAACAAAGTTAAACGGTGATGTTTATTTGAAGATTTCAGCGTTTAACAGAAATGGAAAAACAGGAGTCGTTAAAGGGTGATAAATCTGCTGAATCAACTCCAACTAAAAGAATGAAAACAGAAGAGTCATTCTTTAAATCTGGAGGTAATAAAATGGATAATGTGTAAACTGGAAGTTATTAATGCAGTGATTTTCTAAACAACTTTATATAATAATTTAATTAATCAATTGAATTTTTTTTTCTTTTTTATTATTATTTTTTTAATAATTTATCATCATCATTTTATATATATATATATATATATATATATTATTTCTGTTCTCACCTAAATATTTATTTTTGATATGATTCTTAATTTATTGTTTTATATATATTATCAGTATATTTCAGTATAATTAATAGGATTTTAAATTTATTTTACAAAATCAGTCAGGTAATTTTATTTATATATAGAAAACAATTAATAATATGTAATTTACAAAGATCCATGTTTAATGGATTCATAAAGAAATTATATTCTGGTTTATACTGATATTAATATTCTTTATTCTTTTTTTTTTTTTTCTTTTTTTTCTTCTTGCATATATTTCTAGGGATTTTTATATGTACATATATGGTGGTATTTTTGTTTTGAATGTAAACATATTGTTGAATAAGAGAAATTACTACATATACGTCACTGTGGCATTCATATTTCTTTAAACAAGAAAAAAGTAAAAGAAAATTTACTATAAAGTATATTTTGAAAACATTTGCTTTAGAATTTAAGACTGAATAACATATAAAATGTAATAGCATGTTTAATATCTTTTTTTGCTTCTTTCAGGCCAAAATCTGCTAAGCATGTGGACAAATCGAATCAAAACTATTCATGGAAAGAGACACTCAGAGTTTGTAGGTCGACTGGAAAGTTCTGGAAAGATTGCCGAGTTGTATAAACATATGAAAGAAGAAGAGTAAGTATAGTGTATCAATATGACTAGTTTGTAGTAGAGTAAGCATTATTTATCAGTATGTCATGTTTGTACCATAGTGGGTATAATTTACAAATTTGTCCAGTCTATATTAGAGAAAGTATAATTTATCAACATATGAAATTTGTATCAGAATAACTCTAGTTTATCAGTATGTCAAATTCATACCATCTTTTTAGTCATACATTAGTATCTTTTGATCCATTTCCCTTTCTGTGCAAGAAATTGTTTTTTTTTTCTATTCAAGACGAGAACTATATTCATTAATCACATATATTGTCTTACATACAAGCACTAATAGATCATATTGTTATTTTAAAAAAATACATTTTTTTTGTGTGTTAGGTTTTTTTTAAATTTAAAATAAATAAATAAATAAGTAAATAAATAATATTTATTTATTTAATTACTTTAAATTTAAAGAAAAAAATAAAATATAAAAATATTTTGATTTCTTCATTTGTACAATTCATGTATTTTTTTAATTTCAGGGATGCTCCTCCGGAACAACAGACGTCATCCCAGGCACCACGATTACCTCTTCCCAAGCCATCGTCAAGCAGACGTTAAAAATCATTAAAAAAAATTAAAAAATCAAAGACAAAATTCAATCATTTATTTAAAAAACTGTTGAACCTAAAATAGTTAACCACGTTCATGTTTGTAGCTTCACCAAAGATGTTGAACTGGATATTAAATGATGGAAACATACCAAACAAATGCTGAAAGCTTCATTTATTGAGATTATAAGATGATTTGTTCAACATGTTCAGTCTGTTTCTATAACTTATAGAATTTTTTTCTGTTCACAACTTCACATTCTGCTTCTTTTCATAGAAAATAGCAACTAGAAAAAAAAACAGTAGTTCTGTTTTCATGCAGAAACGTGTAAAATCATTCCCTATGTGGAACCTTTGTAAATTTAAATCTTCTGCTAGGAATCAGAAATAAACTTAGAAGTGGACTCAGCTTTTATTTGAGAAACATTTGTTATTGATATTCTGTCTTTTAGTTTTCTTTTTCTTTTCTTTTTTGCTCTAAGTGTGTGTGTGTGTGTCTTTGTTTTATTATTAATGTTTCTATATATATTTTAAATTATGAACATAATTTTGAAATTGTCATCACAACAAACATTTTGTTCATTACTTGTAATGCTACCAGTGCTGAGATGAAGTATGCATTTACTAATCTTTTGGAAAAATACATTTCATTAAAAAAATAATAATAATAATTAAAAAAATAATAATAATAATAATAAAACTAAAAAAAAAAAAATTAAAAATAAAAATAATAATCACACACGCACACACACACACACATTAGAGCAAAAATAAAACAAAATAAAACCCACCCAAAATTAATAATTAATTTGAAAATTTATTAAACAAAATTACAATAATGTTTCAGATGTTGTTTATATATATATATATAAATGTCTTTTTTATTATGTAAAATAGTAATAATAAAATAAATATAGATCTTATAAAGTTGTTTTCTTGTTTTTCTTAAAAAAATATATGAGGATCTGCGTCACTACTTTCTAATGAAGATTTTTAGAAAATATTTCCAATCGTTATGCACAGAGGCTTGTTTTTAATTACACACAGTTAACGATCTGTAACAATGCATTCGAATTCGAAAGGTGGGAAGTAAGTACGGAAGAAAACGGGAAACACTTATAATTTGTTTGGGTAACAACAAAATGGCGTCCTGCCCGTATGGAATAAAGAAATATGCTATGCCAGTGAGATAAGGTTAATTTAAATGAAGATGTGCATATTCTTTCACATTATTTTTTTTAAAAGACATTCACTTCTTAATGAACTGGATATTATAAAATTCAATACAATTTAATACATTGTCAGTGATAATTTAAAGCATTAAATTGAGAACGTATGTAGTGTTACGTGTGTAGCCTTCGATTCCTTATAATTGTATGTATATCATATGCTATATGTATGCATATATAATTATGTGTATGTATATAGCTAACTAATCTATTGTATCTAATTGGCAGACTGTCGCAAGTTTTCGTAATTTTACACACGGATAATCATCAAATATTAACATGCTTTTAAAAGTAATACATTTAATTATGCTTAATAACATTATATCGATCTCATTGTATTGTACATCGTGTGTATGTTGTAAACTTCCAGTTAAATATATAAATAAATAAATATTATTAATTCCAAAAAAAGAATAATAATAATAAAAGGTTTGGTATTAAATTTATGTATTTTTGTGAACATTATATTAAATGATAAATTCATGTGTTAGTTTTTAGAAAGAGTTTGAACTAAATGTATAAATATACAAATATACGTATCAGTTCAATATATATATATATATATAACTTTAGATAATTAAATAACACTGGATTAAACCTTAACAGATACTCAAAAATTATTCATTTAAATTTAAGATCCATTTCTAGTATTGAATAACAAGATGTCTTGTGATACATTTTTTTTGCTTAGACAGTTTTCTGCCATTGAATTGGAATAAGCTTGTACATTACAATCAAAATTCAATATTTTAATTTTAATATTAATAATATATACCTATTGTATCAACAAATGCCAGTAATTTCAGAATTTAACAATATAAGGTCTTGTTTTTCTTTACAGGAATGTTCAACAGCTGAAAACTGTGATAGAAAAAAATAATAAACACTAGTATTTTCAGTAATATTCCTGAAGAATTTCCAAAATGCCACCTCAAAATGAAGGCAAGGACATTCTTGACACTGATATGGGTTTTATGCTGGATCGTATATTTGATCCTTACAACATGGATCATATTCCTGAAGATGAACGTCTTAATGGTTTTAAAATCAGGAATTTGTCTCACGTGCGCCATTATAAGGCTGCAGTTAGAATATTTGGTGGCCCAGCAAGTCGAAGGCGCATCATTTTTGCACCACAAATGGAACTACCATGGAAACATCGAATTGGCTTATACCATGGTTTAAGAACTTACCCCAAAGCCCCACCTATCAATGTACCACTGTGTCCCCAAACTCCACCAGTTAAAGAACCAACTGAAGAAGAAGTAGCAGCTATGAAAGAGAAACAAAAGTTTGATGAATACAAGTCATGGATGTCTGAAAGAAAGAAACTAAGAGATAATATGAATAATCTTGGCCTGAATGAATTCTGGCTTCGGAGAAAACAAAACAAAACAGAGCTAGAGACAAAGGTTATGGAAGAATTGAGAGCACAGCGACTTAAAAAGCCAGAAGAGGAACCCAAACCAGCAAGACGTCGACAAACACCACCAGATCAACATGTCCCCAAGGTTTCTGCACCATCTCCACTGGGTCTGCAAGCGCTGAATGAATTTTTACAACAACATAAGCTGCGTTTGGTGGACTTGTTTCAGCAGGTTGACAAAAATAAAAGCTGGACAATTTCTAGAGAAGAGTTTCTGAAATGCATAAAAGAGGTCACTATTTCTAGTTCATGTATATTTTCAGTTAAAATTGTTTTCATAAGCTTTTGAAAAAAAAAGAAAAAGGTAAAAAATAATTTTATTAACATATTCCTGGTGAAGTTCTTATTTTCTGCTATTGAATAATATAAGAACTCTAAAATATTTGCATAACAACAACCATACTGAATGTCTGATATTTTTTTTATCAGCTTAGTTCTTGATCATATGCACATATTTTACAGATAGCAATTGAACTTCATGTTGTTCCAGAGAAACTGATAAATTTTTCATTTTGTTATTTTAATAATAAAGGCTAAGCTTCCCATCTCCAGTGTTGAACTGGAAGGCATGATCTACTCACTGGAAAGCAACTTGGATGCTATGGTTAATTACAAAGAATTAGCAAAAGGCATGGATATTTTGAAACGGGAACGCAGAAGAAAGAAGAGAGAATCGGACAGTGGCAGAAGTAGTCCAGGTTAATGAAATAATTATTTTGATTAATGCAATATTTTGTTATACTGTTGTTTTATTCCACTAAATAAAAATTATGGTTAGATC
The DNA here is from genome assembly GCA_012295275.1 of Chrysomallon squamiferum. Lineage (NCBI taxonomy): Eukaryota > Metazoa > Mollusca > Gastropoda > Neomphalida > Peltospiridae > Chrysomallon > Chrysomallon squamiferum. The sequence goes on from CM022671.1 coordinate 26,365,690, forward strand.
AATTTTCTTTTTTTAAAGACACTTGTGAATTTCAGATTCCAAACAGTTTGCTTTGCTTTGTTTTATTCCAATCCCCATTACATTTTGATTTCCAATTGCTGCAATTATTTAGATTTACTAGACAAAAATAAAATATTTGCTAACCCAGCTTTTTTGTAAGAGTTCAGCCACTAACATTGTTTGATATAAAACCAAACTAAAAAATTTGCTCTATTCATGACTCTGACAATACACACTTGTAATTCTCTTCAGTAACACCAGTATCAAGTTCCTCGTCCAGAAAACTGGTAGAAAGTCGACAAGGAAGCAGGAATGAAGTGGACTCACCCGATGACAGAACAGGTGATGAGTCACCAGACTCTGACAGGAAAAGGCCTTTATCAACCAAGAGCACTCGAAGTGGAAGTTCATTTTCTCAATACCTAGAACCTCCTGAAGTAGACACCAGACCCCAGGCGAAGATTTTAAGTAGTGAAGAAGCAATGGTGGACCTAAGAAAACATGACAAAGATGTGCTAAGGTTGCGGGTAATGAGACCATTATTCTAGTTATTAACATCAGTCTCCACAAAATAAATTGTATACAGGATTTAGTAATTAAGTCACGTGATATTAATATACAACACCTGAATTCCTGCTTTTTCTGTCTGTGAAAAAAAACAAAAACACTTTGATTATAAAAGTTATACTTAATTTTAGAACAAACTGTAGTTCATTAACTGTGTACAGTATCTAGCTGCTTTTCCTCACTACACCAATTTCACTTGCTTTTCAGAATCAAAATGTTCTATAGGTTTTTGGGAAAGTGTATGAAGAAAAAAAGTCCTCTAATAATTTAGAACAGCTGTTGAAGTAGAAATAATTTTTTTTTCCCTTTTACGTTATCCTTACAAACAAAAAAATTCTTTGCTGTTGCTGTTACAAAGTTTTAAGCTTCTGTCAATCGAATTTTTATTCTTATTTTAGTCTTCTGGTAGTTGTCGTAAGTTGGTAGTCCCAGGTCCAATTAAGGTGGGTTACAAACCCATTGATAATCATCTGATGAGATCCACTCTTGATGAAGAAAAAGCAGACATAATTGCTGTCTTCCGACAAGACCGCCTGAGGGAATATTATGATATTATCAAGCTGTGCAAAGAAAATAATATCATTTGTACTAGAGAACTGCTGGACAGAGGTGAGCAAGATAAATATATAAGAAATTTAAGCTTTCGCAGATTTAAAAGATTTAAAAGAACATAGTTTTTAATAGTTTATCACATGTCACTGTGTAATATAATACTAAATATTTTTTATTTAATAACCTCCAACATGTCTGTACATTTTGCATATAATTTACATTCTACATTCTGATAAATTGTATCTAACACAAATGTTAAACACGAGAGTAATTGTTAGAATAATTAATATGACATCATTTTAAACATTTTTTTATTTTTTATTTTTTCAGTTTTGCTCTACCCTCCTGAAAAGCCGTATTATGATCTTTTCAAACATCTGAGAATACCAGGATCACTGATTTCTCGCAAGTGTATTGGTATGCGTGATACTGAATCCTCAGACGATGAAGAGGGGAGTGTTAAAGGAGCTCAGAGAAAAAGAAGATCAGGCAAATCACACAAATCAGGCAAATCGGGAAAATCAGGCAAATCGGGAAAATCGGGAAAATCGGGAAAATCAGGCAAATCAGGCAAATCAGCCAGACATGCAAAACATGATGTGAAGCATTCTGAAAATTGGATCGAATTTGATGAGTACTGCAAATTAACAGGGTATTTAAAAAAAAATATAATAAATTCTAAATTTTGCAGTGTAGTATTATGATGCTTCTTATGCAGAATATTTATATTTGAATCATTGTATGAAATCGGATACAGGATATTTAAAAAAAATCTAGCATTATGATGTTTTGTATGAAGAGTATTTATATTTTTGTCATTTTAGGAAATCACATTTTAGAAACTAAAACCAAATTTTGCAATTTAGTCCTACGATCTTATGGAGAGTATTTACATTTGGCTGTTATGTGAAATTAGCCGACTTTAAAAACAAAGGAAAAGAAAAGACTATTTTATGTGAATATTTATCTATCTAGGTTAACGTGTGATGATAACTCTGAAAACATTTTATGATGTAATCAGAATTAATATTAAGGACAAGATGACATTCTTTTAAGATTTAATTCTAAGGCAAATTACATTTGCAACAGAGAAATGTAATGATCATCATTCCAGTTGGTAAAAAGATCTTGCAACAACAATCCACTAAATTCCAAGAAACCTATTTCTTTTTACATTTTGATATAATCCCTGCATATAGAAATAAATCAGCTCTTTATATTTCTAATTTATACCAGAGTTCTTATTATAATTTACCAATTTGTTTGCAGTTACAAACCTCGTCCTATCGATCCGAATGCTTTCTGGCCTGGTCATCTGCTGAACAAACTGAGGCTGTGCATGCCACCATATGGTCCACTGTATGAACCACCAGACAAACGCCATGCCATATTTCACCATGCAAAGAGATCGCAGAAACTTTACGTAGGTTACAACAATGATTTGTTGACATGGCCAGTAAAAGACAACAGATATGTCAAATATGGAGACTGTGAACCCTTTTACAGACGTCTGAAAGAATAGAACTGCTGCACTGATGTGATATTTATATGTTGTATCTTTCTGCTAAGCCATATTCAAAGGATCACTTCCTTTTTGCTTGTGAAAATTCTTTTAAAAAACCCCCAGTAAAATATCAGTTTATTAAAATGTTTAGATCTAATATTACTGCTGATGTTTGTTTTAGTTCATCAATAGTTTACAGTTTATGTAAACGAAGTTTAAAACATTGCTTTCAATATTATTGGTTTAATACCTAAAGATAAGAAAGAAACCAAAGATGACTAAGATAACATTACATTGGTGATGTAATAAATAATTATTTTTCTGACCAAAGTTAATATGGTATATACAGTTAAGACCTTTTGAATATTTTTATTTTGATGAATGCAACTGCTGAGAAAAATAATCTAATTTTCTTTATTTAAATGCTTCTTTTTTAAATATTTATTTACATGTGCCTTCAGATGTTTAACAAAAAAAAATAATAAAAGGTTATAAATTAAAATGTTATATTTTTATTTAATAATTGTTGTCTCATATACTATCAAGTTTCCTTTGAATACATTTTCAGAAATGTTTTTTGTCTTTCCCCATTTTAAAAATTACTATTAGTCATTTTACAAACCAAAGCAATGTATTTTTTAAATTTGTTTCTGATATATATATATATATGCATTATATTGATAAATTAAAAAAAAAAACCCCAAAAATTAATTGTGATATTTTAACTTTATAAATGTGTTATTGGTATACATTTTGTATATTTTACTTCCGACTTGTGAACAAAACTTATTTTATTTAGTTTCTTGGTTTTATACATCTGTTGTTACAACTTTGATACTGCTATACTGTTGAGTAAAAATCTCAACATCTATGCTTTTGCTTTATTTAGTATTTTATCATCTTGTTTGTAAATATGACTGATATATATGTATATATTGTTGAAAATATAATTATTTGGATGAACATTTTGCAGTTTTTGTTTTCTCTATATTTGTGATTATGATTTTTATATTAATATTTATCTTACACATTAACACATAGTTTATTGATGTAGAAACAAATATTTAATTATTTACCACTTTATTCATTTATCTACAACACATATATAAAAAAATGAAATTAAAAAAGAAAAAATAACTGTTAGTTTATTTACATTTATATTTTATTACTTACAATTGTTATTTTATTTGAATCAGAAATGAAGTCTTCTGATGTGCTTGTTAACTTGCAAATCACCAATATTAAATGTCAAACAAACCCAGATGTTTTAAAATTTGAGCAAGTTAATAAATCTGTTATGTTTTCAACTTGAAATATTCCATAGGTGTAAAATAAAAGCTGGATTTTCTTTTTTTCTTTTACATAATTATAATTATGAAAACAAAAGACTAATGTAGCAATTTTATTTCTTATTTCTGCTATGGGAAAATTCAAAATCCTTTTACAAGTTAATATCTTCAGTTTCAGATATTTCATTTTTAGCAAAATGTTTTATTTTATATTTATTTATTGTGTAAATATGCTCATGTTTATCGCAATGTTTTAAATACAAGTTTAGAGATCATATCTTCATTATCAGAACTAAAAGGGAGAATCCTTTTTTTCATCTCACGTCTGCACATTTTGGAAGAGAGAGAAAAAGCGCATCAGTCATCATCAAGCTCCTCTTCGTCACTGAAATAAGCATCTTTCTTGTATTTCTTCTTTTTTGGTTCCACTGATGTTTCATAGTAACTGCAGCCAGCTGCATATTGTGATGTTTTCATTTGCTGGTAAAAAAAACAACATAAAACAGGACAACTTTAGCTTTAAAATATATTTGTACAGTATCATTTGTGAAAATAATATACATCTAAGAAGGTTACAGAAATCAAATATTCTCAAAGTATGTGATTTGACAATGGGAATTTCACACATGGGCTTAAAAATAATTAATCTGCAGTTGCTTGTATCTTTGATTAAATGTGTCAAGGGGTCAAGGGGTTTGTGACCTAAAAATAAGAATCTTTGGAACCACAATATTGTAAATAAATACCTCATACTGGATAGCGGCTGCTAGACTATCATCACCAGCACAGTTGTCATTATCACTGTTCTCTTCTTCACTATTAAAATAAATATAAAATAAAATTATTTAAAATGAAGTTTGCACCTGTTAAAATTTATAAATATAATACAATGTCTTCAGTCTTCATCTATAATATCAGTTAAAAATCTACATCTGTTACGATCTTATATATATTCCAATGAGTAATAATAATTTATTTTAAATTATCAGTGAACAGAGCCAGTTTCAGTATGATGGTGGCAGAATAAAGGTCATCCACTTTTACTTGATTATTTGTGGGAATTTATTATAATTTTCATTGACAAAAAGCAAAAAGGAAACATTGATCATTGAGGAAAGTAGAGTTACTTGAGAGACTCAAAAAAGATGCGTCAGAGCAGCTCTCGAGTGAGAAGTATGCTGTTGGCACATCTGCTGTCTATGATATCACAAAACAGACGCAGAGTGTTGCTTGAATTGATTAGGAAGTGTATCTGTTAAATACATTTTGACTTTTCATTGTTTATTCTATTCAGTCCCAAGCCTGCTGGATAAATGGTCTAGAACCTGAAGTTTAACATCTTCAGTCTTTAATACGAAATTGTTAGAGCAAAATATTCCTCTTATTACTTCAATTATCAAACTTCTGTGATCTATGTGTATTTATTAATATATCAAAAGAAAATAGCACCACATACTCATCTTCACATTTTCTCTTCTTTTTCTTTTTTTCTGGTGGTTCGCGATCTCCGAGAAGATTATATGGACATTTGTAACTCAAGTGACCTTCTTCCTGCAGTTTAATAAAAAAATATAAAATACTTGACACAGAGAGAGACATAAAAAACAAAACAAAAAAAGGAATGAAAAGAAAATTGTTAAGCAATACTACTACAAACATGGGGACGACGGTATCAATTAAACAACAAAACTGTACTTGTTTTTACAAGTTGTATACATTAAATGTCAGGGGAAAAAATTACATTCAATAACCTAAGATACAAGTCAAAATGATTTTATTCATTGTACACATTTGTTGTTGAAACTGACCGGATCAGTAAGACTACAGATCAGTTTGAGGAGTGCTCGTCTGGAAAACATAGTTTCTAAAATTAATCTTTGATTAGGACAGCTACCTTCATAAGACGATAACTGTGATTGAACAAATACCTCATACGTAATAAATGTATAATATTCTAGTCAAATATTATTTCAGAAAGACAAACATTTAATTTGGAAAGGATTGGCACAATTCTAGAGAATTTTCTAGTCACAATGACAGTATTGCATCATTTTCAGTTTCTGTGCAACAAATAAATTTTATTTTAGGTAATTTTCTCAAACATGGTTACTGGGAAATACGACATCATTGGCTATAAAAAAAACCTCACGTTTTACGCAAGTCAACATCCTCTATTTCATAAACTATTTCATAAAATGTTCAGAAAACTACCATAGTTTCTTCAAATGTCTATTTCAAAACATAATATTAATGGAAGAAAAAAATTAATTTCATACTTCTAAAGTATTAAGATATATACAGATATACTTGATCTCTCTCTCTACGTTCCTATGTGACAACTTTGTCAGTTCATATTAAATATTTAATAAAAAAATAATTCATACTCCACATTCATAGCATTTGCTTTTGTCTTTGTAAACTTTCTTCTTGATAAATTCTGTTGTTCTTCCATTGTCTTTAGCAATACTACAGCGAATTGTTCTTTCAAACATCTACAAAAAGTAAAAATAAATAAAAATTTGAATGATAAGCATTTCATTTTAAATATATAATATTAATAATATGTGAAAGAACCAAGCCACATGCTGAGTACAAACAGAAAAGATGGAAGTATAGTTATGCATTATTTTGCTTCTAAGGACATTGTCCTTTAGCATAAAGTTATTTCCACCTATTCTAGTGAGATCTGAATAACATTAACTGCTGACAGTAGTCCTGAATTCCTGCAATTAATAACTAATGATAAACCTTTCACTGAATGATAATTTACCTTAATTCACCTTAATTAATGACCAGCATTAAATCACCTTTATTTAGAGACATACAGTAAGTTACACAAGTAGGAGTAAGTCACTTTTAATTAAAACATACAGTAAGTTACACATGTAGAAGTAAGTCACTTTTAATCAAAACATACAGTAAGTTAAAACAAGCAGGATTAAGTCACTTTTAATTAAAGACATACAGTAAGTTAAACAAGTAGGAGTAATTAAAGACTTAAGTACTGCTTAAGTACAAGTAAGTCACTTTTAATTCAGACATACAGCAAGTTAAACAACTAGGAGTAAGTCATTTTAATTAAAGACTGACGGCAAGTTACACAAATTGAAATAAGTCATTTTAATTAAAGACAGTTTTACTCCTAGAGTATTTACACCTCTGTGCTATTCACTGCTTTCACTGCTTTATGTGCAGATTCTTTTTCCACAGACATAATGAAACATATATTAATACAATGTGTAAAATAATCATGTGTTCCTGTGCCATAAGATGGGTGTTATGTTATCTCATATAAAGAGCAATGACCTTTGAAATAAAAAAGAACAGTGTCCTGTGAAACAAAACAGACATTTCCCTGTAACATGAAGCTGTTTCCATCTTTTCGGATCAGATGTAAATATCATTACAAGCAGACACCACGTGCTATCTATAATTAGTGATAGGCCTGTCTTTGGTTAATAATTTACATTAATCCACGTAAATCAACGAGGTAAAGGTCAATCACCTTTAATAAACGATTTAACCATATCACACCTTTCATTAATAACAGTAGGTCACCTTTGTATTATTCAGTGCGCTCACTGCTTTATGTGCAGAGTCTTTTTCCACAAACATGATGAAGGCAACACCCTTACTTCTGTGTTTGTCATCTCGCAATATTGTTACCCTAAAACAAAGAGAAGTAAAATGAAAATATTTATACAAATTCTGAAATTAACTTTAAAATAGTTGTTATTGGAGGTTTTAAATCTGAAAAAGAAAAATTGTAATGGCATCTTAATTTGTATTCATAATCATTTATATAAAAAAATTATATGTTGTTTGAAATTAAATTCTTAAAATGTTTATCAAACCATTGTAACATTAATTTTAATACTGGACACATCTTTTTTATTTTTAGGAAAACAGAATATTAACGTAATGTGTAAAACAACTATGTCACATGCAGGGTACAAGCAGAAAAGATGGAATGTCAGTTGTTCATTATTTTGTTCCTAAGGACATTGCCCTTTTGCATGAAGCTATTTCCACATGCTGACAATATCAATAAATAAAATAAACTTGTTACAATGTGCCTAGGTATTTTTTAACTGCACACTTTTCCTGTTCCACTTCATTATTAATTGAGATTCAACGGCAAAAATTATAAAATAATTTTAAAACATGCAGAACATACTTAGACAATTTATTCATATTGCCAAAGGTACATTTGAATTGTATTAACATCTTTTGAAAATCTTACTTTCCAATAGCTCCATACTTCTGGAATATCTTGTGCATGTCATTGTTGGTTAGAGAAAATGGCAGGTTGGAAACGTAGATGGTACTTTTGCTTGGTGCTAGTTTACCACTCATCACAGAAACAATTCTGTAAATATTTGTTGTTAATGAAATGTAATCAACAATAATGAAGACAAATATGAATAAATATAATCAATTATTTTTAAATATTTAAATGCTATTTTTAATACCTGTTTAAGAAATAGTTATAATTTTAGAAATGATTTTTTAATTTTAAATATTAATAAAAATACACTTATTAATTTCTGATACATGATTTATTCAGTCTTTTTTTTTTTTTTTTTGGAAGACAACTTTAAACAAATGTATACAAAACAATTTTAATATTATTATTATTTTATTATTTTGTTTTAAAGGTTTTTAGGCCCTTTGATATTTTAATTTATAGGACTAACTATAACTGATTAATTAAGTCAAAGTATTTATAAAAATGTTCACTGAAAATCTGTGATTAAGTAAGATGTTGGATGTACAAATAAACTAAAAAATTCGTTCGCATGGAAATTAATTACAAGTGATAATACAAACATTAATTATAAATTATTTTAGTTGAAGTTATAACCATAGATGCAAGTAGCTTAGCAGCTTATGAATTCTCTTAACACAATATAAAAATATATCATATTAAAGATCAGATATACTAATCAACTATAAATATAATAACAAATCTGGTGGCATGGAAACTAAATAGAAAAAATAACAGAAAATTCTCTTGGTTACAAGAAAATTGATACAGAAAGCTTAACAACCATTAGTCTGGCATAAAAACCTTGCTGTCATCTATTTGTGAAGAAATTTTTTATGAAAATGTTATTCGATGAATGTTTTAGCAAACATTTTCAATATGGATTGATTAAGATTATGGAAATAGGATAAATAATACACATTAATTCAAAAACTGAAACACTAAAATAAATATGTTTCTCAATTATTCTGTTTTATTATGTAATCAAATTTTTATCAGTATCTTATATATAATATAGATTAGATGTTGAGAAATATATCGCCTTTAAAAACACTTCAGCTTTTTAATTTTTGAAGTGCATACCATAATTACACGGCTGTTTTCCACCCTTGCTTCATCATTTATAAGGTGCGTGCATGTGAGTGTATGTGTGTGTGTAAGAGAGAGAGAGAGAGAGAGAGAGAGAGAGAGAGAGAGAGAGAGAGAGAGAGAGAGAGATCAATTAATATTCAATTCTGACCCATTAAATTGACGAGTATTCCAGTGGAATTTTGCTAGGTCGCCGAGATTAAATTTTACTATTTGAAAACATATTCATATATATTTACATATTCAAATTCTAAACATAAAAAAGATATGTAATCTTCGATGTGTCTCACGTTTGGACATTTTTATTAGTCTCAGTTCACAGTCACGTATTTCTGACGATTAAGAAATTCAATATCTCAAACACAGCTTTTGTTTGTACGGGATTTCCATCAACAATAATGTGCGCACCAACAAATACAAACAATACTGCAAAGTATAGGGGAAAACCCCACAAAAAAATTAAGTAACGATGCAAGCACCCAGTTATTCATACAGATTGAGAATCCTTTATCCGAAATCCTGGGGATACTGGAATATATGGAGATAGTCTGCGAACAGGATCTAAGTCTAAATACGAATTCTGTTTATATTTCATATACAACTCATACAAATTCATTACAAACAGTCTACAATATTTAAATATTTTTGAGGATAACGGATCCTCAATCTGTATTGTTAATTTGTACTTACTATTATTAAATTAGTGGTAATAAACATCTTTATTGTCTCTAGAAAGTACCGCAAAGAAACGTTAATGTATATCACAAATTTTATGACAATTCTTCTCTTTTTTTTCATCACTGTATTTCACATGTGTTGAAATAACAATAATGTCTGATCAGACAAAATGCTGTGGGATTAATGTGTAAGAAAATATTAATTTTCTAGAATCAATAATCTGCATGTTTTTGTTTCACTGCTTGGAAATAATAATAAAAAAAATTAAAAATATGTATTATTATTATCATTTTAAATTTATTAATCTGTTTGTTTATTTATTTATTTATTTTTAGAAATGTGTTTATCTTGTTTGGCTTATGGTATTGAATAACTTGTTTTTTGTATATCAGTCGTACCAGTGCCATGACAGTCTGTTAATTTCTATTTTATATTAAGTTATAGGATACATAATAAATAATTTTATCATTCAAAATGTATGAAAAATAATTTTTCATTTAAAAAAATGGATTGCACATGCTATTAATTGTAACCAAGATAAATAAAATATATTACAGATACTGGACCAATTATCCAGCGTCCTGAAATCCAGAAAAACAGAAGTTTTTTCCTCGATACTGTTTTCATAGTTTGCGTGCACAGGTGTTGTCCTCATCAGACAGGAACAACTCTTTCAAGCCGTGTGGTGTTCATTCACTAACCGCATAATTTACATGTCGAGTCGCCACAGTTGTGTATTGTCAGTTTTCTTTATGTTTTTAATTTTAAAATGTTTGTGCCTAATTATTTACATATTTTTAGATGCCTTGGTACCAGAAAACCAGAAAATCCAGAAATTCAGAATGTCTCAGGACCCAAGGAGTCCAAATAATTGCTGATGTCAATACATAAATAATAACTGGTTATTTGTTCTAAAATGAAAATGGCTATTAATAGATTATAGCAACTTACTGCACTTGCTCTCTATATATTTATTCATAATTAAAAATGTTGATTTTGCTATTTAGTAATTGTTATTGGTGATGTTGCTGCTTTTGCTGCTATTGTTGTTATAAATGAAACCCATCACAGATGGTTAGAATTCACACAATTATCAATAAATGATGCCGAATGATCAGATATGCAAAGACAGTAATGATAACTCACAGAACCCAGCTACAAATAACTCAACAATTATTACCAGTCTTTCAACAGGTTAAAATAAATACAGACTTTATGTCCCCATGTATAACAATGTTTAAAAAAAAGGGAAAACAGATTAATTAAAAACAGACAATGATAAAAATATTTAATAAAAAATAATTCATACTCCACATTCATAGCATTTGCTTTTGTCTTTGTAAACTTTCTTCTTGATAAATTCTGTTGTTCTTCCATTGTTTTTAGCAATACTACAGAGAATTGTTCTTTCAAACATCCACAAAATGTAAAAAAAAGAAAAGAATTTGAACAACAAACATTTAATTTTAAATATATAATATTAATACCGAATAAAAGAACCATGTCACATGCTGAGTACAAACAGAAAAGATGGAAGTTCAGTTATGTAATATTTTGCTTCTAAGGACGTTGCCCTTTAGCAGTGACATCTGAATAACATTAACTGCTGACAGTAGTCCTAAATTCCGGCAAATAATAACTAATGATAAACCTTTCATGGAATGATAATTTACCTTAATTCACTTTAATTAATGACCAGCATTAAATCACTTTTAATTAAAGACATACAGTAAGTTACACAAGTAGGAGTAAATCACTTTTAATTAAAGACATATAGTAAGTTACACAAGTAGGAGTAAGTCATTTTAATTAAAACATACAGTAAGTTAAACAAGCAGGATTAAGTCACTTTTAATTAAAGACATACAGTAAGTTAAACAAGTAGGAGTAATTAAAGACTTATGATAAACTACTTAAGTACAAGTAAGTCACTTTTAATTAAAGACTTATGATAAACTACTTAAGTACAAGTAAGTCACTTTTAATTCAGACATACAGTAAGTTAAACAAGTAGGAGTAATTAAAGACTTATGATAAACTACTTAAGTACAAGTAAGTCACTTTTAATTAAAACATACAGTAAGTTAAACAAGTAGGAGTAAGTCATTTTAATTAAAAACAATTTTTTAATTGACAGTTTATTAATTTCTATATTATATTAAGTTATAGGGTACATAATAAATAATTTTATCATTCAAAATGTATGAAAAATAATTTTATATATAAAAAATGGATTGCACATACTATTAATTGTAACCAATATAAATAAAATATATTACAGATACTGGACCAATTATCCAGTGTCCCGAAATCCAGAAAGACCAGAAAACCAGAAATATTTTTCCTCGATGCTATGTTCATAGTTCGCGCGCACAGGTATTGTTCTCATCACACCGGAACAACTCTTTCAAACCATGTGGCGTTCATTCACTTGCTGAATTGTTTACATGTTGAGTCGCCACAGTTGTGTATCGTCAGTTTTCTTTATGTTTTTAATTTTAAAATGTTTGTGCCTAATTATTTACGTATTTAGATGCCTTGGCACCAGACAACCAGAAAATCCAGAAATTCAGAATGCCACAGGACCCAAGGAGTCCAGATAATTGGTCTGGTACCTTTATGTGTTTGTGCTGATGTCAATAGATAAATAATAACTGGTTATTTGTTCTAAAATGAAAATGTCTATTAATAGATTATAGCAACATACTGCACTTGCTCTCTATATATTTATTCATAATTAAAAATGTTGATTTTGCTATTTATTTATTGTTATTGTTGATGTTGCTGCTTTTGCTGCTATCGTTGTTATAAACGAAACCTATCACAATTAGAATTCACACAACTATCAATGAATGATGCTGAATGATCAGATATGCAGAGACAGTAATGGTAACTCACAGAACCCAGCTACTGATAATTCAACAATTATTACCAGTCTTTCTCTCTGTAATTAAATTATTTATTTCAACAGGTTAAAATAAATACAGACTTTATGTCCCCATGTATAACAATGGTTAAAAAAAGGGGAAAACAGGTTAATTAAAAACAGACAATGATAAAAATATTTAATAAAACATAATTCATACTCCACATTCATAGCATTTGCTTTTCTTTGTAAACTATCTTCTTGATAAATTCTGTTGTTCCTCCATTGTCTTTAGCAATACTACAGCGAATTGTTCTTTCAAACATCCACAAAATGTAAAAACTAAAAAAAACTTGAACAACAAACATTTAATTTTAAATATATAATATTAATACTGAATAAAAGAACCAAGCCACATGCTGAGTACAAACAGAAAAGATGGAAGTACAGTTATGCATTATTTTGCTTCTAAGGACATTGCCCTTTAGGATAATGTTTTTTCCACCTATTCTAGTGAGATCTGAATAACATTAACTGCTGACGGTAGTCCTAAGTTCCGGCAAATAAAAACTATTGATAAACCTTTCACTGAATAATAATTTACCTTAATTCACTTTAACTAATGACCAGCATTAAATCACCTTTAATTAGAGACATACAGTAAGTTACACAAGTAGGAGTAAGTCACTTTTAATTAAAACATACAGTATGTTAAACAATTATTTACGTATTTAGATGCCTTGGCACCAGACAACCAGAAAATCCAGAAATTCAGAATGCCTCAGGACCCAAGGAGTCCAGATAATTGGTCTGGTACCTTTATGTGTTTGTGCTGATGTCAATAGATAAATAATAACTGGTTATTTGTTCTAAAATGAAAATGTCTATTAATAGATTATAGCAACATACTGCACTTGCTCTCTATATATTTATTCATAATTAAAAATGTTGATTTTGCTATTTATTTATTGTTATTGTTGATGTTGCTGCTTTTGCTGCTATCGTTGCTATAAATGAAACCTATCACAATTAGAATTCACACAACTATCAATGAATGATGCTGAATGATCAGATATGCAGAGACAGTAATGGTAACTCACAGAACCCAGCTACTGATAATTCAGCAATTATTACCAGTCTTTCTCTCTGTAATTAAATTATTTATTTCAACAGGTTAAAATAAATACAGACTTTATGTCCCCATGTATAATAATGGTTAAAAAAAGGGGAAAACAGGTTAATTAAAAACAGACAATGACAAAAATATTTAATAAAACATAATTCATACTCCACATTCATAGCATTTGCTTTTCTTTGTAAACTATCTTCTTGATAAATTCTGTTGTTCCTCCATTGTCTTTAGCAATACTACAGCGAATTGTTCTTTCAAACATCCACAAAATGTAAAAACTAAAAAAAACTTGAACAACAAACATTTAATTTTAAATATATAATATTAATACTGAATAAAAGAACCAAGCCACATGCTGCGTACAAACAGAAAAGATGGAAGTACAGTTATGCATTATTTTGCTTCTAAGGACATTGCCCTTTAGGATAATGTTTTTTCCACCTATTCTAGTGAGATCTGAATAACATTAACTGCTGACGGTAGTCCTAAATTCCTGCAAATAATAACTAATGATAAACCTTTCACTGAATAATAATTTACCTTAATTCACTTTAACTAATGACCAGCATTAAATCACCTTTAATTAGAGACATACAGTAAGTTTAAATCAAGTCACTTTTAATTTACAGTAAGTTACACAAGTAGGATTAAGTCACTTTAATTAAAACATACAGTAAGTTACACAAGTAGGAGTAAGTCATTTTAATTAAAACATACAGTAAGTTAAACAAGCAGGATTAAGTCACTTTTAATTAAAGACATACAGTAAGTTAAACAAGTAGGAGTAATTAAAGACTTATGATAAACTACTTAAGTACAAGTAAGTCACTTTTAATTAAAGACTTATGATAAACTTTTACAAGTAAGTCACTTTTAATTCAGACATACAGTAAGTTAAACAAGTAGGAGTAATTAAAGACTTATGATAAACTAATAAAACTTTTAATTAAAAAATACAGTAAGTTAAACAATTAGGAGTAAAATTTTAATTAAAAACAATTTTTTAATTGACAAAATTTCTATATTATATTTTAGGGTACATAATATAATTTTAAAAAATGTATGAAAAATAATTTTATATATAAAAATGGATTGCACATACTATTAATTGTAACCAATATAAATAAAATATATTACAGATACTGGACCAATTATCCAGTGTCCTGAAATCCAGAAAGACCAGAAAACCAGAAATATTTTTCCTCGATGCTATGTTCATAGTTCGCGCACAGGTATTGTTCCTCATCAGACCGGAACAACTCTTTCAAACCATGTGGCGTTCATTCACTTGCTGAATTGTTTACATGTTGAGTCGCCACAGTTGTGTATTGTCAGTTTTCTTTATGTTTTTAATTTTAAAATGTTTGTGCCTAATTATTTACGTATTTAGATGCCTTGGCACCAGACAACCAGAAAATCCAGAAATTCAGAATGCCACAGGACCCAAGGAGTCCAGATAATTGGTCTGGTACCTTTATGTGTTTGTGCTGATGTCAATAGATAAATAATAACTGGTTATTTTTCTAAAATGAAAATGTCTATTAATAGATTATAGCAACATACTGCACTTGCTCTCTATATATTTATTCATAATTAAAAATGTTGATTTTGCTATTTATTTATTGTTATTGTTGATGTTGCTGCTTTTGCTGCTATCGTTGTTATAAATGAAACCTATCACAATTAGAATTCACACAACTATCAATGAATGATGCTGAATGATCAGATATGCAGAGACAGTAATGGTAACTCACAGAACCCAGCTACTGATAATTCAACAATTATTACCAGTCTTTCGTTCGCTAAATAAATTATTTATTTCAACAGGTTAAAATAAATACAGACTTTATGTCCCCATGTATAACAATGGTTAAAAAAAGGGGAAAACAGGTTAATTAAAAACAGACAATGACAAAAATATTTAATAAAACATAATTCATACTCCACATTCATAGCATTTGCTTTTCTTTGTAAACTATCTTCTTGATAAATTCTGTTGTTCCTCCATTGTCTTTAGCAATACTACAGCGAATTGTTCTTTCAAACATCCACAAAATGTAAAAACTAAAAAAAACTTGAACAACAAACATTTAATTTTAAATATATAATATTAATACTGAATAAAAGAACCAAGCCACATGCTGAGTACAAACAGAAAAGATGGAAGTACAGTTATGCATTATTTTGCTTCTAAGGACATTGCCCTTTAGGATAATGTTTTTTCCACCTATTCTAGTGAGATTTGAATAACATTAACTGCTGACAGCAGTCCTAAATTCCGGCAAATAATAACTAATGATAAACCTTTCACTGAATAATAATTTACCTTAATTCACTTTAACTAATGACCAGCATTAAATCACCTTTAATTAGAGACATACAGTAAGTTACACAAGTAGGAGTAAGTCACTTTTAATTAAAACATACAGTATGTTAAACAAGCAGGATTAAGTCATTTTAATTAAAGACAGTTTTTTAATTGACAGTCTATTAATTTCTGTTTTATATTAAGTTATAAGGTACATAATAAATAATAATATCATTCAAAATGTATGAAAAATAATTTTGCATTTAAAAAATGACAACACATGCTATTAATTGTAACCTTTAATTACAGATACTGGACCAATTATCCAGCGTCCTGAAATCCAGAGAACCAGAAGTTTCATAGTTCGCGCGCACAGGTGTTGTCCTCATCAGACCGGAACAACTCTTTCAAACCATGTGGCGTTCATTCACTTGCTGAATTGTTTACATGTCGAGTCGCCACAGTTGTGTATTGTCAGTTTTCTTTATGTTTTTAATTTTAAAATGTTTGTGCCTAATTATTTACGTATTTAGATGCCTTGGCACCAGAAAACCAGAAAATCCAGAAATTCAGAATGCCTCAGGACCCAAGGAGTCCAGATAATTGGTCCGGTACCGTTATGTGTTTGTGCTGATGTCAACAGATAAATAATAACTGGTTATTTTTTCTAGAATGAAAATGGCTATTAATAGATTATAGCAACATACTGCACTTGCTCTCTATATATTTATTCATAATTAAAAATGTTGATTTTGCTATTTATTTATTGTTATTGTTGATGTTGCTGCTTTTGCTGCTATCGTTGTTATAAATGAAACCTATCACAATTAGAATTCACACAACTATCAATGAATGATGCTGAATGATCAGATATGCAGAGACAGTAATGGTAACTCACAGAACCCAGCTACTGATAATTCAACAATTATTACCAGTCTTTCGTTCGCTAAATAAATTATTTATTTCAACAGGTTAAAATAAATACAGACTTTATGTCCCCATGTATAACAATGGTTAAAAAAAGGGGAAAACAGGTTAATTAAAAACAGACAATGACAAAAATATTTAATAAAACATAATTCATACTCCACATTCATAGCATTTGCTTTTCTTTGTAAACTATCTTCTTGATAAATTCTGTTGTTCCTCCATTGTCTTTAGCAATACTACAGCGAATTGTTCTTTCAAACATCCACAAAATGTAAAAACTAAAAAAAACTTGAACAACAAACATTTAATTTTAAATATATAATATTAATACTGAATAAAAGAACCAAGCCACATGCTGAGTACAAACAGAAAAGATGGAAGTACAGTTATGCATTATTTTGCTTCTAAGGACATTGCCCTTTAGGATAATGTTTTTTCCACCTATTCTAGTGAGATTTGAATAACATTAACTGCTGACAGCAGTCCTAAATTCCGGCAAATAATAACTAATGATAAACCTTTCACTGAATAATAATTTACCTTAATTCACTTTAACTAATGACCAGCATTAAATCACCTTTATTTAGAGACATACATTTAGAGTTACACAAGTAGGAGTAAGTCACTTTTAATTAAAACATACAGTATGTTAAACAAGCAGGATTAAGTCATTTTAATTAAAGACAGTTTTTTAATTGACAGTCTATTAATTTCTGTTTTATATTAAGTTATAAGGTACATAATAAATAATAATATCATTCAAAATGTATGAAAAATAATTTTGCATTTAAAAAAATGGATTGCACATGCTATTAATTGTAACCAAGATAAATAAAGTATATTACAGATACTGGACCAATTATCCAGCGTCCTGAAATCCAGAGAACCAGAAGTTTCATAGTTCGCGCGCACAGGTGTTGTCCTCATCAGACCGGAACAACTCTTTCAAACCATGTGGCGTTCATTCACTTGCTGAATTGTTTACATGTCGAGTCGCCACAGTTGTGTATTGTCAGTTTTCTTTATATTTTTAATTTTAAAATGTTTGTTCCTAATTATTTACGTATTTAGATGCCTTGGCACCAGAAAACCAGAAAATCCAGAAATTCAGAATGCCTCAGGACCCAAGGAGTCCAGATAATTGGTCTGGTACCTTTATGTGTTTGTGCTGATGTCAATAGATAAATAATAACTGGTTATTTGTTCTAAAATGAAAATGTCTATTAATAGATTATAGCAACATACTGCACTTGCTCTCTATATATTTATTCATAATTAAAAATGTTGATTTTGCTATTTATTTATTGTTATTGTTGATGTTGCTGCTTTTGCTGCTATCGTTGTTATAAATGAAACCTATCACAATTAGAATTCACACAACTATCAATGAATGATGCTGAATGATCAGATATGCAGAGACAGTAATGGTAACTCACAGAACCCAGCTACTGATAATTCAGCAATTATTACCAGTCTTTCTCTCTGTAATTAAATTATTTATTTCAACAGGTTAAAATAAATACAGACTTTATGTCCCCATGTATAACAATGGTTAAAAAAAGGGGAAAACAGGTTAATTAAAAACAGACAATGATAAAAATATTTAATAAAACATAATTCATACTCCACATTCATAGCATTTGCTTTTCTTTGTAAACTATCTTCTTGATAAATTCTGTTGTTCCTCCATTGTCTTTAGCAATACTACAGCGAATTGTTCTTTCAAACATCCACAAAATGTAAAAACTAAAAAAAACTTGAGCAACAAACATTTAATTTTAAATATATAATATTAATACTGAATAAAAGAACCAAGCCACATGCTGAGTACAAACAGAAAAGATGGAAGTACAGTTATGCATTATTTTGCTTCTAAGGACATTGCCCTTTAGGATAATGTTTTTTCCACCTATTCTAGTGAGATCTGAATAACATTAACTACTAACAGAAGTCCTAAATTCCGGCAAATAATAACTAATGATAAACCTTTCACTGAATAATAATTTACCTTAATTCACTTTAACTAATGACCAGCATTAAATCACCTTTAATTAGAGACATACAGTAAGTTACACAAGTAGGAGTAAGTCACTTTTAATTAAAACATACAGTATGTTAAACAAGCAGGATTAAGTCATTTTAATTAAAGACAGTTTTTTAATTGACAGTCTATTAATTTCTGTTTTATATTAAGTTATAAGGTACATAATAAATAATAATATCATTCAAAATGTATGAAAAATAATTTTGCATTTAAAAAAATGGATTGCACATGCTATTAATTGTAACCAAGATAAATAAAGTATATTACAGATACTGGACCAATTATCCAGCGTCCTGAAATCCAGAAAAACAGAAGTTTCATAGTTCGCGCGCACAGGTGTTGTCCTCATCAGACCGGAACAACTCTTTCAAGCCATGTGGCGTTCATTCACTTGCTGAATTGTTTACATGTCGAGTCGCCACAGTTGTGTATTGTCAGTTTTCTTTATGTTTTTAATTTTAAAATGTTTGTGCCTAATTATTTACGTATTTAGATGCCTTGGCACCAGAAAACCAGAAAATCCAGAAGTTCAGAATGCCACAGGACCCAAGGAGTCCAGATAATTGGTCCGGTACCTTTATGTCTTTGTGCTGATGTCAACAGATAAATAATAACTGGTTATTTTTTCTAAAATGAAAATGGCTATTAATAGATTATAGCAACATACTGCACTTGCTCTCTATATATTTATTCATAATTAAAAATGTTGATTTTGCTATTTATTTATTGTTATTGGTGATGTTGGTGCTCCTGCTGCTACTGTTGACATAAATGAAACCCATCACAGATGGTTAGAATATCAATGAATGATGCCGAATGATCAGATATGCAAAGACAGTAATGGTAACTCACAGAACCCAGCTACTGATAATTCAACAATTATTACCAGTCTTTCGTTCTGTAATTAAATTATTTATTTCAACAGGTTAAAATAAATACAGACTTTATGTCCCCATGTATAACAATGGTTAAAAAAAGGGAAAACAGGTTAATTAAAAAGATAAAAATATTTAATAAAAAATAATTCATACTCCACATTCATAGCATTTGCTTTTGACTTTGTAAACTATCTTCTTGATAAATTCTGTTGTTGTTCCATTGTCTTTAGGAATACTACAGTGAATTGTTCTTTCAAACAATCTACAAAATGTATAAAAAACAAAAAAACATGAACAAACATTTAATTTTAAATATATAATATTAATACACTGTGTGAGAGAACCATGCCACATGCTGAGTACAATCAGAAAAGATGGAAGTTCAGTTATGTAATATTTTGCTTCTAAGGACATTGCCCTTTAGGATAATGTTTTTTCCACCTATTCCAGTGAGATCTGAATAACATTAACTGCTGACAGTAGTCCTGAATTCCTGCAATTAATATCTAATGACAGACCTTTCACTGAATAATAATTGACCTTAATTCACCTTAATTAATGACCAGCATTAAATCACCTTTAATTAGAGACATACATTTAGAGACATACAAGTAGGAGTAAGTTACTTTTCATCAAAACATACAGTAAGTTAAACAAGTAGGAGTAAATCATTTTAATTAAAGACAGTTTTTTAATTGACAGTCTATTAATTTCTATTTTATATTAAGTTATAGGTTACATAATAAATAATGTTATCATTCAAAATGTATGAAAAATAATTTTGTATATAAAAAAATGGATTGCACATGCTATTAATTGTAACCAAGATAAATAAAGTATATTACAGATACTGGACCAATTATCCAGCGTCCTGAAATCCAGAAAACTAGAAGTTTCATAGTTCGCGCGCACAGGTGTTGTCCTCATCAGACCGGAACAACTCTTTCAAACCATGTGGCGTTCATTCACTTGCTGAATTGTTTACATGTCGAGTCGCCACAGTTGTGTATTGTCAGTTTCTTTATGTTTTTAATTTTAAAATGTTTGTGCCTAATTATTTACGTATTTAGATGCCTTGGCACCAGAAAACCAGAAAATCCAGAAATTCAGAATGCCTCAGGACCCAAGGAGTCCAGATAATTGGTCCGGTACCTTTATGTGTTTGTGCTGATGTCAATAGATAAATAATAACTGGTTATTTTTTCTAAAATGAAAATGGCTATTAATAGATTATAGCAACATACTGCACTTGCTCTCTATATTTATTCATAATTAAAAATGTTGATTTTGCTATTTATTTATTGTTATTGTTGATGTTGCTGCTTTTGCTGCTATCGTTGTTATAAATGAAACCTATCACAATTAGAATTCACACAACTATCAATGAATGATGCTGAATGATCAGATATACAGAGACAGTAATGGTAACTCACAGAACCCAGCTACTGATAATTCAACAATTATTACCAGTCTTTCGTTCGCTAAATAAATTATTTATTTCAACAGGTTAAAATAAATACAGACTTTATGTCCCCATGTATAACAATGGTTAAAAAAAAGGGAAAACAGGTTAATTAAAAACAGACAATGATAAAAATATTTAATAAAACATAATTCATACTCCACATTCATAGCATTTGCTTTTCTTTGTAAACTATCTTCTTGATAAATTCTGTTGTTCCTCCATTGTCTTTAGCAATACTACAGCGAATTGTTCTTTCAAACATCCACAAAATGTAAAAAAAAGAAAAGAATTTGAACAACAATTTAATTTTAAATATATAATATTAATACTGAATAAAAGAACCAAGCCACATGCTGAGTACAAACAGAAAAGATGGAAGTACAGTTATGCATTATTTTGCTTCTAAGGACATTGCCCTTTAGGATAATGTTTTTTCCACCTATTCTAGTGAGATCTGAATAACATTAACTGCTGACAGTAGTCCTGAATTCCTGCAATTAATATCTAATGATAAACCTTTCACTGAATAATAATTTACCTTAATTCACCTTAATTAATGACCAGCATTAAATCACCTTTAATTAGAGACATACAGTAAGTTACACAAGTAGGAGTAAGTCACTTTTAATTAAAACATACAGTAAGTTACACAAGTAGGATTAAGTCACTTTAATTAAAACATACAGTAAGTTACACAAGTAGGATTAAGTCACTTTAATTAAAACATACAGTAAGTTACACAAGTAGGATTAAGTCACTTTTAATTAAAACATACAGTAAGTTACACAAGTAGGATTAAGTCACTTTAATTAAAACATACAGTAAGTTACACAAGTAGGATTAAGTCACTTTAATTAAAACATACAGTAAGTTACACAAGTAGGATTAAGTCACTTTTAATTAAAACATACAGTAAGTTACACAAGTAGGATTAAGTCACTTTAATTAAAGACAGTTTTTTAATTGACAGTCTATTAATTTCTGTTTTATATTATGTTATAAGGTACATAATAAATAATAATATCATTCAAAATGTATGAAAATTAATTTTGCATTTAAGAAAATGGATTGCACATGCTATTATTTGTAACCAAGATAAATAAAGTATATTACAGATACTGGACCAATTATCCAGCGTCCTGAAATCCAGAAAACCAGAAGTTTCATAGTTCGCACGCACAGGTGTTGTCCTCATCAGACCGGAACAACTCTTTCAAACCATGTCGGGTTCATTCACTTGCTGAATTGTTTACATGTTGAGTCGCCACAGTTGTGTATTGTCAGTTTTCTTTATGTTTTTAATTTTAAAATGTTTGTTCCTAATTATTTACGTATTTAGATGCCTTGGCACCAGAAAACCAAAATATCCTGAAATTCAGAATGCCTCAGGACCCAAGGAGTCCAGATAATTGGTCCGGTACCTTTATGTCTTTGTGCTGATGTCAACAGATAAATAATAACTGGTTATTTTTTTCTAAAATGAAAATGGCTATTAACATACTGCACTTGCTCTCTATATATTTATTCATAATTAAAAATGTTGATTTTGCTATTTATTTATTGTTATTGGTGATGTTGGTGCTGGTGCTGCTATTGTTGATATAAATGAAACCCACCATAGATGGTTACAATTCACACAACTATCAATGAATGATGCCGAATGATCAGATATGCAAAGACAGTAATGGTAACTCACAGAACCCAGCTACTGATAATTCAACAATTATTACCAGTCTTTCGTTCTGTAATTAAATTATTTATTTCAACAGGTTAAAATAAATACAGACTTTATGTCCCCATGTATAACAATGGTTACAAAAAGGGAAAACAGGTTAATTAAAAACAGACAATGATAAAAATATTTAATAAAAAATAATTCATACTCCACATTCATAGCATTTGCTTTTGTCTTTGTAAATTTTCTTCTTGATAAATTCTGTTGTTCTTCCATTGTCTTTAGCAATACTACAGTGAATTGTTCTTTCAAACAATCTACAAAGTGTAAAAAAAAAAAAAAAAAAAAATTGAACAACAAACATTTAATTTTAAATATATAATATTAATACTGTGTAAAAGAACCAAGCCACATGCTGAGTACAAACAGAAAAGATGGAAGTACAGTTATGTATTATTTTTCTTCTAAGGACGTTGCCCTTTAGGAGTGACATCTGAATAACATTAACTGCTGACAGTAGTCCTAAATTCCTGCAATTAATAACTAATGATAAACCTTTCACTGAATAATAATTTACCTTAATTCACTTTAGTTAATGACCAGCATTAAATGGAATAAGTCATTTTAATTAAAGGCAGTTTTACTCCTTTAAACAGTTTAGTTAACTAGAGTATTTACACCTCTGTGGTGTTCACTGCTTTATGTGCAGATTCTTTTTCCACAAACATGATGAAGGCAACTCCCTTACTTCTGTGTTTGTCATCTTGCAATATTGTTACCCTAAAACAAAGAGAAGTAAAATGAAAATATTTATAAAAATTCTAAAATTAACTTTAAAATAGTTGTTATTGGAGGTTTTAAATCTGAAAAAGAAATATTGTAATGGTATCTTAATTTGTATTCATAATCATTTATATAAAAAAAATATATGTTGTTTGAAATTAAATTCTTAAAATGTTCATCAAACCATTGTAACATTAATTTTAATACTGGACACATCTTTTTTATTTTTAGGAAAACAGAATAATTAAACACTGCCATTTCACTCATTTATAACTTAATTTTTAAACCCAGTGTAAAAAATAATATGAACGCGAATCATTCATTTTAAATAAATAATATTAATGCAATGTGTATAACAACTATGTCACATGCAGGGTACAAGCAGAAAAGATGGAATATCAGTTGTTCATTACTTTGTTCCTAAGGACATTGCCCTTTAGCATGAAGCTATTTCCACATGGATAGGTATTTTTTAACTGCACACTTTTCCTGTTCTACTTCATTATTAATTGAGATTCAACGGCAAAAATTAAAAAATAATTTTAAAAAATGCATATTATACTTAAACAATTTATTCATATTGCGAAAGGTACATTTGAATTGTATTATCATCTTTTGAAAATATTACTTTCCAATAGCTCCATACTTCTGGAATATCTTGTGCATGTCATTGTTGGTTAGAGAAAATGGCAGGTTGGAAACGTAGATGGTACTTTTTCTTGGTGCTAGTTTACCACTCATCACAGAAACAAATCTGTAAATATTTGTTGTTAATGAAAAATAATCAACAACGATGAAGACAAATATGAATAAATATAATCAATTATTTTTAAATATTTAAATGCTGTTTTTAATACCTGTTTAAGAAATAATTATAATTTTAAAGGTTTTTTTATTTTAAATATTAATAAAAATACACTTATTAATTTCTGATACATGATTTATTCAGTCTTTTATTATTATTTTTTTTTTGGAAGACAACTTTAAACAAATGTATACAAAACAATTTTAATAATATTATTATTTTATTATTTTGTTTTAAAGGTTTTTAGGCCCTTTGATATTTAAATTTATAGGACTAACTATAACTGATTAATTAAGTAAAAGTATTTATTTAAACTAGTTTCAATAATAAAAATGTTCACGGAAAATCTGTGATTAAGTAAGATGTCTGATATACAAATAAACTAAAACATTCGTTGGCATGGAAATTAATTACAAATTATTTTAGTTGAAGTTATAACCATAGATGCTGGTAGCTTAGCAGCTTATGAATTTTCTGAACACAATATAAAAATATGTGGCATTAAAGATCAGATATACTAATCAACTATAAATATCATAACAGGTCTGGTGGCATGGAAACTAAATAGAGAAAAATAACAGAAAATTCTCTTAGTTACAAGAAAATTGATACAGAAAGCTTAACAACCATTAGTCTGGCATAAAAACCTTGCTGTCATCTATTTTTGACGAAATTTTTTATGAAAATTTTATTCTTCAAATGTTTTAGCAAACATTTTCAATATGGATTGATTAAGATTATGGAAATAGGATAAATAATACACATTAATTCAAAAACTGAAACACTAAAATAAATATGTTTCTCAATTATTCTGTTTTATTATGTAATACACTTTTTATCAGTATCTTATATATAATATAGATTAGATGTTGAGAAATATATATCAGCTATTTAAATTTTTAAAGTGCACACCATAATTACACGACCGTCTTACACCCTTACTTCATCATTTTGTGTGTGTGTGTGTGTGTGTGTGTGTGTGTGTGTGAGAGAGAGAGAGAGAGAGAGAGAGAGAGAGAGAGAGAGAGAGAGAGCAATCAATGAATAATATTCAATTCTGACCCATTAAATTTAAACTGACGAGTATTCCAGTGGAATTTTGACAGGTCGCCGAGATTAAATTTTACTATTTTGAGAATAGATTGAGAATCCTTTATCCGAAATCTTGGGGATACTGGAATATATGGAAATAGTCTGCGAACACGATCTAAGTCTAAATACGAATTCTATTTATATTTCATATACAACTCATACAAATTCATTACAAACAGTCTACAATATAATGAATATTTAAATATTTTTGTGGATAACGGATGCTCAATCTGAATTGTGATTTTGTACTTACTATTATTAAATTGGTGGTAATAAACATCTTTATTGTCTCTAGAAAGTACCGCAACGAAACGTTAATGTATATCACAAATTTTATGACAATTCTTCTCTTTTTTTTTCATGACTGTATTTCACATGTGTTGAACTGGGTACTTTTTTATTTCACACTTTCAATGTAAAATTAATAATAGTCTATTTAAAGTATTTAATTACTTGAATTGCTGTTTGGGGTTTGTCTCGCTATTGACATTGCAAATAATAATAATAATAATAATTTTTTTAAACATACACAGTCCTGTTTTGAACAATGTGTTCTCAGTTTGCACATTAGTATAAAGACATTGTTCATGGTTTAATATTATACACTGTAATTAATTTTCAGATTTAAACACAAGCAGTGAAATAACAATAATGTCTTATCAGACAAAATGCTGTGGCGATAGTCTGCATGTTCTTGTGTTTCATTGCTTGGAAATAATAATTTAAAAAATTAATAACATGTATTAAATTTTATACCCTTTGAAAGTAACAATTATGCTTATTTTACATTTTCTATTTTTATTAATATTATTTTAAATTTATTAATCTGTTTGTTTATTTATTTATTTAATTTGAGAAAAGTGTTTATATTGTTTGGCTTATGGTACTGAATAACTTGTTTTTTGTATATCAGTGGCACCAGTGCCATGACAGTCTGTTAATTTCTATTTTATATTAAGTTATAGGGTACATAATAAATAATTTTATCATTCAAAATGTATGAAAAATAGTTTTGCATATAAAAAATGGATTGCACATGCTATTAATTGTAACCAAGATAAATAAAATATATTACAGATTCAGGACCAATTATCCAGCGTCCTGAAATCCAGAAAGACCAGAAAGTCAGAAATATTTTTCCTCGATGCTATTTTCATAGTTCGCGCGCACAGGTGTTGTCCTCATCAGACCAGAACAACTCTTTCAAGCCATGTGGCATTCATTCACTTGCCGCATTGTTTACATGTTATGTATAATCAATTTTGTTTATATTTTTAATTTTAAAATATTTTTGCCTAATTATTTACATATACAGATGCCTTGGTACCAGAAAACCAGAAAATCCAGAAATCCGGAATGCCTCAGGCCCCAAGGAGTCCAGATAATTGGTCCGGTACCTTTATGTCTTTGTGCTGATGTCAATAGATTAGTAATAACAGGTTATTTTTTTCTAAAATGAAAATGGCTATTAATAGATTATAGCAACATACTGCACTTGCTTTCTATATATTTATTCATAATTAAAAATGTTGATTTTTGCTATTTATTTATTGTTATTGGTGATGCTATTGTTGATATAAATGAAACCCATCACAGATGGTTAGAATTCACACAACTATCAATGAATGATGCCGAATGATCAGATATGCAAAGACAGTAATGGTAACTCACAGAACCCAGCTACAGATAATTCAACAATTATTACCAGTCTTTGATTATGTAATTAAATTATTTATTTCAACAGGTTAAAATAAATACAGACTTTATGTCCCCATGTATAACAATAGTTAGAAAAAAGGGAAAACAGGTTAATTAAAAACAGACAATGATAAAAAGTTTAAATTTTTCTTAAAATCTAACAATACCTTTTCAATTGTTCATATATTTAAAGGAAGAGGTATTTGAGAAGACACTGTTGATTGCACATTTGCAAGTTTCACTTCATCTCTTCTATGTTCAGTTTGTTCCTTTAGTTTTAACAGACAAAATACAGGTACCAGTCCACCCTGAACACAGTAATGTCACATCAACTGCAAAAGGCTTAAATTCTTAAATTTGGTAACTGTGTTATTTTATTGTTTAAACTTTTTATTAACAATCACAGGTCACTCGGACCAAATAAAATAAAATATTAACTTGTATTTATAAGAAATCTTTTTGACCATTTAATTGTGCTGGCACAGGTACTCTTTAATAATAATTACAACAATCTGTTGAAAACTCATTAGCTACAAATGTTTCCTTAATCATTTTCAGAGGCTTTAGAAATGGTCTAGACCATAGGTTTTCAACATGGAGGTTGCCAGCCATTTTTCTGGGAGTCGCGAGATCATTCTTGAGCGAGGGTTTGTTATGGCTTTTTTCAACTTGACTTGGAAGGAGGAATAAATAAAAATGTGTAGATAGCTTTGGGACCCGTTGTAGTGAATATAGATTCCTTTTGTTCTGTCTTTGGTTGATGAAAATATGGTAACCCTAGATATTACTGAATCAAAATTTTTAAAGGGGGTCATTGTCATATTGAGTTGCTTATAAGGGGTTGCAGTGTGAAAAAGGTTGAAAACTACTGATCTAGACAGATAGAAAGAAGTCTCTTTTATTGATTTGTTAAACACATTATTGCCAAAAATAATAATAAATATCATCAATGAAGTTAACTTTTTATTTCAGTTATTATTATTATTTCTTAAATTTTACATTTTGCTCATTTTATATCTCAATCACAACACCAATTCCATTGTGGAGCACATATTTCCTGGGATCATCTGAGTTATCTTCTCCTTCATTATTATGCAAGCTGCCATTTTCTTCTAACAATTCACATTGCACATAGTTATGTACTGCACATAAATACTCATTCTATATAAACCTGCTTCAAATTATAAATAAATAAATAAATAAAAATCTCAGAAAAATTTTAATTGTTAAAATAAAATACTCTTGAGATAGATTTACGAGACTAGTTACATACAAAAGTTATATTTTTACTGTTTACAAACTATTTTATTACAAAAACATTTTAGTTTTTGGTTTTATTTATTCTGTATTATATTATAATTATATTTACATGTAAATGAAATGATTTTGATAAAAAGTTATTGATTACATCACAACATTAAAACTAAACTATTATGTTTATATAATAAAAGAATATAAATGTAACAAAATGTAAAATTAGTACACTGAAATTGTAAAAACACAAGTACAAGACCTCTCTACCACAAATATTAATTAGTGTAATAAATAGACAGAAGTTTTGTTAAAAAGTGAATTATGATTTATAAACATTAGCTTATCATGTGTAGAGGTTTTTTTTTTTTTGTTGTTCATAAAAGTGAACCAGCTGAGAAAAATGATGTTGTAAAGTAGTGACAAAAAAAATGTCATTTTCGTATAAGCAAACAATTTCTGCTATATAAAAACAAAATAATAAAAAAATAAAGTATCTTTGGCCTTTTAATGATATTTACATTTGTTTTCTATCTGTTAACCTTAAGATATCTAAATTTGGCATGAACTAAATGCTTTGTGTCTTCAACTTCAGATGAATTTTTGCTTCTGAAGTTTGCATATAGTCCATATTTTAAGAAGATAATTAAGACTACAAACAGCATAGGAATGGTTAATAACTAGATGAAGAAAGATGAACCGGCATCTTAAAGGGACATTAGTAATGGCTGTAACACTCAGAAACAAAGTGACTGCACAGAACTTTACTGTGAGGGAAAAAAGAAAAAGAAAAGGAAGATTTGAAACAGTCATGCACAAATTCATGTATCTTGTACATGGTAAAATGTTGAGGGAAATTAATTTGTTTAATACTGCTGACTCAGAAACAAAGTGACTGCACAGGACTTTATTGTGAGGGAAAAAAAGAAAAAGAAGTAAAAGAACACTTTTGAAACATTCAACACACAAAGATATATGAAGGTCATAGAGGGCCAGTGAAAACGATGTTGTACATGGTAAAATGATGAAGGAAATTATGCTATTTTTTAATACTGTTAAAGAGTGTGTCTGTCCAGATCAAAAGTCTTTTTACTTGTGAAACAATCTTGTGATTACAGGTGATTTGAGCTCAAACATGAGCTACAGTGAGTGACTTCAGTAATAAACTCCTTTACCTCAGACAGATAAAGGGGATGTTTGTGCAAACATTTAATGAAGCTGAAATCATTGTATGCTGCCATATATGAAGACCTTCAACTTCAGAACATTCCCCAAAACTCAGGTGGTTACATGAAGAACAGCCAGAATAGTGTTCTCATAACTGACAAGTTGGTCAAGTGAAGCAGTTATGGCATGCTTCTGAGGACATAATTTTAATGAATTAATAATGTAGATTAAATAGCTCTTAAAAAAAAAAAAAAATATATATATATATATATAAACAAATAAAAAATAGAAGAGAACAAATGGATCATTACTGCTATAGTGATCAGAGACCTTCTTTAAATTAGGTTGCAAATTATGAATTAAAAAATTTGAACTGGATTGCTAAAAGCAACATTTGTGACATTAAGACACGTAATATGATTTTTGAATAGTACAGTACGTGATTGATGAATATGACTCCATTGTATATGATAATCCTGAAATGAAAAATAGTGTCTTTCATCCAGTCATCTCCCTAAAACTCAAAATTAAATTCTGTCATAATTATACAAGATCATAATAATAATAATAATAATAATAATAATAAAAATAATTTTACAAACAAACAAAAACAAACGTCTATCTGTATTGATACATTCAGTAACGGTATATACCTATTTGGTAATACAAAAATTAGTTATATAAAGTTTTAAGGTGATAGTTAATAAAAAGTTTTTTTTATGTTAAAACTATCTAAAACCCATTAAAAATATGTAAAACATTTCCCATGTATTTTAAAAGTATAGTATAACTATAAGGGTGTTTTTTTTATAGGTTTTTAAAAAAACAAAATAAAAAAAGAGGATATTTTTCTTCTTACTTTAAAACCGTAACAATTTTTAACAAAATAACATAAATTAACAAATTGAATTAAATGAGGTCTGATTATCTTTTTACATTTCAACTTTTCTAATAAATATGAACACACATGGAGTATCATTGGTACATATACGTGAGTTCATGTGTGTATGTGTGTGCATGTGTGTGTTGAATAAGTGGCTACTATCTTTTTATTTATCAACTCACTGCTCTCAAAAGCAGTATATTAATACATACTGACTTTGTTTTTGATGGACATCAAAACAATATATTTCTTAAATAACAGCAATTTATCTGTTATGTTTTCAAATAAAAACTGTTTTTTCAAACCAGAAATTAAACACTAAAGAAGTAACTTTGAACAATATATATATATATATAAAATGCAAATAACAATTTATTGAAGTAAAAATATTTCCATCCAAAAAAGCTATATTTCTGGTCAGTGCTATATTTCTAGTCATTATTATAATGATGTTAATGAAATTATCTTGCCACGGTGTTTAGTGATTGCAGGATAAATATATATGTTATTATGTGTATTAATTGTACCTGTAACATTCATTAAGTATGAGGTGATTTTAAAGTTAAAATTTAAATGCACTAAATAATGCAGACATGAACTTCATAAGGTAGTAAGTATTGCTGTCACATTCAACAGCTGTTCCTTGAATGAAACAAAATATCTCTGTTACTTATGCATCTGCCATCGTTTATGATTCCACTTAACAAACATCAGTTCTTGTCGAATTGCTCTGTTTATTGTTGGCTGGGAAACCTCAACATTCAGGTCCTGTTTCAATCGCCTTTTTATTTCCATTTCTGTTATGTTGGGGTTCCCTGTCCGAAGTCCGGCAATGAACTCCAGTTCAGGTTTAGAGATTTTTTTTTTCATTCTAGATCGAGCTTTGGACTGGCTGTTGGTGACAGAAAGGTTCCTGGCATAGACACATTTGTACCACAGATCTTCTATAAACTGTGGGGCAATGTTCACCTGTCTGCCAACATGGACAAACGTTCCCTGTGGTACAATACCAGAGTAAATGTTTCCTCCATTTTTTATTATCTCCTCCGTGATCAGATGTTCGAATCCTTCGTTCATGGCTGTCCACGTTTTTCTGTTGCTACTAAAAGAAAAGAAGAAGAAGAAGAAAAAGATGTTAAATGCTATATTGTTTAACAAAAAATAAAAAAATTAATAAACCCAAACAAACCTCCAATAGTCTGAAGATTAAAAAAAACAATTTAAACCAAAAACAATGTTATTTCATCATGCAGCTTATAGACACACTATATATCTTTTTGCATTGTGGGGAAAAAAACAAAGAAATGAAAAGAAAAGAAAAAAAGAATGAAAGAAAAATAAATAAATAAAAAATGAATTGCAATTATTGAAATCCAGAAGGAAATGAAACACCAGAATATTGCAAGAGTACATCCAAACCATTTGATGTAGAGTTATATTTCTATAAACAGACATTCTTTGGCATTCAGCTTTAAATATTTATTTTACTGATTTTTATTGATTTTTACTGATGGTCACTTCCAACAGACAGTTGTTTAGAAAAATTCTCCATATATTATTTCTCAACAGTATTTTATCAAATTGGAATAAAAAAAATTTCTTCTATCCTATCTATGTTTTTGCTTTTTGATGTTTCCAGATTTTATTTTCAGATTTTAATTCATTAACTGATTCATCTAATTTGTTTATGTAATCAGTTATATCATGTTGCCATTATGGTGTAAAAATTTAGTAAGATACAAATGTATAGAAGAAATTATAGTTTAGAAGTTTCTTGCTTTTTTAAGGACTCCAGAAACAAATGAAATAATCATCTGAAAGTATGTTACATATATTTAGACTATCTGCAACACTGCATAATCAGTTACATGTTTTGATAAATTATACTTTGACAATTTTTTGAATATTCCAATTTCAAAACAAAGACATATCATGATATTTGCAACTGATTATTTATAACTGATTTTCTATCAGATGAAACAACCTTCTGTAAGTTTGTCAAAACAAGAAGCATCCTCAAAATGCTTTAAAAAATTACTAAGTAAAAGTAAAGACTAAATTATGTGAAAGTTTTATTACAAATTTGATCAAACAAAATAACAATTATTATGTGCAACAAAACTGAAAACATCCGAAGAACAATAATACTGCCTAAATAAAATCACACTTATATGTATAGATATATACATTTTTAAACTTTGGATTCTAATAAATAATAAACTTTATTTAATGACTAGGCAGACAAACACTAACAGGATCACAAAATGTATAATAAATAAAGTAAAACATAATGATAATCTCTAACTGAAATATTTTCTTTCATTACTGTTTAAATTTATTGTATAATAGGTGGTTTTTGTTTCAATCAACAATTTTTGAAACTGCTGAAAAGGCTGAACTTAAAATATTTTTCATATGCAATGGTTTTTTAATAGTATAAACATAATAATGCATTCATTTAAACTATCTGTACAAATAAATAAGGAAAAGCAGTGTGTATGCTTATTATATATGCATACTTGTTTGTAAACAAAGTATATTAAGAGATATGTTTATTATATTTATCCAGGAACAGTTCAGGAGTGTACTGCCTGTATGCATGTTCTTTTGTGACGATTTAAGGAGTACGAATAAGAAAACACCTTTCCACAGGTGCAGCAGTACTCATAGTGATTTCCACCCAGGTGCTTGTGTCTGTAATGTTTCATCAAGTACCTTTCTTCAACAAAACGAACTCCACACACTCCACAGGAAAGTTTCTTAGTCTGTTCTACATGGCACTTTTTTACGTGTGACTCTACATTTTTAAAGGTCTGCAAACATTTTGGACACTCGGATCTGTGACGGTCATGTTTCTTCATGTGTCTGTGTAGAGCGTACTTGTCTTTACAGGTGTATCCACACTCACTGCAGACCTTCACCTTGTTCTGATGCTTAAATCTCCGGTGGTTCGACAAAGCATTGAGCGACTTGAAATTCAGGCCGCAGTCGGAACAGAGCTGCAGAGGATTATCTCCGTGTCTGCATGACACGTGCTGTTTGAGGTAGCGTTTCTCAGAAAACTCCTTGTTGCACTTCAGGCATATGTGTTTGTTACTAGGACTGTGTTGCAGGAAATGTCGCCGCAGTGATGCTTCGTGTCTGTAGCATTTAGCACAGAAATGGCAAACATACTGACACTGTTCTGTTGTTTTGCTCTGAATCCCTGTCACTTTGTTTTCACACAGTTTTGGGTCATTCTCAGACTTTAAAGACTCCAGTGTTAAAAGACTGGAAATTGTTATAGTAACATTTCCTGGTTCTATTTTACTGCTGAAAGAAACAATAAAGAATGCTGAAGTGATGCAAAACAAATATTTAGCCACAGTCAAGATCAAGTAATATATTTCTTACTGAGAAAATTAAATCATTAATTATTGTTTTTCCAAATATTTAGAGCACTGGCAGTGAGCATAAAATTAAAAACAAAAATATGTAAATGAAAATGTTATTTTAAACTTAGTGTCAAGCATTACTACAAGAAATCAATGAATAATACATAAATGCTGATAATTTTAACAGGTATTCAAGGAGCTATTACCAAAAACATCTAACTCTAACTTTAAAAATATATTTGTTATTCACAGAAAATACTTTCAGTTTTTACATTTTAATTTAAAACATACGTCCAACACTTCGTAGTTTTATTCTTATAATTAGGAATCATATTATTTAATCTGGTTTAAAACAGAAGAATGAAGTCGCTTTAATGAATAAACTGAAAGTATTTGCAACTGATAATTATACATACTTATACCTGTACAGTAGTAAAATCTCATTATACATTTTAACGTTAACTAAAATACTGTTAAGTGTATTTATAATTTGTAATAAAAGTTTAACTTACCTTCAGTGGTTTGATGTTCAATAAACAAAGAAAAAAAATGTAACCGCACGACATTACAGTATTATCTTCCCCTCACTTGTGGGTTGTAAGCTGTACCCTTTAAAACAACTGCCCTTCTATTTCATTGTATTTAAGATTGTTTAAAAACTGTCTGCTAAAATATCTTCAGTTATTTTAGCGACTAGGTTTTCATATTACATTACATATTTTTATAAAACTTAATTGAAAAAAAAAAGATTACACTGTCTGATTTACATAATAAATACTGTAAAAAGTATATTTATACTTTTATAGGGCTGAATACCAGGGTTTATAAATTCCATGTACAATGAAGACCGTATTTGCATCTCTTTCAGGAAATGAGACACAAAACAATATCAATGTTCAGTTCATTAATATTAACATATTAAAGTGAAGTATCAATATATTCACAAAAAAACAAGTGTATTCATAAGAACAGAAAATATTTTTTTTTCACCAACATAATTAAAAATAATTTGATATATAGGACTTGGATTTGGAATAAGGTTAAGGAAAATCACCCGATTTAATACGTAAAGAAATGAACATGATTTGCATGTTATTATAAAAACTTGTATGGTAAAACTTTGTTATACCTGTCTGTCGTTATCTGCTTAATCTCTACACTATCATTTTGGTTTTCAGTAGCGTCTGCTACCACAGCTGATGTCTGGATGTTTTCAGTTCTGTGTTGAAAATGTTCCAGTTCATCTGTGTCTGAATCAATATCTATGGGTTCCACTTTGACACGTGATGCACTGTTAGAAGCATTACACCGCATCTTTTCACCTAAAACTGACTGTCTGGCTGTACCAGCCTCCTGAACATTTTGATACACATATACAGGTTGTAAACTTTCTTTGCTTGCTGATTTTGAGGAAGGATAATCAAACAGCTGAACAGTTTTGTGACTGGCAGAAAAGTAAGAATCTTCCTGAGATGAGCCTGTTTTTTCACTTGTTTCTGTTTCATTGTTTGTCGGAGACGGTGAATCTTGAAATGTGTTCAGTGGTCTGCTAAATGACTCTGTGACTGGTGAATAATGCTGCTGCTGATCAGGTGACTGGACATTTGGAATTATACTAGTCTCTCTGACTTGTTTTGGTAAATATTCACCTGAATCCAGAGACCGTGGATCAGAATATCTTTGAAAAAAAGAAGAAAGAAAAACCTGTATTATGATGCAACCTTAAGCTTTTAGTACCAACACTGATTCCTGAATAGTGTTATTAAAAACAAGTATGATTATTCTTAGATGTAACAACTTAAGTAACATTTTCTGTCTGTCTTTTTCTGTCATTATATGTGCACATATATAAGCATATATATATATATATACATACCTGTCGGTAGTTTCTTCTGTATCCTCTGATTGCTTAAAATGAACTGGTATGTCAGATGAATCATCTACATCACTATCTCGAACATCTGATGTTTCAGCATCTTCAAATCTAGAGCACAAATTCACATTAATGCGATCATGAACAAATTATAGCTAAGACCATGAAAATTATAATCATAATTCTTATATAACTTAAATTAAAGTTAGTCTTTATTTATTGATATCTATTATTATTTTAATTTTTATAGAAATGAGCAAGAACAAATAAAATATATGACTTAAAGTAAAACAGGGTCATTATTTACTGTAATTAGTTAGTATATAATATAATTTAATAAAATTTAATAAATGTTATCAATATTACATAGTCTGCACAGTGGACATAATTAAACATTATCTTGACATATCATAGTTATAAAGTCAATCTATCCATTGATTTTTCCAGTTCCAGCCATGAGCCTGTAAATCAAGAAGTTTATCCAGACTGGTTTTATGATTTCCTGTATAAATTTTGCATAAAAAAGGATAAAGAAAAAAAGTGTTTGCTACTAAACATGGCCTGAATATTCTCTCATATAATTAGTTGTATATTTAACAAATTAATATTTAAACTACCAAATAACCACTCTTATTTTCATATATACGTACATACATACAAACTGATACATATTAAATTAATAGACAATGACATGTATAATGTAATGATGAAAATAATTATATCGTACTGAAGTATCAATATCATTAAATTTAAAGATTTATTTATTTGTAACTTTTAAGTAACTAGTGTTTAAAATAATTTATTGTAGCAATGACAAGATAATTGAGTAATTCACGGTTTTAAGTATTTATTATAATAATTTATAATGTTATTGTTAATAATGTCAATATAATTTTCATTTTTAACAAATGTATTAATTCATGTAATCCAATAATTACCGGCAAAAGCAGTATTGGTCATGAATTTCCATTAAGTGAAAGGCCAATCCTGGATCTGTGTCAGCTCTTTTTTCCCTAAGTGATTTCCAACTCTCAAAAATGACCCCAAGATGAACCTTTCTTTCATCCTGCCATTTATCCACTGCATGTCCACTAGATCTGACTGGGTGTCCTTTTCTTAAATGTCGCGACTGCATTGTTGGATTAGCCATAATGTCATTATAGCAACCTACCGAACAATATTAAATCAGATTTTAAACAAAGCATCCAATTTTGATAATTGTTTTGAGAGAATATCGGAAACCATATTCGTTAATAATTTTTGTTAGAAAATTCTAATTTCCTTCAATATATTTAGAGCACCAATTTAAATTATCCAAATTATAAAATTATTTGATGTTTTCAGTACGACACTTTTTGTATATTGCATACTGTATTTTTTAACTGGAGGAAATCCAGCAAAAGCTAAATTTTCAAAATGGAAAACTCAGTCAATCAGATTTCTGTTTACAAACTCTCGGAATTTATATTGCTGCTTAAAATTAACGTTATTTGAAAAATGATTTGTATGTGCTCTGAAAACAAATACTGTTAACTATACTGCTCGCTATGATAAACTCAATGAAGCGGAACCTATTTTATAAAAATAACAATTATATATCTTATTATAAGGATTATTTATAATTCTTTAAATATTTTGAAAACGCATTGATGTCTATCTAACATCAAGGAATTTAATCAGTTCACCGTTGAAATTCTTTATTTTGTTATAGAATCGTTATCTCAAATTAAAGGTTTTGATCATAAGAAGAACGATATGCTCAAGATGGCTGTTGAATGTGTGTGTGTTCGTGTGTGCGCGCGTGTGCGTGTGTGTGTGTGTGTGTTATTGTGAATAAATATGTATTTTCCGAACATGTCTTTGATGAAATAAATAATCAGCATTTACATATTACGAGTTAACTCGCTTAGCAAGATGGCAACAAAATTAACATGATTTGTTTCGTTTTTTGTTTTATAAAAGCCGCAGGTGCGAATGATTGTTGACCAGAAAAGAATGTACAAAAGATAAACTGGAGCAGATAACTCCAGAATGAAAAATGGTGACGAAACATCATTGCGCATTTGTTACGACATTTTGTAAGAAAATAAATCAACAGTATACAAATATTTCTTAAATCATATTAATTTATGACACTAAAATGAAGCTCGTCAAGAGAGAAATTGATAAAAATGGCACAGGGTAAGATAATTAATACTTCCTTAAATTGGACAAGCTTCCGATTTTGCCACATTTTCATTTTGATTTTATTTTCATTCTGGCAATCATTCAGTGTATGATGTGTTATTCTATGTATACTTTTGTATCATTCGATTTATTATTTGACAGTACTGGTCAGTAGTTTAAGGATTATATGTTTTTAAATAAAACGGATAAGCAAAGAAGTAAGTATATTAATGATGAATGAAAATGTATGATAATATATATATTTTTTACTTATCAAATCCTGTATGAAGAAATTTTTTTTTTAATAATAATAATAATAAATAATAAAAGGAAACTATTAAAATGTAATGTACCTTGAATTTTTTTAAATGTTAAATAATTTTGTACAATATTGACACTTTAGGTCAGTAACCCTTATAGCTGAAGAAGCAGAAGACATGTGGCATGCCTACAACCTGGTTCAAATAGGAGATTCTCTGAAATCTACAACCATCAGGTAGGGAATTAATTTTTTTATTAAAAATATATATTAAATAAATGTTACAGTACAGTAAATTTTAATACCATTTCCAGTGTTGCCAAAAGTAATAAAATAAATGGAATAAAATGCATTTTTTCATAATATTAAATAAATGTAGCTAATAGCTTAATATTTTGTAATAATTTATATGAAATAATTATAATGTCAAATTACGTATGTGAAATTTATTAATATATGTTGATTGATAAATAATTTTAGCATAAATTAATTCTTAAAACAATAACTCAGTTTTTTTTTTAATTCTATTATTAGCTATATAAATTGTTTGATAATGAGTTTGAATATAGATATTATCTAAATAGTTAATTGTTATCAGTAAAAAATGAACAAAAGTTATTGTTTATCCACTTTATTGTGTTTGTCTTGTTTGTATTTTCAATAAAAGGTTATATATGAACAAACAGATTAAAAAAAAAAGATTTAAAAAAATCTACATTTTCAGGAAAGTACAGAATGAGTCGGCAACAGGAAGTGTGAGTGTGAACAAAGTGCGAACCACTCTGACTATTCGTGTTGAGACAATTGACTACGATATTCAGGCTTGTGTCTTACGAGTTAAAGGGCGAAACATCAAGGAAAATCAGTATGTTAAGGTATCCAAGACTTAATAACAAAAGAGACACCTCAATTGTTGCTTTATAAAAGATGTGTTTATGAATCAG
The DNA here is from genome assembly GCA_012295275.1 of Chrysomallon squamiferum. NCBI lineage: Eukaryota > Metazoa > Mollusca > Gastropoda > Neomphalida > Peltospiridae > Chrysomallon > Chrysomallon squamiferum. Next base: position 26,405,229 of record CM022671.1, read on the forward strand.
AAACTTGTTTTACCCAGTTATTAATAATTGCCATAATTTTGCTGTTTTTTTATTTTTGGAAAGAGGGACAGAGATAATGTATGTGTACAGGTGCATGCATATTTGTTTATATTCTGTAATATTTTTGAAGCTAGATAGAAGTTAGATGATTTAATATTACAGTTAGTATTCTTTTTATTTTTATACATTCAAATATTTTATTTCATGATTCTTGATGGATTGAATTTCAGTTTTGAAAATATTGAATAAAATGTTTGTTATTTTAGATGGGGGCATATCACACATTGGATCTCGAACAGAACCGTCCATTCACACTATCAAAACAGGAATGGGACAGTGTTTGTTTGGAAAGGATAGGTAATTAATATGTCTATAAATATTATTTAACTGGCTCAATTTGTAAATGATTATACATATTTTGGGGTAGTTGTCTGATAGAATACTTTAATTTACAGCAGTCCCTAAAATAAAAAATAGAATTTGTTTAAATATTCAAATGACCATTGTTTAAACGCTTTTACTAGTATTTAATTTTGTTTTTAATTGCTGAGCCTAATTTCTTAAATAGATATTAAAAATATGAAACAAATCTGTTAAATACAATGTTAATTAAGACTGAATTTTTATTTTCACAAGATAATGCCTGTGATGTCACACAGCATGCCGATGTTGCTGCTGTTGTAATGCAGGAAGGACTGGCTCATGTTTGTCTTGTAACATCAAGTATGACACTGGTTCGAGCTAAAATTGAGACCAACATTCCAAGGAAACGCAAAGGCATGTGTGATCAACACATGAAGGTAATCTTAATATTGAGCACACTGGAATAGTCTGTAAATGTGTTGAATAATACTTCTTAATGCTTGTTGTTTTCTGGAGTTTTAGGGGGTTTTGGGTGTGTTTTTTTTTTTTTTTTTTTTTATCAAAAAGGAGCTTCAGTCATTATGATTAAAATAGACTTGTGAAGTTAAACAGAAAGCACATAAAGGACATTGTTAAATAATAATATGTATTTTCCAATAAAGAAAGAAACAAAATGATCTGAATAAAATGTGTTTCTTTTCTTTGTTTTAATAATATTAGTATTCTATTTATGTTAAAAGCACTGCTATTTGAAAAAAATATTAGAATTTTTAGGTGTTTTCTTTGGTTGTCGAATGTGTTTATTCTGGATATAAAAATACATTAACAGTTGTTTGGATGTAAAAAATAACACAAGTATGTCATTATATTAAATAGATTTCATTAACTTGTTTATTCCTAGTTATTTGAAAAACCTCTGAGCAAATAAATCTTTTGTTAAAAATGTTCTTAGGTCTTTGAATGGAAAATTAACGTTAACAAAAGTCTGTAAAATAAGTAACAAAACTAATATGTTAACCCACTGTTTTATTTTCCAGGGTTTACACCGGTTTTATGATCAGATTATTCAAGCAATATTGCGGCACGTTAACTTTGAAAGTAAGTCTTTTGTTTTCTTTTCGTTAATACCTTTCTGACTTTATTTTAAAACAATAATTGTGTACAATTCTTATACATACAATGTTTTATTTTATGTGTGTGTGTGTGTGTGATTGTGTGTGTGTGTATGTATGTATATATATGTTTGTTTGGATTTAGAAATTCATTTATCTTTTAACTTTGAATAATTTATTGCTGATTAAAAATAAATTTCTAATGATGTTTATGTAATTATTTTTATTAAAATTTACAGTTACTTAATATTTATTTTGTCTTGTCTGTCTGTCTGTTTTAAAAATTTTATGTCTGTGTTTTTTACATATTTATATTATGGATTTCCATTTCAGTTGTCAAATGTGTTATTTTAGCTAGTCCAGGATTTGTGAAGGTACTATTTTCTTAAAATCTCTGTACTTATTTATGTATTATTCCTTGATATATTTTGATATGAAGAATAAAATTTTCAGACGTGTATTTGGATTAAGTTACTAAAATATAAAAGCTCTTATTTTTTTTCTTCTAAAGTTGGCTGCATAAATAAATTTTTTAGAAACATAAAAACACAAGTGCACCTTTCCAGTTGTAAAATTTAGGCTCACTTTAATCTTAGAAAATGACCTTCAATTTAAGACCATGGGTATATTTATAGTTAATCTATTTTGACATATTATTAATCAAATCTGCATGTACATAAATAAGACATTTCAAACTAAACAGCAAAGATGCAGTGAAAATGGGTGAAAAAAAGCATCTCAGGTCACAATACATCTTAATATTTTACATTATTAATAAGAACCTTTTTACCTCCTTTCCTTCACAAACAAGTGTTTGTAATTTCACTTACCATTCTTTCACCATAACAATATTTTCAATCCTTTTGATTACATAATTTGTAAACTATAGACCCTTATTTTGTAATATCTTAAAATACATTCATTCAGTTTAAACATTAGTAGATCATGTATATAATCTAATATTTCTTGTTTTATTCCTCTATATGTATTTTGGAAGTACATTTTTTATATTTAAATGTACTGAAATGTTCTGATCATCATCTTTTTATTTCACTGTAGGATCAGTTTGTAGATTACATGTTTCAACAAGCCGCAAAACACGACCAGAAGAATCTTCTTGACAACAGGTCGAAATTCATTCTTGTCCATTCTTCTTCAGGGTTCAAGCACTCGTTAAAAGGTAACATTCTGGGCCACCTGTTGAGTGTATTCTTATTCTTCATAGAGGAACGGGTAAAAGATAAAATAACAAATAAGAGACATTATGTTAAATATTGTGATGAAGAAAAGGTGGTCATAGATTTTAAAATCGTTCATGTTTATATCTTATGACTTATTATTATATCCATTTTTATTATTATTGTTGTTCTTACTGATGTTGTTATTATTACTATTATTATTATTATTATTATGTTATTATTAGTACTATTGTTGGTGGTGGTGGTGGTGGTGGTGGTGGTGGTTGTTGTTGTTGTTGTTGTTCTTCTTCTTCTTCTTCTTCTTCTTCTTCTTCTTCTTCTTCTTCTTCTTATTATTATTATTATTATTATTATGATTGTACAGAGGTTTTGTGTGATCCTGCCTTATCATCCAAGCTAGCTGACACAAAAGCAGCAGGAGAAGTAAAAGCTCTTGATGATTTCTATCAGATGTTGCAGTCAGATCCTGATAGGGCATACTATGGGTAATTGTTGTTGTTTTTAATACGCTTTAAATTAGAACTACCTATATTAATTCACAATGTCTTAATTCTTTATATTTTCTATAATCTGTATAAATTTGATTGAATTTTACTATTGTTAACTTGTAGTCCTTACAGAAATGATTATCAAAATAGAACTTCAGGGGATTATAAGAAAAGCAGTGTGATTTTAAAATTGTTTTGTGTTTGTGTTTCAGTGTAGGACATGTTGAAAGGGCAGCAGAACTTCAAGCTATTGTTACATTATTAATATCAGATGAACTTTTCAGGTAACAGCGTGACTATTTTACAACAACTTTCTCTTTATTATTAATGATATTATTTTTATTAGTAGTAGTAGTAGTAGTGTTATATATTATTATTATTGTTGTTGTTGTTATTATTATTACCTCCAAGCAACCATCTTTTTATATTTCATTAACAATAAATTTATTTGACTTATTTAAATTTCTATGGTATTATTAATATTTACAAACAATCATTTATTTCTTTACAGAATTACTTACTTAATTTAGTACTTATTAACACCTCAGTAAAGTCATGAATATTTTCATGTGTGAAAAAATCTGGATCATGAAACACAATACTATAAAAATATATTGTGAAGTCATGAATTGCATTTTTTCATTTTTTTTTTTTTTTTTTTTATTACTTAAAATGCCTATAACAGTCCCTGAATTTTGTTGTTCAGTGTAAATAAACTATGTATTTATTCCATTTAAGATCAAAAGACCTGACTGAAAGAAAGAGATATGTGAAACTTAGTAGACACAGTCAGAGAAAGTGGTGGTGATGTGAAGATATTTTCCAGTTTACATGTTTCTGGAGAACGTAAGGGTTACAGTTTCTTTTACAGTTCTATTTTATCTCGAAAACCAAAAATGATTTTATAAGTAAGACATACTGATAATATTTAATACTAAACCTAATAAAAATATAGCATATGTAGTTCTGTCACATTGTATAAAACTGAAATTAACATTACATATTTTTTACAAGGAATAAAAATTCTGTTTGGATGTAAATAAACTGCTTAAAATAAATATTGCTGTCAGTTTTGTAATAAATAGTGCTGTTATAAGTCAGTTTACTGTGGCTAAGAACTCTGTGTTATTATAACTGTCTTACAGTGGTCATATTAAAGGTCCAAGGGAAATAACTATGAATGTTTTATTACTAAAACTGAACTGGAATGTACAATAAATGTGCTCATATTCAGTTGTTTTGTTGGATGTATGTATAATACTAATAGAAGTCACTTGAACAGTTTAAGCTAGCAGTATTTTCTGTATACTGTATTAACACCTTAGCAGCTTAAGGTTCTTTCAGAGGTTAGGTTTATAATTATTTTAACCATTGGTATACCACAAAATAATGTGTCTTTAGGTGTCTACTGGTGTTGATTAGTAAAATGTTTCTATATGTACATTTTCGTGCAATTAACACAAATGTAATTAACTGACTTCGAACAGTTGCTGTAATGAATAAATAATTACTTGCTGCTCACAGAAACTGGGAAGCACTGGAAACAATCATGCTTTTGGTATATTTATGGATGTTTCAGATATATTTGTTAGATTATAAATTACAGACAGGAAATGCATCATTTAATTTTGGTTATGTGTATTGTTAATAAAAATGTTTTGTTTTCATCTGTTACAGAGCTGGGTCAGTTGTCTGGTGTCTGTGCTATTTTGAGATTCCCAATGCAGGATACAGAAGATTCAGATGAAGACTGAGTCAGCTAACCACAAATAAAAGTTTTACAATAGGAAAACCAAACAGTATTTGCACGTGTCAGTGTGATTATTTCAAACCCAGTTATTCTAAGGAGGTGTCTGACAGTAACATGACAACACCTAAAACTTGCCATTCTACTTTTAGTAAAAACAAAAAGTCAGTGTGTAGAAAGTATTTAAAATATATTTTCAATAACGCTTTGCCAAATGGACTATATTTTATGGAATTGGAATTTAACTGTTTTATATCAATAGCACTATTGACACAGCGTGGAAGAAATTGTGGTTTTGATGGTACATCTTTAGAAATATTTATCCAGGTTTAAATTTTAATATTGCATTAAATGAATTCCTTTACAATACAGTGGATTTATTTATTATACAGAGATTAATTTTGTTCTGCAAACAAAAACAGGTTTGGTTTTAATGTTTGGTGTATTCACATCAGTGTGTTCAGAGCATAAAAGCATTGCTTGTACTCCTTTATCAAAGATTGGTGATTTGTTGTTTAACATGATGTTAAAAAATGGCCTCAGTATTCTGTTTTAAAATAATATAAAGTTATTTTTGATAAGTTATTGTAGTTGTTGAAAATGCTGAATGCTAGTGAAAAGTGCAATTTATTTATTTATTATTAATAGTATTCTTTTTTGTTATGATTGGGCATAAAAAGACTTAGGAAAGTAGGGACATTTCTTTTTTTTTTTAAATCCAGGGTTTAAAAAAACACATTTTTGCAGCCAGTTAAATTATAAATTGATTTAGATAGAAACAAACTTGTAAAAAAAACAAAATAATTCTGTCACTATGTCTGTCATAATATCTGTTTCTCTATTTGGTTTTCATTCATTTCTTTTTTCTTCTGATAATGTATATGAAAGCCTAAACACTGGCATTCACATTTTATTTCAAACATGAGTGCTGTTAATTGATAATGTTGTTTTGGAAGGGGGTTTGATATTGAATAAATGCATTTAAAAAAAATTTAAAACATGTAAAATCAGGTGACACTATTGCCTTGAAATGTAGAAGCCTTCAAAACTAAAAACAACAATTGTTTTTAATATAACTCTTCTACTAATTTCAGTTTTAAAAAACTCATATATCTTGCATTTTTGTTATATTAAGCAATACTAGTGTGTAGCATTTTTTTTTTTTTTTTTTTTGTAATTTATTTTATACATGATAATAGTGATAATAAAAAATCATTATTAAAATTTGTTCACTCAAAATAAAAAAAATAAAAATACATATATACTGGAATGAAGATATTAATTTACTCTGTTTTCAGTGCTTTCATTTTTTCTTTTTATTACATACAAAATAATACAACACTTTCATATAATGAAATGCAAATAAAACAATAGATCACAAATCACCATTTTAATATATTTAATTACACTTAAGCAGCACTCTGCAGAATAATACATATATGCAATATGAAGAAACAATATTTTAAACAGCATAGTTTAAACATAATAATACATAAACTAGAAATGTTTTTCCACTAAGCAAAATTACTTATAGAGCAAGTTATATAACTGTGATACATTGTGATTATTAAGGTAAGCAGTGCTTGCCTTTCTTTTAATTTTATTTCATCAATTTTAAACCTACATTTAATAAAATATTTTTTTCTGTAAGAAAAAAACAACAAATATATATATATATATATATTCGTTATTTTCCTGCAACTGAGTTACCATTAAAATAAAAACATTTATTTGAAGATTTCCTTATGAAAAATGCTATTTCTTCATCAAATTTTGGTGAAAATATATCAAAATGGTCTGAATAAAACTATTTCAATTTGGATAGCTTGTGTTATTTATTATTTTATTTTAAAATAATGAAGTTTTTTTTGTTGTTGTTTTACCCCTGAATTCTGAATTCTTAATAGTAAATGTGTAATATATATATATATATTTTCTATATATTTAATGAGATACATATATTTTTAATAAGTGCAAAGTTCAAAATGATTTAATATGTCATGATTATTTTCAAATAAATATATTAGATATTTCTCATTAGATCCCCAGAGATTTGAAGTAACTAGGAAAATTAAGTTAAAAGCAATTGGCTTTTCAGATATTATACTTTATTAGCTATGACATTTAGATATTATCAGTTTTTCTAAAACAACATCCAAATTCCAAAAAACTACTTATTATCAATTAAATTAAACAGATAAAAAAAAAAAAAAAAAAAAAAAAAATGAAATATAGAAAATTCTCTCTTGCTCTCTGATTTAAATTAACTAAAAACATTATTACCATTATGTCATTATTACCATACTCAATTTTTTTGTTGTTGTTCCTTCTTTTTTGTTCTTCTTTTTATTATTCTATTATTAATGCAATTTAAGAAAATGCTTAAAAAATTACTTTAACAAAATACATGATTAAATCTGCTCTTTCCCTTTGTGATTGTCATGTTTTTAAATAATAATGAGAAGAAAAAAAAATATCCGAAATCTTAAATGTCTCACTTTAGGCGATCTTTTTTCTCTCTCAATCTTAAATGATAAAGTACTGTCTCTTTTCAAATGTAATATTTCAAGAGATAACATACAGGAAATAAGATGATAACAATTAGGTTTTTGTTAGTTAAACTAAGACGACATATTTGAGTAACTGCCAAAGGCTCTGTAGTTCTCTGATAACAGCTTGTTTACTGTTAACATGCATTTCCAATTTTTAAAGAAAAAAAAAAAAAAAAAAACCCATCAAAAATGTTTTTTTTTTATTGAAACAAAATGATAGGCGGATGCACAAATAGATTTTATGAAGCACCGCGGGCATTTTCCTCTCCAATTTTCTTGTCGATTTTTTGTTTTTCTTCGTCTTTTAATGAAACTAATTTTGCTGTAATGATGACACACTTTCCCCTTTTCTTGATCCGCTTCAGGAATCGTTTTAAATGAATGTCAAAAAAAAAAAAAAAAAAAAAAAAAATCGAAAATGGTTTGTGCTCCTATTTAATGGCTAGATGGTTTATACGAAGGTCGCAGAAATAATTATCCTCACAGCATCCATCAGCTGATTTCCCATTTTTGCCAATCCTCCGCAGATTTGTGAGAATATGAAAAATCCTGATTAGGTTTTGTATTAAAGCATAACATTAACAGTGACTTACAGTAACTAAAAACTTCCAAAGTACAAATTGAATAGTTATCATTATGTACTTATAATCTGATAGATGAATCAGAAAAAATTATTATTATTATTTCTAGTTGATTTATTGACAGTGTGAAAAAAAAATAAGAATAAAAATAAAATAAATAAAACTCATGAGCTTATTAAGTGCGCAGCGTGCAGATAACTCGGTAAATTCTAGCAATCAATTCAGTCCATTGTCTGGCACATTAATATATAAGAAGTGTGTGCTCGTGACTTCTCTTATACAACTGGTCAACAGAAAACCATAGTTCAGTTACAATTAACTCTTTTGTCGATAGCGTAACTTTGCTTGTTACCAAACTTATCATCACATACGTCATAAACTTGATATATCGTCTAACATCTAACATGTCACCGAGAGCTCATTTGTTTTGTTACGATATTTCCCGATACCGTGTCGTGACTAAGCATGTTTTCGTTTAACACGACCATGTTTATGCATCGTGTATTTCTTAGAGCTTTTGGAATTATGTAATCTTTTTTTTACTGTTTTGGAATCATGAAAAAAATTGAGAAATATTAACATTTTTCAGATTAAAAAGACAAACACACAGAATTATTTAATGCACACATACATATACACACACACATTCAGTTGCGGACCTACTGAAGCCTGAACTACTGTTCGAAACCCTTCGCAAGCAGCAAGGAGATCTGGTTAACCACCGTTATCTTCTACAGTCAGCTTGTTCCATGACAGATCACTGTAAATCTTTTACAAATTTAACCACGACATCTGAGATTTGGATTAAAAATATCAAGCAATGTGGACTAAAGTCGCTTCTTGGATTAAGGGATTAAGGGCCCTGAAACTTAAGCTTCGTTAGTTTCAGAATAGATCCACCCTTGCATACATTTCAACAATTAATTAATGTTTGTTGAATTGCTTTTTCAACTACAAAACAACAACAACAACAACAAAATAAATAAAAAAATTAATAAATAATAAATACACTGTAAACACACACACACACAAACAAAAAAACAACAACAACAACACAAAACAAAACAAAAACATTAATAAATGCCATCAGTCCTAGACAGTGTTTTAATGTAACCAGTAATTGCTAAGAATAAACTTAATATTGGTAAAGCAAATATCTAAATCATGCTGAGCTGGGAATTTTCGCTATTACTTTGTCGCGAGTTAGTTTGAAGTAATGTGTTTTTAACCGAGTGAAAATTACGTTGTCTCTTAGACTGGCTCTCAGTTTGACTCCGAAATGTCAGAGGAGACGGACCGCGGCAAAAATATAACCTAGATTAAGACGAAGACAGAAGAGGTTGATCTTAAATAGTGCATAAGACGGGGGCTGTGATAAAAGACAGGTTAGAGATAATATAGTTTTACTCGTAAAAGATGAAAACTTAGACAGGACGGGATACGTAATGATATCAACGATGGTTTCATATTTATATAATCTAACTGTCGCTTGTGAGACTAGTAGTCGATACTTACCGAAAATACCATTAATCCGTTCCAGCCCCCCGAAAAACCACCCGAAATTAACGTGTTTTTAAATAAGAAAAATGTATTTATAAATGACAGATGTTGTATAAAAACAAAAAGAAAGAGAATGTAAAGATATAAATTGGTTTTGTAAAGTGTATTTATCTTTGAGATCAGACAAATTATTTTAACGCCTTTGGCTAGAGTTACAGCCTTTATCGACTCGTGCGTCAGTATGGTACATATCTTAGAAGTACTCCGCTCGTACTGCGCCCGTACTGCCTAGCCAAGTCGCCTATACGCACACACCTCGCTCATGTTTTTCTATGATTTCATGCTTTTATTCAATGGACTTCATCTGCCTCTTCTTCTCAGCACTGTCCTTTGCTGTCACTTTCTTTGGATTCATGGTCTGAAAAAAGAAATTTGGCAAAACACTCCACAAGACGTGAGTACAACACAACAGAGATGCTTCCGCATGTGAAGTAAACGATTGAGACGCGCGTGATTCTGGCCGGATGTTATATTGTTCGTTGCTCCAACTAGCGGCGGCGTGTCTGAAACTCGCTCGTAACTCGGATTTTGGCTCGCAACTCAAAGGAAAAACTCGCCTGGGCAACTGCTCGTAACTTGAGACACTCGTAAGTCGAGGTACCACTGTATATTCAGGCACGAGCACTTAGAAACGCACTTAAACGTAAAATTGAAATCACAATTGTACCCTTCAATAAATATTATGAAACCCACAAACGATTTTATATTGTTTATTTATTTTTCAACAAGTGTATCTTCGAATAATGATAGTTTGCTTTGACATGAACAATCTTGAAAAAAACAAAAACAACCGCAAATGATGACCAGATAGGTGGGAAAACAGAGAGAGAGAGAGAGAAAAAAAAAAAAAATGTCGGACCTTAATTTATAAATTCAGATTAAAGAGTACAATGTTACTATTGCGTGTCAATTCACTCAGGCACCAGTGATTGTCAGATATATTACAATTTTCTGCAAAGAATCCTACTGGAAAAAAAAAAAATCTGAAATTGTTCCTGCGTTAAATTCGTCGATTCTCAATTCATCATTTAAAAAACTGTGTTTTGCATCACCGTTGTTCTGATATATTGCAGTTCGTCACACCATCAGCGGAAGAAGAGCAATGTAAACAGAAAAAAAATTGTCATCTTGGTGTATTAATAAGATTTTTTCTTTCTGTGTTTGCTTTTTTCCACTGTTTTCTAGGTTTCAATCATTTAATGTCTAAACGAGTGGTTTTTCTTTTTCTTTTTTCATCGAACATAGCTCCAAGCAAATGTTTAATTTACATTAAAGAAAACACATTTATTACAAGACAAAAATGTGTATCATTACATTAAAGAATAATAGTTATGTTTTTAAAAACTAAAAAGAAAGCTGATAATGATTATAAAAAAGAGGAAATGAGGTTTTTGAAAAATAGTTTATTCTGGAAAAAAAAAAAAAGTATGATTTTGAAAATTGAATTCTGTTGTTTTTGCTTCTAGCTCTATATGCTGTGGTTAAATGTCCTCAGTGCTAACACGAAACGTGATGAATGGAATAAGCAAATGAACCGACTGAGCCATTTTCGTTTTCTTTTCCATCCAAAATTCTTTGCGCAATTACTAGGGACTTTGGCATATGTTTTTCTGATATATATAGTCAAACAAAAGATGTATAAATCGATATTAAGAATATATAAATATATATATATATAAAACAACATACGTCATTCTAAATATGATTTTTATCAGTACAGTATTACATTTACCATCTTAGTTTTTTTTTCAAACAATTCTAGCGTCCGTCTGACATAGACCGTGTAACAAAAAAAGCCAAACTGCTTCATCTGCCAAGCGTTGTTAATCAGTTTAGTTCGAGTACTATTCAGACAGTCATGACATTTAACTAATTGACATTTTAACTAGAAGAAATACCTTTGATGTCTGATATATTTTCCCCAGCAAGCTTGTTACGTTTTATTGGACGGACAGACAGAGATAAGGATCTTTAGAAGTCGTCGTTGTAGTAACATTAGTGTTGCTAAAGACTTACTGCAGTCGAGTGGTAGTTAATCGTAAAACCAGATTGTGTGGTAACACTGAAGCAAAGAAATCTGACTAAATATTACTAAATACTTGTTGAGTTTTGGCTCACTAGATAATCACGAAGAACAAACGAAAGTAAATTGGCGAATGAAGTGGAAGAAACAGATTACAATATGTAACTGGCTGAAGATGTGTAGTCTTCATTTTAAAGCTTTTATGACTTCGGTTGTAACAAAACTGTAACCGCTGTAGTTGTTCAGTGTTTGCGGCAAAACGTTTCATCTTGAAAGTTACGTGCATTTCTAATGGCTGCCTAATATTCTGCCCGTACTTATTGCGTTCATGTAGCAGTTTCCTAATGATATAAGGCTCATATTAAAATAACGTAAATTTATTCACTTTTATAACAACGTAGGAACTGTAAATATTCTGTAAGATGTACAAAAATTATTACTATTTCAGATATAACAAAAACTATAATAATTACAGGACTTTAAGATAAATAAATAATTAAATTATATAATAATAATAACAGTAGTAGTAGTAGTAGTAGTATTAATAGTAATAAATAAATAAATGAAAATCCTCTGAAATATTACCCTGGATGAGTAATATTCCAACAGCAATTAATATATTTTCAAAGTGGTGGCAGTGCTAGTTTAATTCTATGTAAAATGTTAAGGTGAAATCTGTTAATATTCAGTGTACTTCTTGTGGAAATTTTTCATTTTACAGGAAATTGTAATTCTCAGATACTGGTCTTACATTGCATAAAGTAATATTCAGTTGTGTACAACGATCTTTATTGTACCGAAACTTGTTTCATCTGGAGTTTAATCAAAAGAGAATTCCTATTTGTAACAAGCGATCTAAGTCGAGTTACGAGCAGAGAATCATCTCGTAAGGTTTATCTATATTATTAATGCATCTGTTTCACACCAGATTATTTCTTTATCGTTATTTTATGCAAGAAAAGTCACCAACAACGGACCTCGTTTAGTTTATCAGGCTGGCGAAATACTTCAGACGAACCTTCACGATTACAGAGAAAAATGCTGCAGATCCCGTGGGAACAAAAGCTCACATTAAGGCTAGGTCGTTTTGTCGCAGTATGCGATGTCGCATGGAAATTAATTTAACCGCAGAGTATGCATAACACAGCTCTTTATTACTTCAGGAAAATTGTGGTTCTTAGCACGTTCCGCCCTCATAGATTTTATCGGCGAGTTATAATGCAACACGCGAGCAAGAATCAGAAAATTAATAGAACTTTTCTAAATATGATTAGACGAGAAGATGTGCAGAGGGGGAGTCATTATGTGCGGCGTGACTCGATAGTTCAGATGTAATATGCTAGGTAATCTGTTGTATTAACTTTGTTAAATTATTTATTAACTCCCATCTCTCGTTCAATAAGGCGCATTATAAATTTCTTCCGCAGCCGAACGTTGCAGTGCATTTTTGTCTAACATAAAAATGCAACTCGAATTCTACAAATTAATACCAAGAGAAGATGGGAACGATTTCATCTGCTGTCTGCCTGTTTTTAGTACTTACTGTAAGTTAATAAAATGTATCTTTAATTAAAAAGATGATTTGTTAAAATGAACTTCTTCAATTTCTGAACGCATGCAGAGCGGTCTAGTCTTGGGGTGGGGGACGCAGCACTCAAGGGGAAAAAATCGACTATCCTCCATTCTGGTAAAATGTTCGTCTGTAGTAGCTGTAACATTAGTGATTAGGATTATCGGCAGTTTTTTTTTTTTTTTTTCTTAGATGTTGGAATCTTATAAACGATGAGTTATTTAAATAATTTATATTTATAAAAACATTTCTAAAGACAATATTCATTTCATTTTGAATAATAAGCCAATTATTCTAGGTTAGTGTGCTTCGTTGCACGTCTGCTTACCAAGACATTAACTTAATACCACTTTACAGAGTTTCAGCAACGCTAACTCTATTAACGTAGATTTTAAAAGCAAAGTCTTGTTCTCACACGGAGAACACATCGGTAGGCATTTTACTAGGTCCTGGCACTGAAGTCTTTAATTCAGTATGCAGCTAACCCTCAGAAAATGGGTCAGTGACTCGTTTAAGACATTAACAGATTTTTAATTATCGATTCCTATTCAGGTTTTCACGTTCTAGCTATACGTCAACAAAAATAAACCGATTTCTGAATTTATTTCCTTTGGGAAACCTTAATGCAAGATCAAAGAACAAAATTAAGATTAAAAAAAAAAATACGTCCCCTAAATCCTGCAGATTCAGAATTTAGTAAAAAACAACAACAAAAAAGCAAAAACAAAATAACAACAACAATATCAACATGAACAACAACAATAACATAATAATAATAATAATAATAATAATAATAATAAATAATAATAATAATAATAATAATATTGATGATAATGATAATGATGATGTTAATGGTTATAAGAGGCAGAGTCATCCGACTTAAGTCCGAGTGTGAATCTGAATACACCAAAGTTATTCATTCACACAAGTCTTGAGAGCTTAAAGCTGAATACTCCAGTGATATTCATACTAATCTTGAGAACTTAAAGCGGAATATGCCAATTTTATTTATACTTATCGATTAAAGGTAAACGTGAATACGCCAGTGTCCTTCGTACTAATCAAGAGAACGTAAAGCTGATTACTCTGATTATAATAAAAAGATATCAGAGATAATATTAGTGATAGTATCTTGACTCTTATTGTCATTATTGTTGAAGCCGTTGTCCGCAAGAACCTCGAGTGCACCGCGAAATGAACTGTATTACATTACAGTACGAATATAAAACATTCAGATAAATTCATCTAACCGAAAAGAAAAACCTATGAATAAAAGGATTTGGAGAAAAAATGAACTTTTCTTCTTCATAATTTTTCTGTTTAAATTAGATATTTCCTTTTCTTCTTTCTTTCTTTTTTCAGTTATTTAGCTCGGTTCTTTTTTTTTTTTTTTTTTTTTTTTTAGTTTTGTTGTTAACACTTGATAACGAAGAATTGGATATGTTTGTTAATATTTAATATTTTGAGTGAAAGTGTATTATATTAACCGCAGATTGTAGTAACTGCTAAAAGGAAGGAGAAAAGGTCATTTTCCCCCATCCCCCCGAATTACTCGAAGTGTTAATAATAATTTTATTGCCATATTATGAAATACAGTTTTTCTGATGATTAAATTTTTTTATTAGCCAACGTTAATTATATAAATCTACGTTTTTTTTTAAAGAGAAATGGTCCTCGATCTATTGACCATCCGAAAAAAAAAAAAAACGAATGTTACCAAGACACTCCAACATTTTAAGAAGTTGTCATATCGTGTTTCCTGCCATTAGGATACACTGTGAGACCTTTTAAATTTTAAAGCTGGCCAATTTATTTTGTTACTTTACTGACGCCATTAAAATAGTTCTGCTGAAAAGCTTTCCTGTTCATTAAACTGCAGAATTATTTACTTTATCCAACAGTCATCAGACGAACCATTTCAGACATTTTACTTCATAGGCTGATGCCAGTGGGATTCCTCTGTTATATTATTATCACAAAAAAAAAAAAAAAAAAAAAAAAAGTAGGAAAAATGTGTTTGTGTGTGTTTGTTTATATATGTAGAATAATAAAGTATTAAAAATAAAGCAGATTTTAACCAAAACAATAATAATGATAATAATAATAATAATAATAATAATAATAATAATAATAAAATAAGAATAACAACGACAAAATAAATAGAAATTATAAATAAATAAAAATAAATAAATAAATATATAATACTTTCTGTTTCATAATGTATGCAAATAAAGAGAAATAAAAATAAAAATGGAGAAACTAACAACTCCCCCCCCAAAACCCCATAACAACACAAAACCCCCCACCAAAACTCCAACAAAACAACAACAAACTACAAATAATTTATATATATATACATATATCCAAAAACATTTGACTACAAGGTAATAAAAGTCAATACAAAAATATACAGCACGTCTTCTTGTTAACCAGTCTAACTTTTTATACAACCCCGGAGTCCGCTCAGCTCAGACTGCAATAAAATCTATTACATCTATTTTCCATTTAAAAGGAAGGAAATGATTTACAATTTGAAATTGCCAGCTTATTAAAAAAGAAAAACTGTACAGCATGAACCACCCACAGAATTTACAGAAATAAGAAAATTAAAAAAATCGATTTTTTTTTTTTTTTTTTTTGTCGAGACTTTGGCCATTAAACTAAATGTTATATAATTCATAGCAGGATACAAAAAAAAAACCGTCAGACGCCACACGAATGATTTTATTTTTCAGAGAGCACTGTGATGATTATTTCAATAGAAAAATAATTCTGAAATATTAAAAAATAAAATACAAAATATTTTAAAAATCAGAACGTTTGAGTCAGTAGGTTTTTTTTTCTTCTTCTTAACTGAAATTTTATATGATTTTTTAATTTTGTGTATTAATTTTATTCTATATCATTTAATTTTATTCAGCTATTTAAAATTATTTTTTTAAAGATTTTAAGCATTTATTCAGTGTTGTCTTACGAGCATTATAGGCTCCAGATCAAAGAAATTCTACACACATCACCACAAACTTAAAGAAATTCTAAAGAAAATCAACACATAGAACACGTCATAGCATATACGAATTACACAGACCCTTAAATCACGGGGCTCCCAGATAAAGTTCAACTGTGCTGACTCTTTAAGCGGCCACTGTATTTGTTAAAAAAATTCCTGATACAAAACTAGTAGGAGCCGGACCCTTGAAACCATATTATAATCAAATAATTCTACATAAATATAAAATGAATTTTGAGAAATGCATAAAACAACAGTAGATGAATGTAAAAAAAAAAACCCATAGCTTTACAGTAAGATAAACAATCAACTGTCCGAGAGTAAAAAGGTGAAGAGGTTAAAAGTGAAGGAACATGAAAAATATTTCTCGGATGTAATTAAAAACTGAAAGTTAGTAAACAACCGTGTTTCGACAACAGCCGTTCGTCGTGCAGTTTATACAAGATGATCCACACATTATAATGACTTGAATACGTCGTTCGAGGGCAGTCTGTGTAATAACAGGCGACGATAGCGCAGGAATGGATGGCCGAAAGCCAGAACGTGAAGAGAAAGCGTGAACAAGGGCTCTCTCCGCAAGCGACACCAAACAGTCGTCCAAATACCGTCACTCCAGCAGAGTTCGCGTAAGTTTAAGTATGGCGTTGTGATGTTGGTTTTAACCACATGACTGGGAGTCAGGTTTGACATTTCCCTGATTATATGTGTACACTTCATTAAAAAAATGGTTGTTTTTGTGCTTCAAGGTCACACAAGCCAAAGCCGGAAATCACTCCTGCTTCTGTGGTGTTTCAATTTCTGTTTTCTCATCTGCAAGTTCGATCATCTTAAATTGCAGTGACGTGAAGATGATTAAAATTTATACCTGAAAAATACATACATACATAGATACATACATACATCCACACATACATCCACACATATGAAAACTACATACATACATTCAAATATACATACATACATACATACATACGTACACACATACATGCATACATCCTAAATACTCAATACATCTTAAACGAATGTGTAATATCAGTCCATTTTCTAACACTGATTACTTGTTATTTATGTATTTATTTATTCTTCTGTTGCTTCATCGGCTGTGGTATACATTTATATAAGACTGGTAAATTAGCGTGATTAAGAAATATCTGCTACACCTTACAACGTCTATTTCTCTTATTAGCCTGGGAACAACAGAACAGTCACAAGAAATACAAACTCTGATTTCAAGATACGTTTAGAGAGAATATTAAATTTATGTTATTTATTGACAGAATATTAAATTCGCAAGTATTTATTAATATAAGATTAAATTTATGGTACATTTATTGACAGAATACTAAATTTATAAGTGATTTAATGACAGAATATAATATTTATAAAGACTGAGATTTATTACTGTAATGATAAAGCTCTGGAAAATCAAGATACTGAAAAGATATGTGGGAATGAAGAATAGGTCAAAAAGACGAAATAAGAATCAGTTAAATAGCCTGCCAAACAAATAAGCACCCAGGCAGAGCTAGATAACTGAATGATTATTTGGAAGAAAATGTGTTCACACATGGAGATAAATATGAATACACAGAGAAAAGGCCATATAGAGAGATATTTAGCCATTCATACATTCGTAAGTACGTAGGTACATACATAGATGCATATACATAC
The DNA here is from genome assembly GCA_012295275.1 of Chrysomallon squamiferum. Classification (NCBI taxonomy): domain Eukaryota; kingdom Metazoa; phylum Mollusca; class Gastropoda; order Neomphalida; family Peltospiridae; genus Chrysomallon; species Chrysomallon squamiferum. Next base: position 26,423,105 of record CM022671.1, read on the forward strand.
ATACGTATACATGTCGAAAGATAAACAGATGGATAGATAGATAGATAGTCAGATCTATAGATAAACAGACAGTCAGACAGACAGACTGATCGATAGATAGACAGATTGATAGATAGACAGATGGATGCATATATTGATAGATGGTTGGATGGATGTATATACGTATCAGAGAAAAGGAAAGAGAGAAAGAAGTGTTACAAGTACTAGAATAAACTTGTAATCAATATGTTACTAGAATAGAGTTGCGTTAAATGTTACAGATTATCAAATCTCGTGCGTTTCAAATGACTGCTTTGATTCGAAACCTCTACGTTATTATATATCAGCTGACAACTAAAGCTTCTGATTATCGATGTCTGCAAGGAGATCCAGTGTTTGATTGACGGGTTTTCGGTTGGGCTTCCCGACTGCGGCGGCACAGACATGACCTCCTGGCAACCTGAAAATACATTTCTTGTAAACAATTTGGAAGCAATTTATTAGTTTTGTCTTTTAATCAATTTCGCTATTCCAGATCTGGTCTAGAGGGACCGCTGAGATAAAAGGATTTTCAAAATCAAAGATGCAACCGGCTCCATACTTTAGATTCTAATTTGGATAATGGCTAGTAAGGAGAAGTTAAGTTCAGGCTTTGGAACCGGCCAATTTAGAGCAAGAGGCAGAGTCATCCGACTTAAGTCCGAGTGTGAAGCTGAATACGCCAAAGTTATTCACACTAATTTAGTTAATGTAAAGCTGAATATGCACACGGTGCGCACGCTAATCTAGTAAACGTAAAGCTGAATACGCCAGAGTCATTCACACAAGTCTTGAGGACTTAAAGCTGAATGCGCCAGTAATATTCATACTAATCTTGAGGACTTAAAGCGGAATATGCCAATTTTACTTATACTAATCGATTAAAGGTAAACATGAATATGCCAATGTCCTTCGTACTAATCTAGAGAACGTAAAGCTGATTACGCCAGTGTCCTTCATATTAATCTAGAGAACGTAAAGCTGAATACGCCAATGTTCTTAATATTAATCTAGAGAACGTAAAGCTGAATACGCCAGTGTCCTTAATATTAATCTAGAGAACGTAAAGCTGCTTACGCTAATGATATTCATACTAATCTAATTAATGTAAACGTGAATATGCAAACGTTATGCACACTAATCAAGTGAACGTAAAGCTGATTACGTCAACATTATTCACACTAATCTAGAGCTCATAAGCTGAATACGCCAAAATTATTACGCCAATCTTGTTAACGTAAAGCTGAATACGCTAATGTTGTTAGAACACTAATCGTGTGAATGTGAAGCCAAACACGCCATCGACTTTCACACGTATCCAGTGATTCGTCAGTCTGTCATATATAATTGTCTTAGTAACTGCAAGAGGAAAACTAGAGGTTAATTCAGAATGTGTGAAATTACAAGTTTAAGTAAATATTTAAAAGGACTCTGCAGCTGTGGAGTTTAACACAGAATTAACAGCTTTGTTGACAACTACTTTATAACAACGTGTTTCTCGAACTTTCAGTTTTATTTAGAAACAGATAAATGACTAAGTTACACTGTTTCTTTGGATGAAACTATGAAGGCTTCATTAAAAATAATATTATGGATCCAGAAGTGAATAAATTAGAAAATTCAAAATTGAATAAAATAATCGTTTCTCATGCAGTGGCCTACATAATATTCACAAAAAATTTAACCTTGCAGTTCCAGATTACTTTGTTTTTGCTTTTGATTATTATTATTATTATTATTATTATTATTATTATTATTATTATTATTATTATTTTTTTATTATTATTATTATTATTATTATTAATTTTTTTTTTTTTTTTTTTTTTATTATTCAACTGGTTTTCTTGATATCAGAATTTTTATGAACGTTTTAAAATTATTATTTTTTATAAAGTTATTGTTAAAATTTCATTTCTCAAATTTTTCAAAACCAAGAATTCGATTTCTTTGTATTATGTTTAACTTTCTTTGACACGATATTAAAAATTTCGATTTCTTTGCATAAAAATGTCCCAACTTCCTAATTCTAATATTCCTACCACTGACATACCAAAAATTTCGATTTCTTCAAATAATAATAATAAAAAAAAAATTTCGATTTCTTCTTATCAAGATTTATGACTTCATTTTCTGATGCTCTCGCATCTCCAGGAACGTGAAGATTTGACCAGAAGCGATTTCTTCATCGTCATCTTATTG
>CM022671.1:26430321-26532821 GCA_012295275.1 Chrysomallon squamiferum
TTTGTTTTGCACAACAGTCGTTCGTATGAAGTTCTCAAGCCTCTAAAATATAAAAACCTTATATGGTTAATAAAAAAAAAAAAAAAAAAATAGAATTTTGTTTTATTCCATAACAATACAGTGAAGTCAAAAAGTAATGCATTAAGAAAATCAATATCGTGATTATATTTTAAAATAAATAATATTCCATGATGAATGTCATTCAAAGAGATATTAAAAAAAAAGAAGAAAAAAGGAACGTCTCGTTAAAAGAGAGATTAAAGACCTAGCAAAAATCGATTTATTCGAATAAACAAATATCAGAATATTGTTGTTGCTGTGACATTAAATTACTAATACTTTTTCTCTCTCTTTTTTATAACTTTTTTTTTTTTTTTTTTTTTTTTTCAGTATCTTTCTTTTTCTTTATAACAATAGCAGTGGTATTTGAATTAGACAGTATAAAACATCTCACTGCAAATCTTTTAATTTGAAGAAAAACGCGGTATTCCTCTTTTATCAGTTTTATTCTTATAACATAGATACAAGCACACATACACACACATATATATAACACATACACACATACATCCACACCTAGATACATACATACATACACACACATACACATACACATACATACACACATACATACTCATACCAAAAACACACACATACATCTATACATACAACACATATATACACACATACAAAAAAACGCACACACACACACGCAAAAAAAAGCAACAAAACAACAAAGGAGTTACGCCTAATAAAATAGTGCTAAAATGTTATGTGTGTGTGTGTGTGTGTGTGTGTGTATGTGTGTGTGTGTGTGTGTGTGTGTGTGTGTGTGTGTGTATGTGTGTATGTGTGTGTGAATGTGTGTGTATGTATGTATGTATGTATACAGAAATTTTCAGGTTTGCCATTAAACTTAAGTACTAAAAAGAAATGGAAGAAATGCCTAAATTACATAACATATGACGTATATGTTATCAGAAACGGTTTCCCTTTCTCCACAGTTCTGAACAGAACCCAGCCCACACGAGTTAAAGAAGGTTCAGCAAAATCGCCAATCCAGCATCGATCTGGCCCCGATGGTTGCGGAAAATCGGCGAAGAACAATACATGAGGCTAATAATAAAAATAAATTACAACATATTGATCTGACCTGATCGTTACAAAACTGTGGAAGATTAAATAATATGAGAATTTCTTGTACATCGGAGATAATAAAACATGCGACGTAGTAGTCAAAGACAAGAGTGTTGCAGAGATAATAAATAAACTCAGAGGATTGAAGTGACGTGATTGTGTGGCGTTATTATATTTTACTTGTAATATTCAGAAATGTGTGTGTGTGTGTGTATAGGTCTGTGTATATGTATGTATGTATATATATATGTGTGTGTGTGTGTGTGTATATATGCCTGTGTGTTTATTCATTTATCCGGTCTGTCTATCTGTCTGTCCGTTTTTCTCTTTGTATTTCTATCTATCCATCTGCGTATATGTTTGCATGTGGCTCTGTTGCTCTCTCTGTTTGTAAAAGTTTGTTTGACTTTCTGACCATCTATCACACTTTGTTTACACATACTGTCAACCCATACATCCATCCATCTGTCTGGATATATATAAAACGTAAAAAAAAAAAAAATAAAAAAAAAAAATTTTAAAATAAAAAGAGTAAAAAAAAAAAAAAAAAACGAAACAAGCTAATATTGGCGAGATCTTCGTACGAGTCGGTTTCCACTGGTCGTCATTTTTGTTTCCTCTGTGTTTTTAGCACCGATAAATCGACCCTGCTCCGTGCATTTTCATTAAGGCATTAGCAGACGTGACTCGCTTTCCAAAACGGAAACTGTGCACTGCATCGCGAGTGATTTAATTTGGATCTGAGGTCTCACGCACGCCGAGATCCCAGTGTCCTTTATGGAAGAAGATGGCGGCAAGCCCGCCTGGATAAAAATAATTAAAAAAAAGACACAAAAACTCGCTTTTGTTAGAGATTATTTAATCTAAAGTCACCGCCGTACATCAAATCAAATATTCTCCAGGAGAATGTGACAAGTGAAATAATATGAAATAATATGAAATATTAAACTTGACGCGAGAAGAAAAAAAATATATAATTCCAACTTATTTGATTTTTGTGGAAACATAAAGAGAGAAGGATAAAGACTGTTTATTGTTGTACTATGTGAAGTAATAAAATAAAGTAATAATAATGAGAGTAACAGTAGAAATTGTTATAATAATAATAGCAGTAGTAATGGTGGCAGGAATAACATATGTTTAATAGCAATAAAATGTAATATAGTAATAGAAGTAGTAGGCGATATCATAGTTGCAGATATAATAAATTAGTTGTATAAGAGTTTAGGGGAAAAAAAAAAATATATATATATATATTTTGATAGTCTGATGGTGACTGAATTAATGTAGTTTCCAAATTCCTAAGTGCTCAAATAAAACAACTACTTTTCCTCGCTGGGAGAAACAATTGTTATTCTCCTCTCAGCAATATTTCCTGTATGTTGGAAACTTTATGGTCCTTTTTATATTTAACATGGGACATTGTTTATCGTTTGCCTTGTAACCTAACGTAAATAAATTCCCAAAGCGTTTCGTACAAAACTAGAACAATGATATAATTTTATTTTCTACAGAGATTTACAATCTAGAACTATTAATGTAACCGTAGGTTATAGTACTGGGCATAAATTTAAAACAATAAAATACTACACAAACAAAAAAACAACAAAAAAAAAAAAAGAAAAGAAAAACCCACAAAATACGTCCACAAAACCACCACAAAAAGAAAAGCCAGTAAATAAAAAAATAAAATTCTGTAGAGCATAATAATATGAATGTTCGAGATGACAAACATAAAGCCAAAGTTCAATGTTTTAGTTGAATGAAAATAAAGTGAACCATTATCGCAAATGATGTTTTTTTTTTTTACTATTGTGTTTTAAAATCTAATAATAATGATTCTTTACAGTACACAGACCAGAGCAGCAAAATAAAACCTAAACTGCTGTTGATACATCTGACAATTATAAACCCGAAGTGTTTTAGCGCAGACAACATAAACCGATGAAATGTCACAAGTATTCAAGTGCTCTTTTAGAAAAATTCTGATTAAGATTTCCGCTGAAGAGAATGTTTTTATTAAATTAAACCCGGCGTGAGAGAGTTTGAAAAATCAATCCACTATTCACAGCAAAATTACTTTCAGTTTTTCTATTCCCAATAGTGGTTAAGTCCGCTTCGGGGTCCAGTCGCTAGGGGGACACAGGTCTTAATTAGAACGGGGTTTGCTGCACCAACACAAGATGTCTCAAGGAAATTATTTTGAGTGATTTGTTACGCCTCAAGTGATGTTCTCATGAGAGATTTAGTTACGATATTCAAAATGGAATTTTGGCCAAATTTGTTTATGTGCACGACACACACACAAACACTGAGAGAAAGACAGACTGAAAGACAGAAAAATAGACATTCAGACAGAGAGACAGAGAGACAGACAGAGAGCTATCGATCAAAACAGATATATTAGATAGATAGAAAAACTAACCGAATGATACAAGCACAGAGACAGACAGACATATAAATCGAGAGATGCTGAGAGTTTAAAACCTTCTGTTTGTCGTAGAATTCATACGTGCTTGTGTACAATTTCAAATTGTGTTATTTATCAGTAGCTATTAAGAACGTAATGTGAAATCAGCTTGCAGAAAGGTTCAAATGACAAAACAGATTCAGAATAGTTTAGACTGCAGTTTCGGAAATTGTCACATTGATCGAAAGTGGCAATTTCACTTAACATAGCTATAGGTTTTTTTTTTTTTTTTTTTTTTTTTTTTTTTTTTTTTTTTTTAAATCATTATGTTACAAACTACACGTATAACTACAATCCGAAAGAGAAGATAGCGTGAAACGAAATTAGATCTTTAAAGCGTGTGCAATTTATTTTATTATCACTATCGTGAATAAAATGTTCCACCAACCATTGAAGTAAGTAGGCGTTAGGACTGTGACTAGCAATTTGAGAATTACTGTTAATCGACTTTGTTTCTTTATGGAATCCATTGCTTTGAATTTGCTTCAAACATAATTCAGTTCTAAGTTGGAATAATTTATAAATTGAAATCGAAGTCTCGTACGAAACAAAAATACAAAGTTGTTTTATTTAAAAAAAAAAATTGTTCAAACTGTTATAAAAGTAACGTTTTTATAGCATAGTGTTTAATGCTGAAAGTATTAGTGGACGATGAACTATTGTGATATACAGCAACAACAACAACAACAATAATAATAATAATAATACTATTGCTAATTCTATGAAAAAAGAAGAAAAAATAAAATAAATAAGATTTGATTGAATGTTATTTTCATATATATATACTCTTTTTTTTTCAATTTAATTTAATTTAATTTTTGATCATTTCTGCAATAAAGAAAGAAAGAAGAAAGAAAAAAACGAAAAAGAAAAACGAAAATTTAAAAGTTTAAAACATTCACTTTACTGTTTTTTTCTTTCTTTCTTTTCTTTCTTCCTTTTTCTTTATTTCTTCTTCTTCTTTTTTTTTAATTTAAACATTCTAAATGTCTTTGTGAACATGTCTTGTTGATATTGATTATGTGAAAGTTTTAGTTAAAAAAAAAGAAGAAAAATGGCCTACATGCTGTATTAATTCAGGTGGAACAAAAAAACGTGAAATTTAAATAAAAGTGTTATTTGTCACTGTGACAGAAACACGGACAAAAACTCACAACTCGCGGAAAGTGACGTATTGTAATAGGAAATCAACTGTAAAATCTGACACTATTTTAACACATCGCCAGAGTGAGACACATTTTTTCCCTTCCAGATTCTTACTTTTTTTTTCGTTTTTTTTTCAATTAATTTTTCACTTTCCATTAAAATCAAATTTACATCGTTAAAATTAATTTTTTTTTCTCTCTCCTTCAGTTGCCATAAAGCAAACCTGACAGTTTCAAGATAACAGTCTTCATGTGTAATTTAACTTCATTTTTAATAATAATAAATAATAATAATAATAATAATAATAATAATAATAATAATAATAATAATAAATAACAATAATAGTAGTAGCAGTAATGGTAATACTACTACTAATAATAAATATTCAATTAAACTTAAAAAGAATAATACACTTAAGTTTTTAAATATAAATAGAACGTGTAAGTTATACTATTAAATATACACATATCTGTATGCTTGTATGTATGTACGCATGTACGTATGCATTTATGTATGTATGCAGGTATATATGTAGGCTCATAGATCTACGTATATAAGCATATATATATTCTGTGTGTTTTTATTATGCATGTGTATATATGTACATATGTATGCATCTATATATGTATTTATGTAAGTTTCTTAGTGTGTATGTACTCTTTAAAATTACAGTAACAAATTATGCCACATAAAATAAAAACACACACATTAAAACAAATTATAATTGTATTAAATAATATTCTGCTGACACTGTGTCTAGAACTAAACACACAAGACTGTGGTACACATTATTTACTTAGCACATAGACCAGAATATGTGAGAATAATCATGTTAGTGGGTAATACGAAGGAGATTAAAGGAAAGAGAATGTCTAACATAGTGACGTACAAAGCTTTTGCAGTACAAGTAAAAATGCGGATGCAAGCCATCGCCAATCATAAACATACACTCTCTCAAATAAAGATAATAACAACAACTATTACTACCACTACTACTACTTCTGCTACTGCTGCTACTATTACAACTATTACTACTATTAATAATAATAATTATTATTATTTTATAAAAAACAACAATAATAATAATAGCAATAATAATAAGAAGAAGAAGAAGAAGAAACAATAAGAAGAAAACGAAGTAGAATAAAATAATATAGTTGTTACTTATCGATCTTTTCTATTTATTTACATATATATATATATATATATATATATCCTACATGAACGTAATTATCTGCTATTCAAACCCGGCGGTAACGCATAATATTACAGTCACTGAATTTACTAAGCCACCGCTTCTCTGTCGGTCAGAAAGTCGAAATCGGTGACTGCGGAGACACGTTCGCCTGTAGCCATTCAGAAAGCAATGACGGGCTAATGATGCGCGATTGCTGACACACCGGCCGAGTGTTAATAGCGTGTTTGAGATGTTGCCGCGACATCGCCATCGTGGTTGAACATTCATTAATTCGTACTGGTGTATTAACTACACGCTACGCCCTCCCAGTCATGTGACATGTCAATTCTTGCCGGCTATAGATCGAACATCGTTACAAAGCGTTCCAGTTTTGCTCCTACAAAGTCTTTTGCCTTGACTTTAACGACGACTTCCGTCTTCAAGGTCAAGGTCCAGGTTCGGAGAGAAAATGGCTGACTTATTTGTTTAAAAAAAGGAAAAACGACTTCAAAAATAAATAAATAAATAAATATAAAAAAGTTTAAAGTACTGTAACTCTAAAAAAAGTATATTATTTACTTCGTCTTAGTTAAATAATTTTTTTTTTTTTTTTTTTATATATATTTGTTTTCTCACAAATTAACAGCCTGTCCGCCTAAATATCAGCTCCTCTAGTGTTTGCCTATCTCTGGGTTTTTTTATTTTTTAGGTATATTGTTTCTCTCTCTGCCAGTCTATCTATCTGTCTATCTATCCATCTCCCTGTCTGTCTGTCTATCTATATAGGTATCTATCTTTCTGGATATTTCATCGTCTTTCTGTACGTACGTGTACATCTGTGAATTATGAAAATCAAAATATACACTTATTGATTAGATTTATTTAGCTTGTTTTCAGAATTCATCCGTGAGAGATAAATTGAAAGAAAAATTATATTAGTTTGATATAATATTTTCGTTTGGTTATTTCTTTTTATTACTATTATATTTTGTTTTGCATTTTTCTTCTTTTTTTTTTTTCTTTCTTCTTCTTCTTCTTCTTCTTCTTCTTCTTCTTATTATTATTATTATTATTATTCTCTACGTAAATGTGTATGACTAGCTGCATTTTCATTTATGTAACTTATATTTGTTTCTGTTCGTTAGGATATTAGTATCATATCATTTATATGTACATGTATATGTCTCTTTTTCTGTTAAACAGTATAATAGTATTGTATATTAAAGTATACCTCACTATGTACATGTCTTTGACTAGCTGCATTTTCATTTATATTACTCTTACATATATTTTTCTCTATTAGCATAAATATTATTGTAGTTATATACTAGTATTTTAATTTTGTGTTTTCGTAAAAAAATAAAAAAATAAAAAATAAATAAGAAAATAATTTTTTGTGATTAGTTTGAGTGTATACTATATTATGTGATAATTAGAGAGAAAATCAGACTGAAAAGAAGAAAAGACAGCTAAAAGCCGGAAAGACTGCAGAGCCAAAGCAACACGGATGAAGATGAAAACGCTTGGTTACATTAACCTACATTCTATAACAGCTGCATGTTTGAGAACATAAGAGAGAGAAGTATGACAAATGATAATGTAAATAAATATAGATATCCTCTTTTTTCCTTCTTCATTTTTTTTTTTTTTTTTTTTTTTATTTTTTTATTATTGAAAACAAAACATTAGCAGACGGAGATAATTTCTAAGACAGAAGAACCATAACGATTTGTTTATTTAGATCCATCACCCTCTGCTTGACGACCTCAATTCCGTTATATAAATGGAAATCTCTGATCCGCCGATTTATCAGCGATATCTCTGGGAATTCACTGAAAATGAACCCAGTTAACGAAACACTGTCTCGTAACAGTTGGTGCAAACGCACACAGATGCAGCGTCTATCCTCTAATGTCTCATTCAGGGCGGCGTCTCACGTCAAAATATTGTTTGTTGTGTCGATGCAGTTGACGAAGCCGTCTGGTCCGTTTGGAATCGCCGGCGCGCATTGGCCGCGGCGGCAATGAATCTCTTGTATGTTAGGAAAGGAATCTTTTAAAACGGAATAATCTATTGGTGCTTTTTCATGCATACTCCTGTCGTCCTTAATTGCGACGCGGCCCTCAATCGATACGTTCGTTCAACACACACGTTATGATCACTGAGATTAGCACCATTACGACGTCGATCGAACTAGACCTATCGGTGAAACGTCTGACCAGTTCGGCAGAAGCAACGTGGAAGGACACGACGTCTTTGCGAGGGCTGCGGAGGTGAGCGAGAGGAGGAGGCAGAACGAGAGAGAAAAAAGAATGACAAAGAACGAGGAGCTCGCAGACAATGCCTGCATCTCAAGATGGCTACAAGTCATTTGACAATTGACGCTGATTTCCAAGCGGTTAAACTCGCTGTGCTTGGAGCGCCGGGTGTGGGAAAGAGTTCAATCATCCGCCAGTTTGTTATGAACCAGTTCGTCGAAGATTACTGCCCCACAGAGAACAAGGAGGTGTTCTGCCCGTCCGTCATCATAAATGAACATTTGTACGAGCTGAAGATCATAGACTGCCCTTACATTCCGTACTTCCCAGTCAACTCTCTTTACGAATGGACTGACTTCAGGGGATACGGCTTGCGGAACGCGTCAGCCTACATTTTAGTTTACGATATCACTTCGGAAGAAAGTTTCCAGTACATCAAAAGCCTTCGTGACCAAATCCTCGAGAGCAGGGACATGCACGACGTGCCCATGTTCGTTGTTGGAAATAAACACGATTTAGCGGAGGAGCGAGGAATGCCGAGAAGGGAAGTGGCCACGATGGTTAAGAAACAGTGGAAATGCGGCTATATTGAGTGTTCAGCCAAATTTAACTGGCACATCGTTTTGCTGTTCAAGGAACTAATGAAAACTGTGGATTATATTGACTATGGCCACAAGCCGACGGCCATCAGAGTGCAAGACGCTCTAAGACGAAATAGGTGCTTGATTCTTTGATATTTGATTTTCATCCACACCGATCACACATAGATACATTTCATCAACAACGGCTGATTCCATGCTGCAAGGAGACCACGTGTATTGTACTTTGTTTGCTGGGTAAATGTTTTAGACTCCGTGTGAATGTGTTTTTATTCTAAACATCGTTAGACTTGTAAACATGTCAATACTGTGTATCTACGTGAAGATTTTCTACCGAAAAGAGTAAGTCTACTTTTGAAAACGTTTTACAAACACTGTTTATAAAACTGATTTAAAAAAACAACAACAATAATAATCAAACAAAATCTATATTTACATATTTTCAACGCAAACTGAATTCGACTGAAATTTGCATTTGTTTCATTACAGAGAAGAGAAAAAAAGAAAGAAAACTAGATAAGAAACAATTTCAAAAATTATTTCATGTATTGTCAATAAATTTTAACCTATCTTTGTGTATTTTTTTATGTTCAATTCATTGTTTGCCTAAAAATAAAACCAAAGTCAGGTTCATTAATATTTGATAGAAACCTGTGAATGTTTAATACACGCCTGTTACTAAGATCGCATATCTTGCTTCTGTTTGAAGGACACAGTGGTTACAGGAAACTAACAGATACATTGATGAATAGACATCCTGCCGCTACAGCTATTATATTAACTTACGGAGTTTGATAAATATTTGATTACCAGAATCATGTCACTACGCTGATCCTACGCTGATTTGGATAATAAACAGTTGTATTAAATCAAACAGGTTTGATGAATACAGTGCTGTTATTAAAATATCGTATCATATCTGTTAAGATCATTGATACAACAGTTACATAAAGTTAAAGCATATTCTGATATATATTTGCTAATCCTGACATTAAAATGACTTTTATATACATTGTGAGTACAAGTTGATGAACGTCTATTTAAAATAATTGTATTATTAAAATTTCATGTTTTATACTTTTATTTAGATTGTCAGTACAATTGTTATATAAAAAATTAAATACATTTTGATTAAAACAACCCTGTTATTAAAATGTCGCATCTTATTCTTATTTTGACTGACGATACACCTGCTATACAAAATTCTGCAAGTTTGATGAATATTTGATCAATAGAATACTAGCACTTCTATATATTTATGTCACTTATACTTTGATACAAGAGTTATATAAACTCAAAGAAGTTAGGTTGATATTTGAATAATACAAACCTATCACTACAATAAAATCATGCTACTTATATTTAAATAATACAACAATTATATAAAATCAAAGAAGTTAGGTTGATATTTGAATAATACAAACCTATCACTACAATAAATTCATGCTACTTAAATCATATTTAAATAATACAACAGTTATATAAAATTAAAGAAGTTAGGTTGATATTTCAGTAACACAAACCTACCACCACTATTAATTCATTGGTCACTTATATTTAGAAGATGTGAGAACAGTTAACTAAAACTAAACTTATTGATAAATGTTTGATTAACACAATCCTGTAAGAAAATCTCATATCTTACTTGTAATAAAATTGTTGTATAATTGTTACTGAGCACATTTGTTAAATATTTGGTTCTTGCAATCCAATCCTCAGAACTTCAAATACACCATCTATTTAGTTTGCTGAAAACAAACAAAAACTATTACATAAAATAAAACACGTTTTGTGGATGTTTCATAAATACAGTCATCTCACTATAATGTCAAACTCAGTCGAGTTAACATCAGTGGTTTGACTGTTTATATAACCAAACTTTAAACTAGTTCTTAATGTAAATATAATAAATATAAAAGAAGAAAAAAAAATCCGTCTATAAAAACCTATTAAAATGATGATGATGATGAATATATCCAAAAGGATAAACATGTATTTCTACCAAGGTTAATACATTTGAATTACTTGGTTAAATGCACGAAGTATCAGAAATAAAAATAAACATGTTCATTTTTATGTGCACAAAAATACAAATATATACACAAACACGTGCACATACAGTCACACATAAAAACGTACTTACATACTGACAGAAAGACAAACAGACAGACAGACAGACAGACAGACAGACAGATAGTTAGGTAAGTATATATACACATGCATATATACATAATTCATATATAAATACATATCTGCGTATGTTTCTGTGTACATGTACATATGCATGCATGTATGTTTGTTTCTGTATTGTGTTTGATTCGCTAATTTACTTTCATTTGTTTTGAAAATGAAATCGTTTGTTGCTTGGATATTTCAGCGAAGTGAGATCAAATATTTTTAAATTTAAGAAAACTACGTTCTTCGATCTAAAGAACATTAGAAAGGATTAGAAACTGAAAAACTGACAATGACAGAAAAAGGTTTTTCACTGAGTTTCGAGGTGTGTGAATACAGAGCACCCGCTGACAACGATTAGTTTTTTACATTGATCATTAAGTTTGAATTCAGATCAGAACAGCAGTCTCAGACTTTTCATTACGTGAGTGTAAACATTATCACACGCAGAGTTTTTCTAATATAAAAATAATAAATAATTAACTATATAAAGTAAAATGTAACAGTGACAATGGAGACAATTTTGTTTTCAGAAACTATACAAATAAAACGAGCAAAAATATTTCGTAGGAGAGAGTTTGAATAAACATTGTATATCTTAGGTACATAATGTATATAAAATTGTATATATTTATTAACATAGACTTTTATTTCAGAATACTACAACAGAGTTTTCTTTTTCACGATTTTGTTATTGGTTAACATTTAAATATACCTTACAGCCGGATTAAGCCTTAAACATTAACTTGAATCTAATTGTGACTGCAGTATTTGCCATTAATCGTTACAATAAAGTCAACGTTCTATCAAATTGTGATAAAGACATACTGTTATTACAACAAAGTTTCTGTTTAGACGATTTCTGTATTGGTTAACGTTTAAAATTACATTACAATCTTTAACCATAATGTTAATATCACATACATTGAAATATTTGTTGTTTTTCATAGATCCAGAGTTTAATATTGTGGTAACAATAAAGCCTACATCTTGTCAAACAGTTACATCGACATATTGTTATTTCAACAAAAACTGTTTTTAGACTAATTCTGTATTGGTTAACATCTAAAATCACCTTTGTTTAACAATTATACGCGTGTAAACATTAACGTCAGTATCACTACAATAGTAATATTTTTGGTTTTTTAAAGAACCAGAGTTTAATAATATAGTTACGACAAAGTCAATATCTTATCAAACACTGGCATCGACATATTGTTATTACAACAGTTCTTCAGCTTAGATAAGTTTTTTTTTTTTTTTACTGGTTAACATTTAAAATCCCCTCGCAGTATTTAAACATTAGCGTTAATACTACTTAAATTTACTTGAATATTTGTTAGTTGTCATAGAAGCCGAGTTTAATAACACGGTTACAATAACTATTATATCAATAACGTGTTTCAAATCTCTTATTTAGTTTAGTATTAGGAATCTTCTACAGATTCTTGACACATGGTCACATCAGTTAACTGATGGTTTGATCTCGCCTGGTATAACTGGTTGGTTAATACTTGGATCTGGAATATACACCCGATCTGTCACTGATATCCTACAACACAGCTGTGATACACACACACACATATATAAATACACACTGACTGTGATGACTGCTGTATATCACAGTGTGATAATTAATACTCGATAACACACAGAGACACACGCGTGTTCACTAATGTTTGCACGTATGGAAACCTGTATGTAAACTATTAACATGACAAACGATGTTTGCAGACAGATCACTATTATAAAAGATACAAATTACTCATTTGGTCTCACAGAACAGTTGCATTAATATGTATCCGTTGTACTCTACAAATTAATAATGTCTGTTCTGTTTTAAAAAAAGAAAGAAAAGAAGATAAATATTTCGAATACAAATAGAAAACAATTTAATAATAAAAAAACCCCAATAATATTAGATTAGATCAGCAGGCATTAATCTGTAATCTATTCCTGTCATATTTTTAACTTTTTTTCTTTTTTTATTTTTTTTTTTTTTTTTTTTAAAGACTATATAAACCCCCACGTCTTTACCTTTTTTTTTCAAATCCATTAACGTAAAATTAACGAGTTATACAACTCACATACAACGTGTGTAAGTTATCTCAGCAAGCCAGTATCGTTTCGAGTGCTATTTATGACAACAATACCTGTGGACAGAGCGCTTCATCTCATAAATAATGGCTTCTTTCTTCTCCGTACTGTTTCCATAGCAATAAGAGTAGCCTGCATTGCTAATGGCACGGCCATGATCCGGTTTCCCCTCATTAGCAAACATTCGATGACTTAAAACTCGGAAATGATGTCGCTGTTTTGACAGACCTACAGAACAGTTGTCACAATTGGACTGGAGTTTGCTATTTTATTTTAAGACTTTGTTATGAGATTATTCTAAAATATAAAATTTAGTTCATTTTGTACGTGGGATTTTATTGAGTTTGATAAGGATTCTCATGATTATGATTGTAGATATAATCACCATGGACATTGTCATCATGATAAACATCCCGTCATAATAATCACTATGAACAATATCGATATATATATATTATTATTTCAGTAGATGATGTTAATATGTCAGAAGCTCATCTAAGTGACATAACTTACGTCGTATGTTTTATCAAACGATATTTTATATAGTATTTTGTTTCAGCTACAGCTATTTTTCACAGAAAACCATCAGATGATGACAGCGATGCAAAACAAACCATAATTCTCGACATTGGTAAATGAAACATTTGAAAAATATTCTTAAATAATCGAAACCGAGAATAATATGGCCTAGTGTATATAAACAATGATTTCTTCCTTCACACAATCAAAACATGACAATTTCTTATTTTACCCCCCTAAAACACACACATATAAACACTTACTTATGCCGAATCAAACACACAATTAATTAATTTATTTATTATTATTATTATCATTTATTTTTTTATATTTTTTTCTGGTCACGTAATGACGTATGCTTGTATTATAACATATAGATTTACAGTCATTCCGGCTGACAGAGTTGGCATTTAAAGAAGAGCTCGTCATATTTTCGTATAATTTTATTCAATAACTGTATTTAGTTTCGTATTTGGAACTGCACTGGTTTTCCTTCGTGAGTCGGGGCCATCTGAGCACTTGTGACGTGAATCAAGTCCGCGTCATCCACTGCTACTGAAGATGTTTATTAATAACTGAACAACAGCAGCAACAACAGCACAAAAAATAGAAATCTTTCTGAAAAATGCAGCATAAAAGTAATTATTATTTTATATGTTTTACCATTATCATCATCATAATCAGCTGTGAAAATAAATCTGCTATTAAAAACATCTAATATATAAGATGTAATATGCACTTCCATAATAGCTTGTCATATGTGTGTGTGTGTGTACACACACAAACATATATATTGACATGAGTATAAAACACTCACAAAAACACACATAGCACATTTATTAATTTTCCTATTATTATACGTAATAATTTTGTTTTTCTCAGTTCCAGTACTTTTTTTTCGAACAATATTCCATATAAAGGTTACATAAATTTACCTTCTTATCATACTAATAAAGGTTACATTCATTTCACGTTTGTATTTTTTACGCATGGTTTTGCAAGGCATTTGTGAATTCAGTGAATTTGATTAAGTCAAGCATAAACTGTTAATAATCTGACAAAGTTAAAAATATGACCTTTCAGATTTTTAAATACGTTTGAAAAACTGCTCTATCTTTGAAGTATATGAGTAACCAAATGACAGTTATAGTAACAAGTGAAGCATTAAAGTAACAAGTAATAACTGTATTAAGGTGTAACCGGTTAATAACTGTACTAATGTGCAATCAGTACTATCTGTGTTAATGTCTGAGTAAACGATAATAATTGTAGTAATCTGTAACGTTTACTAAATGCACTGACATGCCAAGCATTGTACGGAAAACAAATAATATTTGTGCTAATATTTGTTAAAGTGATTAACAATAACTGTAACCAAGAGTAATTGCAGTAATGTGTGAAACTTCAGTTACCGATAATAATTGTATAATCTATATTTATTTCTGAAACTATAATAATTAGTTATCTTGAAGATTTATAGTAATAAAAAGCGGTAATATGTAACCAGTAATAACTAAGATAATCAGTAAATAATTAACATAATCAGTTAAATTACAGTAACCAGTATCAATTATTTCGATATTTGAAGATTTATGCTAACCAGTAATAATAGCAGTAGTATGTAACCAGTAATAACTGAAGTAGTGATAAAATGACGAACATAATCAGTAAAATAATGAAAAGAACCAATACAATTACAGCACTCTTTTTTATGTAAGAATAACCAGTAACATTTATTTTAATATTTGAAGATTTATATAACCAATAATAATAGCAGTAATATGAAAAGTAATAACTAAAATTACAATAACGAATAATAACTATTGAAGATTTACAATAGACAGTAATACTAGCAGTAAAATGTAAGCAATAATAATTGTATTAATCTTTGACGATTAGAGTAACCAGTCATAATTGTAATAATCGTTGAATATTCTAGTGTAACCAGTAATAATTTTGGTACCAGAGTTTTGAATTTCATGTACTTTTTTGTTATCATATTATTAAAAAATATTTTATACTTTGTTAACAATAAAATTCACTTCTGTGTGAAAATTTCATTTACTTGACAAATCATGCACTAAATTATCTAAGTGAAAATTTATATAATCCCCAAAATAATCGTTGTATTTAACTAATAATGTCTGTAGGTCATTTGGAAATATGAATTTTTTAAACTAATGTGAAATATTTATTATCAAGAACTTATTTAATCAGTTTTATAATGAGGAATATACATTAATAATAAAGATAAGAAGTAAGTTAACCAGTTTAAAGTAATAATAATAAAAATAATAATAATATCTGAAGTATTAATAATTAAATTAAGCAGACTTCTTAAAAGTTTAATATAAATGAATAACAAGGGTATTAGAATCATATAATGGATGCTAGGTCTCTCTCTCTCTCTCTCTCTCTCTCTCTCTCTCTCTCTCTCTCTCTCTCTCTCTCTCTCTCTCTCTCTGTCTCTCTCTCTCTCTCTCTCATATATATATATATATAATGTATGTATGTATAACACGTACACAAGAAAATTCAATTAAACATAAAGATAATCAACTACATAACAGTTAACATCTATAACTATTTCCAATAATAACGAATGTTTTGTTTTAAACAATAACAACTCATTCTGAACATTTGTACTGTTAGAAATACGTCTACAGTTTTTATTTAATACCTTCGCTATTGATATCTCTGTGTCATGTAGTCGATATATGCACCAATAATGTTTCGTATTCAAAGAGACACTGAAATGGACTTATTACTGTGTTATCGCGAAAAACATTCGATCAACAACATACATAAAGATGCAATCTTTTCAATATACAGCCAGAATGATTTTCTACAAAGCCGACGTACAACATATGCTGCGAATATGTGACAAACATTGAGATTATTTTAAAAATATATGTATCTGAGATATTTATTCGACTATTAGACGTAGATGAGAAAGCCGAAAAGAAAACTGGAACAAATCCCACCCACGTAATAACGATAGTTCCAGATATAGAAGAAAAAAAAATGTAATTACTGGCTGGTCAGTTGTAGGTTAAAAAGTTTTAAAATAAACCTTTTTTAATTAAAATGTCAAAGGGAGGGAGGGAGAGAGAGAGAGAGAGAGAGAGAGAGAGAGAGAGAGAGAGAGAGAGAGAGAGAGAGAGAGAGAGAGAGAGAGAGAGAGCGCTTCAAGAGGAGAGAAAGAGAGAGAGAGAGACCTAACTGATGTACACAGACCTACTGATGATGTTTCTCAAATATGCAGCCTATTGATTATATAGTTAGGACTATCCGATGACTAACACAGGTGCTCACAGGAAATGAATGCAAGAAAACATGCGCTGATGTCTTGGGAACCGGAAACTGTGATATACCTTCAAAGACATAATGTCGCTAATTTAATTAATACGCTAGACTAACTTCAGGTACTTTACTGAGGTGTTCCGGTACTTCATTGATCAAAATGAATGTATCTGATAATCTGTTCTTTGAACGGTTTTGTTGTGGTTTTAATGACCTAAATACAGTTTTAAAAGAAATTAACAAATTTGTAAAGAAAGGTTATAATAATAACAACAACAGCAACAACAAAAATAATAAAGAGGATGCTGATCATGATGATGATGATGACGATGACGATGATGATGATAACAACAGCAATGAGAACGAGAAAGATGATTATCAAAAAAGACAAGTTTATTTTAGAGAAAGTAACTTCATAAATACATCGATGGCGTACGTTTGTTAATTTTCTCCCCTCTTCCCCAGAACTTTCTCCTATATTATTTCCTTAAGATTCTAAAAGCGTTTTTCTTTTAAATACAGCATACTTTTTTACTTGTAATTTTTGAACGAATCGAAATCATAAGCCTCTTTAAAAAAAAAAAAAAAAAATTTAAAAATTTTAAAATATTTTAAAATATTGATAATATCGTCTTTCTTTTCTTTCCTTTAAAAGCATTTAAACTAATTAACTTGAATGCATTTTTGTGAATTTATTCTTCTTATGCTATTCTTGAAGTCTGCTCCGCGTGTAATCGGATCAATGATGTAGACTCAGTGATTTTTATATTGTAAATACAATATTTATCTAAGCTTGTATACGTTTACTTGATTATAGAATATTGTATTGATCCGCTGCGTTCGTGAGCAGTAGCCACTTGAGGATATTTGCACAAATATCTGTTTAACGAAAACCTCAATTAAATTGCATTTCCGGAGAAACATCGAGGAACTGTGTTTCGAAACTGCATCGATCGTGGCGAACAAACACACATGTATCAAAACATTGTGAGAGGAAAGTAATTTTGATAACAATTTCACTGTCTGAGAGAAATATTTCATAATGGCGGCTGCTTGAAGCAGACGCGAAGCTCGTAGAGTCGTCTGACGTGGAAATTGAAACTGACATCGCGGTCCCAGAGCGGAATGTCTCACAGGATCTGACTGGCTGGCTGTAATGGGATAGTTTGTCACATGAACGAGATTTTAGACCCTAAAATAAGTTTGAGATATAATACAATAAACCAATAATATTAATTCAGAGATAACAGGCTGATGACGCACATGGTCTAATGTACAGTAATATCAACATCGATGTTTAAGTTTGATATATAAATTACAGTGCCTGACGTTAAAGTGTGTTTAAGTATATATAACAACAGTCTGCTCGAATTTCGACGACGATGTATATGTCACAATATATATATAACAATATTTCTAACAATATATATGAAATTGACGTTAAGATATTATATTATCTATCTATTTGTCTACATGTTCTACTATCTACACCATGAAAATACCTAGTTATTTCAATGATTGTATGACAGCATAACTAAATAATAATACAACTACTGAAACTGCAAGTCATACGACTTCAGACCAGCCAGTTAAATATCTTTTCAGAGAAACAAAGATGGAAATGCCGATTATTTTCGCATACGTTCATAACAGTAGAGCTTGAGATGTCGCCTTTATATACAATTTGCATCGTAATGACTCTTCGAACAATAACAATTTTATGTTCTATTTCCAGATCAGAAGAATATCAACACCGTTAAGCTTTAATTTCAGACAAAAGAATATTTGAGCTTCTGGTTTATTAGACGCTATTGTTTTCTGGAAAGCTAAACTTCAACTTTAGACTAATTAAATTTTGTTTTATTATAAAAAAAAAAAAAAATAAATAAATTTAAAAAAAAACCCAGCTGTTAAAACCTATGCCTTGTTATCGCAGTTTAAATGATCTTTGACCAGACGAGAAATGAAAGATGAATTTGCAATATTGGCGTGACTTTAATTTTAATCCAGTTTCGAAAAAATATCTTCAGTTTTGATAATTAGATGTCGGCGTAAGGCAAATATCGAATCTGACCCAGATTTCCACCTGGGAGCTGGTGTTGGCAGATACGAATGAAAACAATCAGATAAAAACACGATATTTTTGTTGAACGACAACATTAGAAATGCACTGGGTAAAACGCGCGATATGGATCAATCACTGGCGAGTTTGGAATAAGACACGAGAACTGCGGAGAACGACAACAGATAATTCTGACCGTCGTGTTTATAATTAGTAACGATTTAACACAGAACATTGCTTTAAAAGTTTCGATAATTTCTTAAAACAGTACAATTTGCATAATGTAGTGTAACTTAAAAGTTACAGGATTTTCTTAAAATAGCATGGCTTAAAACCATTACCAAATATTCAAAGCTTTAAAATTTACAGGATTTTGTTTCTGTAGAACGTCTTTAAAATTTTACGTGATTTTCTTAATATAGCATGGCTTAAAGTGTTACATGATTTTCTTAAAACAGCGTATCTTAAAATTTTGCAGAATTTTTCTTTACATAGAACAGCTTTAGCATTTACAGGATTTTCTTTCTATAGAATATCTTCAAAATTTTAAAAGATTTTCTTAATATAGAATTTAGCTTTATAATTTACAGGATTTTCATGATATAGCATAACGTAATATTTTGCAGGATTAACTTAAAATGTGTATAGGTTTGTCTTAATATAATATGTTTTTCATTCGTCGTCCGGTACAAAGAAAAAACTTTTAGTACGTTAAAGTTTGCGTTTCTTTTGTCTAGCAGCATAGAAAAAACTTCTTGTTGAAAGTATGCATTTCTTTTGTCTCTTAGTATAGAATAATCTTTAACAAATCTACTCGTTGCTTTTGTCGTTCAGTATATAAAAAAAAAAAAAAAAAAAACAGTTCATGCGAGTCACCGTGTCATGATGAACTAATGATTAGAAGTGAATTCAGTTTGAATAACATGATGAACTTCGTCCTCTGGGAGATGAAACTAGTTTAACTATGTAACGATTAATGACGACCGAAGGAAGACGACGACTCGAAGTTTCATAAAGGTTAGATCTATATCGAGAGAACCAGTGTCTGGACCACAAAATGTCGCTTAGAAAATACGAGAGAATGATCTACGTCAGTGGGAATTATTTGTTTTTTTCTTTCGGCTTTGGACAAACTCGATGTTTTCCCATTCCAAACGTTGCTCAGAAAATAATTTATGAATGAATGACAGATACAACCTTGTCACTACTAAAGCTGCACGTAATACCACTATAATGAGCAGTGTAGCACCACCGTCACTTCAACTACTACTTCTGCTGCTACTACTACTACCACTACTACTATTACAACCGCTACCGCTACTACTACTACCACTATTGCTACCACTAACCACTAATAAAATTGCTTCTTCTTCTTTTTCTAATAATAATAATAACAACAACAACAACAACAACAACAACAACAACAACAACAACAACAAATAAATAAATAAATAAATAAATAAATAAATAAATGTATGTTTAGAAGTAGGTTGCTATTCGGAATCAGTGCAAATCTGTTGTTATTTTACGACAGCCCCAGAAACCAAGTTATCTTTTATTTTTATTTCAGCATGCAAATAAACAATTAAGGACATTTAAAACAATTCATTGCAAGCTTTTATGAGTTTCTACAAGTTCTAAAACCAGTAAAGCAAAATTAATTTGTGTTTTCCTTCAGTAAACGTTCAGGTAACTCAGTAAATGAGATCTGCTTAATATCGCTTTTAAAAAGTCGATTACAAAATAATAATAGTTTTTAATTAAATAAACACGACATGAAAGAAAGTACAAAACAGTTAAACTCCGCTTTCTTTTATAATAATTATTCTTTAAGTGATTAATTTCAGTTATAGGATAATTTTGGATAATCAGTTCTGGAAACGAATAACAAAATGACACACACATATAAGAGACACACACGCAGGCACACACACGCAGGCACACGCACGCACGCAGGCACGCACACACACGCACACGCACACACACATTCACCTTATGGAAATCGAAATTATCTCTAAACCGAACTTATTTCTTGGTCCCGTGATCTACTCTGCGAAGAAACAATCGGCTCTTCTGGGTTTTTACTATATATTTTACAAACACACGTATACAAACAAAATTTTCATGTTTTAAACCTTGTTCTGTAACAGAAAGACCTATTTTCACATGTTGTGACGATATTTATATATAAAAAAAACCCCAAAACCTTTAGGTCAGTTATAAAATGCAGCATGTTTCTTGTAACTGACACCATTGTTATGACATTGCCTGAAAATATACACTGAAGTATTAGCATTCGTTGAGTCTCAGCTTTGTCCTCTATAAACCTTGTAACTAAATAAGTGAAATATAAACCTACTGTGTCGTTTTCAAATGCTTTTTACATTTTTAATTAACTGTATAGAAATTCTCTATTGAAATTCAGATATGCTTTATCTATGGTAATTCAGTTTTTGCCAACTGAAAAATTTTTTCTTAATAAAATTAGTTTCATCTTGAAAGTTAAATATATCACATATCATCAAAGTACTTTTTTTCCCCAAAAAACTGTGATCCTTTCCTGGAACAGCATCAGTTTGGTACTAAGAACGTCACAGACATAGATGGACGTTTTCTTCCATTTATTCTAGTTCGGCATACAGAAAACAAACCAGCAGAAGTTATTTGACTTTATTTAGACGACAGCATTCTCATCGCAAAAGAAAACCTTGATTCTGCAATTTAGGAAATCCTTTAGAGAAACTTAAATTTCTTTCCTATATTTCAATTAAAGCTAGGCCGGTAAATCAGCGCAATCCAAAACGAGTCTCCCATCGTAAGAAGATTACGAGTTTCTACTCAACAAAACTTCCTAGACACTGACCAGGCTTTTAAGCAGATTATTATTTGTTCCGTCCACTCCAGTCGTACAAAGGACTAAATTAATTTCCCGTATAGTCGGAGCGGTTCGTGTACTTCCAGGGAGAATGTTAATCTTTGACAATACAAGTGTTAAACCGGATCTTTGCAAGCTTTTCCTGGCTTCTGGTATGTCATCACAATGGTACGGAGATGACTGGAGTGATGCACATAAATCTGTTGAACTTGCTGTATTTTTCAAAGTTCGAGGTATGAGTAAATCCGTGTCGATATTGTTGTTTGTGAAGAGATGAACACGGCAAATCCAAGCCATACATATATATTTTAGTATATACTTTATTTTATATACTCATAAGTATTTTATATTTATCTCACGCATATCTGTATTTCACATACATTTGCATCTATCTCGTATTTATCTGATACACATCAGTATTTTATATTTATCTTACATACAGTTTTACTATCTTTTTATTATCTACTGTGGGCATATATAACTCAGAAGATCATCATTTCCTAACCATAACACACACATAAATTAAAAACTCAGTTTCACATAACAGGACACACACACACACACACACACACACACACACACACACACACTAATACAGAGAGACACACACAAAAGTATTTAACTCACATTCAGTTTGATCTATTATTTCTTGATCGCACTAACAACTGAAGATTGATGAATCCCGCAGGAGAAAATCTATTTTGTCATTCACATCAACATGTGTACCTAATTTTCACTTTAAAAGACAATATCCTCTGTGAACTCATCACAAAACAATTGGTTTTCCATATACAGTGTTGTAATTAAAGTTTTCCCCCCGAAGGCCGCGTCGAGATAAAATAGTCTATCACTCAAAACGTTTTAGTTTTACTGGTTAGAGACACCAGGTATGGTTTTTATAATGTCAGAGTTGACGTGTAATTTCAGACTATCGTTTTTAGACAATATGTAAATAAATGAAATAAATCAGGTTTAATACTACGAATTGTCTTTCACAAGTCAGTGTAGGATTAGGTTTATTTAAAACCTTAAACGATGATGAATAATCTCTCTCTCTCTCTCTCTCTCTCTCTCTCTCTCTCTCTCTCTCTCTCTCTCTCTCTCTCTCTCTCTCCCTCTCTCTCTCTCTCTCTCTCTCTCTCTCTCTCTCTCTGACTTTCTCATCATTAATGTATATATCTCTGTATATCTATATTTATGTTAGTATGTCCATGTATCTCACACAAACAGACTCTCAGCACTGTTAAAAGATTAAAACAACAACAACAAATAAAAACCTAATACAACCCACAACTGTACGCCAAACAAACCTCACATAAATGAAGATATGTTTTGAAAAGTCTATATTTAGACATTCGCAAAATAACGGTACTGAATTCCCAAGCTGCCACTCAATAAATAATTTGTTTTAATAGCTAATAATCAGCTGGAGTTTTCCGTTACAATTTCCATTTATTCATTAAGAGGTCCAGGCACTGCTGATGTCAGAAATACACAAATTCTACAAAATAACAAACGTGAAAATTTCACACGGGCGACGTTGTGCTTATGTAAATGATAATATCTATATTAATACTCACTTTCTAGATTATTTCAAAAACTTTATCTGTGGCGATATGTGTACATTTGTGTTTTAAGTATTTCAGTTGTTCTTGAAATCAATTTTACATTATTTTCTATGTTTTAATGCCATCATTAATGTCGTTACTAATATACACACCACCACTATCATCATCATCATCATCATCATCATTATCATCATCACCATCAGCGTCTTCGTCATAATTACCATTATATACCGCCTTAACCATTAACCAAAACGCCTTTCTCGTTTGTTCAGCAATGTTCGCTCGCTGCTTAACTCAGGTTGACTTGTTCAGAGTGGCGAGCCTCTTGGGGCGCTCTTCAACCTGCAAACAGACATGACGTCGTGCCAGTCGATGTTGTCGATGATAGATCGTTAACACTGTGGCCGGACACGTGGCTCATTGTGTCGAATAGATGAACGAATTACTCACACTAAACATGAATGAAGTCGTCGCTAATTGCACATTACAGTCATTTCTGACGCCTTCGTCGATTTCTTCAGCCGCTTGCTACACACGTTACGTTTTGTCTCAACTTGTACACAGCAAGTGCAAGCACGAACGATACAAAAACCGAATTAATCTTCACACTCGCTGGATTCTGAGTCCAGTACAGGCATGCTTGAACGTTCGGTGGATGTAACTACATTTCTGAATGGAAACAGCACCGACAGAAGTGAAATTACGCCATTGATGTATTAGCCATTTGCGATACAAATTGTATATACACACGAGTTTGAACTAACTTGCGTTTCTGAAATTACACACTGTAACAGTAATTAC
This sequence comes from Chrysomallon squamiferum, assembly GCA_012295275.1. Classification (NCBI taxonomy): domain Eukaryota; kingdom Metazoa; phylum Mollusca; class Gastropoda; order Neomphalida; family Peltospiridae; genus Chrysomallon; species Chrysomallon squamiferum. The sequence goes on from CM022671.1 coordinate 26,454,509, forward strand.
GTAAATATTGCTATGACAGTATGACTTAAAGAAATGTTTTTATTTTATTTCATTTAATTTTTTTTTTTTTAAACAAAATATATTTAATAATATATTGTAATGTAATATGGTTGTTAGTGCTTTTAGTATGCATTACATAAATACGGCGAATTACAAACAAAACTGGCATCTAAACAAATCAAAAAGATATTTTAAACACGTTCTTCCTTCTGGCGTAAGTGTGAATTGTGTTTACATTGAAATTTGTAACATCCCGGTTTATTGTCTATCACCAATACAGATGACATCAGATTTACAAGCTAAGATTTAAAAATAAAAAAAATAAATAAAAAATCAAACGTGCAGGAAGACATTTTGTACACAATAGATCCTAAGATAGGTTCGAAATACAATGCAAAAATATATATGATAAACACTTCACACGTAAACGGTTATTTTTGATAATAATTAAAACATGTTTTTAGTAACTGTTTTATTAATCATCAGAGTATATAACTTAAATTAAAACTTTAAAAAAAATTAATTTAGTATATTTATTTACGTATTTATTAAAAAAAAATTGTTATTTATTTATCATTAGTAAACTATCATGTGCGTGTGTGTGTGTGTTTGTGTGTTTGTGTGTGTGTGTGTGTGTGCATGTGTTAGCGGGGGTTTTTTTTGTCATTTTTTTATTTTTTTTATTTTAGTCCGGACACCAATTATTACATTAACTTCGTTGTTTTTCCTTTAAGCCTCCAGACCAAAGCAGCCTTGCTTCCTAGCATTCCGTTTTGGTGCTCAGTATTGAAGATAGGAATTGAGAGAGAGAGAGAGAGAGAGAGAGAGAGAGAGAGAGAGAGAGAGAGAGAGAGAGAGAGAGAGAGAGAGAGAGAGAGAGAGAGAGACACACAAATAAATTGAATGATAACTGAAGCTGAAGAGAGAGTGATATAGACGGTTGAGAGAGAGAGAGAGAGAGAGAGAGAGAGAGAGAGAGAGAGAGAGAGAGAGAGAGAGAGCGTAAATAAGTAGATCGACAACAAAACTATCGATGTCCTAACTTGATGACAGCAAACACGAACAGTCTTACTTACTGTTGCCAGTACAATGAATCTGATCGTAAAGACATTTACACCGGTGCAGCCATGTTGTCTTATTACGAAGAATTCACTGGAAAACAAACATCAAGACAGGTTGCTTCACAATAGAGAATTCCCAGCTGTTCAAGTGATGATACTAGAATACCTATATATGTTGTTGTTTTTTTATTGTAAAATTAACAGCGTTGTGCGATTAATTGTATTTTATTAAAATTGTATTAACAATTCACACATATCTGCTTTTAACTGTGTTTTTAAATAGTTCAGTTTTCAACCGTTTTCGTAACTGTCCATGTGTTATCTTTAATATTAACTTATTTCTTAGAATTATCTTTTATCTGTTATCTATTATAATAGTGTTGGTGTTACGCTTTTTATTCAAAGTAGCATTTTTACATGTTTCTTCTCCTTTTATTATTATTATTCTTATTACTACTACTACTACTACTACTACTATTATCTTTACTTATTTATTTATTATTATTATTAACATTATCAATATTATTATTATTATTATTATTATTATTATTATTATTATTATTATTATTATTATTGTAGTAGTAGTAGTTGTTGTTTTTATTATTATTATTTGTTGCTTTTCCATCTTTTAATTTTAATTCCTTTTAAACATTCTTCTTGGACTTCTTCTTCTTTTCTTACTTAGTGAAACGTTCACTGGAAATTATCTCTGAGTATAGTGAACTAAATTCTTAACATGTGGAATATTTCTAAGCAAAGTGTATAATTTCAGAAAATTAATGTTAATATTATTTTTTACCAGACTGTAAATTCACACAGGAAGATATTTGATTGCCTACATTAGTTATGTATATTATAATTAATGGGTTTTGGTTATTACTGTTTTGATGGAGGTCGGGGGGAGGGGGGTAATAATCAAAATACAAGAAGTGGACTTCCTACACATTCACTTTCAACCAATGGATTGCCTCTGCCAACCGGAAGAGGAAACAGATTACCTTCTATACTGACTTCAGAAGCAGGAAATGGATTGCCTCCCGTACGTAGACAGTAAATGAAACGGTTTGTCATCTAATATCAAGGCATAAAATAAATTGCATTCAGCTTCAAGGAAAAGAAAACTGCTTATGAAGAACTTAGACCTTTTTTAATATTGCTCAGCCATATTATGTTTACAGCTCAACAGAAATTTGACAAATGTATATAGTTATGAACAAAAAAGGTTCTCATTCATATGTAATATCACTGTAAATAAATAATAAAATAAAGTTATTATATATATTTATTTATTTATTTATTTATTTATTTACTTATTTGTCTGTATGTACTACTATTATTAATGTTTGCGGTACGCATGTATTTTTATTTTTTTTTTTTTTTTTATTCATCTAACCTTTTATGATCTTCAGCAATAAAGGTGTTATTTTACATAAGCATTTTTTTTAAAAGTGTTTCAACAACTGTATGAAATGTAATATAAGATTTTCGTGTATGTATCGATAACCCGCAAAGCTGAAGGGCAATAATAACATTTCGCAGCTTAAGGAAGTGATTACCTTTTCAAAATTACCTGGCATGTTGCCTGACACAGGGAAATAATGTGTCGTTTTATCAGAACAGGGAATTATATAATTGTTCTTTAACTGTCATATTACTGTGACTTGTTTTTATGGTAAATAGCTGTTGATTAAATTTCAGCAGTTCGATGATCACGTTTTTCGATATTCACGTACTTGCGTGTTAAGGTTCTGTACTTTACACAGGGTTTTAATATTAGATCAGTAATTCTTAATATCACGAAAATATATCAGACGTGACTAATCAATTATTCTTTGTCAGACTATCCATGTAATGTAATATGATGATATGATATATTATATGATATAATACAATATAGTATATATAGCATAATGCAAAGTAATGCAACACAATACATGTAGAGGCTGAGGATCCATTATTCAAAATTCCAAAATCAAACATTTTAACGAGCAACAGAAATAGTAATATCTTAGTGTTTTGACTGTTTAGCAAACGGAAACTTTATTTTCGACACAACATTTTTTTTAAATATTATACAAACAAGTCCCAAGACTATTTGTTCAGGCTGTATATAAATTATAAACGGAATTCGTGTTTAGAGTACGATCCTCTGTTCAGGTAATCTTATATTCCAAAATCCAAAACTCTGTCACTTCCGGTCCCAATATCATAGCATAGCAAACTAATACATGTATCCGGACCAAATATTTATGCTGTGAGAACGACTCCCATGTAATGTAAAATTAAATAATAATAAAAAGAAAAAATAAAAGGAAACATTTAACAGCAATAATGCAGAATTAAAAAAAAATTAAATGAATTTGATAATAGGCAACCAAACAACAAATCAATGTTCACATTAAAGGATAACGGTAAGAATAACATTATAATTACAATTGTAACTATCTATCAGTCTATCTGTCTGTCTGTCTATCTATCTATCTATCTATCTATCTATCTATCTATCTACCTATCTATCTGTCTGTCTGTCTATCTCTATCTATCTATCTATCTATCTGTGTATTCAAAATTGACAGATACTGAGTTAACATATAATGAAATATTATTAGTTTATCATCAGACAGTTAACACATTATGTCACATTTAATAATCTCATTTTCTGGCGTTTGCATTTGGTCGATAAACTGTTTTGTAAATATCACTGATACAGAATAGGTTTGGAATAATTTTAAAGTAAAGGAGAATTATGAGTTTAAGAAGAAGAAGAAGAAGAAGAACAACAACAACAACAACAACAACAACAACAACAACAACAACAACAATAATAATTATAATTATAACCCCACCCCTCCCAAATACACAGCTGATAGCGAGGATCAGGAGAGAATAAGAAACAAAATTCAGGAAACTTAATACAGATTGCTTTACACGATTTCAGAATCTAAAGAATCTTGGATTTGACTGTAGTGGAATGTAAAATCATGACACTTAATGACACCACAACGTCTGTTACTATTCATTATTAAATTCTCTGAATTAATTCTTTCTTTCTTCTTCTTCTTTAATTATTTATCTTTTAATAGACGATTCCCCTGTATCACCAGAATATCTCCAATAGAAAAGAAGTGAAATAAATAAGCTATCTGTCTCTTCAAATATCTTTATTGTGATGGAAAATGAATAGATATCAATGACAATTATAACTTAATTTGTTTTTGTTAAATATTATATACCTTCGGAAATTTAGTAGATGAAGTAACCAATAATAATAATAATAATAATAATAATAATAATAATAATAATAATAATAATAATAATAATAATTAATAACAATTAATAAACAACAACAACAGGAAGACTGCAGATAAACAGCGATAAGGTAGTACTATTTATACAGTGTTATAACCTAGAGCAAAATGCAAACATTCCATAACCTTTGAGACAAAATAAAATTGCCTCGTCTATGAGGAAACAAGTATGATAGAGCGAGCTAAGCCGACTATTAATAGGATGCGATTACTCTTCGTGAAAAGTTGAGTGTAAACTCCTGAGCCAAGCGGCGAAAAATCAGAACTATTGACTTGAAATCCTTCAAAATGATCGGTTTGAACTTAATGACAAGAGAGCTCTTCTGCAGTATTATCTTCAACAAACTGGAAACGAAAGAAACGCCGGAGAGAGGGCGGGAGTTTTTATACATTGATCTCGTGGCCTCGAGATTTGGCGAGACTTTAGCGGCAAATATTTTATCGAACTCTTTTTTTATTGCTCCTTCTTCTTTATTCTTTCTGTCCTTTGGATCTTTACTTTTTCTTTCTTTCTTTCATTCTTTTTTTTTTTTTTTTTTGGTGTGGGGGGCGTGGGGGTTGGTTTAACGCTATGCGAACGACACCCGGGGCTTCCCTAATTTGTAAGAGCGGTGAAGCTGGAAATGTCATCACCCAGAAGTAGACGTGGTAATTAAAATATTTCTCTGGTTAAAAACATTTAAGTAATTAAATACTATAAAAGAGAAGCAAAAAAAAAAAAAAAAAAAAAAAAAAAAACAACAACACAGTAGAAAATTAGACCAAGAAAGAAAAGGGAACAAAAATAGAAACACAAACAAATTTAAGAAAAGAAAGCCATTGCAAACTTGTTTTCTTAATTTAATAATTATATTATATGTTATTACTTTAAGAGTTTGAATATCTAATATAATAAATTTTATTTAAATTTACGTTTTTTTTTTTTTTGTATCTTCTAAGTTTGCAAAATGTTTTTCTTCATACGTTTTTTATATCTTTTTATTTATTCTTCTACTTTCGTAACATAAAGTATGATTTTACACACACACACACGCACGCGCGCACATATATACACATACATCTATGTATGTATGTCTATGTGTGTTTATTACTATGAACAATTACTTATAATTACACATTTTTAAAATTATAATTCGATCTGGAATGATATAATTGTGCATACGTCGCTATATACATTTTATGTTTTATTTTTCTCTAAACAAATGGGTTATGTAATTACAAACACTTCCCCCATATGATTTTGTCACCATTTGTTTTTAACGTTATATATAGATTTACTCCCCCTTCTTTGATATCGAATAAAGTTTTATGGTGGCTCAGTTCATGCAGATTTCTTGCTGTAACAGGTTATTTTTACGGAAGAACAAATTAGAAGTCTACGCTATAGTATCAGTAGTAGTAGTAGTATAAGTGATAGTGATAATAGTAGTATTAGAATAGCAGCAGAGGTAGTAGTAATATTAAAGGTATCGGAGATAGTAATACTGATGGTGGTCACAGTAACAATAGTACTAACAGAAGAAATAGCAGTTGTTACGGTAATAGTTCTAACAGCAGCAGTGATAATGGTAGTAGTAATAGTTGGAGTAGCCGTAGTAGTAGCAGCAATGATGGTGGTAACACTATTAACAGTAACATAAACTAATACACAGTGGTTATAATACCAGTACGAGTTATGGTAGAGTTAGAAGTTTTAGAAAAAGTTGAAGTAAAACAAATAATAAAAAATTGAAAATAATCCCGAGTTCGCTCTCGTCGTTCTTTGAGTAACACTAGAAAAATAAACCTAACACTCAAGAGAGCAGAGCTGTGTCAACTGAACACTTCCTGAAACGAAATACACCTTACTCCGTTTACATTCGTTCTTCACCTGGCGTAGAAAAAATCAAAGGAAATTGTGGCAAGGTAATGAGAATCGTGAGGGGAATAAAATATACATCTTTGATGTTAAAAGCACAGAAACTAAAAAAAAAAAAAAAAAGGAAAAAAAATCGAATACAGAACACAACAGAAGAGAAAATACTGGACAGAAATGAACACCACTGAAATGTATGCGTCTGCTATGTAAAATCTAATAAACATGCATTGAATGTAATGTAGATCAACAATAAGAATAAGGGTATTACCCGCTCTGTTGAATACAACGAAAGAGGCTTCTCACCTCAAGTATTGCGTTACGACAAATAGCTTTTCGTATAATATGACGTCAGTAGTGCTCTAGTTACCAAAACAGTTTTATTAGAAAAATATATCAGCCTAGATATATTTTATTATTTATTTTACAGTTTGATATTCCGCGTTAATATACTTATTATTATTATTATTATTATTATTAAACGTTTCAGCGTGGAAAATATGTATGTAGGCATAAATTGTATTATATTTCTTACTGTACAGTTTGATCTGCTGTGTTAACACACTTTTATAAGCTACTTTTTTACAAAGAGGTTCTTCTTTCCATCAAAATGCGAGATGCAGACATAATTACTCGTGTAAGGTGAATCACTTGTCTTGTTAAAGTATGTTTCGTATCGCTAGAATCTAGACACAGAGGAACTAATTATTTCTAAAGCTACAGACAAGTTGAAGTCTATGGAGCCTAAGAAAACAAAAGAAGAGAGATTTTTAAAAGTGTAGCGGGACTTTTGAACGACCCTCTATATAAATGTTTACTGTTACCACACTCGTTCGCAGTTCAAAAGGTAGAGCGCAAAACCAAAGTATGACAGGTACAATTATTTACCATAATGTACAGCGTCTCAGTCAAAGTGTATGTACATAGAAATATGAATATACACATTCACATAGCTGCTAAGTGATGTAAGCAGCAGGATGCCTTTTCAACAACATTATTATACAAAGATCATCTGAGAATAACACACTTATTAGTAACCACTACTATCTAAATCCGCCCAGCAATGGATTTTAGTCCGGACACCAATTATTACATTAACTTCATTGTTTTTCTTTTAAGCTTCCAGACAAAAGCAGCCTTGCTTCCTAGCATCCCTTTTTGGTGCTCAGTATTTAATTGAGAGAGAGAGAGAGAGAGAGAGAGAGAGAGAGAGAGAGAGAGAGAGAGAGAGAGAGAGAGAGAGAGAGAGAGAGAGAGAGAGAGAGAGAGAGAGAGAGAGAGATAATAATTTAGTGTTGTCGACAGAGAGATAAATATCGGTGTGTGTGTGTGTGTGTTTGAAATTAGACACTGAAACAGTAATTACGGAAAATATTGGTATGATAGCATGACTTTTATAGAGATTATTTATTTTATTTTATTTTATTTTATTTTATAATATAGTGTAAAATGGTTATTTGTGCATTCAATGTGCACTATATTAAATCGAATTACAAACAGAACAATTGTCACCTAATCAAGTGTAAAAAAAATATCACGAAGACGCTCTTCTTTTGACGAAACATTGAATGGTGTATTGTCTTTGACCAATACAGATAACATCATATTTATGAGCTAGGAATTTTCAAACAAAAAATCAAAAGAGCAGCAAGACATTTTGTACACAATATATAAGATAAACACTTCACACTTAAACAGTTAATAATTAAAACATGTTTCTAGTTAGTGTATTATTATTCATCAGAGTATATAACTTACATCACAACTTTATTCTTCTTAATTTAATTTAATATATTTATTTAATTACGTATTAAAAAATGTATTTCTTTATTTATCATTGGTAAACTATCATATATATGTCTGGGTGTGTGTGTGTGTGTGTGTGTTAGCGGTTACTATGTACCGTATCAAGCCCAAGTATTTTTTTTGTTTTTTTACTTCTCACAGGAAATTACATAACACGGCCTTTGTAAAACTAGTTATTTATTTTATTTTTTTAATATAACATAATCTAATATTCTATGGGTATCTGTAAATTTGATATATACCGCATTAAAACATTGCCATGACTGCAGATTTGCTCAAAATATTTGTGACGAAAATAACGACAACATTTTGAATGAAATCTGAGATAAAATGCTTTTTCATATATTCAAGAAAACCCCTCAGACTTTAACACACAACAGAAATAATCAAATGATTTGGACTACAGGACCGCAGTTCTAACAACAGATGTAGATAGTCATCTCTGAAACCTTCCAAACAGATTCTTTTAATTCATGTCTCCTTAGGATCTAAACTATTAAATTACGCACTGCTGTAAAGACAGATAAGAGGTACTTTTGTCTATTCTTTTCAACAGAGAGGAAGACTCAGCATGGGCCTTCTCCTGATAACCCAGTCGAGGGCCGCTGCCATCAACAAAAGGTAGCGCAATGCGAGAGTCACGAAAACTGAAGTTTGGAATTGTGCCAAGAAAAGAGCTAAAACCAATGGTCTAGAACGTGTGAATATACAGACGTCTAGGTTTGGTCTCATTAACATTACGATATTTTGACACCTCCTTCTTTTCTCCATACCCCGCAAAACATTCATAATGTTCGGAATAATCAACATAAAATAAACTTAAATTAACGTTCCCGATCATATTTCCGATTATTTCTAAACTGTTAATCAGTTAATTCGAGCTGCTTCATTCGATATAACTTATTTTATTTCCGTTATATGTATATGTGTGTGTGTGTATGTATGTATATATATATATATATATATTTACTTATTTATAAATTGTAATATAAAAATGTATTCTACCATAGCTGTTTATTGTAGATTAGAACATTCATTTCTTTATTTTATATTGCATTATTATACATGTATATGTACGTTAATTTCAATACATTTTCCCTACAATAAATTTTTCATAGAGTTAACTTTGATCTTCAGTTTAAAGTCTTCAGCTTTTATCTCATAAATGGAAACAATTTTTGACTGAGTCCAGAAAGATGATAAGGACATATTTTGAGAGCAAATTTTAATTTGTGGTCAGGAAAATAACGTTTATGTTTCTACTTGCATAGTGGCTTCTATTTTACTAATTTATAATTAATAACTGAAAATATATGTGTGTGTGTATGTGTAATTGTGAATGCACTCTTCTGTATATATGAACAAATGTATGTATGTATGTATGTATGTATGTATGTATGTATGTATGTATGTATGTATGAAGGTTTAAAATAATAAATCCACCCCCCAAATAAATGAACGTAGAAAAATCTTTATAAAAGTGCATCTATTGTATGTTTAGATTAGTAAATGACAGTCTGTAGTTTCTTTCCTACTTGGTTGTTGACATCAAATTCTGATGTTAAATTATTTCACTTATTATTTGTGGTATTACTTTATTTCACTTAGATATTGTGATATTACATGATTTCAGTTTTGCATGATTAAATTATTTAATTTTTTCATTTCACGTTGGCTTTAAAAATGTAGTTATTCTTACGCTGAGGAGAATGAGCACAATAACGTTTAATATCTACGTAATCTTCTTCAGTTTATGTACCAGCAGTGCTTATAAAATTCAGATTTTAGGTGGAATACAATAGACAGGAGCAAGTAGACTTTGACAGTTTATTTATTAGCATCTTACTGAAAAATAAAACCAACACCTAACAAATATGTAAACAAACACCGTAGTAGTTGAAACCATGTTTAAATTCGAGCATTGCAACAGAAACGTACAGTAAACAAATCAAAGCAGACGTTATTTTAAGCAAATAGATTATTAGTGTCATTTTTACAAACTGATTATTAATATTAACTATTCCAATTTATTAATGACAAATGTCAAATTAGATACAAAGTATTAACAACAAACAACAACAACAACAATAATAATAATAATAATAATAATAATAATAATATAATAAATGTTTATTCGTTCGTTTCACGATTTTTATATCGCCAGATTTTCAGTGTTCATTGAACTAATCCTTGTTCTTGAGTAGCTGTTCTCGGATGATTAGGAATTTTCGTGTTTTTTTTTTTTTTACTTTACTTCTGTAATATTCTCAGTTTTCTTCGGTTATATACATGTAGCTCGAGAATCCTCTGGCGCAGAAAAGCTGACACGGACATTTGGATGGATATCACTGGTTGTTTCAGCTCTTCTCCGCCACAACACACTCGGATCAAAAAACAAGTAAGCAATTCTCAAGTTATAAGACGAACGAAAGATTCCCATGATTCCTCATTATCGTGATTCGGAATTGGAATAATTCTGTCTTCGTCCACAGCACTCAGAATACAGTTTGGAATCTCACAAACTCGTCCGGCCTCTCTTAGAATGATGAGTCGGGAAGGAGTTTGCCATGTCACCACGCCGATTCCAACTTGAATTTTATACCACGACCACCTATCCTCCAAGTAATCTTGTGTAAAAAGAAAAACAGTTTTCCAGCTGTTGTTTATTCCAAACATTATAGCTTCAGCGATACTTTCTCCCGGTACAGAGTTTCTGTCGTGTAAGTACACAGAGTAGCCGTAGTCTCTTTCTAACTTTGCTCCTATATCGAGACAAGCTTGTCGCCAGTCGTGTTCAGCGTAGCAGAGACATACATCAAACATGAAATCTTTTCTCGTTGGACACATTCCACATTTTCGATAAAGATTTTTAAAGAAATAAATTAATTGTGTTTTATGTTTAATTATGAAGAACACCAGTACGGAACCTAATATCGTAAATACAGTAATTAGAAGAGCAATCATAAACCAAATCTGCCCAATACAACTTTGCCATAAATGTTCTGCGTTGTAGTCCATCACAGAAACAAGCGATCCGTTTTTAGTGGTGCACAAATATGATTTTCTGTTAACTGTATAATTATTATCGTGTAACCAAGAAAGGAACAACAGACTTTCACCACAAATGCAGATAAATCTGTTATCTGACAAATCGAATTTAAACGTTTTCTTAAGATAGTGTCTGTCAAGTGAACTGGTCGTCGATTCTTCGAGATAACTGACTTTGTTGTGATCCATTTTTAACGAGAGCAAATTTGGACAGTTGTTAATGTCGAAAGGAATAGTAATAAAATTGTTGTTTGATAAAATCAGAATCTGAAGATTAGGATTGTCTTTAAATATATCTGGCGAAAGACGGCTGATTTTGTTACCAGAAATATCTAGAAAAACTAGATTTGTAAGATTTTGAAACAGTCGTCTGCCATAAATATAGAAATAATCATCAGGAAGCGATACGTCATTTAAGGACAGGTTTTCCAAACTTGGAAATGTGTCAAAAATTGATGCGTTAAGTGTCATGTGATTATTGTATCCCAGTTTTAAGGTTGTTAAGTTGTTTAGACCTGCGACACTGCCATTTAATATCATGTATTCGTACTGTTGCAGGGACAGTGTCTTTATAACATTGTTAGATGAAAATGTTAGTGTTGTGACAAAATTAACTGCTGATGAAGCGCCATCAATAAGTACAGTATTTAATGTTTCCGGGAGAAAATAAACTATACTATCTTGAAACCGCAGAGTATTTGTAAAGAAAGATACATTTCTTTGAAACAACATATTTTTATTTTTATTTGGATGAAAGCAGGCAAACCCAGATAAATCAACGTATTCCAAGTTCTCAAGCTTCATTACCATGGAAATTATTTTAAAGTCGCTGTACTTATAATCGCCAAAAAACGCGTTTTCGTGTAAATCAATTCTTTTAATACATTTACTGAAATTATTATTCTGAAATAAACTTGTTGCATTAATATAAAGAAGGTGGTTTTCAGAAATATCTAACTCTGAGACACAGATGTTTTCTAAATACTTCAGATTTTCTGCAAAAAGTTGTTGATCATATATCGTCTTGGTAACTTCAAGTAGTGAAGACTTCAGATTTCTGAAATTTAAAGTAGACATGTTGAATCCTTGCAAGCCGTACAGTGAAAAGAGAGCAGCGTGCATACCGAGGTCCCTGTCGCCTTCTAAATTAAGTTTGTTTAGATGTTTCAAAGGGGCAAACGCATTTGCTTGTATTTCCTTAATATCACTACAAAATGACAAGTCTAAAACTGTTAAGTTTGTAGACGTAAACGCTGAGAACGACTCATTAGACAGGACCCTAATATTACAGTTAGCAGATTTACCCGATAAATTTAACAGTCTGAGACGAACCAACGATTGGAATCCAGAAGGAAAAATCACGTTTGAAAAACTGTCTATCGTCAGTTCTTGTAGATTCTGCAAGGATTGGAATATCTCATCCGGATACTCACCAGTTTCGCTGTTAAACGATATGTTTAGGGTTTGTAGGTTGACTAAAGGTCTGAACACAGATTTTGGGAAAGATTTGTTATCATAATCCAAACTGTTAACACTCAGATCAAGAATGGTGAGGTTTTGACAAGACTCGAAGAGATTCTTCGGTAGACGTTTTAATCCGTTTTGAGAAAGGTTCAGATACACAAGTGATGAGTAGTTGAAATCTTCAGGGTTTAAGATTAATGTATTTTTACTGAGATCCAAGGCTACTATGTTCTTGTTCAGCCTGGGGACACGTTGTAGATTTCTCCCATGACAGTCAGCAAATAAACCTCCGTATCTTTCTGAGTACGTAATGGAACAGTTGACTGTTGTATTCTCAGTTGTAGCAAATGCTACAGAAATGAGAGATAATCCGAGGATTGTTAAAACCTGAATAAATATATTTTAAAAAATTGATATTAGAAAATTTCCTTTATAAAATAATTCTTTGAATGATCGAGAATATTCCATTTTTACTTTGCATTTATATGTAATTATTTATGAAATATCATGTATCAACAACAAACAGAAATAAAGACTTACACAGATAGTCGTCATAACTTCGTGAAAACTGCCATATACGTTTTCAGTCATTTACAGCGTCCTAGTTTTCAGTACGTTTCAATTTGCTTAGTGAGAACAGGGTACAGTGAACTGCATATAAGCATTCAAGCCCGAACTCCTTTATAAATAATAATTATATCACAACAGAAAAAAACTAATTTGTACAGTTTGAGTTCTATCGCGTAGTCCTGCGGTTCTGTTCAACAAGTAGATACTTATGATCAATGCATGTTCCATTTGAATGATCGAGAATGTTCCATTTTTAGTCTCCATTTATACGTAATTATTTATGAAACAGCTGTCTGTTGTATTTTCAGTCGTAGTTAATGCTTCAGAAATCAAAGATAATCCGAGGATTGTTAAAACCTGAATATCAACATTATAAAAAATTGTGACTATTCGAAAATTTCCTTCATGAAATAATTATTTGAATGCGTGGAGAATGTTCCATTTTTAATGTATGGTGAATACAACACATGATATAACATTATGTGTGTATGTTGAAATGTATATATATATATATATACACAATAAAGCTTTTCACTGTCCACTTCTCCTAGTTGTTAAAATCGCAATAAATGTATAAATTATTAACAATGACATGTCAATTGTTATTCATTTAAATGTATTGTTTTAATTTCAGTGCCGAGCAAAAAATGGTCTGATACTGAAGTGAAAACAACTTATAAATAGTGACGTAAAGATACATATCGGTACTATCGGAAATCTATAATTTATTACTAATGCTCTTGTTGTTATCTACTTTTCTCTGTTTTGTTCCTGGTTATTTCAGACATTTACAGAGTCCTAGTTTTCTCTACGTTTGAGTTTGCTTACTGAAAACAGGCTGATAGCGAGCCGCATTGATCCATTCAAACCAGAACTTTTTTGTATATCAGAAAAAAACATATTCACAATAAAGATTTTTACTGTCCATTTCTGCTAGTGGTTGTGTGTCACACATAATGAAAGAAATTGCTAAAATAAGAACAAAATATTTAACAGTGGGATGTTAGTTTGTAATCATTTAGACATATTGTTTAAATTTCAGTGATGACCAAAGAAAGTGTTGTTTTTTTGGAGAGGGGGGTTTGAATTTTTTTTTTCCCATTGTGTTCGCGTTACATGAACAAGTAATATCATTAAAAGGTCTGATATGTTTGCGGTAACGAAACACGGCTGCTATATCAGTCGGTGTGAATATTTAGCTGCCTTAACATTCCCAGTTTATTCTCCTAATTCGTTTCATGAGGGATACCTGTCTCGAAGCTTTAATTAACTTGTGCCTGTTCTCAGTTTGTATATTACTGTTATGTTTTATCAGTTAATAATACCATATTTTTTTGTTAGTGGAACTCTAGGATGATAAACAAATCTCTGGCAAACAAACAAAAAAAAAAAAAAATTAAAACAAATAATAATAATAATAAAATATAAATAAATAAATAAATTTAAAAAATGAATAACCAAAAATTAAAGAAAAATTATCTAAAATAAATAAACAAGCTATTTATTTAGCTCGGTTAAGAACAAAAAGTTGGTTTGTTCAGACCACGTCAATTTTAGGCAATAAACACATCGTGCACATGTAAATCTTTTCACACGCCGCATCTTTAACATTGTTAATGAAGGGTGTGTCATCAACACCAATCTTCCTCACATGGTTCTGCAACTGACACTAAACTGACAACAACAGATTAAAAGTGACGTAAATCTACATTCGGGTATTATCGGAAATCGATATTTTATTACTGTTATTGCTGTTGTTATCTGTTTTTTCCTTGATTATTTCATTTCTTTAAGGGTTTTTTAAATATCGTTAAGGAAACTTTCATGATAACGATAGCTACTTTAGTGTCTCATAGATGCACTGTTATCGAGTCCATCAATCGGGATCTGTCGGTAAATCGTTCTGTTACATCTCCTTGCTGTAACGTGCACATCAATGTCATCTGATGTGACCTTCAGGTAAAGTATAGTAAAATGGAAATACGGAGATACAAATTCAAAGACAATTACTTTGAGGTGTATTAATTAAAAATATCAAATTAACTCTCATGTCGTTATGAACACTAATAAGTATGTTAAAGTAACTGGAACAAATATAAATAAATAAACTTACCGAAAGAATCAACATAGTTCGTTAAAGGTCGCACGAATGACTTGTTTGTGAAATATCGTTAACGCCGCACTGCTCACACTTCAGTTTAAAAGCAAACAGGAGAACTGTGATTCAGCTTTACTTGTGTACCAATGCACTTCTTTTTATAGGAATTTAGTTTGTTTAATAATAGTTAGCGATGATTAACCATATACGTCAAAGTAATGTGAGAAGAGCAATTTTAAAAACATATGGTGAAGCTTGGCTGTATAGTCATCTAAGATGCATAACCACACAAAACGTTAATCAATACATCTGTATTGTATTACACAAACTGTTCGTTCTAGTCTAGTAGTTATTTTTAAAATCGTGTCCGAACAACTCTTTAATCCTACGAAAAGTACATTTTTATTGCGTTGTTCTTTTTCTTATTCTTATTTATTGTTTTATTTAATTATTATTTATTTATTTATTTATTTATTTATTTATTTACTTATTTATTTATTTTTGAGGATTTTTAATTATATTGCAGTATTTGTATGCAGTTAGACTTGATCACTTGTTCCAGTCACTGCGTTTAAAGAACAACCTTTATGACAACAATATCTGACTTAGGAATTGGTTTAACTGATTAAATGTAACGTAAAGCTACATTCGGGTATTATCGGAAATCGATATCTTATTACTATTATTGCTGTTGTTATCTGTTTTTTTTTCCATAGTTATTTCATTGCTTTAAGGGGTTTTTTAAATATCGTTAAGAAAACTTTTATGATAACTATAGTTATTTTAATTTCTCATCGATGTCTTGTTATCGAGTCCATCAATCGCGATCAATCGGTAAATCGTTCTGCTGTATCTCCTTGCAGTAAACGTGCACATCAATGTCATCTGTTGTGACCTTCAGCTAAAGTATAGAAAAAATGGAAAGGCGAAGATAAAAATTCAAAGAAAATTACTTTGAGTGCATTAAGTAAAAATATCAAGTTAACTTTCACGTTTTATAAACACTAATAAGTACATGTATATTAAAGTAACAGCAAAAAAATATAAATAAATAAACGTATCGAAAGAATCAACATTGTTCGTTAAAGGTCGCACAAATCGCTTGGTGAAATAGCGTTAACTCAACACTGCTCACCTTTCAGTTAAAAGCAAACAGGAGAATTCTGATTCAGCTTTTCCTGTGTAATACTGCACGACTTTGTATATGGATTTAGTCTGGAAAACAATAGTTAGGGATTAAAGTAATATGAGAAGAGCAAATTTGAAAACATATGGTGAAGCTTGGCTGGCTAGTCATCTAATATGCATAACCACACGAAACCTTAATTAATGCGTCTGTACAGTATTACATAATCTGTTCGCTCTTGTCTAGTATTTTTAAAATTGTGTCCGAACAACTCTTTAAATATACGAAAAGTACATTTTGTTTTGCGTTTGTTCTTCTTTTTTTATTCTTAATCTTATTTATTATTTTATTTAATTATTATTATTATTATTATTATTATTATTATTATTATTATTATTATCATTATCATTATTATTATTATTATTATTATTATTATTATTATTATTATTATTATTATTATTATTATTTTGTTTATTTACTTATTTATTTAGGGTTTTTAATTATATTGCAGTATTTGTGTGTAGTTAGACTTGATCACTTGTTCCAGTCACTGCGTTTAAAGAAGAACCATTATGACAACAATATCTGACTTAGGAATTGGTTTACTATGTCCTTATATTCCTTTTCTTTCTTTCTTTCTTTTCGATTAGAATTTTACATCGGAACAGACTGCCATTAATTTGTTTGTAAAGTTACGTGATGCAGTTTGCTGAAAAATAAACTTACCTATTTTCACTAGTACAAGAACCATCAGAGAAGAAAAATGAATTTGAAACAGCACGTGACCGTCACGGAAGACCAACGAGACAGAGATCAGCTGGAAATTTCTGGTGATTAAATTTCACAAAGTCTTCACATTCATTTTCATAGCACTCGCATCTCCGTATCTTGTGTTGTTGCATAGCGGATATGCACATAAGCCCCTCAGCACAAATGCCCTCCCCAGTAGAAAAACAAACGATTAAATAAATTAATTAATTAAAAAATGAAATAACTTTTCGTAAGTCTAGTAATCTCTTCGCCTCTAAAATGCTTGCAATAAAACAGCTGTTGATAGACAAATGAATATGGCGCCTATGAACGATCACAACTAAAAATATTGGTTACTTGGAGAGAGATAAAAAAAAAAAAAAAATGGCATAAACAAATAACGACGCTCTTTTCTCCAAGTTTCGTGTAGGCTGCATAAATTAGCGAAGTATTTCAGGTAATATGTATATTACGTGATTTTCTAATAGATATAGTAGCTTTAAAAAAAAAAATGTCGTTAGTTATACTGAATAAATATTCATTCGTTCGTTTCGTGACTTTTATATATCCAAATTGTGAATATTCATTGAATTAATCCTTGTTCCTGAGTAGCTGTTCTCGGATGATCAGGATTTTTTCTTTTTTACTTTACTTTATTTCTGTAATATTCTCACAGTTTTCTTCCGTTTATACACAAGTAGCCCGAGTATTCTCGGAAGAACAGCCCACACGGACTTTTAGATGGATATCATTGGTTGTCCCTGAGATCTCTATTCAAATGTCTGTCTCAGCTATTTTCCGCCAGAAAATACTCAGGCTAATAAAATGTAAGAAATTATCAAGTTATAAGACGAACGAAAGATTCCCATGATTCCTCATTATCTTGATCCGGAATTGGAATGATTCTGTCTTCGTCCACAACACACAGAATACAGTTTGGAATCTTACAAACTCGTCCGGCCTCTCTTAGAATGATGAGTCGGGAAGGAGTTTGCCATGTCACCACGCCGATTCCATCATGAATTTGAAACCACGACCACCTATCCTCCAAGTAATTTTCTGTAAAAAGAAAAACAGTTTTCCAGCTGTTCCAAACATTATACCTTCAGCCATACTTTCTCCTGGTACAGAGTTTCTGTCGTGTAAGTATACAGAGTAGCCGTAGTCTCTTTCTAACTTTGCTCCTATATCGAGACAAGCTTGTCGCCAGTCGTGTTCAGCGTAACAGAGACATACATCAAACATGAAATCTTTTCTCGTCGGACACATTCCACATTTTCGATAAAGATTTTTAAAGAAATAAATTAACTGTGTTTTATGTTTAATCCCGAAAGACACCAATACGGAACATAATACCGTAAATACAGTAATTAGAAGAGCAACCATAAACCAAATCTGCCCAACACAACTTTGCCATAAATGTTCTGCGTTGTAGTCCATCACAGAAACAAGCGATCCGTTTTCGCTGGTGCACGAATATGATTTTCTGTTAACTGTATAATTATTATCTTGTAACCAAGAAAGGAACAACACACTTTCCCCACAAATGCAGATAAATCTGTTATCTGACAAATCGAATTCAAACGTTTTGCTTACGTTAAGATAATGTTTGTCTAGTGAACTGGTCGTCGATTCTTCGAGATAACTGACTTTGTTGTGATCCATTTTTAACGAGAGCAAATTTGGACAGTTCTTAATGTCGAAAGGAATAGTAATGAAATTGTTGTTTGATAAAATCAG
This sequence comes from Chrysomallon squamiferum, assembly GCA_012295275.1. Classification (NCBI taxonomy): domain Eukaryota; kingdom Metazoa; phylum Mollusca; class Gastropoda; order Neomphalida; family Peltospiridae; genus Chrysomallon; species Chrysomallon squamiferum. The sequence goes on from CM022671.1 coordinate 26,473,335, forward strand.
AATCTGAAGATTACGATTGTCTTTAAATATATCTGGCGGAAGACGGCTTATTTTGTTACCAGAAATGTCTAGAAAAATTAGATTTCTAAGATTTTGAAACAGTCGTCTGCCATAAATATAGAAATAATCACCAGGAAGCGATACGTCATTTAAGTACAGGTTTTCCAAACTTGGAAATGTGTCTAAAAATGAAGCTTTAAGGGTCATGTGATTAATGTATCCCAGTTTTAAGGTTGTTAAGTTATTTAGACCTGTGATTCTGCCTTCTAATCTCATGTATTCATACTGTTGCAGTGACAGTGTCTTTAGAACATTGTTATCTGAAACTGTTATTATTCTGACAAAATGAACTTCTGATGTAGCGCCATCAATAAGTACAGTACGTAATGTTTTCGGAAGAAAGTAAACTATACTATCTTGAAACATCAGGGTATTTGTAAAGATAGATACATTTCTTTGAAACAACATATTTTTATTTTTATTTGGATGAAAGCAGGTAAAACCAGAAATATCAAGATATTCCAAGTTCTCAAGATTCATTATCATGGACAATAATTTATAGCTGCTGTACTTATAATCGCCAAAAAACGCGTTTTCGTGTAAATCAATTCTCTTAATACATTTACTGAAGATATTCTTACGAAATAATCTTGTTGCATTAACATACAGAAGGTGGTTTTCAGAAAGATCTAACTCTGAGACACAGATCATTTCTAAATACATCAGATTTTCTGGAAAAAGTTGTTGATCATATATCACTTTGGTAAATTTAACTCCTTCCAACTTCATATTCCTGAAATTTAAAGTAGACATATTGAATCCTTGCAAGCCGTAAAGTGAAAAGAGTGCAGCATGCATACCGAGATTGTGGTTGCCTTCAAAATTAAGATTTTTTAGATGTTTTAAAGGGGCAAACGCATTTGCTTGTATTTCCGAAATATCACTACAAAATGACAAGTCTAAAATTGTTAAGTTTGTAGACGAAAACGTTGAGAACGACCCGTTAGACAGGACACTAATATTACAGTTAGCAGATTTACCCGATAAATTTAACAGTCTAAGCCGAGCCAACGATTGGAATCCAGAAGGGAAAATCACGTTTGAGAAACTGTCTATCGTCAGTTCTTGTAGATTCTGTAAGGATTGGAATATCTCATCTGGGTACTCACCAGTTTCGCCGTTAAAAGCTATGTTTAGGATTTGTAGGTTGATCAAAGGTCTGAATACAGATTTTGGGAAAGATTTGTAATCATAATCCAAACTGTTAGCACTCAGATCAAGAATGGTGAGGTTTTGACAAGACACGAATAGATTCTTCGGTTGACGTTTTAATCCGTTTTGAGAAAGGTTCAGATACACAAGTGATGAGTAGATGAAATCTTCAGGGTTTAAGATTAATCTATTCCCACTGAGATCCAAGGCTACTATGTTCTTGTTCAGCCTGGGAACACGATGTAGATTTCTCCCATGACAGTCAGCAAATAAACCTCTGTATCTTGTTGAGTTCCTAATGGAACAGTTGACTGTTGTATTCTCAGTTGTAGCAATTACTACAGAAATGAGAGATAATCCGAGGATTGTTAAAACCTGCAAAAATATATTTTAAAAAATTTTTATTAGAAAATTTCCTTCATGAAATAATTGTTTGAATGATCGAGAATGTTCCATTTTTACTTTCTATTTGTACGTAATTATTTATGAAATATCATGTATGAATAACAAACAGTCAGCAAATACACCTCCGAATCTGGTTGATTACGTAATGGAACAGTTGGCTGTTGTATTTTCAATCATAGTTAATGCTTGTGTGTATGTTGAACTATATTATGTATGTATGTATGTATATATATATATATATATATATATATATATTCATGATAAAGGTTTTCACTGTCCACTGCTCCTAGTTGTTAAAATCGCAAGTACATTTTTCCTGCGTTGTCCTTTTTCTTATTCTTATTTATTGTTTCATTTATTTGTTATTTATTTATTTATTTATTTATTTATTTATTTATTTATTTATTTATTTATTTATTTATTATTTATTATTTATTTCTTTACTTATTTATTTATTTATTTTTGAGGGGTTTTAATTATATTGCAGTATTTGTATGCAGTTATACTTGATCATTTGTTCCAGTCACTGCGTTTAAAGAACAACCTTTATGACAACAATATCTGACTTAGGAATTGGTTTAACTGATTAAATGTAACGTAAAGCTACATTCGGGTATTATCGGAAATCGATATTTTATTACTATTATTGCTGTTGTTATGTGTTTTTTCCTTGATTATTTCATTTCTTTAAGGGTTTTTTAAATATCGTTAAGGAAACTTTCATGATAACGATAGCTACTTTAGTGTCTCATCGATGTACTGTTATCGAGTCCATCAATCGCGATCCGTCGGTAAATCGTTCTGTTGTATCTCCTTGCTGTAAACGTGCACATCAATGTCATCTGATGTGACCTTCAGGTAAAGTATAGTAAAATGGAAATACGGAGATACAAATTCAAAGACAATTACTTTGATGTGTATTAATTAAAAATATCAAATTAACTCTCATGTTGTTATGAACACTAACAAGTATACAAAAATAACAGGAACAAATATAAATAAATAAACTTACCGAAAGAATCATAATTGTTCGTTGAAGGTCGCAAACTTCATAAGTCACTTGTTGCTGAAATATCGTTACTACAGACTGATATCCTTTCAGTTTGTTTTCTATTTAAAACGAAAAGCAAACAAGTGAACAGTGATATCGGACGAAAAAACTCTTTTCTTAGATACCTTCGCACAAATGACCTGTTGGTGAAATATCGTTAACTCCGCACTGTTCGCCTTTCAGTTTAAAAGCAAACAGGTGAACTGTGATTCAGCTTTTCTTTTGTACCTTTGGACATCTTTTTATATGAATTTAGTTTGTGTAATAATAGTTAGCGATGATTAACCATATACGTCAAAGTAATGTGAGAAGAGCAACTTTAAAACCATATGGTGAAGCTTGGCTGTATAGTCATCTAAGATGCGTAACCACACAAAACGTTACTCAATACGTCTGTATTGTATTACACAAACTGTTCGTTCTAGTCTAGTAATCATTTTTAAAATCGTGTCCGAACAACTCTTTAAACCTACGAAAAGTACATTTTCTCTGCGTTGTTCTTCTTTTTCTTATTCTTATTTATGTTTTTATTTAATTGTTATTTATTTATTTATTCATTTATTTATTTATTTACTTATTTATTTATTTGTTTATTTTTGAGGGTTTTTAATTATATTGCAGTATTTGTGTGCAGTTAAACTTGATCACTTGTTCCAGTCACTGCGTTTAAAGAACAACAGTTATGACAACAATATCTGACTTAGGAATTGGTTTACTATGTCTTTGTATTCCTTTTCTTTCTTTCTTTCTTTTCGATTAGAATTTTACATGGGAACAGACTGCCATTTATTTGTTTGTAAAGTCACGTGATGCAGTTTCCAGAAAAATAAACTTACCTACTAGTGCAAGAACCATCAGAGAAGAAAAATGAATTTGAAACAGCACGTGACCGTCACGGAAGACCAAGGACACACAAATCAAGTGGAAATTTCTGGTGATTAAATTTCACAAAGTCTTCACATTCATTGTGTTTTAACTTCATTTTCATAGCACTCGCATCTCCGTCTCTTGTGTCTTGCATAGCGGACACGCACAGAAGCCCCTCAGGACAGATGCCCTCCACAGTAGAAAAACAAATGATTAAATGAATAAATTAATTAAAAAATGAAATAACCTTTCGTAAATGTAGTAATCTCTTCGCCTCTAAAATGCTTGCAATAAAACAGCTGTTGATAGACAAATGAATATGGCGCCTATGAACGATCACAACTAAAAATATTCGTTACTTGGAGAAAGTTAAAAAAAAGGCATAAACAAATAACGGCGCCCTTTTCTCCAAGATTCGTGTAGGCTGCATAAATTAGCGAAGTATTTCAGGTAATATGTATATTACCTGATTTTTTAACATACATACCAGCTGAAATTAAAAATCAATGTCGTTAATTATACTGACTACAGTATTCTGAATCATCACAAACTGAATAAGGCTATTTTAGACTTTCCATAAGAGCTTCTACAAATAATGTTAATAATAATAATAATAATCATAATCATAATAATGATAATAAAACAAATAAATAAATAAATAAATAAAATTGACGTTTTGGTAATTGATATCGAAACACATACACAGATGATCATCACTATGGAAACTCTAGTGTCAGGTTAGGCATGGAGAGCCTGTAGTGATAGTGGTATTTGTTAAAATTACAATTAAAATGTTTACTTTTTATTTTTCTTATTGTTGCCAGGATTTTTAGCTATCGGTGTGTTCTCAACACTAAGACAGAGAATTCTTGTCCTCAAAAACCTTAATTTCAGAAAGAGGTTCTTTACAACAAGGATGGTTTCATTCAATTTCTATTTAGGTAAATACATACATTATTATAGTTCACAGAGGACAATTTTAGTTTACTACAGATCAACTCAATACATTAATCTCGTACTGGTGTAAAATAAACTCGAAAGATTTAATTTATGAAATAATTAACTTTGATCTTCGGTTTAAAGTTTCAGTTTGTTTTCATTTCTTATTTCATAAATAGAAACAGTCTTTGTCTGACACCAGAAAGATGGTAAGGAAATATTTTCAGAGTAAATTTTAATTTGTGGTCAGGCAAATTACTTTTTTTTTTTTTTCTACTAGTATGCAGGTTTCATTTCTTACTCATTTATAATTAATAGCTTAAAATGTATGTATGAATATATTTATGAATGCACATGTTTCTATGTATATATGTATGTATGTATGTATGTATGTATGTATGTATGTATTTGTGTGTGTGTGTGTGTGTGTGTCTGTATATGTATATATAAAGGTTTATGATAATAAATCTAAAAAATGTGCAGTAATCAAATGTTGAAAAATCTCTATGAAATCACTGTTGTACGCTTAGTTTAGTAATTTAGAGTCTAGTTTCGTTCTTACTTGGTTTTAGACATGCTGTAAAATTCACGGTATACATACTGAACTCACACATAATTTAATTTACTTACTATAAAATTTAAATTATTTCATTTATTTATTATGGTATTAAACTATTTCACTTAAATATTGTGATATGACATTATTTCAGTCTTGCATCTTTTATTTACCGTGATCCATTAATAAATAAATAAATTTCATTCACTGTGGCTTTAAAAATGTAGTTATTCTTACAGAGGAGAATGAACATAGTAACGTTTAACATCTACGAAATATTCTTCACTTTATGTACCACTAATATTTACAAAATTCAGATTTAAGATGTAATAAAGTAGAGAAAAGTAAGTAGAGTTTGACACTTTATTTACTAGCATGTGTTATTGAAAAAGTTTTACTGAAAAATAAAACAAACACATAAAAGATAAGTAAGAAATCATGGTAATGGTTCAAATCATATTTAAAAAGAAAAACTGCAAAAGAAAAATACAGTAAACAAATCAAAGCAGAAGTTATTTTACATGAATTGATTATTATATTATTTTTACAAACTGATTATTAATATTAACTATTGCAATTTCTTAAGGTCAAATGTCATATTAAATACAAAGTATAAATACTAAAACTATTACTACTACTACTACTACTAAAATAAATGTTTATTCGTTCGTTTCACGACTTTTATATCTCCGAATTGTGAATGTTCATTGAACTAATCCTTGTTCTTCCCGAGAAGCTGTTCTGGGATGATCAAGAATTTTTTTTTTTTTTTTTTTTTTTTTTTTTTTTTTTACTTTACTTCTGTAATATTCTCACAGTTTCCTTCCGTTATGTACAAGCAGCTGGAGAATCCTCTGGCGCAGAAAGGTTGACACGGATATTTGGATGGATATCACTGGTTGTCTCAGCTCTTCTCCGCCACAACACACTCGAATTCATAAACAAATAACTAATTCTCAACATATAAGACGAACGAAAGATTCCCATGATTCCTCATTATCTTGATCCGGAATTGGAATAATTCTGTCTTCGTCCACAGCACTCAGAATACAGTTTGGAATCTCACAAACTCGTCCGGCCTCTCTTAGAATGATGAGTCGGGAAGGAGTTTGCCATGTCACCACGCCGATTCCAACTTGAATTTGATACCACGACCAGATATCGTCCAAGTAATCTTGTGTAAATAGAAAAACAATTTTCCAGCTGTTGTTTATTCCAAACATTATACCTTCAGCGATACTTTCTCCTGGTACAGCGTCTTTTTCGTGTAAGTACACAGAGTAGCCGTAGTCTTTCTCTAACTTTGCTCCTAAATCGAGACAAGCTTGTCGCCAGTCGTGTTCAGCGTAGCAGAGACATACATCAAACATGAAATCTTTTCTCGTCGGACACATTCCACATTTTCGATAAAGATTTTTAAAGAAATATATTATTTGTGTTTTATGTTTAATCGCGAGGAAGAACAATACGGAACCCAATACCGTAAATACAAACAATGGAAGAGCAACCATAAACCAAATCTGCCCAATACAACTTTGCCATAAATGTTCTGCGTTGTAGTCCATCACAGAAACAAGCGATCCGTTTTCAGTGGTGCACGAATATGATTTTCTGTTAACTGTATAATTATTATCTTGTAACCAAGAAAGGAACAACACACTTTCCCCACAAATGCAGATAAATCTGTTTTCTGACAAATCGAATTTAAACGTTTTCTTTACGTTAAGATAATGTTTGTCCAGTGAACTGGTCGTCGATTCTTCGATATAACTGACTTTGTTGCGATTCATTTTTAAAGAGAGCAAATTTGGACAATTGTTAATGTCGAAAGGAATAGTAATGAAATTGTTGTTTGATAAAATCAGAAACTGAAGATTACGATTGTCTTTAAATATATCTGGCGGAAGACGGCTTATTTTGTTACCAGAAATGTCTAGAAAAATTAGATTTCTAAGATTTTGAAACAGTCGTCTGCCATAAGTATAGAAATAATCATCAGGAAGCGATACGTCATTTAAGTACAGGTTTTCCAAACTTGGAAATGTGTCTAAAAATGAAGTTTTAAGTGTCATGTGATTATTGTATCCCAGTTTTAAGGTTGTTAAGTTGTTTAGACCTGTCATACTGCCTTCTAATGTCACGTATTCAAACTGTTGCACTGACAGTGTCTTTAGAACATTGTCATCTGAAATGCTCAGTGTTGCGCCAAGACTAAGTTCTACTTCTAATGAATAGGCATCAGCAATTATAGTACGTAATCTTTTCGGGAGAAAATAAACTATACTATCTTGAAACATCAGGGTATTTGTAAAGAAAGATACATTTCTTTGAAACAACATATTTTTATTTTTATTTGGATGAAAGCAGGTAAACCCAGATAAATCAACATATTCTATGTTTTCAAGATTCATTATCATGGACAATAATTTATAGATGCTGTACTTATAATAGCCAAAAAACGCGTTTTCGTGTAAATTAAATCTCTTAATACATTTACTGAAGTTATTTTTTAGAAATAATCTTGTTGCATCAACATACAGAAGGTGGTTTTCAGAAAGATCTAACTCTGAGACACAGATGTTTTCTAAATACATCAGATTTTCTGGAACAAGTTGTTGATCATATATCACTTCGGTAACTTTAACTCCTTCCAACTTCATATTCCTGAAATTTAAAGTAGACATATTGAATCCTTGCAAGCCGTAAAGAGAAAAGAGTGCAGCGTGCATACCGAGATTCTGGTTGCCTTCAAAATTAAGATTTTTTAGATGTTTTAAAGGGGCAAACGCATTTGCTTGTATTTCCGAAATATCACTACAAAATGACAAGTCTAAAACTGTTAAGTTTGTAGATGTAAACGCTGAGAACGACTCATTAGACAGGATCCTAATGTTACAGTTAGCAGATTTACCCGATAAATTTAACAGTCTAAGCCGAACCAACGATTGGAATCCAGAAGGGAAAATCACGTTTGAAAAACTGTCTATCGTCAGTTCTTGTAGATTCTGTAAGGATTGGAATATCTCATCCGGGTACTGACCAGTTTCGCTGTTGAAAGCTATGTTTAGGATTTGTAGGTTGATTAAAGGTCTGAATACAGATTTTGGGAAAGATTTGTAATCATATTTCAAACTGTTAACACTCAGATCAAGAATGGTGAGGTTTTCACAAGACACGAATAGATTCTTCGGTAGACGTTTTAATCCATTTCGAGAAAGGTTCAGATAAACAAGTGATGAGTAGTTCAAATCTTCAGGGTTTAAGATTAATGTATTACCACTGAGATCCAAGGCTACTATGTTCTTGTTCAGCCTGGGAACACGTTGTAGATTTCTCCCATGACAGTCAGCAAATAAACCTCTGTATCTTGTTGAGTTCCTAATGGAACAATTGACTGTTGCATTCTCAGTTGTAGCAAATGCGACAGAAATGAGAGATAATCCGAGGATTGTTAAAACCTGAATAAATATATATATAAAAAAAAATTATTATTAGAAAATGTTCTTCATAAAATAATTATTTGAATGATCGAGAATGATCCATTTTTACTTTGCATTTATACGTAATTATTTATGAAATATCATGTATCAATAACAAACAGAAATAAAGACTTACACAGATAGTCATCGTAACTTCGTGAAAACTGCCATATACGTTTTCAGTCATTTACAGCGTTCTAGTTTTCAGTACGTTTAAATTTGCTTAGTGAGAACAGGGTACAGTGAGCTGCATATAACCATTCAAGCCCGAACTCCTTTATAAATGATAATTATATCACAACAAAACATGCAAGTTTGTACAGTTTGAGTTCTATCGCGTAGTCCTGCGGTTCTGTTCAACAAGTAGATACTTATGATCAATGCATTTAAAACAGAAAACAGTATACAACACATAAGAAGCGTAGGTGACATTTTAAGGAAAATATATTCATTATGTAATATTTTGATGTATTTATTGAAATATTAACACATATTCACAATAAAGATTGATACTGTCCGTTTCTGTCAGTTCTTGTGTGTTCGAAATAATGAAAGAGTTGTTAAAACGACAATAAATATTTAACAGTGGCATGTTAGTTTGTACTCATTTAGATATATTGTTTAAATGTCAGCGATAAGCAATGAATATTTTTTTTTTCTTTCTTTCTTTGTTTCCCCCAGTGTGTTCGCCTTAGATGATAAAGTAATGCCAGTAAAAACGGCTCATTTGTTTATGGTAACAAACTACTGCTGCTATAGTAGTCTGAATGAATATTTAGCTGCCTAAAAATCCCTAATTTATTCTCCTAATTCGTTTCATTTGGAATACCTCCATCCGAAAGCTGTAATTAAATCGTGCTTGTTCTCAATTTGTGTAACACTTTTAATTTTAGGAGCAAACGAAACCTTTGTTTTTGTTGTTTTTTGTTGTTTTCATGTGGTACTGAAGGATGATAAATAAATCTCTTGTCAACAACAACAACGACAAATTAGAAAAAAAGCTTAAATAAATAATCAAGCTATTTGTTTTGTCTGTTTAAGAACAAAACAGTCATTTTGTTCAGACCACCTCAATTGTAAACAAAAATCCATCGCGCTTAATTAAATTTTTTCACACACTTTCAACATTATTAATGAAGGCTGTGTCTTCAACACCAAAGTTCTGCAATTGGACCTGAAGTGACATCAACAGATTAAAAGTGACGTAAAGCTTCATCCGCACTATCGGAAATCGATATTTTAATGCGATTAGAGTTGTTGTTATACATTTTTATCAATTTTGTTCTTTGTTATTTCGCTGCTTTAAGTTTTGAAATATCGTGAAGGTAACTATCACGACAACTACAGCTATTTTAATTTCTCGTCGATGTTTTGTTATCGAGTCCATCAATCGCGATCCATCGGTAAATCGTTCTGTTGTATCTCCTTGCTGTAAACGTGGACACCAATGTCATCTGACGTGACTTTCAGTTAAAGTATAGAAAAATGGGAATACGGAGATAAAATTCAAATAAAATTATTTTGAAGTGAATTGATTCAAAATATCAAGTTAACTTTGATGTTGTTATATCCAGTAGTAAGTGTTTTAAAAGAGCAGCAACAAATATAAATAAATGAACTTACCGAAAGAATCAACATTGTCCGTTAGAGGTCGTACAGTTCATCAGTGATTTGTTGGGAAAATATCGTTAAGTTCGGACTGGTGTAATTTCAGTTTAAAAGCAAACAGGTGATTTGTTATTTCGCAAAAAATCTCTTTCCTTGTTACCTTCTGCTTTTCTTGTGCACCTTTACACGACTTTGTGTATGGATTTAGTTTGTGTAGTAATAACACACAAACCCGAATGTAATGTGAGAAGAGCAAATCTGAAAATCTATTATCAGATGTGGCTGTACATTCAACTGAGATGGCATGTCTACACAAGACGTGCTGTACTACACAGACTATTTGATATACTCTAGTAATCCACATAATTGTACCTTAGAAAATATGAAATGATTTCGTCATGAAGTCATAATATACAATGATGTATGGAGTTTTCGTCACCTTTTGATACTATTTTCGAAAATGATATTCAATTTTCAAAAACTTGAATTGTGATTATTATCACAGTAATTTCGTAGTAATTAATTGTGTTGATCGAACAAACACATTACACTGATAATCATTATTAATGCAGTTGAGATAAAGATATGTAGTATGTAGGCTTAAAGTGGTTGTTTGGAAAGTTGCTTTTTGACAGAACAAGGTAATTTTGTAAACAACAGTTAATAAATGAAATCTAAATTCAGCGTTTCTTAAATAAATAAATAAATAAATAAATTAAACGACCTTTCGTAATTCTAATAATCTCTTCGCCTCTAACCGTCTTGCAATAAACCAGTTGTCGACAGACAAATGAATATGACACCTGAGTATGAACGATCACAGATAAAACCTTTGGCGAGAGTCCAAAAATGGCACAAATAAATAAGGAGCGTCCTTTTCAACTCATATTAGCAGTTTTAATGAAACTTAATTTAATAAATATCTGCTTATCACAAAACGTAATTAATATCTATATATAATGAAATTTAACCGAAATAAGATCTACATGCAGTTCATTAAAGCAGAACAAATCGAAGCAACAGGCCAATCGAATAAACGTTATTTTATAAACAGTACATTGTATTCCTTCACAAGTTAAGCGCCCTTATCAAATAACAGTCATAAATGAAAATTAGAGGTGATTCTTCCTATCCCTTCAATATACTGTCAAGCCAATCAGAATCAAGTACTGACCAAGTCAGTGGTGAACCATTTAGTATCGGTATTGTTTATAAACAAAGTTTTCGGTATACAACACATAAGAAGCGTCAGTGACATTTTATAGAAAATATTTTCTTTATGTAATATTTTGATGTGTTTGTTGAAATATTAACAGACATTCAAAATAAAGACTTTTACTGCCCGTTTCTGTCAGTTCCTGTGTGTCCGACATAAAGAAAGAGTTGTTAAAAAGAGAATAAATATTTAACAGTGTCTTGTTAGTTTGTACTCTTTTAGATTTGTTTAAATTTCAGTGGTAAGCCATGAATCTTTTTTTTTTTTTTTTTTTTTTTTTTTTTTTTCTCCAGTCTGTTCGCGTTACATGATAAAGTAATGCCAGCAAAAAAGTGTTCTTTTGCTGCTACTGCTCCTATAGTAGCCTGAATGAGTATTTAGCTGCGTAAAAATTCGTAATTTATTCTCCTAATTCGATTCATTTGGAATACCTCCATCCGAAAGCTGTAATTAAATCGTGCTTGTTCTCAATTTGTGTATCACTTTTAATTTTAGGAGCAAACGAAACTTTTTTTTTTGTTGTTTTTTGTTGTTTTCATGTGGTACTGTAGGATGTTAAACAAATCTCTTGTCAACAACAACAACAACAAATTAGAAAAGAGGCTTAAAAAAATAATCAAGCTACATATTTTGTCTGTTTGATTTAGAAGAAAACAGTCATTTTGTTCAGACCACCTCAATTGTAAACAAAAAACACATCGCGCTTATGTACATTTTTCACACTTTTTCATCAACACCACAGTTCTGCAATTGGTACTGAAGTGACAACAACAGATTAAAAGTGACGTAAAGATTCATCCGTACTATCGGAAATCTATATTTTAAAACTATTACTGTTGTTGTTATCTATTTCTATCAGTTTTGTTCTTGGTTATTTCGCTGCTTTAAGTTTAGAAATATCGTGAAGGAAACTATCATGATATCTACAGGTATTTTAATTTCTCATCGATGTTTTTTTTATCGAGTCCATCGATCGCGATCAATCGGTAAATCGTTCTGTTGTATCTCCTTGCTGTAAACGTGCACACCAATGTCATCTGACGTGACTTTCAGTTAAAGTATAGAAAAATGGAAATACGGAGATAAAATTCAAATAAAATGACTTTGAAGTGTGTTGATTAAAAATGTCAAGTTATCTTTGATGTTATTATAACCAATAGTAAGTATTTTAAAGGAACAGCAACAAATATAAATAAATGAACTTACCGAAAGAATCAACATTGTCCGTTAGAGGTCGTACAGTTCATCAGTGATTTGTTGGGAAAATATCGTTAAGTTCGGACTGGTGTAATTTCAGTTTAAAAGCAAACAGGTGATTTGTGATTTCGCAAAAAATCTCTTTCCTTGTTGCCTTCTGCTTTTCTTGTGGACCTTTACACGACTTTGTGTATGGATTTAGTTTGTGTAGTAATAACACACAAACCCGAATGTAATGTGAGAAGAGCAAATCTGAAAACCTATTATCAAATTTGACTGTGATTTCAACTCAGGTGACATGTCTACACAAGTCGTGTTGTATATCGCAGATTATTTGATATAATCTAGTAATTACATTTAAAATTGTGTCGGAGGTCTGAACAATTCAACAGTTAGAATTTATGACGTATTCAAGTTCATTGCGTTTAATGAATAACAATTATGGCAACATAATCTGACTTAGGATTTGGTTTAAGATATCTTGATATTTTTTTTTTTTTTTTTTTTTTTTTTTTTTTTTTGTGGGTTTTATTACTCTATTATTTTTTTTTCTATGTAATTTTTCTTTGTTTTCGCCTTTGTTGGAGACAATCTGTCATTTAGCTGTTCGGAGAGTTTCATGATATAGTTTGCTATAAATAAACTTACCCATTTTTACTAGAACAAAACCCATCACAGAAGAAAAATGAATTTGAAACAACACGTGGCAGTGACGGAAGACCAAAGCCACAGAGATCAGCTGGAAATTTCTGGTGACTAAATTCAAAAAATCTTCACATTCATTGAATTAACTTCATTTTCATAGCACTCGCATCTCCGTAGCTTGAGTTCTTGCGAAGAGGATACTGACATAATAACCCACCACCAAGTCCAAAAATGCAAACGCAAAGATATGCCTAGCTGAATTGCGATAATCCTATAAATTTCAAGGGTTACAAAATGTCTTTCATACACAGCTTTTTCATTATTTATTATTAAAATCTCAAACTTATATGCAAATTGCAAATATACGCACATATTTATAGACTTATTATAGTACTGACGTTTCCGACAGAAAACATTTCGGGTATGGCTGCTTTCTCAGCTGGGAGGTTCCTGAAGTGTAATATATTAGTTTATATTATTAATAAGATTATTAACAATACATGACTAAACTTCACAGAAATCTTCACATTCATTGTGTCTTAATCTTCATTCTCATACCACTCGTATCTCTTTAGGAATAAGGAATAAGCCCCCCAGGACAAAAACCCCCATTCCAAAAATGCACAAGATACAGAAGCCCCCTCACTAGAAATCCAAAGTAGGATAAACTACCATACAAGTGAAACCCCAAGGTAGGACAAAAGTCCTCAGTGAAGAAAAAAAATTAGAACAAAAACAAACAAAAAAATAATAATAATAAAAAAAAAACCTGTGATAAAAACAAAGTAGTACAAATGCTTCCAACCTAAACAAATATTGTTTGATATTTCCCATGACACCTAATTATCAAAATCATGGAATTTATTTAATTAGTTATTCGGTCAAGCTTTAATAACTGACTGACTTTAAAGGTAATCCACATAACCTTAGAAAATATGAAATGATTTCGTCATGAAGTCATAATATACAATGACGTATGGAGTTTTCGTCACCTTTTGATACTATTTTCGAAAATGATATTCAATTTTCAAAAACTTGAATTGTGATTATTATCACAGTAATTTCGTAGTAATTAATTGTGTTGATCGAACAAACACATTAAACTGATAATCATTATTAATGCAGTTGAGATAAAGATATGTAGTATGTAGGCTTAAAGTGGTTGTTTGGAAAGTTGCTTTTTGAGAGAACAAGGTAATTTTTTAAACAACAGTTAATAAATAAAATCTAAATTCAGCGTTTCTTAAATAAATAAATAAATAAATAAATAAATTAAATAATCAATTAATTAAACGACCTTTCGTAATTCTAATAATCTCTTCGCCTCTAACCGTCTTGCAATAAACCAGTTGTCGACAGACAAATGAATATGACACCTGAGTATGAACGATCAAAAATAAAACCGTTGGCGAGAGTCCAAAAATGGCACCAATAGTTGGCGAGAGTCCAAAATGGCACTTTAATAAACTTAATTTAATGAATATCTGCTTATCACAAAACGTAATTAATATCTATATATAATGAAATTTAACCGAATTAAGATCGAATAGACGTTATTTTATAAACAGTACATTGTATTCCTTCACAAGAAAAGCTGCCTTATTAAATAACAGTCATAAATGAAAATTAGAGGTGATTCTTCCTACACCTTAAATATACTGTCAAGCCAATCAGAATCAAGTACTGACCAAGTCAGTGGTGAACCATTTAGTACCGTTATTGTTTATAAACCAATAAAATGTAAACCTTCGTAATAAAGTTATGTTATTTTAACAAACTGTGATACAAGGTATGTTTGCCGTATAACTTTACAAAATTTATTTTTGTTAAGGCATCTGTTCAGACTGTTTATAATCTTCGATATAATGCGTAGATAATTGGTAAAATATTTCTGTAACGATTTAGCAGCTCTTAATGAATACCAAATAGTTGGGTACGTGCTACCGTTATATGCTCGTTATTTATTTAAAACGACGTTAAGGATAAATATAATATATTTAATACTTTAGATAATGAATTATTATTATTATTATTATTATT
Source organism: Chrysomallon squamiferum (assembly GCA_012295275.1). Taxonomy (NCBI): domain Eukaryota; kingdom Metazoa; phylum Mollusca; class Gastropoda; order Neomphalida; family Peltospiridae; genus Chrysomallon; species Chrysomallon squamiferum. Next base: position 26,488,550 of record CM022671.1, read on the forward strand.
ATTATTATTATTATTTTAAATTTAATAGGAGAGTTCTCATGATATGTATGTATCTTCTTCGTGTATGTATGTGTGTGAGTATGCGTATATATATTTTTGATAATTTGACGTAGTTTATGCCGTCTTCTGGTTAGTACTTCAGAATACATCCTTCCGTAAAGGCAGTGAGCCGAATCATTGACAACGACATAGATATTGCAGGTTACCATGTACCAGCAGGGGTAAGTAGAGTGTCCTAAAATATTAAAAGGGAAAATATGAATTAACCATTAGTAGAGAAATATAGAAATATGTATACCAACACGAACAGATCACAACTGATCTCTGGAGGTTTTTTAGCCATTGAACGACTTAATTTCTCTTTTTTTTTTTTTTTTTTTTTATTTTTATTTTTTTATTATTATTATTATTATTTTTTTTTTACAGCAGTTTCTCTGTATACTTAACATATATTCAATTTTAATTGTTCTTTACCTTATATTTAACACACACACACATATTTGACGTGTGTGTCTGTGTGTGTGTGTGATATTAAATATTCATTAAATAACTAACAAACAAATTTTAATCTAAAACTAACATATATCAAAAAGAATTTGACCATGTGATTGTTTTTTTAAACATGTCTGTCTGTCTCTCTGTCTTTCTGCCTATTTATTTATTTATTTATTTATTTTTTCCAAACAGCTGATACGGCTGATACTTACCTAAAATACAATAATTTATTCTACCGTAGCTTATTTTGTATTGCATTGTTATACATGTATATATACATTTATTTCAATAAATTTCAGCTACAATCAATTTAAACACAAAGTAACAAGAACAACAAGAATGCTGACACGCATAACACAAGATAGAGTTTTCGGCTCACAAAACACAAAATATATTCATTATATAATATTCCGCTGTATATGTTGAAATATCAACATGCATGTAAAATGAAGATTTTTACTGTCTATTTCTCTGAATTATTCTGTATAATGTCCTTAGTTAAACTAAATTCAGTTTTCTGAATCATCACAAACTGAATAAGACTATTTCAGACTACAGCAGATTCAATAATAAATACTTAGAAATAATAATAATAATAATAAGACATATAAATAAAATGCACGTTTTGGTTTCTTACATTCAAACAAGACATCGATGATCATCACTGTGGAATATACAGTGTTAGGTTAGACAGGGTCCAACTTAATGCACAGAGAGCCACTGATGAGGGTTATATTTATTAAAAGTTACTTGTTGGTCACTTGGCGAGAGTTAAAAAATGGCACAAATAAATAACGAGCTTCCTTTTCTCCAAGCTTTAGGTAACCTGCTTCAATTAGCGAAGTATTCCAGGTTAATATGTATATTACTATTCTTGTTATCTACGTTTCTCTGTTTTGTTCCTGGTTATTTCAGACATTTACAGCGTCCTAGTTTTCTCTGTGTTTGACTTGGCTTACTGAAAACAGGCTGATAGCGAGCTGCATAGAACCATTCAAGCCTGAACTCTTTTGTCAATGATAAATATATCACAACAAAACATACAGAGTTGTAAAGTTTGAATTCTAGCACGTAGTCCTGCGGTTCTATTCAGCTAGTAGATACCTAGGATGTTTGCTGGAATACAACACATTAGAAGCGTCTGTGACATTTTATAGGGAACATAGTCATTACATAATATTTTGTTGTTTTTATTGAAATATCAGTACATATTCACAATAATGGTTTTTACTGTCCATTTCTGCTAGTTGTTGTGTGTCACGCATAATGAAAGAGATTGCTAAAATAAGAACAAAATATTTAACAGTGGGATGTTAGTTTGTAATCATTTAGACATACTGTTTAAATTTCAGTGATGAGCAAAGAATTTTGTTTTCTTTTCTTTCCCATTGAGTTCGCGTTACATGAACGAGTAATATCAGTAAAAAGGTCTGATATGATTGCGGCAACGAAGCACTACAGTCGGTGTGAATATTTAGCTGCCTTAACATTCCTAATTTATTCTCCTAATTCGTTTCATGTGAGATACCTGACTCGAAGCTTTAATTAACTTGTGCTTGTTCTCATTATGTACATTACTATTAAGTTTTATCAGTTAATTATGCCGTATTTTTGTGCTTTTGGAAATGTAGGGTGATAAACAAATCTCTCACAAACAACAACAACAACAAACAAAAAAATTAAAACAAATAATAATAATTAAATTAAAATAAATAAACCAAAAATTAAAGAAAAAATATCTAAAATAAATAATCAAGCTATTTATTTAGTTTGGTTTGTTCAGACCACGTCAGTTTTAAACAATAAACACATCGTACACATGTAAATCTTTTCACAGACCTCATCTTTAACATTGTTAATGAAGTGTGTGTCATCAACACCAATCTTCCTCACATGTTTCTGAAACTGACACTAAACTGACAACAACAGATTAAAAGTGACGTAAAGCTACATTAGGGTATTATCGGAAATCGATATTTTATTACTATTATTGCTGTTGTTATCTGTTTTTTCCTTCGTTATTTCATTGCTTTAAGTTTTTTTAAAATATCGTTAAGGAAACTTTCATGATAACTATAGCTATGATCATCACTATGGAAACTCTAGTGTCAGGTTAGGCATGGAACGCCTGTAGTGATAGTGGTATTTGTTAAAATTACAATTAAAATGTTTACTTTTTATTTTTCTTATTGTTGCCAGGATTTAGAGCTTTCGGTGTGTTCTCAACACTAAGACAGAGGATTCTTGTCCTCAAAAACCTTAATTTGAAAAAGAGGTTCTTTACAACAAGGATGGTTTCCTTCACTTTCTATTTAGGAAAATACATATATTATTATAGTTCATAGAGGACAATTTTAGTTTATTACAGATCAACTCAATACATTAATCTCGTACTGGTGTAAAATAAACTCGAAAGATTTAATTTTTGAAATAATTAACTTTGATCTTCGGTTTAAAGTTTCAGTTTGTTTTCATTTCTTATTTCATAAATAGAAACAAGCTTAGTCTGACACCAGAAAGATGGTAAGGAAATATTTTCAGAGTAAATTTTAATTTGTGGTCAGGCAAATTACTTTTTTTTTTTTTTCTACTAGTATGCAGGTTTCATTTCTTACTCATTTATAATTAATAGCTTAAAATGTATGTATGAATATATTTATGAATGCACATGTTTCTATGTATATATATGTATGTATGTATGTATGTATGTATGTATGTATTTGTGTGTGTGTGTGTGTGTGTGTCTGTATATGTATATATAAAGGTTTATGATAATAAATCTAAAAAGCGTGCAGTAATCAAATGTTGAAAAATCTCTATAAAAGCACTACTGTTCGCTTAGTTTAGTAATTTAGAGTCTAGTTTCGTTCTTACTTGGTTTTAGACATGCTGTAAAATTCACGGTATACATACTGAACTCATACATAATTTAATTTACTTAGTATAAAATTTAAATTATTTCATTTATTTATTATGGTATTAAACTATTTCACTTAAATATTGTGATATGACATTATTTCAGTCTTGCATCTTTTATTTACCGTGATCCATTAATAAATAAATAAATTTCATTGACTGTGGCTTTAAAAATGTAGTTATTCTTACAGAGGAGAATGAACATAGTAACGTTTAACATCTACGAAATATTCTTCACTTTATGTACCACTAATATTTACAAAATTCAGATTTAAGATGTAATAAAGTAGAGAAAAGTAAGTAGAGTTTGACACTTTATTTACTAGTATGTGTTATTGAAAAAGTTTTACTGAAAAATAAAACAAACACATAAAAGATAAGTAAAAAGTCATGGTAATGGTTCAAATCATATTTAAAAAGAAAAACTGCAAAAGAAAAATACAGTAAACAAATCAAAGCAGAAGTTATTTTACATGAATTGATTATTATATTATTTTTACAAACTGATTATTAATATTAACTATTGCAATTTCTTAAGGTCAAATGTCATATTAAATACAAAGTATAAATACTAAAACTATTACTACTACTACTACTACTAAAATAAATGTTTATTCGTTCGTTTCACGACTTTTATATCTCCGAATTGTGAATGTTCATTGAACTAATCCTTGTTCTTCCCGAGAAGCTGTTCTGGGATGATCAAGAATTTGCTTTTTTTTATTTTATTTTTTTTTTTTTTTTTACTTTACTTCTGTAATATTCTCACAGTTTCCTTCCGTTATGTACAAGCAGCTCGAGAATCCTCTGGCGCAGAAAGGTTGACACGGATATTTGGATGGATATCACTGGTTGTCTCAGCTCTTCTCCGCCACAACACACTCGAATTAATAAACAAATAACTAATTCTCAACATATAAGACGAACGAAAGATTCCCATGATTCCTCATTATCTTGATCCGGAATTGGAATAATTCTGTCTTCGTCCACAGCACACAGAATACAGTTTGGAATCTCACAAACTCGTCCGGCCTCTCTTAGAATGATGACTCGGGAAGGAGTTTGCCATGTCACCACGCCGATTCCAACTTGAATTTGATACCACGACCACCTATCCTCCAAATAATTTTGTGTAAAAAGAAAAACAGTTTTCCAGCTGTTGTTTATTCCAAACATTATACCTTCAGCGATATTTTCTCCTGGTACAGAGTTTTTGTCGTGTAAGTACACAGAGTAGCCGTAGTCTCTTTCTAACTTTGCTCCTATATCCAGACAAGCTTGTCGCCAGTCGTGTTCAGCGTAGCAGAGACATACATCAAACATGAAATCTTTTCTCGTTGGACACATTCCACATTTTCGAAGAACATTTTTAAAGAAATATATTATTTGTGTTTTATGTTTAATCGCGAGGAAGAACAATGCGGAACCTAATACCGTAAATACAAACAATGGAAGAGCAACCATAAACCAAATCTGCCCAATACAACTTTGCCATAAATGTTCTGCGTTGTAGTCCATCACAGAAACAAGCGATCCGTTTTCAGTGGTGCACGAATATGATTTTCTGTTAACTGTATAATTATTATCTTGTAACCAAGAAAGGAACAACACACTTTCCCCACAAATGCAGATAAATCTGTTTTCTGACAAATCGAATTTAAACGTTTTCTTTACGTTAAGATAATGTTTGTCCAGTGAACTGGTCGTCGATTCTTCGATATAACTGACTTTGTTGCGATTCATTTTTAAAGAGAGCAAATTTGGACAATTGTTAATGTCGAAAGGAATAGTAATGAAATTGTTGTTTGATAAAATCAGAATCTGAAGATTACGATTGTCTTTAAATATATCTGGCGGAAGACGGCTTATTTTGTTACCAGAAATATCTAGAAAAATTAGATTTCTAAGATTTTGAAACAGTCGTCTGCCATAAATATAGAAATAATCATCAGGAAGCGATACGTCATTTAAGTACAGGTTTTCCAAACTTGGAAATGTGTCAAAAAATGAAGTTTTAAGTGTCATGTGATTATTGTATCCCAGTTTTAAGGTTGTTAAGTTGTTTAGACCTGTGATACTGCCTTCTAATGTCACGTATTCATACTGTTGCAGTGACAGTGTCTTTAGAACATTGTCATCTGAAATTCTCAGTGTTGCGCCAAGACTAAGATCTACTTCTAATGAATAGGCATCAGCAATTACAGTTTGTAATCTTTTCGGGAGAAAATAAACTATACTATCTTGAAACATCAGGGTATTTGTAAAGAAAGATACATTTCTTTGAAACAACATATTTTTATTTTTATTTGGATGAAAGCAGGTAAAACCAGAAATATCAAGATATTCCAAGTTCTCAAGATTCATTACCATGGACAATAATTTATAGCTGCTGTACTTATAATCGCCAAAAAACGCGTTTTCGTGTAAATTAATTCTCTTAATACATTTACTGAAGATATTCTTACGAAATAATCTTGTTGCATTAACATACAGAAGGTGGTTTTCAGAAAGATCTAACTCTGAGACACAGATGTTTTCTAAATACTTCAGATTTTCTGGAACAAGTTGTTGATCATATATCGTCTTGGTAACTTTAACTCCTTCCAACTTCATATTCCTGAAATTTAAAGTAGACATATTGAATCCTTGCAAGCCGTAAAGTGAAAAGAGTGCAGCGTGCATACCGAGGTCCCTGTCGCCTTCTAAATTAAGTTTGTTTAGATGTTTCAAAGGGGCAAACGCATTTGCTTGTATTTCCGAAATATCACTACAAAATGACAAGTCTAAAACTGTTAAGTTTGTAGATGTAAACGTTGAGAACGACTCATTAGACAGGATCCTAATGTTACAGTTAGCAGATTTACCCGATAAATTTAACAGTCTAAGCCGAACCAACGATTGGAATCCAGATGGGAAAATCACGTTTGAAAAACTGTCTATCGTCAGTTCTTGTAGATTCTGTAAGGATTGGAATATCTCATCCGGGTACTGACCAGTTTCGCTGTTGAAAGCTATGTTTAGGATTTGTAGGTTGATTAAAGGTCTGAATACAGATTTTGGGAAAGATTTGTAATCATATTTCAAACTGTTAACACTCAGATCAAGAATGGTGAGGTTTTGACAAGACACGAATAGATTCTTCGGTAGACGTTTTAATCCATTTCGAGAAAGGTTCAGATAAACAAGTGATGAGTAGTTGAAATCTTCAGGGTTTAAGATTAATGTATTACCACTGAGATCCAAGGCTACTATGTTCTTGTTCAGCCTGGGAACACGTTGTAGATTTCTCCCATGACAGTCAGCAAATAAACCTCCGTATCTTGTTGAGTTCCTAATGGAACAATTGACTGTTGCATTCTCAGTTGTAGCAAATGCGACAGAAATGAGAAATCCGAGGATTGTTAAAACCTGAATAAATATATTTTAAAAATTGTTATTAGAAAATGTTCTTCATAAAATAATTATTTGAATGATCGAGAATGATCCATTTTTACTTTGCATTTATACGTAATTATTTATGAAATATCATGTATCGATAACAAACAGAAATAAAGACTTACACAGATAGTCGTCATAACTTCGTGAAAACTGCCATATACGTTTTCAGTCATTTACAGCGTTCTAGATTTCAGTACGTTTCAATTTGCTTAGTGATAACAGGGTACAGTGAGCTGCATATAACCATTCAAGCCCGAACTCCTTTATAAATGATAATTATATCACAACAAAACATGCAAGTTTGTACAGTTTGAGTTCTATCGCGTAGTCCTGCGGTTCTGTTCAACAGGTAGATACTTATGATCAATGCATTTAAAACAGAAAACAGTATACAACACATAAGAAGCGTAGGTGACATTTTAAGGAAAATATATTCATTATGTAATATTTTGATGTATTTATTGAAATATTAACACATATTCACAATAAAGATTGATACTGTCCGTTTCTGTCAGTTCTTGTGTGTTCGAAATAATGAAAGAGTTGTTAAAACGACAATAAATATTTAACAGTGGCATGTTAGTTTGTACTCATTTAGATATATTGTTTAAATTTCAGCGATAAGCAATGAATGTTTTTTTTTTCTTTCTTTCTTTGTTTCCCCCAGTGTGTTCGCCTTAGATGATAAAGTAATGCCAGTAAAAACGGCTCATTTGTTTATGGTAACAAACTACTGCTGCTATAGTAGTCTGAATGAATATTTAGCTGCCTAAAAATCCCTAATTTATTCTCCTAATTCGTTTCATTTGGAATACCTCCATCCGAAAGCTGTAATTAAATCGTGCTTGTTCTCAATTTGTGTAACACTTTTAATTTTAGGAGCAAACGAAACCTTTGTTTTTGTTGTTTTTTGTTGTTTTCATGTGGTACTGAAGGATGATAAATAAATCTCTTGTCAACAACAACAACGACAAATTAGAAAAAAAGCTTAAATAAATAATCAAGCTATTTGTTTTGTCTGTTTAAGAACAAAACAGACCACCTCAATTGTAAACAAAAATCCATCGCGCTTAATTAAATTTTTTCACACACTTTCAACATTATTAATGAAGGCTGTGTCTTCAACACCAAAGTTTTGCAATTGGTACTGAAGTGACATCAACAGATTAAAAGTGACGTAAAGCTTCATCCGCACTATCGGAAATCGATATTTTAATGCGATTAGAGTTGTTGTTATACATTTTTATCAATTTTGTTCTTTGTTATTTCGCTGCTTTAAGTTTTGAAATATCGTGAAGGTAAACTATCACGACAACTACAGCTATTTTAATTTCTCGTCGATGTTTTGTTATCGAGTCCATCAATCGCGATCTGTCGGTAAATCGTTCTGTTGTATCTCCTAGTTGTAAACGTGGACACCAATGTCATCTGACGTGACTTTCAGTTAAAGTATAGAAAAATGGAAATACGGAGATAATGTTCAAATAAAATGATTTTGAAGTGAATTGATTCAAAATATCAAGTTAACTTTGATGTTGTTATATCCAATAGTAAGTGTTTTAAAAGAGCAGCAACAAATATAAATAAATGAACTTACCGAAGGAATCAACATTGTCCGTTAGAGGTCGCACAGTTCATCAGTGATTTGTTGGGAAAATATCGTTAAGTTCGGACTGGTGTAATTTCAGTTTAAAAGCAAACAGGTGATTTGTGATTTCGCAAAAAATCTCTTTCCTTGTTGCCTTCTGCTTTTCTTGTGGACCTTTACACGACTTTGTGTCTGGATTTAGTTTGTGTAGTAATAGTTACCGATGATTAACCATAAACCCGAATATAATGTGAGAAGAGCAAATCTGAAAACCTATTATCAGATGTGGCTGTACATTCAACTGAGATGGCATGTCTACACAAGACGTGCTGTACTACACAGACTATTTGATATACTCTAGTAATTATTTTTAAAATTGTGTCAGAGGTCTGAACAATTCAACAGATAGAACTGATGACGTTTTCCAGTTCATTGCGTTTAATGAATAACAATTATGGCAACATAATCTGGTTTTTTGATTTGGTTTAAGATATCTTGATATCGATTTTTTTTTTTTTTTTTTTGTGGGTTTTATTACTATATTATTTTTTTTTTTTTCTATGTAATTTTTCTTTGTTTTCGCCTTTGTTGGAGACAATCTGTCATTTAGCTGTTCGGAGAGTTTCATGATATAGTTTGCTAAAAAATAAACTTACCTATTTTTACTAGTACAAAAATCATCAGAGAAATTAAATGAATTTGAAACAGCACGTGACAGTGACGGAAGACCAAGGAGACAGAGATCAGCTGGAAATTTCTGGTGACTAAATTTCACAAAATCTTCACATTCATTGTGTTTTAACTTCATTTTCATACCACTCGCATGTCCGTTAAATTAAAACAAATAATAATAATAATTAAAGTAAAATAAATAAACCAAAAATTAAAGAAAAAATATCTAAAAGAAATAATCAAGCTATTTATTTAGTTTGGTTAAGAACAAAAAGTTGGTTTGTTCAGACCACGTCAATTTTAAGCAATAAACACATCGTGCACATTTAAATCTTTTCACAGACCGCATCTTTAACATTGTTAATGAAGTGTGTGTCATCAACACCAATCTTCCTCACATGGTTCTGCAACTGACACTAAACTGACAACAACAGATTAAAAGTGACGTAAAGCTAAATTCGGGTATTATCGGAAATCGGTATTTTATTACTATTATTGCTGTTGTTATCTGTTTTTTCCTTCGTTATTTCATTGCTTTAAGTTTTTTTTTAAATATCGTTAAGAAAACTTGTATGATAACTATAGCTATTTTAATTTCTCGTCGATGCACTGTTATCGAGTCCATCAATTGCGATCCGTCGGAGAATCGTTCTGTTGTATCTCCTTGCTGTGAGTGTGCACCTTCAGTTAAAGTATAGAAAAATGGAAAGGCGAAGATAAAAATTGAAAGAAAATTACTTTGAGTGCATTAAGTAACAATATCGAGTTTACTTTCACGTTGTTATAAACACTAATAAGAACATGTATATTAAAGTAACAGCAAAAAAATATCAATAAGTAAACTTACCGAAAGAATCAACATAGTTCGTTAAAGGTCGCACGAATGACTTGTTGGTGAAATATCGTTAACTCCGCACTGCTCACATTTCAGTTTGAAAGCAAACAGGAGATCTGTGATTCAGCTTATCTTGTGTACTAGTGCACGATTTGTATATGGATTTAGCTTGTATAATAATAGTTAGCGATCAAAGTAATGTGAGAAGAGCAAATTTTAAAACATGGTGAAGCTTCGCTGTATAGTCATCTAACATGCATAACAACACAAAACGTTAATCAATACGTCTGTACAGTATTCCATAATGTATTCATTCTTGTCTAGTAGTTATTTTTGAAATAGTGTCCGAACAACTGTTTAAATATACGAAAAGTACATTTTGTTTTGCGTTTGTTCTTCTTTTTCTTATTCTTAGTCTTATTTATTGTTTTATTTAATTATTATTATTATTACTATTTTGTTTATTAACTTATTTATTTATTGCTGAGGGTTTTAATTATATTGCAGTATTTGTGTGCAGTTAGACTTGATCACTTCTTCCAGTCATTGCTTTTAAAGAACAACAGTTATGACAACAATATCTGACTTAGCAATTGGTTTACAATGTCTTTATATTCCTTTTCTTTCTTTCTTTCTTTTCAACTTGGCTTTTACATCGGAACAGACTGCCATTTATTTGTTTGTAAAGTCACGTGATGCAGTTTCCTGAAAAAATCAACTTACCTATTTTTACTAGTACAAGAATCATAAGAGAAATTAAATGAATTTGAAACAGCACGTGACAGTGACGGAAAACCAAGGAAACAGAGATCAGCTGGAAATTTCTGGTGATTAAATTTCACAAAATCTTCACTTTCATTGTGTTTTAACTTCTTTTTCATAGCACTCGCATCTCCGTATCTTGTGTTGTTGCATAGGAGATACGCACATAAGCCCCTCAGTACAGATGCCCTCCCCAGTAGAAAAACAAATGATTAAATAAATAAATTAATTAAAAATTTAAATGACCTTTCGTAAGTCTAGTAATCTCTTTGCCTCTAAAATGCTTGCAATAAAACAGCTGTCGATAGACAATTGAATATGACGCATGTGAACGATCACATAAAAATATTCGTTACTCGGAGAGAGATGAAAAATGGCATAAATAAATAACGGCGCCCTTTTCTCCAAGTTTCATGTAGTCTACATAAATTAGCGAAATATGTATATTACCTGATTTTTTAACATACATAGGAGCTGGAAAAAAAAAATTCAATGTCGTTAGTTGTACTGAATTCAGTATTCTGAATCACCACAAACTGAATCAGACTATTTTAGATTTCATTAAGAGCTTTTACAAACAATAATAATAATAATAATAATAATAATAATAATAATAATAATAAAAAAAAATAAACAAATAAATAAATAAATAAATAAAATGCACCTTTTCGTAATTGATATCGAAACACATACACAGATGATCATCACTATGGAAACTCTAGTGTCAGGTTAGGCATGGAGCGCCTGTAGTGATAGTGGTATTTGTTAAAATTACAATTAAAATGTTTCCTTTTTATTTGTCTTATTGTTGCCAGGATTTTTAGCTATCGGTGTGTTCTCAACACTAAGACAGAGAATTCTTGTCCTCGAAAACCTTAATTTGAAAAAGAGGTTCTTTACAACAAGGACGGTTTCCTTCACTTCCTATTTAGGTAAATACATACATTATTATAGTTCACAGAGGACAATTTTAGTTTATTACAGATCAACTCAATACATTAATCTCGTACTGGTGTAAAATAAACTCGAAAGATTTAATTTTTGAAACAATTAACTTTGATTTTGGGTTTAAAGTCTTCAGTTTGTTTTCATTTCTTATTTCATAAATAGAAACAATCTTTGTCTGAGACCAGAAAGATGGCAAGGAAATATTTTCAGAGTAAATTTTAATTTGTTTTCAGGCAAATTACGTTTTTCATTTCTACTAGTATGCAGGCTTCATACTTTACTGATTTCTAATTAATAGCTTAAAATATATGTATGTGTATATTTATGAATGCATTTGTCTCTATGTATGTGTGTGTGTATGTATGTATGTATGTATATATGTAAGTATGTGTGTGTGTATGGATGCATATTATAAAGGTTTATGATAATAAATCTAAAAAGCGTGCAGTAAGCAAATGTTGAAAAATCTCTGTGAAATCACTGTTGTACGCTTAGTTTAGTAATTTAGAGTCTAGTTTCGTTCTTACTTGGTTTTAGACATGCTGTCAAATTCACGGTATGCATAATGAATTGATACATAATTTAAATTACTTGGTATAATATTAAACTATTTCAATTATTTATTGTGACAAGAAATTATTTCATTTATTTATTACGGTATTAAACTATTTCACTTAAACGTTGTTATATAACATTATTTCAATCATGCATCTTTTATTTGACCGTGATCCATTAATAAATTATTTTTTCATTTACTGTGGCTTTAAAAATGTAGTTATTCTTACAGAGAATGAACATAGTAACGTTTAATATCTACGAAATATTCTTCACTTTATTTACCACTAATATTTACAAAATTCAGATTTAAGATGAAATAAAGTACTATGACCAAGTAGGATTTTATAGTTTATTCACATAAAAGATAAGTCAACAAACATGGTAATGGTTGAAATCGTGTTTAAAAAGGAGCAGTGGAAAAGAAAAATACAGAAAACAAATCAAAGCAGAAGTTATTTTAAACAAATTGATTATTATATTAATTTTACAAACTGATTATTAATATTAACTATTGCAATTTGTTAATGACAAATGTCATATTAAATACAAAGTATAAATGCAACAAGTACTACTACTACTTCTAATAATTATAGTAATATAAATGTTTATTCGTTCGTTTCACGACTTTTATATCGCCAGATTTGGAATGTTCATTGAACTAATCCTTGTTCCTGAGTAGCTGTTCTCGAATTTTCGTGTTTGTTGCTTTTACTTCACTTCTGTAATATTCTAACACTTTTCTTCCGTTTATATCCAAATAGCCAGAGTATTCTCTGCCGGAGAACAGCTCACACGAACATTTGGATAGATATCATTGATTGCTTCAGCGATATCTATTCAAATATCCGTCTCACCTGCCTGAAAATACTCGGGCTAATAAAAAGTAAGCAATTCTCAAGTTATAAGACGAACGAAAGATTCCCATGATTCCTCATTATCTTGATCCGGAATTGGAATAATTCTGTCTTCGTCCACAACACACAGAATACAGTTTGGAATCTCACAAACTCGTCCGGCCTCTCTTAGAATGATGAGTCGGGAAGGAGTTTGCCATGTCACCACGCCGATTCCATCATGAATTTGAAACCACGACCACCTATCGTCCAAGTAATTTTCTGTAAAAAGAAAAACAATTTTCCAGCTGTTGTTTATTCCAAACATTATAGCTTCAGCGATACTTTCTCCTGGTACAGAGTTTTTGTCGTGTAAGTACACAGAGTAGCCGTAGTCTCTTTCTAACTTTGCTCCTATATCGAGACAAGCTTGTCGCCAGTCGTCTTCAGCGTAGCAGAGACATACATCAAACATGAAATCTTTTCTCGTCGGACACATTCCACATTTTCGATAAAGATTTTTAAAGAAATAAATTAACTGTGTTTTATGTTTAATCCCGAAAGACACCAATACGGAACCTAATACTGTAAATACAGTAATCAGAAGAGCAATCATAAACCAAATCTGCCCAACACAACTTTGCCATAAATGTTCTGCGTTGTAGTCCATCACAGAAACAAGAGATCCGTTTTCAGTGGTGCACAAATATGATTTTCTGTTAACTGTATAATTATTATCTTGTAACCACGAAAGGAACAACACACTTTCCCCACAAATGCAGATAAATCTGTTATCTGACAAATCGAATTTAAACGTTTTGCTTACGTTAAGATAATGTTTGTCTAGTGAACTGGTCGTCGATTCTTCGAGATAACTGACTTTGTTGTGATCCATTTTTAACGAGAGCAAATTTGGACAGTTGTTAATGTCGAAAGGAATAGTAATGAAATTGTTGTTTGATAAAATCAGAATCTGAAGATTAGGATTGTCTTTAAATATATCTGGCGAAAGACGGCTGATTTTGTTACCAGAAATATCTAGAAAAACTAGATTTTTAAGATTTTGAAACAGTCGTCTGCCATAAATATAGAAATAATCATCAGGAAGCGATACGTCATTTAAGTACAGGTTTTCCAAACTTGGGAATGTGTCTAAAAATGAAGCTTTAAGGGTCATGTGATTAATGTATCCCAGTTTTAAGGTTGTTAAGTTATTTAGACCTGTGATTCTGCCTTCTAATCTCATGTATTCATACTGTTGCAGTGACAGTGTCTTTAGAACATTGTTATCTGAAACTGTTATTATTCTGACAAAATGAAGTTCTGATGTAGCGCCATCAATAAGTACAGTACGTAATCTTTTCGGGAGAAAGTAAACTATACTATCTTGAAACCGCAGGGTATTTGTAAAGAAAGATACATTTCTTTGAAACAACATATTTTTATTTTTATTTGGATGAAAGCAGGTATACCCAGATAAATCAACATATTCCAAGTTCTCAACCTTCATTACCATGGACCATATTTGATAGCGGGTGTACATATAATCGCCAAAAAACGCGTTTTCGTGTAAATCAATTCTTTTAATACATTTACTGAAGGTATTTTTCTTTTGAAATAAACTTGTTGCATTAATATAAAGAAGGTGGTTTTCAGAAATATCTAACTCTGAGACACAGATGTTTTTTAAATACTTCAGATTTTCTGCAAAAAGTTGTTGATCATATATCACTTCGGTAACTTTAACATTTAGAAACTTTATATTTCTGAAATTTAAAGTAGACATATTGAATCCTTGCAAGTAGTAAAGTGAAAAGAGTGCAGCGTGCATACCGAGATTGTGGTCGCCTTCAAAATTAAGATTTTTTAGATGTTTTAAAGGGGCAAACGCATTTGCTTGTATTTCCGAAATATCACTACAAAATGACAAGTCTAAAACTGTTAAGTTTGTAGATGTAAACGCTGAGAACGACTCATTAGACAGGATCCTAATGTTACAGTTAGCAGATTTACCCGATAAATTTAACAGTCTAAGCCGAACCAACGATTGGAATCCAGAAGGGAAAATCACGTTTGAAAAACTGTCTATCGTCAGTTCTTGTAGATTCTGTAAGGATTGGAATATCTCATCCGGGTACTGACCAGTTTCGCTGTTAAAAGCTATGTTCAGGGTTTGTAGGTTGGTCAAAGAGCTGAATACAGATTTTGGGAAAGATTTGTTATCATATTCCAAACTGTTAACACTCAGATCAAGAATGGTGAGGTTTTGACAAGACACGAATAGATTCTTCGGTAGACGTTTTAATCCATTTCGAGAAAGGTTCAGATACACAAGTGATGAGTAGTTGAAATCTTCAGGGTTTAAGATTAATGTATTACCACTGAGATCCAAGGCTACTATGTTCTTGTTCAGCCTGGGAACACGTTGTAGATTTCTCCCATGACAGTCAGCAAATAAACCTCCGTATCTTGTTGAATTCCTAATGGAACAGTTGACTGTTGTATTCTCAGTTGTAGCAAATGCTACAGTAATGAGAGATAATCCGAGGATTGTTAAAACCTGAATAAATATATTTAAAAAGTTGATATTAGAAAATTTTCTTCATAAAATAATTATTTGAATGATCGAGAATGTTCCATTTTTACTTTGCATTTATACGTAATTATTTATGAAATATCATGTATCAATAACAAACAGAAATAAAGACTTGCACAGATAGTCGTCATAACTTCGTGAAAACTGCCATATACGTTTTCAGTCATTTACAGCGTTCTAGATTTCAGTACGTTTCAATTTGCTTAGTGAGAACAGGGTACAGTGAGCCGCATATAACCATTCAAGCCCGAACTCCTTTAGAAATGATAATTATATCACAACAGAAAAAACAAATTTATACAGTTTGAGTTTTGTCGCGTCGTCCTGCGGTTCTGTTCAACAAGTAGATACTTATGATCAATGCATTTAAAACATAAAACTAAGTTTTTAGTATACAACACACTCGAAGCGTCGGTGACAGTTTATAGAAAATATTTTCTTTATGTAATATTTTGATGTGTTTGTTGAAATATTAACAGACATTCAAAATAAAGACTTTTACTGTCCGTTTCTGTCAGTTCTTGTGTGTCCGAAATAATGAAAGAGTTGTTAAAACGACAATAAATATTTAACAGTAACAAACTACTCCTGCTATTTGTTGTTTTTATGTGGTACTGTAGGATGATAAATAAATCTCTTGTCAACAACAACAACGACAAATTAGAAAAAAAGCTTAAATAAATAATCAAGCTATATATTTTGTCTGTTTGATTTAGAAGAAAACAGTCATTTTGTTCAGACCACCTCAATTGTAAACAAAAATCCATCGCGCATAATTAAATTTTTTCACACACTTTCAACATTATTAATGAAGGCTGTGTCTTCAACACCAAAGTTCTGCAATTGGACCTGAAGTGACATCAACAGATTAAAAGTGACGTAAAGCTTCATCCGGACTATCGGAAATCGATATTTTAATGCGATTAGAGTTGTTGTTATATATTTTTATCAATTTTGTTCTTTGTTATTTCGCTGCTTTAAGTTTTGAAATATCGTGAAGGTAACTATCACGACAACTACAGCTATTTTAATTTCTCGTCGATGTTTTGTTATCGAGTCCATCAATCGCGATCCATCGGTAAATCGTTTTGTTGTATCTCCTAGTTGTAAACGTGGACACCAATGTCATCTGATGTGACTTTCAGTTAAAGTATAGAAAAATGGAAATACGGAGATAAAATTCAAATAAAATGATTTTGAAGTGAATTGATTAAAAATATCGAGTTAACTTTGATGTTGTTATATCCAGTAGTAAGTGTTTTAAAAGAGCAGCAACAAATATAAATAAATGAACTTACCGAAAGAATCAACATTGTCCGTTAGAGGTCGCACAGTTCATCAGTGATTTGTTGGGAAAATATCGTTAAATTCGGACAGGTGTAATTTCAGTTTAAAAGCAAACAGGTGATTTGTGATTTCGCAAAAAATCTCTTTCCTTGTTACCTTCTGCTTTTCTTGTGCACCTTTACACGACTTTGTGTCTGGATTTAGTTTGTGTAGTAGTAGTTACCGATGATTAACCATAAACCCGAATGTAATGTGAGAAGAGCAAATCTGAAAACCTATTATCAAGATTGTCTGTGCATTCAACTGAGATGACATGTCTACAGAAGACGTTTTGTATCACGCAGAGAATTTGATATATTCTAGTAATTGTTTTTAAAATTGTGTCAGAGGTCTGAACAATTCAACAGATAGAACTGATGACGTCTTCCAGTTCACTGCGTTTAATTAATAACAATTATGGCAACATAATCTGGTTTAGGATTTGGTTTAAGATATTTTGATATCGTTTTTTTTTTTTTTTTTTTTTGTGGGTTTTATTACTATATTATTTATTTTTTTTTTCTATGCAATATTTCTTTGTTTTCGCCTTTGTTGGAGACAATCTGTCATTTAGCTGTTCG
The DNA here is from genome assembly GCA_012295275.1 of Chrysomallon squamiferum. NCBI lineage: Eukaryota > Metazoa > Mollusca > Gastropoda > Neomphalida > Peltospiridae > Chrysomallon > Chrysomallon squamiferum. The sequence goes on from CM022671.1 coordinate 26,506,098, forward strand.
GAGAGTTTCATGATATAGTTTGCTAAAAAATAAACTTACCTATTTTTACTAGTACAAAAATCATCAGAGAAATTAAATGAATTTGAAACAGCACGTGACAGTGACGGAAGACCAAGGAGACAGAGATCAGCTGGAAATTTCTGGTGACTAAATTTCACAACATCTTCACATTCATTGTGTTTTAACTTCATTTTCATACCACTCGCATGTCCGTTAAATTAAAACAAATAATAATAATAATTAAATTAAAATAAATGAACCAAAAATTAAAGAAAAAATATCTAAAAGAAATAATCAAGCTATTTATTTAGTTTGGTTAAGAACAAAAAAGTTGGTTTGTTCGGACCACGTCAATTTTAGGCAATAAACACATCGTGCACATTTAAATCTTTTCACAGACCGCATCTTTAACATTGTTAATGAAGTGTGTGTCATCAACACCAATCTTCCTCACATGGTTCTGCAACTGACACTAAACTGACAACAACAGATTAAAAGTGACGTAAAGCTAAATTCGGGTATTATCGGAAATCGGTATTTTATTACTGTTATTGCTGTTATTATCTGTTTTTTATCGAGTCCATCAATTGCGATCTGTCGGTAAATCGTTCTGTTACATCTCCTTGCTGTGAACGTGCACATCAATGTTATCTGATGTCACCTCCAGGTAAAGTATTGAAAAATGGAAATACGGAGATACAAATTCAAAGACAATTATTTTGAGGTGTATTAATTAAAAATATCAAATTAGCTCTCATGTCGTTATGAACACTAACAAGTATGTTAAAACAACAGGAACAAATATAAATAAATAAACTTACCGAAAGAATCATAATTGTTCGTTAAAGGTCGCAAACTTCATGAGCCACTTGCTGCTGAAATATGGTTACTACAGACTGATATCCTTCCAGTTTGTTTTCTATTTAAAACGAAAAGCAAACAAGTGAACAGTGATATCGCACGAAAAATCTCTTTTCTCAGTTACCTTTGCACGAATGAACTGTTGGTGAAATATTTTCTGAGTTACCTTCAGCTGTTGTGGTGCATTAATGCATGACTTTGTATTTGTATTTTCTTTGTATAATAAGAGCGACGTAATGTAATGTGAGAAGAGAATAGCTGAAAACTCATTGTGAAATTTGGCTCTGCATTCAACTGACATGGCATGTCGATTCTAGGAAAAATGTCACAATTTTTTTTTTAATTAAAATTTAGCAATATATTACAGATGAAAGATGAATGAAACACATGGTTTTTGTGACCGGTTTTGTGTCATCCTTATTGCTATGAATAACTTCCATATTAAACATACTTCTGATACTAGAGCTAGTTGGAGAATATATAGTGAAACATATTTTAACCTGGGTCATTTTATAAATCATATACAATAGAAAGCCGTTAGTTTAAATCTATCCTAATCAGTAAGCTAGATCCAAGCTAGACCCAGTATGAAGATTCTTTCTTTAATGCTGCCTAATTAATAAGTGTATCAATCACCACCTCTGCACATTACGAAGCCCCTTTCGTTAATGTAGTCTAATCAATAAGCTTAACAATTACCCCATGCATATTATATTCAATACTCTACTAACCAAATACATTTTGTGACATTTTTCCAGTCACCGGCATGTCTACACAAAACGTTAAGCAGACGTATTGTATCATACAGACCGTTTGTTATAGTCTAGTAATTAGTTTTGAAATTGTGTCAGAGTTCTAAAGAGCTCTATAAATATACGCAAAAGTAAAAAACAATTATGGGAACATAATCTAACTTAGAATTTGGTTCACGATGTCTTGATACCGCTTTGTTTTTGCTTCTTTTTTTTTGTCGGGTTTATTATTATTTTATTTTTTTCTATGTGTTTTTTCTTTGTTTTCGCCTTTGTTGGAGACAATCTGCCATTTAGCTGTTTGTAAAGTTTCATGATATAATTTGCTGCAAAATAAAGTTACCCATTTTTACTAGAACAAAACCCATCACAGAAGAAAAATGAATTTGAAACAACACGTGACAGTGACGGAAGACCAAGGACACAGAGATCAGCTGGAAATTTTTGATGATTAAACCTCACAAAATCTTCACATTCATTGTGTTTTAACTTCATTTTCATACCACTCGCATCACTGTAGCCCGTGTTGTTGCAAAGGGCAGACAAACATGCACATGCGGACAAAGCAAGAGCAAAGATATGCCTAGCTCATTAGCGATAATCTTACAAATTTCTTGCAAACAAGAGTTTCAAAATCTCTTTCACACATGGATTTTTAATAATTGTTAATAATTTATTATTAAAATCTCAAGCTTATATGCAAATAAAATACACTCATTCGTACGTACATCTAAATTTATTATAGTGCGGATGTTTCCATCAGACAATCTTTCGGGTATTGAATTTCGTCAAGTATAATATATTAATATTAGAATGTCTATAAACATTAATAATACATACATTATGGTAACTTTTTAAGTTTAATATTTATCTCAGAGGATAAGATTTTAACGTAAAATCGATTGCAGAACACACAGCACAAATCAAAGTCTAAACAACCTTTCATTCAACAATGACATAATATAAAATCTGTTACAGCTGAATTCTTGTCTCTTTATTGTACCAACAGCAGGTGCTCTTGTTAATTGATTTCATTTAATTTAATTAATTAGTTAATTACTCGAGCATATACTGTGATTGCTGTCAGCTTGGGACATGATGTTTCCAGGTGTTATGATGGAACTAGTGAGTTTTGTAGTCCAATTAACAACTGATCATGTTTGTCTCATACAAATACACACAATCATTCATCTCGCATTTAAACTGAATTTCGTGTCAGTGATTCTGAATATATTTCTCAGTCATTTTGATGACATTTTGAGATTACTCATTTTACGTCAGACGATGTGAATAGTTTCTATTAAAAGACAATCTCGGATGAGCTTTATTAAACGACAGTTTTCGATGGGGTATATATTAAACAACAGTTTTAAACAGTCTGTATGAAACATCAGTCTTTGATACATTAATCGGCAGTATTCGATATAAAAGTGCAGAATCTGATGGACTATACTGATTATTAGTAAGAAATCCTCACTTGAAAAGAAATATTCAACACTGTTAATAATATTGTGGAAACTGCATTGCTCCCTTCTGTTCAAGAAAATGCAGACAAACGTAAGTTAATACTACAATTATTTCGATTCATTAAGTTATCGCTATGTGACAAAATAATAATAATAATAATAATAATAGCAACAACAACAACAACAACATAATAATAATAATAATAACTACAACATGGATAACTGTTAGTGTCGGTTGCCACCTACGCTTTTGTATATAACAGATAAAAATTATGCATATTTGTTATTTGTAAACAGTAGGTTTGAAAATAAAATCCAGTAAGTTTCGGACAATGAAATTAAATAAAGTTTCATTTCTTAGTATCAGTTGAAATATGAATTTAGAAGTCTAAATAAAAATTCGTTATATATTTTGTTTTGGTATCTTTACATGGTCTGTAATTCTGTTACTGTTAAGATTTCTTTATTACAGGCCTATTTTAAAAGTCACCACGTGTAATAATGTATAACATCACATGTCTTGTTTTAGGTCAAATCGGAAAATCCAGCTCACTTCAGACCTATTTCACGGAGTTCGGAGGTAGATGAAAATTGTCTTCTCTCAAAAGACAGTCAAGACAGAACTACCCCCGTGAAAATTAAAACCCACGAACCTTCGACTCCACCCATATATCCGGTCCAACCATTCGCGCACTCAACGCCAGTGTTTCCTAAATACAGCAGACACAGCATCAACGAACTGCTTGAAAAGCCGATTACTCCCATTGGACAGTTACGTATACCTGGTTTCCACAACGAGGCTGAACCCATACAGTTTTCTTTAGAACAAAATTCATTTGGTGGCATAGAAAAGAAAGGTAATATTTATTTACTTAATTGTGTACCCGCATTATTATTATTATTATTATTATTATTATTATTATTATTATTATTATTATTATTATTATTTTGTGACGTGTCATTAAACATTAACTGTTATATATCTATCTATACTAGATGATCATCTTGCTGATTTATTAAGCCCTCCAGGCAAAGATGACAGAAACGACAGCCCTACGTTCAGTTCCTCGCCAACTTCAGCCAGTAGCAGTCCAGATTCCTGCGAGATTCTTGCGACGAAAAAGAAGTCTAACCGAACCAACTACACACCAACCCAGATTCGATCCTTAGAGCAAGTGTTTCTCGAAACACCTTATCCCGACTCAGAAACCATGGAACAACTGGCTATTGACTTGAATATACCCGAACAAAAAATAAAGGTAAGTTATTTATTTTACTTCTGCATTAAAATACAATAAATGATATCTTCTTCTTATTCTGATTCTGATTCTTCTTCTTCTTCTTCTTCTTATTATTATTATATTATCATCAACATTGTTAAAATTTCTTGTTTTTTTTCCATTGCAAATATTTAATTTTGTTTTCCCAATCACTTTTCTCTCTTTCCAGTTTTATCAACTCCATTTTTCAGTAACGCTTTTTCTTTTTACTTTTTTTTTTCTTTTCATATTATTATTAAAATTGTTAAGCTTCGTTTTCTTTTGTTTTCTCTTTTTTTTCTTTTACTTCTCCCACCCACCCCCATAAATCTGAAAAGAAAATATCAGCTGTATACAAAACATTGGTATGAACATTTTCCATATAATTCAGTAACTTTTTATTGGTACAATTCATTAATTCTTTTTCTTTGCCTAGGTCTGGTTTCAAAACAAACGTGCCCGGTCAAAGAAAAGAGTAATTGACATCAAATTCCAGAACTTTCCGCCCATTCACCCATTTTACCTCCAGCACATGCCTCATCTAGTGACATCGCAGTCAAACTCATATCCCATGTCTGCCGTAGCACAAGGGTTCTTCCCCTACTCAACAACATCCCCAGCCACAATGATGTCACCGCAGATGCCGATGTTCCCGTTTCCGTACATGTACACTCAGTCCTCGCAACCGCAGTAGTGGCAATGACGTCTGACTGATGTGTTTTTTTTTTTTTTTTTTTTTTTGTTGTGTTTGTTTTTACAAAGTGCTAAAGTGTCGCTTATTTATAAACGAAATGTGATTCTGAAATGTTATTCTGCAGCAGAAATGCAGTGTTTATTAACGTTTGTTGGTCTGTTGCCATGTCAACGGATGTGACAGCAGTGAGATATTAGGATATTTACTAATTGCAAATTAAAATGAGTTATTCACACACACACCACGATCCTAAAGCTATCTTTGTTGTTTGACAACTGATAACCACAATAACTAAAGAACATTAACTGTGACTTGAATATAATAATAATAATAATAATTATTATTATTATTATTATTATTATTATTACAAATAACTGAAAAATATGAAAAGATTAGTGAAAAATATCTTCTGAATGAAAAATTGTGGAGGGTTTCTGGAATCAGACAGGAGAAGGGAGATAACTGAAGATAATACTGAGAAACTGTGATGAGAACTATCTAGGTATGTAAAATTCATAATATATAAATATCTGAGTTGTATATTAATGGATATATGTTCTTTCCATTCAGAAATGCATCTGAACACATCTAAAAGTAAATATATATTTTATATGTATATTTATAATTTATAACTTATATATCCCAAACATCACACACAGAAACACACACACACACATATATTTTACATTTGTGGCATTTTGTGGTACAATTATGTTGACGTAGGCTATATGGTATTTTATTTATTTATTTATTTATTTGTTTACAATATTTTCAGGAATATTCAGGAACAAACCTCCAGCGACAAGAGGAACTGATCTAGTGAAGAAAAGTCGTGTCTCGCATAAACAAATTTAAAACAACGTCAAGTTACTGAAATAAAAATCTTCACAGCTATTCACCGATACAGGAATGCTAATATACTGTAAATATAAATGTACATATTGATTTAATAAATAATATATTAATCCATTTGCGTTTATTTTGCTGATTTCATTGTAGGTTTTATTGTTATCTGTATTAGCTAAATGTCAAGAACTTATTAATATGTGTTACATGCGTACAGAGAATACGATAAATATTTGTCTCTAAATTTTAAAATATAAATCTAAATAGAGAATTTATTTTATTAAAATTATAATTAAATAAACAAACAAATAAATAAATATAACAACAATAACAATGGCAATAATAATAATAATGATAATAATAATGACAATAATAATAATAATGATAATAATAATAATGATAATAATAATACAAAAATTAATAACAATGTAGCTTTGGCCGTATGAATCAATGTTGTTATCATTTTTTTGTTTGTTTTTTCTTTGTATCACCGAAAATATACGAAAAGATGTGTGCATAATTATATATATGAATGTATGTGTGAGCGTAACCATTTTGTAATTAATCGAGGATAAGCGCTAGAACGAGTAAAAATGCTAGCAGTGTTTCGAATATTTAAAGTTATTTCAGTGTACTTCAACATTGTTTTCATGTCAGGAACTACTTAACATTAAGAGATAAATTCGTCGCTTTAATGAGAAATAACTCTTGGAGGAAAATTATTTAATAATGTTTAGCGATTACCTCCCGTGAAAAATGTTCAAGATCTACGATAAAATTATAGCATTTATTTGGAATTTGGAGAAAAGTTTTTTATTAAAGTTCACGGTAAACTGTGGTTGGTTGTAGATGTGAGAAAAATGTATTTATTATTTTTATTTAGTTTCATGCAGAGATAACAACAATCCTGAATTGTTTTGTTCTTTAAAGAACTAATCTTTTACAGATTATAGTCACTTGCGTTACTGTTTTAATTCATAAAATGTAATACTAATAGTATCATACATCTGTTGAATAGAACACAGACACACGCACACACACATACATACACACACACACACACACACACACACACAATGTTCTACGGACTGCGCAATGATGGACTGCATAATTTTAATCATGTCCAATTTGGAAAAATTATCAAGCATTACTGTTTTTTTCCAAATTTCCTACATAATATAAACGCAGTAATAATTAGTTCGCTTCGTACAAAACTACATTCGTAATTAAATGGCTCAGTCCGCGGAAGCCGCACAATAAAAGAACTGGTTTTATAACTTTCTCAAAACTCGCCGTCAAATGAGATCTGAGAGGCGAAAAAAAAAAATCGATTTAATTACCGCTGTGTGCATATTTGCAATTCATTCCTCAGTTCTGTGGCAGCACTCGTTTTGTGTTGGACTTTGTTATTTCGGGTAAAGTAAATATTGGTTTTTAGTAATAAGCTTCGAAATTAAAGCTGGCTTTCATAAATCTTTTTTTTTTTTTTTTTTTTTTTTTTGCAGAACATATGTAGTAAGTGAATGCAGAGACCAGTGCCGACAAGTTTCCATTTTTAATAAAATCATTTCCTCTCTGTTTATCTGTCATTTTATGTGTGTTTGTGTATGTATGTATGTATGTATATGCATATGTTTATAATAACGTATAATATTACAGACGCATGTATTTATGCTGTGTCTGTGTGTTACGGCGCGCGCAGGTGTAAGTGTGTTCGTATGATTGTGTAATTGTATATGTCGTAGTATTGTGTTCTTCTTACATCATAAACATCGTCATCATTATCATATTCAAAATCATTATTATCGTTATCATCAATATTATTATTTTATTATCAGCAGTTGTTGTTCTTTTCTTTTTCTTCGTCTTTTTGTTATCATTGTGTTGTAGTTATTATTATTATTCACCTCTGCATCAGTGAAATGTACCTCCTTTTTTACGGTTTTTTTTTAATTTTTTTGTTATTTTCTTAGTCATATAATAATTTGTCGAAATCTGCAGTTTGCTATTTTTCCGATGATTTATTTCACAAACTTTCTCTGATTTCAAACATATCGATGGAATCTGCGCTCAGCAATATGATGAATAGGGCACTGATGTCTCACCAGTACGACTTTTCGTCAAGAAAAACACACTGTGGAAAGTGATTATTCTGCCATTAGAAGTTGAAGCCCTCGGGAGTATTGAAATCCTTCAAACAAAATATCTAATCTGAAATAAGGGTCATACATCGACCAAAAAAAAAAAAAAAAAAAAAAAAAAAAAAAAAAAAATGATTTGTCAATATTTATTACCGGCAGCGTTGTTTCAAGATTTTGACGCGATATGGTATAATTCAATCACAAAATCTTTCATCCCGTTTATCGCCCAAATGGATGAGTCATTTTCATGATGAAAAATTCTCCCGGTGGTTCCCGCAGAAGCCTCTGAGACTCTGATTTCGACGTGTTCACGTTTCTAAACGCTTTGTGAATTCCCAACAGCACGGCTAGATTTCGTTCAAATTGGCTTTATCGCGAACACGAAGCTCGGCTTATTCACGAAGATCGTCTTCGGCGGCCACGTAACCGGAAAAAATGCATTAATTCTGCTGATGAAGTACGGAAGCCATCACTTATTGAAAATGTTTTTCTCCGTATCTTGATTGTGTTTTATTATGCGAGAGGATGTAATGGCTTTATTAACACGAAACACGATAGAAAGTATATAAATTAGATCTGTGATAAACATTCAGTTGTGTTACCCTGTTATATTCAGCCAGTACAATTAATGTAATGAATATCTGCAATATATATATATATATATATATATATATATTATAAAATAAAAAAAATAAAATAAAACAATTATAATTTTAAATAAAATTAAAAATTAAGAATAAACAAAGAAAAACGTCCGTGAAAATATATTTCTAAGTAGCTGAGAAAATCGGGTAAAAGATCAGATGAATTTTATATTAATTAAACATTAATTCACATAACAAGGAGGAAAACAGTGGGTCATGATGTTATAGTCGTTCCAAACATAGTGATGTTCTAAACCTTTCATTATGTTTATTGTTAGACATATTTTAATACTTCCCTTTGAGTCGAAGACCTCAAAATTTATTTAAATTCAGGATTTTGTTTTTCAGTTGTTAATTAGGACACAATATTATTGCTTTACGAAAAACATAAATTACTAAAATAAAAAATAAATTTAAAAAAGAAAAATCCATAATTATGTCCGTTATAAATATCTAAGGATCGACTGCAAATAAGAACATTTTCTTCAAGCTTTTTTCTCTCTAAACGAAGTCTGATCAGAATGAATAGTGCACGTCACTAACTCATTGTCCAGCAGCCAACCAGATTTCAGTTTAGCTTTCAATTCTAAAATTTGTTATGATTGGTTAATTGATGCCATCGTTGGAAAAATACGAAATTTTCATTTTCGTGGCGGAAATAGGGATTTGTCATAAACAGATTTTGTTTAGTTCATTAAAAATTAAAATTTTAAGTTTCACTTTTTTGTTATTAATACAAACACTGCGTGGTTTGTAATTTAATATTAATTAGTCCTATTTCTTTTGTTTTTCACTTCGTCATTACTGTTTAAAAATTGCTATCTGTTTTTATTTTTATTTATTTATATGTATTTTAGTTTATTTTTTGGTGTTATCTTAAATTGGCGCTTTATTTACGTTTTTTAGGCATGACAAAGTATTTTATTAAGTAATAAAATATAATAAATATAAAGTACTGATTAAAGAGCCCTTCACCTATAACCTTCTTCTTCTTCTTCTTCTTCTTCTTCTTCTTCTTCTTATTATTATTATTATTATTATTATTATTATTATTATTATTATTATTATTATTATTATTATTATTATTATTATTATTATTATTCTAATAACAATAATTTAAATTATAATAATAACTAATAATTTAGAAAGGCAAAATATACTATTTCATATATATATATTTGTATTCGTTAATACTATACGAATCTTCTTTGTTAAGCAGACACATAAAAAGTTCAGGTTCAGAGAATCTTGAATGTAACACGGAAATCTGATTATTAGAAGCATTTGTATTACGGATTTAATTTTTACTTTTTATGTGTTACATTTCTCACACCCTCATTACAAACATTCTTAGTCCAAAGAAATTCATTTCAAATCTATGATTATACGAATTAATCAATTAAAAAAAAGTATATAGTTAACAACTGCACGGTTAATAACTTTTGCTTAGTTGGAGCTCTTCTTTATATATATATATATTTCTTATTAAAGTAAGTGTGTGTGTGTATGGGTGGGTGTGTGTGTTTAAATATGCAAACCTCATAAACATGACTGTACATACCACAGAGTTTGATAAACAAGTCGTAAAACATTGGACAGAACGTTAAATGATCCAGTACAAGAGAAATAATAATAATAATAAGAAGAATAAAAGAAGAAGAAGAAGAAGAAGAAGAAGAAGAAGAAGAACAACAACAACAACAACAACAACAAAACAACAATAACAATAATAATAACAGCAGTAATAGCTGTTGTTGCAATAGTACAGTAGCAATGGTAGTAACAGTGGTAGTAACACAGGCGGTGGTGACGATAATGACAGTGATAATGATTACAACAATAAACATCCACTTATCCCAACTAAGGACGACATAAAAGAGGAGAAACCATTCTACCAAATCAACCGTCATATAAAACAAATATATCAAAGAAAATATATTCACTCTGTTTATCGTGTTCATAGACATTATTAAAGATTTCACTTAAACAGAAGCTGAGCCTTCTGCTCTCTGCAATTTACTCGAAAACTGAACATTACGTTTTAGAAATGATGATAATCAACAATGGTAAACAGAATCCAAATGGCCACGAATTAGATGGTTTCAGTGCAGCGTATTACTTATGCAGAGTAAATATTCATTGAAGTGGAGAGCCTAACAAGAGCAGATTATACCGTTTTGATAAATATCAGTATGTAATGGGTGAATTTGTATCCTGCGAGAAATGGAAATGATTCCTGATTATGGAGATGGCCACACTGAAGCAGACAATGAGACTGGAATTGTGGTATGAGAGAGTTTCACGGCATTTAATCATCTCACATTGTCTTGTTGTTGTTTTATGAATCTCCACCTCTTCATAATAGAAAATAAAACCCGTAATGTAAATAATTCAGTATTTATTTATTTGTTGCTGAATATATCAATCTGCGAGAGTAAATAGTAACAAGCAGGCATTTATTGAAGATGCATATGTATGTTTGTTTGTATATAGGTACTATGTCTTTCTGTATGAATATGTATGCATGCGTCTATGTATGTGAGTGTATGTATGTGTAGGTATATGTACATATGTATGTAAATTGCGTGCGTGCATTCTTATGTGTACATGAATGAAGGCATGTGTCTATGTGTATAGATCTATGTAAATATGTATGTATGTTTTCATGTATGTATGTCCGTGTGTGCGTGAATGCCTGTTAAAAACAAAACTGGAATATATTTAACACTCAAGTCACTTTTGACAATGTAATATTTTTATTTTACTTTTATTATTTTTTTTTTTTTTTTAAATCACAATAAAAGAAAGAACAAAAATTAAATATTAAATATCAAAGACAGCAATGAACAGTAATGGACAGAAAATGAAAAGAAGACAAAACGGATAAAAGTAAACACAACAGTATTGTATACAGTGTTACACAACTTGGTTTGTTTTATGTTAGTAAGTTTCCCTCCCCCAACCACCCACCTAATGAATTCAGACGTCGGAGGTAAATAAGCCATCCTGGCAATTAAAACTTCAAAAGTAACGCAAGACTCTTTTTTTTTCAGCTGCAGATGCGAATTAAAATCAGTTTCGTAATGTAAGCCACGTCTACCCGCCTGTCCGTTTTAAACACGCTTTGGGTGGTTTTCGTAAAGGTATCCTTTCACTGCGCTAGTATTACCCGCACAGGTACACTTTGATGTACTGGATTTACCTGCTGTACACTACAGGTGTTCAAACAAAGCGCCAGTGTATCACTTCTTAATAGTGAAAACAATGCTTAGATATGTCCCTTCTACCCGTGCTTGTGGTAACGTTAGATTTTTACCGCTGTTGTAACCTGCTTTAATAGTCATGATCGTTAATGAAACGGAACCGTGGCAATCACAACCAACAGACTAGAATAATTGCAGTAGTTATAAAATTGTTTAAAAAAAAAAAAAAAAAAAAATAAGTGTTGATTAACAGTTATTAAATTTAAAAGGTAGGAACGGCTTTTCCAGAAATAAAGTAACATTCGAATATAAATTTTGAGTGCTGCATTTAAGTGCTAAAACTTTTGCTTAATGAAAAAGTAATTTGTCTAGTGATCGATAGACGGACAGTCAGACAGACAGACAGGCAGAGAGAGAGAGAGAGAGAGAGAGAGAGAGAGAGAGAGAGAGAGAGAGAGAGAGAGAGAGAGAGAGAGAGTCAGGCGCAGAGACAGAAATACCAGAGGAAGATTGACAAAGATAAGAAAAAGGAATTTTTGCAAAATACAACGCACCTAGTATATCACGCAGCCATTTAACTTATTTTGATTAGCAGAGCCATGCACACTGTGTAATATGCATATTATTTATTTCTGTAATTCTACATGCATGCAGTTTATATCATTATACAGTGTGTCCTACATAGGACCAAAAACTCTACACAGCCTGGAGTCTGGAAGTCATTACACTGCGTGACTAGGTTCCCGTGGAAACACTGACTACCGTGAACCGCCCCAAGCAGAAACCCGTCCACCAGTACCTGAAAACCATTTTTGTTTATTTTCACAAATGTCAGATATTTAACAAGCCACATCTGGTTTCTTCCATTTTCTCAAACATTTGGCCTATTATTTATTAATGATGTGAGGCGTGCTTGTCGCTTCTGTTCGCCACCCATTTTAACTGTTGAATATGCTTGTGTGACGTTTTACGTCGAATTTAATGGCGGGTGTTCGATGGGCGGAGTTTGATATGGTAATGAACCGTTTGTTTTAGTCATGCTACTGTGTTTGTGTGTGTGTGTGTGTGTGTGTGTGTGAATATATATATATATTACATAATATTTATAATTATTGGATCAGTAAACGCATACATAATAATAACAACAACAACAACACAACAAAACAACAAAAATATGCAAGTGAATGAAAAAGAAAAAGCATAAAGGAATAATCTTTATTTTTTATTTCTTCTTCTTCTTCTTCTTCTTCTTCTTCTTCTTCTTCTTCTTCTTATTATTATTATTATTATTATTATTATTATTATTATTTTACATTAAAATAATGATAATAATAATAATAATAATAATAATAATAGTAATAATAATAATAGTAATAATAATAATAATAATATTAATATTAATATTAATAATAATAATAATATATTTATAATCCTTCTTCCAACACTGAATATAGAAATATAATAAATACTGAAATAGAGAAAATTCAGTGCACTTTCAAAACATTATTATGTGCTTAAAAACAAAATAATATACATATTTTATTTATTTATTTATTTATTTATTTATTTATTTATTTATTTATTTATTTTGTTGTTGTGTTGTTGTTTTTTTCTTAACAAAACAACCATCAGACTTCATGGATCCAATTTCATTTGAAGTCGTTACACAGTTTGCAAATCATTTTTAGGGGTTTTTATAATATAACATTATTTTTGTCGCCAAGGAAACCTATAATTTTAAGCTCATGGTGGATTTTCGTTTTATCTTTAAATTTAAAAACTAAAATAAAATAATAATAATAATAATAGTTTTTATTTTTATTTTATTTATTTATTTATTTATTTATTTATTATTATCATTTTATTTGCGGAATGATATCGTTCTCAAGGTTAGCGATGCTTTTTTTTCACTCTAAAGGTGTTGAAACGTGAGATAATTAATTTGAGTGTCAGTGGCGATGTAATTTAAGAATTTTACAGCTAATCCGTGTGATCACAAAAGAAATAAAGGATTCACATATATACAAAACCGTTTGTATTATATATTATTATTATATTGTTGTTATTATTATTATTATTATTATTATTATTATTATTATTATTATTATTATTATTATTATTATTATTATTATTATTATTATTATTATTATTATTATTATTATTGCAGTATTAGTTTTTAATTATTACTGATAATAATTTCACTAAAAACTGAAAATAGATGCGATCTTAGAGAGCAACAATGACACTATTGACTATGACATCATCATCATCATCATCATCATTATTATTATTATTTATTTATTTATTTATTTATTTATTTCTATTATCCCTTTAAATAAAATATATTAAAATGTCGTTAAACTGACTGTCATAACAATAGACTGGTATCGTTACAGGATATGGCGTCAAACTCGTTTCTCAAAACGTAACTGAAAAACATTTCAGAAACAGATCTGCTGATTTTAATTTTTTATTTTATTTTTAATTTTAATTTTATTTTTTATTAGACATTTATGCTTCACAACAGATGTAAACTATTACTATTATTGCTTTCTTTCTTGTTCTTTGTTATCTCTCACATTTTCATTGTCTGTGTATTTAATTTTATTTTATTACGTTGCATTTAGGGTTACACGTTGATTCTTCGTTTCTGTGATTTAATGCGTAGACAATACAAATGCAATTATCTGAATCGACGAAAATAAAACTAATTTTTTTTTTTTTTCTTTTCTGGGCGCCAGTTTGTGAAGGGTTGTCGAATAGATTTCAGTTCGTCTCTTTCCACTATATTCTTTTCCCCTCTTCCCCCCCCCTCCGCACCAGCCTATTCATTTTAAGGTTCCAGCGATTATTGTTATAATGAAAATAATACTTTGGGTTTGTTCCAGGTGCTAATTTGGGACATACTGTCGAAAGGATCAGTATTTATGTCAGCTCAGAATACATGACTTTTTTTTTTTTTTTACCCGCTGGTTTTAAAGCGCTTACGTTTTAGTGAAAGAAATACGTTTGTTTAAGTTTTTCAAACCATCTATCTCTAAATATTTATTTTTTAACAAATATTCATTAATTCCTTACCCTCCCCCTCTGTAAACAATGGTGGATATGCTCTTGTTTCTCAGTTTCGTTTCTTCTCTTTTTTTTTTAATTCTTTGGTGTTTCTTCATTATTTATTTATTTATTGAATTTTTTTTTTTTTTTTTTTTTGAGGGGGTTACTTTTTTCTTTTCTTCATTTCTTCATTTAATAGTCTTTCTTTTTTTTTTTCTGTTAAAACCATATGTTGGTGAACAGAAAAGATTCAAAAAGAAAAAAATATATAATAATGATGGCCACCTGAAAAAGAAATGTTTGAATGCCATTAGAATCTGAATACAATACACAAAACCATTTATTCATTTATTATTGATTTTGTTACTCTAATTGCTGTTGTTGCTAATTAGTTGTTGTTTTGTTGTTGTTCTATATCTTCTTCTTCTTATTATTATTAGTCATTTTATTTTATTTTTTTATTTTTTTATTATTATTATTACTATGACTAAAACTAACTCCTTGTTATTTTGATATATTACAAGACAAAATATTTGATAACCTTAAATTTTAATTGTTCTGAGCAGACAGTTTTACGAAAGAATAAGTATGGCTAAACAATCGACAGTTACAAAACACACACACATACACATATATATATATATTACTTTCAAACACTAAGATATATTACCAAAGTATATATATGTGTGTTTTAAAACGATTCGATTGTTTAGCCATACTTATTCTTATATATATATTGTGAAGAGCGCTAAATGACTCTTAAAATGTGCACGTGTTTTAACTTGAACTGACGTATATTTGTGTAAAAAAAGATATAAAATATTGCTGTACTTGTTATTTGACATTGTGCAGGTGTTTTATTGTGATAATGTACTTAACATGTTTACTGCATGTTTCATATGTAATCAATATCCACTGTCATAAAACTGACGATAAATAAAATAGTACATTACAGGGTGATCATTTTATTTAATTTTTATTTTAGTCACGTTGTTTCTTAATTTAAATTTTGATTTTGATTTTAATTTAAATTTTTGTAATTTCTTTGAATTTGAATTTGAATTTATTTATTTGTTTTAATTTTTTATTGACTTATATAATATATATATATATATATATATATTTCTTTTCTTAATTATATATTTTTCTTTCCATTTTCTTTATGATTTAAAACAAATTCTTTTTACGTTTATTGTGTCACATTATTCATGAATATAATGCAAAAATAGATACATGAAATAAAAAAAAGATATTAAACTACTGAAAAGAATAACTACAAATAAGCATCTGAGAAAAAAAAAAATAATAATAATAATCTCAGTTAATTAACGACATTCTCCGTGCTGTGTTTAGCGATCTTGACTAAACATGGCAGGTAATCTCGTGCTTTCAGTGTAATTACGACCGAGACGTTTGTCAAGGGGAGGATATTGCACAAGTGTTTAACGAGAGAGGAGTGCTTGGCCATTCAAGTATCAGTGCAGGTGTTGATTGTATTACCTGTGATCTTTTTGTGCCAATTCATGTGCCACATCAGGAATAGCAGGGTCTTGCACGGCAGCAATTTAAATCAAATGCTATAGAAAATCCAAAAAAAAAAAAAAAAAAAATGATTCAACGGCGATGGCCACACGGCCAACGACAACGCTGATACAATGCTATAGAAAAGTTGAAGAGTTGTCGAGATGGCGATAGGGGTTATAGAAATCCTTCATAAGGCGGATTATTGGCCGGCCCATTGAAATGAGATCTCGGCTGTAAGCAATAGCTCCGAGGTTGAAGATTAACACCCTCTCCCTAAGCGTCCTTACCATCATCACGATCCACTTGGAAGCGGCCGGTAACCAAGGGTAACCGTCATTCATCCGGTGGCATAGGTATTCCACTTTGGCGCTTATCAACAGGTGACAGCGATATTTATGGCTAATTAAACGTGGACAATTGAAATGTGGATAATCGACTCTCCTTCACTGACAATGAAAGGCTGTTTTTGACACGAGAAACCCTGCAGTAGGAGAGAGTCTTCAGCGACAAAGAACGAGATTTTTCAAAGCTGAATGGAGTAGTCACTTACACTGCAAACATGATTAATATTTTTTTTCTCTCTCTCTCTCTCTCTTTTTCTGTGTTTGCGTATAACATACACAATTAGTTACATTGTGAGATCGCTCTTTTTTTCATTTCACAGCTGAAATATCGAATAAAGATTGTCCACAGATAAGATTTATCTATTTGGTTGACGTGTTTTTCCGCCAAGCTTTCTTATGTTATTTCTTTCAGTTAGTTTGTTAATTCGTTCGTCCTGTATACGATATACGTTTTATAATATTCAAAAATAAAACACCTGTATGCATCAGTAACGAATCCAAAAGGTCCACATTGGTCGTGGTCCCTCCCATATATATATATATATATATATACACAGACAGAGAGAGAGAGAGAGAGAGAGAGAGAGAGAGAGAGAGAGAGAGAGAGAGAGAGAGAGAGAGAGAGAGAGAGAGAGAGAGAGAGAGAGAGAGAGACAAAAATAGACAGGCAGACAGATAAAACTTGTTTTATGTATATACAAAGAAATTACATCTTCGTAATGTGGTATCCATCACCTGAATTTTGGATCTCCCCCTTGTATTATTTCCTTTACCCCTGATATTTTCTATTTCTTTTTAGAATATTATGTTAAACGCTGAATTATTTTCAGAATAGCAATATGTTCCGATACGATATTTATTTTTAATATCTTTCACTCTCTTATTCTCAGTGTGTCTCTCTGTTTTTAAAATACTAACTGTCTAATTTTTACGCAGAAACTGTAATTTAATATATGAAAAATATACAAATGCTCTACAATTTTTTAACGTTCATGATTCATACTGATCATTTATAAATAATATAATTAAACTGTTTTTACTTTATTGTATGTTAAAGTTGTTGCTAATTAATTTCTTAAAACATAACACTATCAGTGTCAAATTTTCGTACTTACTTGTGCCAGAGCTATTTAGAATTTATAAATTATATAAAACAACAACGAGAAAAACAAAAACTACATCAATAATACCATTTAGACATAGCTTTTATAAGAAGAGTTTTAAAAAAAAAAAAAAAAAAAAAAATGATGGAAGATGTTGACGGAGAAATATGGGTAAAGAAAGGCAGAGATAGAGGAACAAATGTAAGAAAAAAAGATAACGCAAATATTCTAAATCATGAAATGTTTGTACTTAATTCATCAACTAAATTATGTTTCGTTGTTTTTGTGTTTGATAATCGTGTCAGTGGCGACACCTAACGGACGGAGGAAATCATAAGGACAACACGTACATAGCATTCGCGGTTTGTCGAAGCTAGGCAGCAGACATTGTCTCATACGGTTCGGCTTAGCAACTGTTGACACGCTAGACGCCGCTACAGTCGGGTAAACGCCAAAGATTTGTTTTTCACCAATTAGCTTGCCTCAGCTGACCGCTAGGTGGCGTTGCTCAGGTGTTCGGAAACTTAACCGGTTGTCCCCAGAGTTGTCCCCAGAATTAAATATTTGAAATTATTTCACAAATTTCGCCCGAAGCTGAGAAGATTCCCTCGCAGTACTTTTTCATGTCATCAACCGGATGTGATGTAACTGACATTTCTCGGTGTCTTTTCGTTCACACAACAAGCGAGAGAAATTACGTGCCGTTGTTTGGGTCGCACCGGTCCATCTTCCCTTCCAGGTGACTGCTAAAAGCCGGTAAACACAGCTGTTACAACGGAGTGCCTCGTTTTACGTGGAATTTCTGTACGGTCCCGGGTTTCCACGGAAGCATTCTTCTTCGTAATAAGAAACATGTAGCGTGAACTCGTGTTTTCGATCATCTTTGTCAGCTTTAAATAATTTCTAATTCCAACCAGAACGAGAAGGCTCCGACAGGAGTTGTAATTTTGCCATCCAGATATTGTGAAAATGAATATAGATTATTTATTGTTGATCTCTGAATAACCTTTCCTAAGTAAGCATGCCAAATACCAGCAGTAAACATATAATAATTACATCGCATACCAGCAACGCGTATATAAGAAACTGGTATTCTATACATCTGATATCAGCAATAAGTAAATATATATTAGATATTGTACAAATATTAAATATTCTATTATATTCTATTATACAAATATTAAATTATATCAGATACCTGAATTGTACGTATCAAGAAATATCACTAACATATATAATACAACTAATATAACTATATGAGATAGCTGTGCAATGTTAATATCACATACCAGGAATATCATTACTTATATATTAGATACCAGCAGTATCTATATTGCATTCCAGCACTCTGTACATTATATAGAGTACATTAACTGAAGTCTTCATACTAAATCGTCACACGTCATGGCTTTATTAAAGTTTTCAAACGAAATATATCCATGTGTTCATCCCTGCAAATACCTGCAGTACACTTGCACACAACAGACACTAACCCTGTGCATTTTTTTGTGTGTGTGTGTGTGTGTGTGTGTGTGTGTGTATGTGTGTATATATGTGTATGTGTGTGTGTGTGTATGTATGTATGTATGTATGTATGCCAACAAGTGGTAAATAAGATACCTTTAACAATCTATATATTAGATATCTGCCATTAGTATATGAAATACTTGTTTCACACACGCGCACACACACACACACACACACACACACACATACACACACACAGTATCAGTCTGAGAAATAACTTACTAATATTTAAATCATTATTTTACTTTTCTATTAACTTAATTATAAATAATAACGGTAAACTGTTCGGTCTCTCTCTCTCTCTCTCTCTCTCTCTCTCTCTCTCTCTCTCTCTCTCTCTCTCTCTCTCTCTCTCTCTCTCTCTCTCTCTCTCTCTCTCTCTCTCTCTCTCTCTCTCTCTCTCTCGCTCGGCATCTCCGCGAGACATTTCATCAAACGCTTAGCGTCGTTACTGATTTCCTTTCTCTCTTTCTTATTTTCTTTAACTACTGAACTGACCGCCCTCGTCCGTTTCTTGTTTCAAAAATCTTTGCAGCCTGTTTCGCTTTTAAATTGATTCTGCATCATCCACACACGATTAAGTTATTTGATTTTTAAATTAATTCTCTTACAAATTTTTCTTTTTCTTTCCACGTCTGCAGAACAGTATTCTCTCGCGTAGCCTCACGTCTGCTAGATGGGCTCGCGCGCTCTCTCGTTCGCTTCTCCTTTCAACAATGTGCGTAATTCATTAATTCTTTTGCAACTGCATGTGATTATTATGACAGCGACGAGGCAGGCGGTAATTAAAGGGAATTTCGGTGCAGACACAATATGTTCCTCGTTACGTTTTATGGTGAGACCGCCGGTGTTTATAACTTGAGTAATTCTGTGTATACTTTAATAGGACTAGACGGATACCACATGAGAAGACAGCGAAACGTACCAAAATAAAGACAAAATGGCTTTTAAAGAAGCACTTTTGAAAAGTGGAAATTGCCAGTTTTCTATTTGTTATGTCTCTTTCATTCTTTATGCCCAATTTTGTTTTGTGAGTGTGCGTGTGTGTATGTATGTATTGTGTTTGTTCTTTTGTTGTTGTTGTTGTTGTTGTATTAAATAATTTTAATTTGTTATAGTTTTGTTTAGTTTGGTTTGGTTTTTCAAAAATAATTTAGATTAGGTTTATTAAAGTAACTGATTCATCCTGTAATTTAATTATACAGTGGTATCTTGACTTACGAGTTTAATTCGTTCCGTGACAGAGCTTGTAATTTGCTAGTATATCAAATCAATTTTCCCAAACCTCAGTTTTTTGTAATGTGTGTATAAATGCCAAATATTGTATATATATTTTTTTTTTTTAAATGAGAATGCAAAAAAATACATTTGTTTTGTAAAGTGTACAGGGTTAGGGTTTCTCCATCTTTTCATGGACAGAGGTCCGCAGGTTAGAAATTATATTAACGCCTTTGGCTGGAGATACAGCCTTTATGGACTTCTTCTGCTTCAGTATGGTACAATCTATTATGCTTATACTGCCTAGCCATGTTGACTACACACATGTTTTTCGATGTTTTCATACTTTAATTCAATGGACATCATCCGCTTCTTGTTCTTAGCCCTGTCGTTTTCTTAGGATCCATGGAAATTTGGCAAAATTCTGCACAAAACGCGATCACAACACACCAGAGATGCTTCCACGGCGAGGTAGCCACGTGAAGCAAACGAGTGAGACGCGGGATTCTGAGCCGACGTTGTATTGTTCGTTGCGCCAACTAGCGGCTGCATATCTGAAGCTCGTTCGTAACTCGGATTCTGGCTCTCAACTCAATGCAAAATATCGACCGGGCGAATGCTCATAACTCGAAAAATTCGCAAGTTGGAGAATTCGTAAGTCGAGGTACTACTGTACTTGATTTACAGCCAGCCCTACAAAGAAGCAAGTCCTGACTTGTCTGTCATATTACCACGCGTCGCCTATTCCGCCTTCTAGTGCACACATATTCCTGTACAATCGCTTATCTTCATCATGCGCTCGCTAATATCTCCATTTGTTCATCCATCTATTTGTTTTTCCACTGACCATTAAACTCGTAACAATTCATCATCTTCTTTGGAAGCATTATTTAAATGCAGAATTAACCTTTACATTATACATGAATTTAACAGACTCAGTGTATCTGTTACAACACTTTACGGACAAACTGAAGCTGTATCGTTTGTCTTAATTCTCCTTCGGCTAGAGGGGGGTGGGGGTGGGGAAATTACAATATAAATTTCTCATAAAAATCATTATGAGGTTGGTGAAAACCTATATGGCTTATCCTAAGCTGCTCCTACGATGTAAACGATTTTTCAGCCTCTTTCCGTTTCCTTCTATTTTGTAACCTTTTTATTATTTTTTTTTTCTTCCTCCCCCCCCGATGTTTCTACTCAAGGGAGATAACTGTAAAAGAAAATGGCCATCCTCTTCTGTTTTGTTAATAATATTTGATACTTTCCGCTCGTTCTGATTAGATGTGAAATAACCCTTTTCCCCGAAGGATTCAGCCTGTGTAAGGGTCGTAAAAATGTGCAAATCAACAAAAATTCCTTACAGATTTAGAGGCCCATTCTCACTCAGGAAACGTTCGGTGAAAGCTCTCGGCCTTTCGCAGGAACTGTCTGCGTGGAACGTTTCTAGCTCACTGAGTTGCGAGTCGAGTGGAGAATTCTCTGGATTAAACGTCTTCTTCTGGAACTAATGTTGCGTGTAGGCACACAAACATAAAACTGTTTCTCTCACTAATTAGGCGTGAGCTGCCGCACTGTAATGTTTTCATCTCTACACAGCAACGTCTGGTGGCGAACGGAAAAATGTGTGCAGAAACCGTTTGATCTCCCCTCTCTCCCCTGACTTTTTCATGTTTGTTGTTGTTGTGTTGTGTTTTGTTTTGTAGTAGTTTTTTTTTTTTTTTTTTAAATTTGATTTAAATCATTTCTTTTAAAATTATCTTTGTGTTCTTTATATATATATATATATATATTTGTTTTTATATAATTCTGTTATTTTTAATTTATATAACACACACACACACACATTCTCTAAAATATTTATTTTAAATCTATTATTATCTATTGTCTAATTTTTTTTTTTAAATTGTCCCTTTTTTTATGAAAATTATTGTCTTATTAACATAATCCCTTCCAAGCTATCTGTTTGTTTGTTTGATAACCTGTAACAAATTTGTACGTCTGTGTTTGTGATGGTCTCTATTTATATTTACTACTAATAATTATATCTGTTTTTCAGTCTGTCTATCTGTATCTTATTTCCTTCAGTCGCTGACTCTCTCTCTCTCTCTCTCTCTCTCTCTCTCTCTCTCTCTCTCTCTCTCTCTCTCTCTCTCTCTCTCTCTCTCTCTCTCTCTCTCTCTCTCTCTCTCTCTCTCTCTCTTTCTCTCTCTTTCTCACAGACAAACACACAAAAACACCGCTACTTTCTTTCTTTCTTTTCCCATTTATGTGTCCTTTTCACTGCCATTCGTTCTTTCTTTCCCTCTGTCTAAGTCTGAATTCACCTAAGTCTTTCAGCTCTGTTCACGCGACACCGGTTCTGTGGATGGAAAGTGATTTGACGTTATGTAAGCAAGCGTTTTATTACGGAACGATTTTAGCAGCTCGTTAGTAAACTACACACGTGTTTTAAACATAGCGCCTGGTAAACGTCTGCAGAGCATGCGAATAATGCGCCCCTTAGAGTTGTTCCCCTTACGTACTTGCACGTGAGTTATGACAGGCACTATGAAAAAGAAATAACTCAAGATGTTCCTCTAACTTTATGATCTCGTCAGAACGTTAACATTTTTTTTTTTTTTTTTTTTTTTAATGATACAGTTACTTGTAATTATTAAAAAGTAAATAAAAAAATAAAAAAAATTAAAAAAAAATAATAATAATACTTGAACTTTAAAATTAAACTGAAAAAAAATGAAAATAATATTTTAACAAATGAGTAAGGTAAAAATGTTATATTACGCTAGTGGTATTTAAATTACTGCAGTTTCGTTCTTGTTTGCAGACCTGTATGTTTCAAGCAAATTTTACTTTTCTTTTTCTTTTTTTTTTTCTTTTTTCTATATATTTTTTTTCAGGTGTGTTACTTGTGTTTTGTTTGCTTTTAGTTCCACTGGGGCTGATTTGAGCAGTTGATCGAGCCAGGCGATTGATTTAACACATTTCATTTCTACTGACCGGAAAATGCCACAGCCGCCATCTTGTTTTTCAATAGGAAAACGTCGGGAAAGATATTCAGTGTGCCCCCCCTCTATCATATCGCGGCTTAGAATATAACTGGCTCGCCAGGGGATGTCTTTGAGGAAAGAAAAGTGTTATTCCAGCTTCGATTTTGTCGCTTTCAGGTTTACAGTAATTATATAATTAAATGCTTCCATCTAAAAAGGTTTTTTTTTTTTTCACGTTGATCCAAATTATTTTTACTCGTAACTTAAATTAATACGTCACCTAACTGGTATGAATAAAATTATTATATTGTATGTGTATGTGTGTGCATAATGGAAAGTGTATATACATACACACACACACACATACACGCATAAACGCATACATACAACATACACATACATACGCACACATCTACATTCACTTGCCCCCCCCACACACACACACATACATAGATATAAAACACACTCACACACACCCCGTCACACACTCACAGACGAACACATCCCCCTAAACACACATATATATATATTAACAGTAATGTGTTTGTTATCTGTTGTCTAGAACAGACTAATAAGTTAGCTGAGTGTTATTTTGCCGCACTCCTCTGACAGTCTGTGTGCAGTGTGTTGTTTCAGATGCTGCGGGCTGGGAGATATCACGCCTGCACACCTGTGGGGACGAACCGACGCGGTAAAATACTTCTCGTCAAACGCGGGTTCCATGTTCCAAAAACGATGGTAATTTTCTTCATAATTGCTTCCGAGGAATTTTTTTATATATTTTTTTTTATATATCTTGCGCTAATGTACAACGCAGTCGTGCAATCTACCCGTGTGTGATATTGGTATGATTTTAAGAAACAAAGAGAAAAAAGTGTTATAGATATAGATATATATATATATTTGCAATGAAAATCTTTAAAAAAAAAAAATAGTAATGGACAAAAAAATAAATAAATAAATAAAGAATGAAAAGATAGAAAACATACTTTTACGGTGAAAGAAAGAGACAAGTATAAGGGGATACGAACACAAAAAAGATAGGTAAATACAAATGGACTGATAGATAGACACACAAACATATAGACAGACAGACAGATAGATAGATATATAAATACACATATAGAGAGGTAAGTGAGTGTGTGTGTGTGTGTGTGTGTGTGTGTGTGTGTGTGTGTGTGTGTGTGTGTGTGTGTGTTAATCATCTGGTAACTACAGGATTAAATACAGTTTTATAATTTAATGAAGTCTTATAGAGACACCCACAGAGAGAGAAACAACGAGAAAACAGTGACTATTAGTCGCAGATGCCTTAAACAAAATAATAAATAAATAAATAAATAATAATAATAATAATAATAATAATAATAATAATAATAATAATAATAATAATAATAATAATGAAGGTTAAGTATGAAAAAAGAAAATCCTAGCAACCATACATTCTCTTTCATTCATGTTATATTATTTTTTATACTTTATTATTATTAAAGTATATGTAGTGACAAATATAATATCAGTTTTCGAAAACGAAAAATAATTTAAATCATTTGTTCTTACCTCTACAACCATTTAGCTTAGGCATTATACTGTTAAAAAGAAGAACAAGTATAATACTGTTTTATAGCTAATGTTACACGGCGTTTAACATATTTAATACTACACAACTACTGACATTTATTAGTTTGTTATATTACGAGCGGAAATCCAAGATACGCCGATTACCCAATACTTCATTTTTAACATGCATTTACCTGATGTTTCGCTCTCAAAAGACTTTGAATCGAATATCAGTTCAAAAAATGAACACATTTAAGTATGGCGTAGCTAATAAATATATGCTGGTGTTTGCAGAGTAATAAAAGTATCTTTCAAATGCTATTGAAAAAAGGCGTTACGCTTTCACTCGTGACCTTCACTCAGGATGTAAGAACGACAATCCACAGTAATAATAATAATAATAATAATCGCATACATGGAAACCATTGGTCGACGGCTTTTAGACGATCGTATTGCCCGGGTACACCACGAGAGTTTTATCACATCTGTTGTGCACTAGCCACCCGATATTTGAATAACCCGATACGAACACTTTGACAAAGTCTAGATAACAAAGACGCTTTGTCCGTAGGGTTAAAGAAACACATGCACGGGCAGATCTCGGGACTGAACGTAATAGCGAAATTTAACACAATGTATAATGTACCGCGTTTTGATGGGAAATTAAATGTAAAAATCTGTACATATGTTACATAGAAATTTTTTTATTTTTTTTGGGGGGGGCTGTTCTCTGTATGCGATCACTACTTGGCACAGGCCATGTCAGATTACTTGCGTTTCATATGTTGGTAGTGTTGTGTCACGGGAAACAGAATTACAGTAATACCGTAATGGAGCAATGTATCTCTCTCTCTCTCTCTCTCTCTCTCTCTCTCTCTCTCTCTCTCTCTCTCTCTCTCTCTCTCTCTCTCTCTCTCTCTCTCTCTCTTATTATTTAATGTTTTGTCCCCCTCACATGGAATTATTTTTATTTTTTTTTTCTTCTTCTTTTTTTCAGCAAAATGCTTTTCAGGAAGAATGAAAAAGATATATGCTAAAAACTTATAAATAATATTTATAATAATTATATGTGTGTGATTTATACTTTAATTGCTAACATATTGTCTAATACTGGTATAATTAATATGTTCTACATACATACACACTGAGATACATTATTCACATATAAAACTTACATTTGTATGTCCTGGTGGGAAAATGTATTCGTCATAATAACTTACCTCGTGTGTATGTGTATGTGTTAAGGCGGTGGTTTTATTTATTATTACAATAATAAATAAAAAAAATTACACGCGTATTGTACATTTGTGTGTGGCGCTGTGTTATGAATGTTTAACGAAGAAGCTTTAAACCGGAGTAAAATCGGCGAATTACCTTTTGTGTGGCTATTTGAAAAGAGAAAGAGAAAGCCTCGGGGGTATTTGTAGTTCGGGTGGGGAGTTAAAAAACTAGTTAATACAGCTCAACGACGTTTTTCATTGACCGGCCCAAAAGCCGAGATCTACAGAGAAAAAAAAAAAAAAATAAAAAAAAAATTAACAATG